>OX637351.1:5886404-6488950 GCA_951799405.1 Agapetus fuscipes | reverse complement strand
AAAGGTTTATGAATTTTTCAACCCAGCGAAGAGCAAATTAGAAAATATAGACAGTATATTTTTTGTGCTCCGCCAGGATTCGACCCCACAACCTTCCATTTATGAGTCCGAAGTGTTATCACTGGACTACAGACCGGTCATTGATGTAATATCTAAGTTCTGAAAAAAAAAAACAACTAGGTTACCACCTTTGATTCTATACGACTCAAATACTAGTTAGGGATGATGCTGGAGTGAAGTTTTCCGGGATCTGTTGCCGTGGTCTGTGGGAGCTGGAGCTTCCGGACGTTTCGCCCATTTCTACGATGGGCTTCTTCAGCGTGAAGTATGATGATGATGAAGATCTTGATGAGAACTGTGACTCACAGAAGAGAACTCACAGAAGAGAACTGAACTCACAGTTCTCATCAAGATCTTCATCATCATCATACTTCACGCTGAAGAAGCCCATCGTAGAAATGGGCGAAACGTCCGGAAGCTCCAGCTCCCACAGACCACGGCAACAGATCCCGGAAAACTTCACTCCAGCATCATCAGCCGGCCGTGTAAGCCTAAATCTCTTATTTAGTTAGGGATGACTTAAAATTAAAGTATAATATGGAAATGTTTTTAACCTCGTCTCCGTTGGATGTTTCCGAAGACTTCTCCGGATAGACTCCGGCCCTGAGGAAGGAGGCCTTCCAGGAATCCACGTCGTCTTGGTTCTCACACGACAACTCCAGCTGCTTGGAATCCTGGATGCAAACAATAATAATAATCAACGAGTAAGCTCTGCGCTAGAAGAATGTTTGAGGAAAAATGCAAGAAATATATCTATAATCTCAGTTGTAATGAAGACTGGCACAAGCAGACACTTACAAAATAAACCAAACCTCACATGAACATAAACCTTGCAACTCGTGCCGCCTTTCCCTGACACCGGGTGGAATTGGCAAAAGTGAACCAAGCTTTTACAGAATGGCCTCAGCTTCATACCAACCTATTCAAGGCACAAAAAAGAATAGATTAAGCAGTAGCTAACACAAAATCAATCAATCCATCACCAACTACGAGTATCACTGAACAGGCACAAGAAGCTATCAACGTTTGACATTACACGTTTAAAGGCGGAAAATCAACAAGAAGATGAACATGTTACGCACTAATTTTGGGGATCGCGCTTTCCGGATTGCGGGACCAATGGATTGAAACAGACTGCCATCCGGAGTGAGGGTATTCGTAACCTGTTGGCATTTTTAAGGGAGCACTGAAACGGCACCTTTATAAAATATCTCATTCACGATTTGGAGGGGCCTTGAGGTGTAACTGTAAGTGTAACTCTGTCGCCATTCCGCTAGGGGTGGCCAGAGCCTCTGCAGAGCTGCCTCCATTTTTTCCTATCCTTACATACCTCTTTCAATTCATTCATATCCATCACCTTTTTCATGCATTTTCTTCTTTTACGCTCACTTTGTATTTCCCATTCTTTCACAATCTCCTCAATCTGATCACTCCATACTTTTCTCGGTCGTCCCTTCCCTCTTTTTCCTTTCACACTTTCTCTGTATACATACTTTGTCAGTCTATCATCATTCATTCTTGTGACACACACAAAAACGGCGTTCTCTTACCATGTACAAAATAACAACAAATAAATCATCCTCATTGTACAACTCTCATTCATCCCTTTGCAGTCCATCTCAAAACTATGAGAACTTGGCATTTTCATGACTCATTCCTTTGCCAAACTGTCCGTTTATGGAATGATCTACCAGTATCTTTTTTGTTTTTTTTTTAAGGAATCCTGTGCGGGAGGCTCTCCAATTCTTGAAAGTCTTGGGGGTCTATGTCACCCTGGAAGGGTGCCGCAGAGGTGTTGCTTGTGTTGTTGCTTCTGTCGTGAGGCGCTGCAAGGAAGTGGTGATTGATGTTGGTTTTGAATAAAACCGGATTAAATTGGGAAGGGAACACAGATACTGGTAGATCATTCCATAAACTGGCAGTTTGGCAAAGGAATGAGTCATGAAAACGCCAAGTTCTTATAGTTTTGAGATTGAAAGTGATGAATGAGAGTCGTACTACGAGTTTCCCTTTCTGAAATGTGAGGGGGAGGGATTAATGAATGGAGCTCATTATCTGTGTGCGCTTCCCAATTTAATCTGGTTTTATTCAAAACCAACATCAATCGCCACTTCCTTGCAGCGCCTCACGACGGAAGCAACAACTTAAGCAACACCTCTGCGGCACCCTTCCAGGGTGACATAGACCCCCAGACTTTCAAGAATTGGGGAGCCTCCCGCACAGGATTTCTTAAAAAAAATATATATTAAAAAAAATTAATTAGGCTGATTTATTCGGTGAGCCCTGTTTTTGTGTGAATCACACTTCAAGAGCCCTCTGCGAGCTTGGTCATTGCTGTAGAAAGTGCCAGTTCTCAAGCAAGACCCAGTTTCTGTAAGGCTGTATGTACCTTTAGTGACCGGTCTTTGGTAGAGGTATATGAATTTTTTCACCAAGCAAAGAGCACATTTGAAAATATAAATGGTACATTTTTTGTACTCCGCTGGGATTCAAACTCACAACCTTCCATTTACGAGTCCGAAGTGTTACCACTGGACTACAGACCGGTCAAAAAATATATATATGTTGCACCTTGTAGACGTTGCGTCCCTCGGGGTTGAAGAGCGCGAACATGAGGCGCCGGCTCATGAAGCCCTGCTCGATGTCGCGCAGCTTCAGCCCGTCCAGCGGCAGCATGTACTTCTTGTCGCGCTCCTCCTCGTCCTTGAACCACGAGATGCTCTCAGAGGTCAACACGAACCAGTAGTCCTTGGAGCCTCCTGAAAACAACGTGCCCAATCAAAACATTTATAATCCAGCGGCCACAGGGGGCCACGGACCACATGCAGTGTGCTGGACACTCTTAGGAAAATTTGATCCGTTTATAACTGCGGATTTTAACTGTGGCTGACACACATAGACAGGCATCAAGTGTAAACTTGCATACAGTGCGGCTGTCAATCATAGACGTCATCCAACTTTGGACTTATCCCTGACAACTAACTTAGAAAATTCAAAAGTCTGCAAGTGAAATGAGCTAGACCTTTGTGATTTTTGTTGTTGAATAACTAATACATGTGACTGTGCACATAGTTTGTTCACATGTGTCGTCAATCAATTAAGGTAGGAAACAATAAATGTTTTAAAAAATGTGCTTGAAAAAGTATCCAGTACTGGGGGTATTCATATAGCCAGAATATTCAGAAGCAAAATGGTTAAATATTGTCAAAGATACAAAAAATATCTGATTTTTTTATCTCAAAAGACAGTGAAATAAAGTTTTTTTAGTGAATAATTTAGTGATGTATTTACTGCGCTGCCTCATAACATTATGGTTACTAAAAAACATTATGTTCTAAAAATAGATAAACAATATTATGATGGTTGTGATTGTGACAATAAGCAGGACGTGTTAGTGGGGAGTGCATGGACACTTACCTTTCATGATGCCCAGGTTGTGGACGCACATGAAGCCCTTGCGGATGACCTGGTTGTGATTGTGACAATAAGCAGGACGTGTTAGTGGGGAGTGCATGGACACTTACCTTTCATGATGCCTAGGTTGTGGATGCACATGAAGCCCTTGCGGATGATCTGGTTGTGATTGTGACAATAAGCAGGACGTGTTAGTGGGGAGTGCATGGACACTTACCTTTCATGATGCCCAGGTTGTGGATGCACATGAAGCCCTTGCGGATGACCTGGTTGTGATTGTGACAATAAGCAGGACGTGTTAGTGGGGAGTGCATGGACACTTACCTTTCATGATGCCTAGGTTGTGGATGCACATGAAGCCCTTGCGGATGACCTGGTTGTGATTGTGACAATAAGCAGGACGTGTTAGTGGGGAGTGCATGGACACTTACCTTTCATGATGCCTAGGTTGTGGATGCACATGAAGCCCTTGCGGATGACCTGGTTGTGATTGTGACAATAAGCAGGACGTGTTAGTGGGGAGTGCATAGACACTTACCTTTCATGATGCCTAGGTTGTGGATGCACATGAAGCCCTTGCGGATGACCTGGTTGTGATTGTGACAATAAGCAGGACGTGTTAGTGGGGAGTGCATGGACACTTACCTTTCATGATGCCTAGGTTGTGGATGCACATGAAGCCCTTGCGGATGACCTGGTTGTGATTGTGACAATAAGCAGGACGTGTTAGTGGGGAGTGCATGGACACTTACCTTTCATGATGCCTAGGTTGTGGATGCACATGAAGCCCTTGCGGATGACCTGGTTGTGATTGTGACAATAAGCAGGACGTGTTAGTGGGGAGTGCATGGACACTTACCTTTCATGATGCCTAGGTTGTGGATGCACATGAAGCCCTTGCGGATGACCTGGTTGCCGAGGGCGCCGCGTGTGTGAGACTTTGCTGCGTTTGACTCAGATTGATTCTGGGCGCTGGGGGCAGATAGTATACTGTTCTCATGCATTTATACTGTTCACACACATATCAATATCTATTACTTAATCTAATCTAATCTAATCTAAGCTGCAAAGATATATATCATTTAAGATTTATACTAAATGCATTCCCACAAGCAGATATGTATAATTTCGCGCTAACACATGCCGCATGTGGACCTACAATATAAAAACCCAATCTCAAATGAACATAAGCCTTGCAACTCTTGCCGTCCTTCCCTGAAACAGGGGTGACATTGGCAAAGTGAACCAATTTTTATATTATGGGTGGTCAGCCGCATAACAACCTATAAGTCAAGGAACTAAGCAAATGTTATAACTTTTCAAATTGTTTTGGTGAAACATTGTGGAATTCCATTTTAAATATTTGATTAAAAAAAAAAAAAAAATTATGAACAATTAAATGAAATACTTTTGTTTTATTCTAAATTGCGAAAAAGGAAAAAAGATGGACATCCTAGAAATACTAGAAATAAATTGATGTTTTAAAATTAATACAAATAACCTAATTAACGTCCAGATCCCACCCATATCTTTCCCCTCCTTTCAATTTTAGCCCCGCCCCCTCCCCTATCTTAATTGCAAGTCTTGTTATTAGTTTTAAGTTTAGTATAATAAAAAAAAGCAGACATAGTAACTAAAAAAAATACCAATGCATTAAAAGTATTTCATAATGTAATTTCTCACTAGAAGTGGAATAGCGGATTACGGAAAAATTCCACTTATTATTTTTTACTCTTGCATGATTGAAATTCTTATCCATTAGATTTTCACATGTCACCCTCAGGTACAGGTCCAAAGATGCGACAAAAATTTTCTTCTCAAGAACCTGGAGAGATTTCCTTTGTTTCTGAATTAGCCTCGAGGCTTCACATCCATACAACACAACTCGCCGAACAATGGAAGTGTATCTCGACACCTTAAAGGTAAAACTGAATAAGTGACATATTGAGCTACTCTGGGTTTCTTAGATAAATGCACTTTTTTTTCTATTTTCTACGAAAAAAAAACCTAAAAATGTGTGAAAATCCTGTAGTTTGGAAGTTTGTCATGAGCAATTCCTTATAAATGCCCCCCCCTAGAAGAAATAAATTAAACTAAATATACCTAATTCGTTATTAAATTGTATTGCAATTACTGAAATGACCATTTTTTGATCATGGCTTGCGTGCCATGGTAGATGTGCAACATATGAAAGCTACTGATGTTGCAATTTGCCTGTCTTTTTATTTCAGATAATAATAATAATAATAATAAATAACATTTGTATAGCGCCTTTTTGTGACTGAGTCACTGCAAAGGCGCTTAATATAGATACTCACTCTTTTGATGATCTCCTTAATTTCAGATTTCATGTCTTGTATGAAAATTGAAAGATACGTATTTCAAAGCCACTTTTATTTACTTTAAGTGTAAATTGCAAAAGTCGAGCTATTTTTCTTAGAAATAATGTTATTATTTCCTATGAAATTTAAATGTTTGATGGCTTTCTTTTCCTCAATCGAGTTACCTTCTGAGAAAAATCCCCCTTCGCCACTGGTGCACGGGATAATTTTCCTTTTATAATCCTCACAAGTGTCTATTACCGCGAGCATAGTAGCAAAACACTTTGGCTTGTACCCTGAGCGTATGCACAGTGAATACAGCGTGTGGATGATGACAATGTTAACATTCTGTCTCACTTGGCAAAGCCGATGAAGTCCTCGTGGTTGGTGTTCATGTAGGCCAGCTCGCAGTCTATGAGCAGGATGAGCTGCTCCTTGCACAGCTGGTCGCGCTGCCGCACGTGCTGCGTGATGATGCGCTCCGTCTCCTCGCGCAGACGCGGGTAGCGGCTCATCTAGAAAACAACATCACACTGTTACTACCAATAGTAGACCCTGCATGACATACAACCAATTCAAACAAAGCACAGTTGGAAGCAGAACCCTATAATCTATATTCTAAGTTGCAAACTGATACATAAAGTTCTCTCTTAGTCAAATCAAGTTGCCTATTGTTGGAATTACAGTTGTTTGACATATTTACAAATTACTCTTTTTAAGGTTTGTTGTTTTTGTATGCCTAAATGTTATTTATTATTTGTATTCCTTGACTTATAGGTTGGTATGAGGCTGACCACCCATACTGTAAAAAATGGTTCACTTAGCCAATGTCACCCCTGCTACAGGGAAAGTTGGCAAAATTTGCAGAGTTTATGTTGATTTGAGGTTTGGTTTTAATTTGGAAGTACACATTTGGCATTTTTAAGCGCAAATTACACGTGTCTGTTTGTGGGCATGCATTTGATATGAGTTTTGAATGTTAGCATATCTTTGCAACTTAAATTATAGAGATTCCTTCACAATAGTTTTACTAATATCCAAAAATTTCAATTACTAAACAGTGAAGTTATTTATAATTTACAAACAAATAAAATCGTCTATATTTCATTGAGGAATAAAAAAAATTGTAAAAAAGTAAAAAAAATCCTCCAGTGCCGGAACGCCTTTTGGCGGCCCATAGTACTAATCGCGATTTTTTTCATTTTTCTTTAGTTTTTACACAGCAATAAGATCGAAAATCGCGTGAAGTTCTGCTATTGGGTAGAACCATCCATCAATAAATTCAAAGCATTCATTTTTGTTTTTAGGTATTTAAAATACAATGTTTAAGTTGACCTTTAAAATGGACTCTTAAAAAAGCCGAATTCCACAATTTGTTGACATAAGAACACTTACACACTCAAAAAAAATCTTTGTGTAAATAAAAAGGGTCACTTCCTTCTATTTTTTGCGATGTATTTGGATTTCATGCCTATGCATACTAATGAGGTATTTCTATTTTTAGAATCTCCATCTTTTTTCCATAATCTAAATTATGATGGAGTATAATTATAATTTCACAAAAGTTTTTTTTGTTTTGGTAGGCACTAAAAAAGCTTTATTTCACTGTTTTTTGAGATAAAAAAAACCCACAGGGATATGTTTTGTATCTTTGGAGATATTTAATTTAAAAAACCACGAGTTGGATGGCTAGATTAGGCAGAAAATCGCTGGCGCTTGAGAGGTTAAGTAAATTAAAATAGTGTTTTTATAAATTTATAGCAAATTTAAAAAGTGTGACCAATATTAAATGTGAGTTACCCTATCGGTGCAGAGGCGGACCACATTGGATAATTCCTGTACGACAAGATCTACGCATTTCAACGACGGCTCCTTCAGTCGGCCAATTTGTTTTTTTACTATTGCCTCAAAGGCAAGATCGGGGGTGAAGAGACCAACCTGCAAGCGACAAAAAAATTCATTCATTCAAAAACATTTTGATTTACAAAAAATACTCAACATAGAAATCAAATTTAAAATAAAAAGTAAAATTAAAATGAAACTTAAAATTAATGCCCTAGCCATCAACATTGCAAATCAACCGCCATTTCTTTCGGTCCTCACATACTTCTTTCATTTCATTCAGAGTCATAATCTTTTTCATGCACGCTCTCCTTTTGTTATGAATCTGAATGATGATCATAATGGTGAAAAGACGACGTACCCTGACACCATGAATGTTCCTAATAGCAAAGGCAATCTCCCGCCGCAGCTCCTTCTCGTCAAATTCCATCTTGACTATCTCGAAGGGGAAGCGTTCGTGGAAGAGGCGGTTGATCTTGGCGCCCCCGGACAGCTCGTTAGTGTTGATGAGCGCGGAGCCCGAGCCCTCGATGGTGCGCTCAAAGTCAGACTGCAGCTGCTGGATCATCCTGGGAAAAGAAGGCTGGGTCAGTGTGGAAGTGCAGAGGTGATGGGTAAGATGGCCAACTGGAGCCATGCCAAGTCTACTTGCTAATAATGATAACATTAGGATGATTTATTTGGCGAGTGCTGGTTTTATGTGATTCAAACCTCCCTCTACAAGTTGATCGTCACTACAGAAAGCGCCAATTCTCAAGCAAGAACCAGTTTCTGTAAAGCTGGATGGACTTTGGTGCAAGCAATCTACCAACTGAGCCATAGATCGGACTTTTTACGAGCTTGGTAGTCGCTACAAAGCGCCAATTTTCAAGCAAGAACCAATTGCTGTAAGGCTGGATGGACCTTTTTGTGACCGGTCTCTGGTAAAGGTATATTGATTTTTTAACCCAAGGAAGAGCATATTTGGAAATATAAATGGTATATTTTTGTGCTACGCTGGGATTCAAATCCACAACCTTCCATTTACGAGTCCGAAGCGCTACCTCTAGACTATGGACCGTCCTTAAGTGCTGAGGCTCTCCATTGTGCATGATTAAGAGACTTGAGAATTCTGGCAAAAGTCCACCAAGAAATCCACAAAAACATACTGACAGAAGTATAGACACTGTATGTGTGTTTCGGCATCAGTCGTGCGTGATCCTTGATTATATTAAATAACCTAAGAGTAAATAAATTAAGAGACCAGCTTCACTGCCTTAAAAATTGTAGAAAGGATGGAGTATAAGATCTGTTTAACTGTCTTTAAATCGACACAGTGTGCTGCCCTGCAGTATATTTCAGAGCTTTGTGGGAGGGACTCAGTGGAGGGTAAACGGCTGGCATTAAGATCTGCAACCATGCCATTCCACATTTGTTTGAATTACAATGCTCCATGATCATATTGAATAACAATGGGCTCATGTTGGAACCCTGTCTGACACCCTTCTACACACTGTCATTTCACAAATAAGTTGGCATATCTTACTGCAGCATGGCCTTGCTCTTGATGGATGAAGTATTTGCACTACTCCCCAACCTGTATGATCCATGATTATATTGAATAACCAGGGGCTCATGCTGGAACCCTGTCTAACACCCTTCTACACAATATCATTTCACAAATAAGTTGTCTGTATCTTACTGCAGCATGGTCTTTGTATTCATGGATGGATCGTTGGGTTTGAAGAACTTGCACTCCTCCCCAACCTGTTTGTGTGACTACCAATATGTATGATCCATAATAATATTGAATAACCAGGGGCTCATGCTGGAGCCCTGTCTAACACCCTTCTACACACTATCATTTCACAAATAAGTTGTCTATATCTTACTGCAGCATGGCCTTGGTCTTATGGATGAATCGAAAACTTACACTACCTTTCAACCTGTATGCGTCTAATCTAATCTAAGTTGCAAAGATATGTTACATTGGAGATTCACATTACATGCATTTTCACAAGCAGACACGTACAAGTTCGCGCTTGCACATGCCGCATGTGGACCTACAACATAAAAACCAAATCTCAAATGGACATACACCCTGCAACTCTTGCCGTCCTTCCCTGAAACAGGGGTGACATTGGCAAAGTGAACCATTTTTACAGCGTGGGTGGTCAGCCGTATACCAACCTATAAGTCAAGGAACTACCTGTGACTACCAATATGTGTGATCCATGATTATATTGAATAAACATGGACTCATTATGGAACTTTGTGTAACACCCTTCTACGCACTATCATTTAACAAATAAGTTGGCTATATATCTTACTGCAGCATGGCCTTGGTCTTGATGGAGGGATCGTTGGGCTTGAAGTACTTGTACTGCTCCACGTCCTTCTCCAGCATGAGCAGCTGCTTCTGCAGCTTGTCTCGCAGGCCGGGCAGCGTGTCCCTGATGTGGTTGGTCAGCTGCTGGTTCAGCACGCGCTGCAGGTAGGGAGTGCCCAGGCGCTCGGCCAGGTGGCGGTAAGCTGGGTGGCTGGAAAACAACGTCACATCAACTTTTAGGTTTAGGTTGGAGGAAATGAAAGAAGTATGTAAGGACAGAAAGAAATGGCGGTTGATCTGTAATTTTTGATCCGAATTTTTTAACCCAGCGAAGAAAATATTTGGAAATATAAATGGTATATGTTTTGTGCTCCGCCGGAATCCAACACCACAGCCTTCCACTGCTGCCACTGTTGCCACTGGACTACGGACCGGTCAAAGAAATGTCAACGGCACGCAGTCACCCATCCAAGCACTATCTGGCCCAATGTTGCTTAACTTCAGTGATCGGAGGAGAACCGGTGCTTTCAACATGGGATGGTTGTCGACAAAATCATGTTGGTTTACCTGAGGAAGAACTTCCTCTCGGCAGCCATGGCAGCGTGCAGGTCCTTTTTGCCATCAATGTCCTTCTGTGAGCGGTTCACCACCCCGATGTAGCCCCTGCGCAGGGGCAGGAGCTTGTTCTCCAGGATGTCTTTGGCGTCGGTGCCCTCGTCCATCAAATCTAGCTTTGTGATGACTCCGATGGTGCGGAGACCTGGAAGTAATGCATCAACAATATTGAATTACAAGCAGATTTGTCTTGTACACGGCACTATATAGTGTGTTTGAAAATATCCCAAGGACTGATAGGTTGGTATGAGGCTGACCCCCCGTGCTGTAAAAAATCAGTTCACTTTTGCCAATGCCACCCCGGTTTCAGGGAAAGGCGGCAGGAGTTGCAAGGAACCTACATGTGCCTGTCTGTGGGCATGCATTTAATATGAGCCTTAAATGTTAACATATCTTTGCAGCTTAGATTATAGATTATAGATGGAATATGGTTATGCAGCTGTTAGTTGACGGACATTTCTGAGTGCGTTCCACCCGACTGAGGATGAACATCAGTTCATCCCTGATTACTCAATGATTGAGAGGATGAACATCAGGATGAACATCATGAACATCAGTTGTGTCTCACTGTACATAGGGCCCTGAACGGCACGGCACCCCCATGTCTCGCTGAGCCATGCTCTGTCGATGGGACTTCAAAAAGACCACTACGCTCTGCCTTTACTGCTGTCAACAAGGTTATAGTGCCCAATAGAGCAAACACATCAAACTTTGCAGACAGAAGCTTTGCGGTGGCCGGGCCGGTTGCCTGGAACAATTTGCCCATCGGTGTTTGCGCGAACCAGCCTACCACCACCTTCAGAAAGGAACTGAAGACACTACTTTTCTCCAGAAGCCATGGCGCCCTTGAGATGGTCCTGGACCATCAAATGGCGCCACAGGAAAGAAATCATCCATCATCATCATCATCATCATCAGTCCATTCTATGTCGTCGTGCAGAGAGGGTGTCTCCTGAAGATGTTTGACTGAAGGATTCTTTATGATGATTATAGAATTACCCTAGCAAAGCATAAGTATAGGCTGCCACCTGCAGTTGGAGAGATTGCCGACAGCAGTCACATCAAGAGATTGTTTGAGAGGTTGCTCACCTTGTGGGTCGACCTCCTTGGCCAGCTTGAGGGCGTCGGAGTTGGCCAGATCGGTGTTGGCGGGCGTGACGGCCAGGATGAGGCAGGCGTCCCTCTTGATGAACTGGAAGATCATGCCCTTGATCTGGTTCTCTATGTCTGCGGGCTGGTCCCCGATGGGCACCTTGGTCAGGCCTGGCAGATCAATCAGCGTCAGGTTCAACACTGGAACAGAAAATACGGTGTTCATCATTCCAATCGGGAATAAAATTAATAAGACAATTTTTGAAGTTCCGTTTAATGAATTCACCGCAGAGCTATAGCATCTCCTGGGCTGGAAATCACATCACCACGGTAATTCTAACGAATATCGGTAATATTTAGTCACTCCAAGGGCGCTTGTGCAAATGATGTCAGAAATTTGCTTGCCTTCAGTGCATTCCGGGAATTTCCATGGTCCTCTAGCTCTCTCACATGATGTCTAATCTAAATCTAATCTAAATCTAAGTTGCAAAGATATATATCATTTGAGATTCATATTAAATGCATTCCCACAAGCAGACATGCATAATTTCACACTAACACATGCCGCATTTGGACCTACAATATAAAAACCTAATCTGAAATGAACATAAGCCCTGCAACTCTTGCCGACCTTCCCTGAAACAGAGGTGACATTGGCAAAGTGAATGTGGCAGGTGCAAATGCACGCTCTCTAAACATTGTGTTCCTCTTCTTATCGGTTCTTCAATCTTTGATTTGGCTCCAACATGTTTTGTATGACTACACAACTGCAACGTTTGACAGGACTGAGACTAATCTTAGTTGCAAAGATATTTTACATTGGAGATTCACATTACATGCATTCTCACAACCAGACATCGCACGTTTAATAATAAAGAGAAATAACTCGAAAATTGGAAAAATCGAGATTTTGTAATAAAAGGCAAGAACAATGCGAGAAGAATGCGTCGAATGCGACAGCCGTTCAATTTAGACGAATATGACCGAGATAAAACATCGGCCGCCTTTTTCATCCCATACAAGTTGTACTGGGTGTCTGAACTTCAAACGCGTTTTCCCAACATTAATGTTTTTTGAGTTATTGCTCTTTATTATTAAATGTGCGCCATGTACAAATTCGCGCTTGCACATGCCTCATGTGAACCTACAACATAAAAACCAAATCTCAAATGGACATACACCCTGCAACTCTTGCCGTCCTTCCCTGAAACAGGGGTCACATTGGCAAAGTGAACCATTTTTACAGCATGGGTGGTCAGCCGCATACCAACCTATAAGTCAAGGAACATACACGACAAATTTCATTATTTTTAAATCAATAAATAATAATATATATGGACATCAAAAACTAAAACATAAAACAAATTTCACTTTAATAAACCCTAGCCGCCAACATTACAGATCAACCGCCATTTCTTTCTGTCCTTAGACACTTCTTTCATTTCCTCCAGAGTCATAACCTTCTTCATACAGGCTCTTCTTTTATTATGACTGGATATTCCATTCATTTGCAATTTCGGATATTTGGTCCATCCATACCTTTCTCGGTCTTCCTCTACCACGACATCCATCTACCTATTCTTGCAACATATACTTTCTTCATCAGTCTTTCCTCATTCATTCTCTCCATATGCCCAAACCATCTTAACAAACTTCTTTTGATCTTCACTTTCACACTTACTCTTGCACCACATTCTTCTCTTACAAAATCATTCCTCACCCTGTCACTCCGTTTTTTTCCCAATCATACTTCTTAGAAAGTCCATTTCAACAGTATGGACCTTACTAATTTCACTTTCATTCACCGTCCAGGCTTCGCTTCCATACATCAAGGTGGGTAAAAGTATGCCACTGTGTACCGCCAATCGAGCATTTTTAGATATGTTTTGATTTTTGGCGATACAAGCTGTGGCACCCAGTACACACCTGCCCTTCATTATTCTTCTTTCAAGTTCACCTGTCATTCTTCCATCTTTTTCAAACTTACATCCCAATTATACAAATTCATTTACCACATCAATGTTCATTCCATTGATTCTAAATTCATAGTTCGTATTTTCTTCATTTCTTTCAAAAATCAAAACTTTCGTCTTACTTGCATTCAACAACATACCTCTGTCTACTGAGTCAAAAGCTTTTTCCAGATCCACAAAGGCCGTAAACAGCTTTCCCCTCACCGACAATTGTTTTTCAACAAGTTGTCGTAGAGTGAAAATCTGATCAACACAGCCTCTACCGGTCATAAAGCCGGACTGTATATCGGAAATCCTTTCACTAGTAGTAAGAATCACATTTTTTATAACCACCTTACAGAAGACTTTTCCTGGTATACTGAGTAGACTGATTGGTCTGAAGTTCTGACAGTCTTTTTTGTCCCCTTTACCTTTGTAAATAGGAACAATGACTGCTTTCCTCCAGTCCATCGGTAGGTACCACTCCTGCATTTACACAAAGCTTACATAGTTCATACATCCATTCTACAACACATTCACCATCTGCTATCAACATTTCACCATTTATTCCATCAAACCCAGCAGACTTTCCATTCTTCAAACATTCAATAGATAAAAGTGTTAAATAGTATGTATCAATGCAGGACGTTAGTTACTGCTTGTTTATGTCCCTACTCAATGCTTGATATGGCTGACAGACATAAGGGTGCATCATCTCACCGTGGGGGGAGTAGACCCTAAGGTTGATGGGAACGTTGGAGATGCCCTTGTTGCCTCCAGTGATGCGGTCCGTCTCCCCCTCAATCTCCAGGCGGACCTCGTTGAAGTCCACAAACTTCTTCCCCTTGCAGTGCAGGAATTCCGCATATTCTACAACCAAAAAAACATACTCTTTTATCACCTATGAAATCAAAGTACCTACAAGTACCCATACATGTACAATAGTGTGGGTAGAATGAACAATCTGGGAGTTAGTCCATGATGGTGGTAGTGCATAGAACGGCATTTTGGTGTGAGAGAGATATCAAAGAATGATCTGGAATGTGCGAGAAAGATCTCTTTTGTACCTATATATAGGGACTGCAATGGTGCGGAGTTGATTAGTTGCTCCAAGCATTTAGCCGTGAAGACCAAAAAGCAGATAATATCAATTGTTGTAAATTGTGAACCAGACCGTGTAAAATAAATTCTGCGACAATAAATAATTGCAGTTTAATTAAAAGAAAACCCAGTAAAATTGTAAGAATACATTTCGTCACTTAGTTTTCTCTATTGATCTACAGGTCTATAATCTGGGAATATAGAGCTGGGAAACCCCCACTTCAACTGAAAGTGGTGGGTGTGAGGCCGGTTCTCTTACCCGTAAAAATAAATAGGTCCCGAATCGCCACATGCGACCCCCTGAGGGATAACGCAAGCAAGAAGTTACACTATATGTGTAGCTTAGTTGTGTTGCGTTGGGGGCCGGCCTCACATCAACAACTTCAGTTCAAGTGGGGGTTTCCCAGTTTCCGGGGGGTCTGGTTCTCATTTCTTGTGAAGGCTGAGAAAACCTTGCTAGGAAATCATTTCTGACACCCTCGGTGGGGATCGAACCCTTGCGTTCAGTATAGAATGTAAGCATTTTACCAACTGAGCTATCGACTAGACTTTTTTTTAAGAGCTTGGTCGTCGCTACAGAGCGCTAATTCTCAAGAACCTAGTTGCTGTAAGGCTGGATGGACCTTTGGTGACCGATCATTGGTTTAGGTTTTATGAATTTTTCAACACAGTGAAGAGCATATTTGCAAAGATAAATGGTATATTTTTTGTGCTCCGCCGGGATTCAAACCCATAACCTTCCATTTACGAATCCGAAGCACTAACCACTGGACTACGGGCCGGTCAACCTAGCAAAGAACACATTTGATTTTTTTTTTTTTTTTGTGCTCTACTAGAAATCAAACCCACTACCTTCCGATTACGAGTCCGAAGCGTTAGCCGATTGACTACGGAACGGCATATACAAAGATCCAACTCAAAAGTAAAGTCCAGATTATAAATCAATCAGATAAAGTAAATAAAAAAAAAAAACGGTAAAAAAACATGATAATAAAATTCATGAAGCAAAGAACAGAATTATTCACGGAAATCATAATTTCGATTGAACAACAAAATAATTAGGCGTTTGTGTATTTATTCAAGAGTGAACAAAACAAAATGAAAAAAAAATGTTTTTATACAAACAGAAAATTTCGCCCCACCCTATTTAAATGTGCAAAAAGAGACAGATCTTCTTGACCTTGAGAGTGAGCGGGACAAAAGTAATAAAAAACAAAATATGCATCAATATACGAATTTTCAGAGTTATTAAAACAATCTACCTACCTAATCTAAGTTTTGAAAATATATTTCATTTAAGATTCATATTACACGCAATCCCATAAGCCAGGGGTGTCCAACTCAAAATCGTGGCGGGCCAGATTTAGTACTTTTGTAATCGTGGCGGGCTGCGTGTTCCCATTCCACGACCTAAAAGGAATGTTCACTCAGAAATGCACACGGAAGTATCATACCCTAAATCTGCCGTTATTGTTTCTTACACTTTATGGTCTTAGCAAAAAAGTGACAGTAATGAAAAAAATCAAGCATGTTTATTAATTTTTTATCTTAATTATAAAGTTTAAACAAAATATATAACTTAAAAATTGCGACCACAAAAAAATATTTAAAAAAAATACGTTTTTTTCACTTCTGTAGCTACTTTCTCGTGTGTGCTATGTTTTGGAAATATTTTTTTTCATTCTATTTATAGAACTATACATTGTCTAGTGTAGTATCGAAACCGTTTTTTTATAATGTCAATAGTTTTTGAGTAAATATGGAAAAACTGAAACTACTTGATGAATTAAATTTTTTCCGTGTGCTTGTCTGAGTAAACATTCCTTTTAGGTCGGGGAATGGGAACACGCTGGCGGGCTAGACAAAGCGTCGATGGGGGGGGGGGGGGGGTAGGCACGTAATAGTTTCCACAAGTTCATTTTTTGTGTGAAAAACTCTGTCGACGGGGGCAGGGGGGTGTGGGGGGGGTATGCAAGAATTTTTCAAAAAATTTCAAGCGGGAAAACCAGCGCCCCCCCCCCCAGTTTGATGATAAGATAGATGATTGAACCCTAAGATAGATGATTGAACTAAGTACCTAATGATGAATATTTTTTGGGAAAGATGAAAGCAGAATAGCGCTTCCGAACCACCTATGCTCGGTATCTCCAGCGACTAGCGGCAGCCACTGCGTTGTCGTTTCCTTGAAGCAGGTCCGCAGTGTGCATTTTTCACCAATTAAGGGGCACACTGACATATGTGCCAAGTCCTGGATATCCCCGCAGTCACACAGGGTGTCCTGTCCACGGGCCAGCAGGCTAAGGCACCTTAATCTTTCTGTACTTACTTATTTACATTACGTGTCCAGGGCTGGAAGTCTCATCACCATGGTAATTTTTATCTACCAAATATCAATAATATTTGTATAAAGACCTGTCAATCCAAGATGGCCGCCAGTAAACAGCTGATTAGTCTTCATACAAATATTACCGATATTCGGAGGAGCTGAAGACCACCATCTTCACAAGAAGAGAGTGAGCGGTGGGCGCCCTTGGGGTGGCTGGAGCCACTAAACGGCGCCCAAAAGAAGAATAAGTCATCCAAATATATATATTCGGTAGCTAAGAATTACCGTCGTGATGAAACTTTCATCCCAGACCGTATCCAGAATTCTGCTAAATTCCTTATTCTTGCAAAATTCCTTGCAAGCGCTTGCGAAAAAATCCATGGATAAAAAATCACAGACATCTTATTTTTGGACACGAATCGCCAGCTTGGTAGTGCTTCCGAACCTAGGTATCCCAGTGACTAGCGGCAGCCACTGCATTGTCGTTTCCTTCAAGCAGGTCCGTCAGTGTGCATCTTTCCCCAATTAAAGTATTAATTTAACCACCTGACGATGCAAACGGATGTTTGCGAAACCGGTTGTCGTATAAAATATCTATATACTCAAGTTATCTAAAACAAAATTGTTTTTCTTTTATCCTTAATAATATTATTGTTGGGTAGGTATGCAGTTTTACAACAACAAAAAAAACAGCTGACTGACTTATGACGTCACAGCCAGATTACACAGAGATTCGATATCTATGTATGTGTATGCATTCTATGTGTGAGTAGGTATATGAACTCCTGACCTTTTGGGGAGCGCTGATCGATTCTAGTACGTGAGAAACATTACATACATTAAAAAAAATCATTATAGATATACAAACTGTAATCTATCTTACAAAGATCTTTAAGATTCACACTTCATGCACTTACACAATGAAACACGTAACTTTGAGAAAAGCAAGCATTTATGAAAAAAATACAACCTTCTGATTCACGAAAGCTTTTTTGCGGACGAATTCTGATGCTACCTAATCTAAATCTAAGCTGCAAAGATAAATATCATTTAAGATTCATATTAAACGCATTCCCACAAGCAGACATGTATAATTTCGGTTTCGTTCTTTCGGAGTGTAAGTGTAAGAGAAAGTGTGAAATTAAAGATTATAAGAAGTTTGTTAAGATGGTTTGGGAACATGAAGAGAATGAATGATGAAAGACTGACGAAGAAAGTATATGTTGCAAGAATAGATGGATGTCGTGGTAGAGGAAGACCGAGAAAGGTATGGATGGACCAAATTTCCGAAATTGCGAATGAATGGAATATCCAGTCATGATAAAAGGAGAGCCTGTTTGAAGAAGGTTATGAATATGGATGAAATGAAAGAAGTGTGTAAGGACAGAAAGAAATGGCGGTTGATCTGTGATGTTGGCGGCTAGGGTTTTTTTAAATAAGAATTTGTTTTCTGTTAGTTTTTGATGTCCATACATATTATAATTTGTTGATTTTAAGAATGTAATTTGTTGTGTATGTTCCTTTACTTATAGGTTGGTATGCGGTTGACTACCCATGCTGTAGAAAATGGTTCACTTTGCCAATGTCACCCCTGTTTTCAGGGAAGGTCGGCAAGAGTTGCAGGGTGTATGTTCATGTGAGATTCGGGTTATTATATTGCAGGACCACATGCGGCATGTTTAAGCGCGAACTTGTGCATGTCTGTTTGTGAAAGTGCATATAATGTGAATCTTTAATGTTACATATGTTTTGCAACTTAGATTAGATTCCAACTCAAAAGGTTGCCGACCCCTGATCCAGAGGCATTCGAGATGTGGATTTAGAGGAAGATGACAAACACATCATGAGCTATACAGGAAGGGTACGAGAAAGGTTTGAGCCATTGACTTACAATATCTGTGGACTAGAAATTATTTTAACAAAAATAGACTATATCTGTCTCAACTTATTTACGAAAATGGTCATTAGTTAGAAAGAGAACAAAGAACTTCACAGTTGCATTTCCATAAGTACAAAAAACTCGGCAAAACCAAAAAAAAAATCTTGAATGTTGGTACCATTGCAAATAATGGCTGCCGATTAGACCGGAAAAAGCTAGAGTTGACAGATAACACGCGTTGTAAATATTGTGATCGCCAAAATTGGTGTCAGTATTTCATATTTTCAAGGTGTATACATATTCATATTTTAATTTTATAACTCATTTCATTATAACTATTGTGATATTTAATGCGTCATCTTTGTAATTGTTGCCGCCGTACATTGGGGGCACGACTGCAACGTTTGACAGTAGAGAAACGCAAGTGGGAACAAGTATGTATCAATTCAGTATGTTAGTTTCCGCTCCCTATGTTATAATAACTCAAAGGTTTGAGCATATCGAGCCAAAATGAAGTCCAACGAAAAGCTCATTGGCGGAGATAGAAGACAGAAGGATTCCAGATCTCCAGGATTTGAAGCGACTCACGGATGCCTCCTCGTATTCGCAGCTCAAGAGGAAGCAGAGACAGATGGCCGGCACAGCAAGACACTACTCGCTCCCTCAGTTCTTGTTTGTCGTATAATAATATTAATATAAGGATGATTTATTTGGTGAGCGCTGTTTTTGTGTGTATCACACCTCAAGAGCCCTCTGCGAGCTTGGTCGTCGCTGTAGAAAGCGCCAATTCTCAAGCAAGACCCAGTTGTTGTAAGGTTGGATGGACCTTTCAGTGACCGGTCTTTGGTAAAGGTTTATGAATTTTGAACTCAGCGAAGAGCACATTTGGAAATATAAATGGTATATTTTTTGTGCTCCGCCGGGATTCAAATCCACAACCTTCCATTTGTGAGTCCGAAGTGTTACCACTGGACTACGGACCGGTCCAAAAAATGCCAACAGCACGCGGTGTACCTGAGCGGTCACCCATCCAGGTAGCATCCGCGCCCAATGTTGCTTAACTTCGGTGATCTATGGGAACCGGTGCTTTCAACATGGTAAAGTCGTTGACAAATATGACCTTTTAATGCAGTTGTCATAAGAATCAACTTCTACACAAACTGAGCTAAGAAAAATACGTATTTGTCTTCAAACGTGCGAGCTATTCAACATTTTCACATATGACATTCTGTGTTCGAAATTTTATTTCAGTTCTTGAGTGCCGTATATTCTCTAAGCGCTGGAGGCGCATGCGTGACTGCGTCATCTACAATTGTAAGCCAATCACAGACGCGCGTGGGCATGACGTCACACCGACACATTGTTGTATGTTATATGTATTTTACTAAGATTGTCGCGAGCGTCCGGTCAAAGTCCGATATTTTGCCGTATATCCACTTTATGTTATTTTCGTTGCGCATATTGGCGTATATCCATTTTGAAACGCTTTTTTTTAGTATTAAACGTAAAATTATAATGATTTGTATGGATTATTATAATGCCAGACCTACAGTACTTTCGGTAAAATAGGTAATTGAATTACGATTTTGTAAATTACAATAATAAAACACAAAAACTTTGCTCCTCTAAATTTTATTTTTTTAATATACATTTTATATATTTTATTTAATATACGGCAAACAAGAACTAAGGCAGCGTACTGCCTTTAGGAGATGATGCTGATGACGCAAGCGCTACTATTTGTGACGAAACTAAATGAGCAGGTCGTTTGTGATTTTTTTGACCCCATCCATACCAAAGAAGGTCGAATTATTACGTCATTTAGTTGTGCATGGATATATCTACGGTTATAAGGAAGTAAGCGAAGTTTTGGTCAAAAATGAGTTGTGAACGCAATCCGACTTAAAATTATTCCGCTCTTTCTAATGCGCTAACTCCCATTGCTCTACGATGATTTCTTTTTTTTTGTTTATGCCCAATCAAACAACTGCATTTTCGAAGTATGTTTTTTGTGTACCTAACCGACAAGATTTTGGCCTTTTCTGCCCTAAAGCTAAAGGCATTTGTGACATACAAAAAACATCGTAAAACCACATAAATAGGAATGCCAATAAATGCCTTTAATTTTAGAGCTTTTTTTTTTCAACGATATGATGCAAAATAAATAAGTTGTGTCATTTTTCTGCAATGTCAAACTTTAAACAGCTCTCCTGAACAATTTATTTTTTGTCGCTTATGCCCTTTTACCCTTTAACCAATATAATCAGAGGCGAAAATCCAAGAAAAATCCGATATTGATAAAATGACAGCCTTAGAAATGGGCAAAAAATATCGATATATCTAATTCCTTGACTTATAGGTTGGTATGTGGCTGGCCATCCTTGCTGTATAAAATGATTCACTTTACCAATGTCACCCCTGTTTCAGGGAAGGTCGGCAAGAGTTGCTGGGTGTATGTTCATTTGAGATTCGGGTTTTTATGTTGTAAGTCCACATGCTGCATGTTTAAGCGCGAACTTATATGTAACTGCTTGTGAAAATGCATATAATGTGAATCTACAAAAATACTTTTTTTTTTAAATAGATTTGTGGAATGGAATGCAATCCACCAGCCTATTTTGGCTGGCCAGTTGTCTTCATGCGAAAGCAGAAGCTTGTGTGCATGCAACGGCATCTGTTGAACCAGGGTCGAAGTTATCGTCGCGAGATTCGAACCAACGTTATCCGGTTCCAAATAAATAACGACTTGATACCCGCGGCCATAACACCGACATATCTATGCAACTTAGATTAGATTACAATACATCTTTGCAACTTAGATCTAGAATCACAAAGGATAAGTTTACTTTAAAGGAAAGTGATTCGCGAAACATTAGTTCTGTTAAAAACTTAATTTGCCTTTGATTTGTTAATTCGACGTGTATTTTCAAATGCAGTTAACAATCCGTGACAAATGGGACGAAATCTAAATAAATAATCAATTACGTATGCGTGGAGCGCCATTTTAGGTGAAAGTGGGATGTGCTATGTAACTGTAACTCTGTCGCCATTCCGCTAGGGGTGGCCAGAGCCTCTGCAGAGCTGCCTCCACTTCTTCCTACCCTTAAGTACCTCTTTCAGTTCATTCATATCCATCACCTTTTTCATGCATTTTCTTCTTTTACGCTCGCTTTGTATATCCCATTCTTTCATAACCTCCTCAATCTGATCACTTCTAATCTAATCTAATCTAAGTTGCAAAGATATGTTACATTGGGGATTCACTTTATATGCATTCTCACAAGCAGACACGTACACAAATTCGCGCTTGCACATGCCGCATGTGAACCTACAACATAAAAACTCAAATCTCAAAGGGACACACACCCTGTAACTCTTGCCGTCCTTCCCTGAAACAGGGGTGATATTAGCAAAGTGAACCATTTACAACAGCATGGGTGGTCAGTCGCATACCAACCTATAAGTCAAGTAACTTATACAACAAGTTACATTTTTTAAATCACAAATAATAATATGTATTAAACATTAAAAACAAATACAAAATTCTAATTTAAAATTAGAAAAACCCTAGCCCTAGCCGCCAGCATTACAGATCAACCGCCATGTATTTCTGTCCCTACAAAGTTCCTTTAATTTCATCCAGAGTCATAACCTTCTTCATACAAACTCTCATTCTGTTATAACTCTGGATATTCTCTAAAAAGGCTCTGAATATTAATACATTTCTGCAACTAATGCAGGACTAATACACGGCGCTTCAAAACTCTGTCACATTACGTCGCACCTGAAGTCCCTTCACTGGCTGAAGATACGGCTGAAGAATGAGAATGAAATTGTGTCACAATTTTACAACGTTATAAATAGTTCCGTTCACGATTTTGTGCCTATCAAACGGCCACCATGGGGGAACTACCCCAAATGGTTCAAACGCGAACTTGTTGATAAGATTAGTTTGAAAAAAAGATTGCATGCCCAGTATAAGGCAACTGGGGACCCCAGTGACTACGAAGCATTCAGTAGGGTAAGAAAGGAGTGCCAGGTGCTTTCAGCAGCGCTAAAACGTGAATTTTATAGAAACATAGAGAGTCAGTTACCAGGAACCTCCGTGAATTTGTATAAACTTGCCAAATCTTTAAAAGACGATCATAGCGATTACCCGAAAATAATGTATTTCAATGACAGGTCTGCCAATAGCGTGAGTGATGTAGTGGACTTATTTAGAAAATATTTCCTGTCAATCTACGAGGACGTTCTCATGGGTGTCAACACTCCGGCGCTCCCGCTGACTGATCGAGTTCATATCGCGCGTGTGATATATTCCGTGTCGGACGTGCAGCGTGGTATTGATTCGCTGGATACTAATAAATCTGCAGGTCCTGATCAACTGCCGCCTGTTTTTATTAAGAATTGTTCAAATGTTATGTGTTGGATTTTACAAAAAATATTTAATAAATCTATTGAATCGGGAATTTTTCCAACAGCTTGGAAATCTAGCAACATTATTCCAATTTTCAAAAAGGGAGATAAATCTGATGTCACTAGCTATCGCGCAATATGTATACAATCCTGCATACCGAAGTTGTTCGAATGTATTCTTCTCAGTAAGATTAAGAGTGACTTAGCACTCGTTATATCGGACCAACAGCATGGTTTTATGCAAAACCGATCGACCTTGACAAACCTTTTGGAATTTCATTGTGATATCATGGATGCTTTTGTTACCAGGAGTCAGACGGACTGTGTATATACAGACTACTCCAAGGCGTTTGACCGCGTCTCCCATACAATATTGTTGGCAAAGCTTCTTTCTCTTGGTATTGATGGTGCACTCCTTGCGTGGTTTTCGAGCTATCTTGCTGAAAGGGAACTTAGGGTTTGTGTGTCGGGCGTTGTTTCATCTCCTTTTTTGGCGAAGAGCGGTGTGCCGCAGGGCTCACATCTCGGACCCATTTTGTTTAATATATTTGTCAATGATCTCCTGAGCGGGTTTGACGGGGTGAGATTTGTCATGTTTGCTGATGACTTGAAAATTTACAGAGTGGTTAACTGTATTGGTGACTGCGAGATATTACAAAGAAATATTGACGTGCTTTATGACTGGTGTGTGAAGAATGATTTAACTTTAAACATAGAAAAATGTCAAGTAATGCGTTTCCACAAAATTAAGAATCCCACGGTGTACCCTTACTCGATTGATGGTACACAGCTTATGTCGGTTGCGCAAATCAAAGATTTGGGAGTATTGTTGGACGCGGGATTAACATTTGTACCACACATAAAGGCAACTGTGGATAGGGCACTCAGAACATTAGGATTTTCCTTACGACTGTGTGAAAAATTTTATAACGTGCACACCTTTATTTATATTTTTACAAGTTTGGTGAGGCCATTGCTGGAGTATAACTCCGTGTTGTGGTCTCCTCACTACCAGGTACATATACGTAGTATAGAAAAGGTACAAAACAAACTACTTCGCTTTATCAACTTCAAACTCGGAATACCCATCTCGGATATCAATTATAACCAACTCCGAGAATCGTATAAACTTGCACCGCTCTCGGCTCGGAGAAGTGCTGCTGACATGGTTTTTCTATACAAACTCATTAATGGCTTGACCGACGCGCCCCAACTCCTATCAAAAATTAATTTCCGTGTCCCAATAAGGAACACGCGTAACGTGGATACTTTTGATGTGGCAGACTGTGCCGTGAACTACCAGTATTACTCGCCTTTTCAGCGACTGCCCAGGGAGGCGAACAAGCTGGAGGTTGATATTTTCTCCACGGGATTCTATACATTTAAAAAAAAAAAAAATAGTATGTAGGTATCCGCATTTTGTCGGTCTCTCATCATCCATTCTTTCCACAGGCCCAAGCCATCTCAACACATTTTTTTATTGTACCTTTAGTTTCACATCTTCTTTCTTTCTTTGCACAACACATTGTAAATTGTATGTTGTATTGCATTGTATGAAATTTTTTTATAAAAAAATCCTTGAAATTTTAAATGATCTTTTGTTTATTCTATTAATTTTAGCAAATTTTACACCTGATTTAGTATTATTATGTTTGTGACAACCCTGATCAAATAATGAAGATTTGTTGTTTATTACAACAATTTTTGTATACAACAATTGCTTACACTGGTTTATGGTTTTTGCATTATTATTTTTAAAGTTTATTGTTATTATTTTTAAATTGTTAGTTCTATTGCTTTATAACCATCGTATATTTACATCTTTGTATATTATTTATGTGTCATTTATTTGTGTTATATTTTAAGATATTAGTTTTATACCTATAGATACAGTACCTACTTATGTACCTACATATTTATATTTATCGCAATATTGTAAAAGGCTATATAGCCGTTTATTCTTCTTAAATAAATAAAAATACACGAACCGGTCCAGTACAAGATTGGCTTGCTAGGTCAACAACGTTACCATGTTGAAAGCACCGGTTCTCATCAGATCACCGAAGTTAAGCAACATTGGGCACGGATGCTACCTGGATGGGTGACCGCTCAGGTACACCGCGTGTTGTTGGCATTTTTTGGACTGGTCCGTAGTCCAGTGGCAACACTTCGGACTCACAAATGGAAGGTTGTGGATTTGAATCCCGGCGGAGCACAAAAAATATACCATTTATATTTTTTCCAAATGTGCTCTTCGCTGGGTTGAAAAATTCATAAACCTTTACCAAAGACCGGTCACTGAAAGGTCCATCCAACCTTACAACAATTGGATCTTGCTTGAGAATTGGCGCTTTCTACGGCTCTTGAGGTGTGATACACACAAAAACAGCGCTCACCAAATAAATCATCCTTTTATTATTATTATTGCTGGTCTTCAAGAGAAGTCTCCTGGGCGGGATTGCATCGCAATATTAAAAAAAAATGATAGCTGCAGCCACCACAAGCAGCAGAACAGCAACACTGCGATCAGCAGCATCATGTCGCAGTCGGATAGAGCTTCCAAGAAGGGAAAAGAAGAGCATTTTTGGAGATCGAGCCTTCAAGGTGGCTGCTCCAACGATATGGAACGGCCTCCCAGATGACCTGCGGGAAATGGATCAGCGGAGCACTTTTAGAAAGGGGTTGAAGACCCACCTGTTTGCGCGCTCATATGAGCAAGGGCCTTTGGGATGACCAAAAGTCATGAAAAGGCACTATAAAAATCCTGCATTATTATTATTAACTTTATTTAACTAGTCGGTGTAATGGCCGAGGGGGCCAAGTGGGCTGATCTTTCTAGCGTGTTTGGAATAGAACAACGTTGGTTCGATCCCCGCCTGGGTCATTTGACCACAACTTTGACCCTGGTTCGACAAATGTTATTGGGTAATTATTAATTAATAATTCATTAAAGTAAACAATAATGAATTGTTAATTGATGATATTAATACCTGTTTCTGGCCAGGCAGAATAGGTTAGTGAATTGCATTCTTCTTCACAAATCTATTTACTTACAGATACTTATAGATTGATGTTTACAGCAAGAGTGAAACAGTAATGCAGTCTGTATGGAGCTGGTGAAAAATAATGCTGGTTTACTATCTGAGAGATAAGGCGCAGGATATTCAAGTTACTGATTAAACAAGTACGAGTAGGCTATAGCACACTTGTTGGCAACTGTATTTGAGGAATTTTAAAGCCACTACTACTATGTCATACCAGGAAATTTTAACCCAAGTGTATAGATTGACATTTCAACTGAATCATTTGGTTTAACTTATCTGTATATACTTATATATGATTCTCTAGTAAAGTATGTACGGTAGAAATGAAGCATTTGAGAAGCATGACAGGAAAAACTCTGAAGGATAGAGCTAGGAATGAATGGGTAAAGAAAGAATGTAATTTGAAAGAATTGATGGATGTCGTGGAAGAGGAAGACCGAGAAAGGTATGGATGGACCAAATTTTCGAAATAGCGAGTGAATGGGATATCCAGAGTCATAATAAAAGGAGAGCTTGTATGAAAAAGGTTATGACTCTGGATGAAATGAAAGAAGTATGCAAGAACAGGAAGAAGTGGCGGCTAATCTGCAATGCTGATTTGTAATGTTGGTTTATTAGTTTGCTACATTTTTTGCATAAGAATTTTTTTACTTTTTTTGTATAGATTTATTTTGTTGTTTTTTTTATACTTAATTGTTATTTTTTACTCGTATTCCTTGACTTATAGGTAGGGACTGGAAAAAAGTGGTGTTATTTTTTGCGAAATTCGCGTTATTTTTTGGGAAAATTCGCGTTATTTTTGATCAAAAACAGGGAAATTCGCGTTATTTTTTATGATAAACGGGGAAACTCGGTGTAATTTTTAGGGTTGATTTGATCGAAATAAAGGTTTACGTAATTGCAAAACTATAGATTTTACTAATATTTACAATTTATTAAATAAACAACAATATGTACCTTCAAAAACAATGAATAAGCAACATCTGAATCAATACGAGTTACAACTTACAAAAAACCATTGATTGAAAAAAGTATTAATATTTGAATGACACTCCGAATACCCTGCAATATCCTTTTAAAATATTATATTTAGTCTCTCTAGATGAGGGTTATCTAATTTTTTCAAGGGATGTTGGCTTTTATGAAAGCCTCAAGTTGTGCTCTTGGCTAATCCAGCAGCAGCTTCACTCCTTGATGTATTTCCTATTTCATTGATGTCACGATTCAAGTCTGTTTGGATGTCCAGGACAGTTCCGCTTATCATTTATTTTTTTAATAAAATAGATTTGTGAATAGGAATGCAATTCACCAACCTACTCTGCCTGGCCAGAAGCAGGTATTAATATCATTAATGAAAAATTCATTTCGAGTATTGTTCATTTTAATTAATCATTAATTTATAATAACCCAATTACATTTGTTGAACCAGGGTCAAATTTATGGTCAAATGACCCAGGCGGGGATCGAACCCCGCGTCTAGCGTTCTATCGTGTTTCAACGTTGAAAGATTAGCCCACTTGGCCCCCTCGGCAATAACACCGACCAATTTTTCTGTGCTTTGCACCTTGCAAAGGGTTTTCACAGGAATCTTTTCTGTCCCACAAAATAGTTGCGTTGCAGAAGCAACACATAACAACTTTTTCGCACAATTTCAACCAAAAGTACGAAAATTCGCGATATTTGCGTAAAACCTCAAATTTCGCGTTATTCGCGTAAAAACATCAAAATTCGCGAATAAATTCGTTTTATCGCGATTGCGAAATTTTCCAGTCCCTACTTATAGGTTGGTATGAGGCTGACCACCCATACTGTAAAAAATGGTTCACTTTACCAATGTCACCCCTGTTTCAGGGAATGTCGGCAAGAGTTGCAGGGCTTATGTTCATTTGAGGTTTGGATTTTATTTGTAAGTACACAATCAGCATTTGTAAGCGCGAACTACACATGTTTGTTTGTGGGCATACATCTGAGAGCTTTGAATGAATATATCCTTGCAACTTAGATTATAGATTATAGATGTTCCTTGACTGATGGGTTGGTATGATGTTGACCAACCATACTGTAAAAAATGGTTCACTTTGCCAATGTTACCCCAGTTTCAGGGAAGGACAGCAAGAGTTGCAGGGCTTATGTTCATTTGAAATGGGGTTTTTATATTGTAGGTCCACATGCGGCATGTGTAAGCGCGAACTTTTAAGTGTGTGCTTGAGGGAATGCATTTAATATGAATCTCAAATGGTATGTATCTTTGCAACTTAGATTATAGAACTAAACAAAATAATTTCCTTGACTAAAAGGTTAGGTTAGGTTAGGTTAGGCGCGAACTTTTACCTGTCTGCTTGTGGGAATGCATTTAATTTGAATCTAAAATGGTATGTATCTTTGCAACTTAGATTATGTAAAGAAATACACAAAATAATTTCCTTGACTTATAGGTTGGTATGAGGCTGACCACCCATACTTTAAAAATGGTTCACTTTGCAAATTTCACCTTTGTTTCAGGGAAGGTTGGCAAGAGTTGCAGGGCTTATGTTCATTTGAGATTGAGTTTTTTTGTTGTAAGTCAACATGCATTATGTGTAAGCGCGAACTTACAAATGTCTGCTTGTGGGAATGCATGTAATATGAATCTCAAACGTAATATATCTTTGCAACTTAGATTACAGATTTAAATCTTTTTTATTTTGTTTGTTTTTTATTTTTAATTTGCATGAAATAAAAGAAAATATAAGAAAAACTTTCGAATTTTGCCGCTAGATGTCAATATAGTTCCATACATTTTCAGTATGAACAAACAGATTTATTGAAAGAAGTTTTCAGTAGGTTTTAAACACATACGCGAAAGCTCGCAGCTTTGCAGCATATATCCAAAAATTAATTTGCCATAGATCAGGAATGTGTTTCATCTGCTGTGATGGCGTTAATTTTGAAAATTAAAATTGTGAGCGAACGACGACGGTCTGGAGTAATATAATAAAGGATGCATTCCCACAAGCAGACATGCATAATTTCACGCTTACACATGCCGCATGTGGACCTACAATATAAAAAACCCAATCTCAAATGAACATAAGCCCTGCAACTCTTGCCGACCTTCCCTGAAGCAGGGGTGACATTGGCAAAGTGAACCATTTTTTACAGCATGGGTGGTCAGCCGCATACCAACCTAAGTTAATTTTTTGGTGTTCAAGTCGGCAGGTGTGTTTACATCTTTAATTAATTCTAATTGTTAAGATTCAGAACACAATGTAAATTGTACAAACACACACAGTGGGCGTACATTAAATTTCATGATGAAAACATGTAATTTTTTTTTAGACTATACATTTCCAGGAACAATATAAAACATTTATTTTCATCAACAGACAAACGTCAGTCCCACTTTAATGTGACTAGTGTCCTTAGCAACAAACAACATTTTTTTTTTTTTAAATAACACAGTTTGAATTCACTTACAATTTTATTTTTATTTTTAAAAGTGAGTTCAAACTGTGTTATTTTATAAAATAAATACAATAGACTTTCACTGTGTGAACCACAAAACCTTAACTACTTACTACAACAAAATATTAGTTTTCCTTATCCCTAGCACAGGGGCGTGCATCCCATACAGGCACATGCGCCTTATAGGTAGGCAATGTGTGGTAAAAAATGCATTTAAGCTTGATATTGAGAATTAAAATTTAAAAAATGAGGTTGATTGGAGCCATTGTTAGCACTTCAGTCAATTTCAAATGAGTTACTTTAAAGGAATGGGAGAAAATATTTATACTGAAATGTATAAGCCTATACTCTATGCCTAGCAACTCTATCTCTCCATCTCTCTTTATTATTGCTTTCTTTCAAGGCATCTATCTCGCTTCCTCATGAAAATCCATGTCACGACAATTTGGTCAAAGATAACTCATCAACAGACAGCTAGTCTATGGACAAATTGGTCATACTACAGTTCGACCTGCAGATATACGACATCCAATCCAATCACAATTTCCTCTCAGTGTCTCAAAGCAAAGCAACGCAACACACACCACGGCACTGCGCAGCTAACGGCCCTGCAACCGGATAAGGGCATCAACTGCCACATAACCAACACCTCTGCCGCACTAAAAGTGTCATAGACCTCTAGCCTCTTGAATCTAGGGAGTCTCGGAGAGTAGGGAAAATATCCAATACAGGTCCACAAACAGATCCATCAAAGTAAATTTGCTCTCCAAAATACCTTTATAATTACTGATGTTTTAATTAAATGTAGTTTTCTATATAGAGAATATGAGAAAAGTATGGATGGATCAAATCTCGGAAATAGCGAATGAATGGGATATCCAGAGTCATAATAAAAGGAGGACTTGTATGAAAAAGGTTATGACTCTGGATGAAATGAAAGAAGTATGCAAGGACAGGAAGAAGTGGCGGCTAATCTGCAATGTTCATTTCTAATGTTGGTTTATTAATTTGCTACATTTTTTGCATAGGATTTTTTTTACTTTTTTTGTATAGATTTCTTTTTAAGGTTTTGTTCTTTTTTATATTTAAATTTAATTTATTATTTGTATTCCTTGACTTATAGGTTGGTATGAGGCTGACCACCCATACTGTACAAAATGGTTCACTTTGCCAATGCCACCCCTGTGTCAGGAAAGGTCGGCAAAAGTTGAGGGGCTTATGTTCGTTTGAGGTTTGGATTTTATTTGTAAGTACACATTCAGCATTTGTAGGCGCGAACTACACGTGTTGGTTCGTGGGCATACATCTAAGAGCTTTAAATGAATATATCCGTGCAATTCTGGCTCACCGGCTTGGTTGTGTATCAGCTGTAGAATCAGGGGCCGTCTGGTCACGATGCCGGAACCACGGGGCAGAAAATCCCTGTGAAAATATATTCATTTCAACATTTAGTAAAAATAATAAAACACATTATATTATAAGAAGATTAGGACGATGTATTTAGTGAGCTCTGTTTTTGTGTGTATCACACCTCAAGAGCTCTCTGCGAGCTTAGAAGCAATCAAAGATTTTTACCACAAGGGAAATTCCTTGACTAACAGACTGGTTTTAAGGCTGACTAAAAATTGTTTCACTTTGCCATGGTAACCCCTGTTTCAGGGAAGTTCGGCAAGAGTTGCAAGGTTTATATTTATTTGAAATTAAATTAAAATTAATAATGTAAGTAAAGATTAGTGCATCCTTAAGATTTTATCAGTTAGGTAAGAAGATAAAAAACTGATATTAAATCAATATATCTCGGATAGATTATAAAAGAAGAAGAAGCTTTCAATTTATTTATGGTTGAAGAAAATTTTGAAATTGGAATAAAAATTTCGAAATTGGAACACAGCTCAATGTCATGATTGGTTTCTTCGAAAGCCGTGTTACAAGGATGTCTGCCTTCCCAAATAATCAATACCTTAAAAATGTAATAGCAAATTCGCTTTCAGTTGGTAAAAAAGCCTACATCAAAACAAACTGTTTTAAGTTATCTTTTTCCTGTGTAAAAAAAAACACAGCGATCAATATAGGAAGTGGAATTAGAATGATTCATCGTGCCATCACAAAGAGTAGATTACATGAAAAAATGAACAGTTTAAAAAAGAGGCTAGCGATTGTATTTTCGGGAGTATTATCTCATGTTTTGATATTATAGGACATCTATCGATGTGTAGTGTATTATTGAGGCGTGCAAATGCGTGTTCTACAGGAAAATAAACCGTAAACAATGTTCTAGGGGTCCCATTTCAACCTGTCAAAATCACCTGTCAATGTCATTTCAGATCCTTCTAGATTGCGTTTTCTGGGTCAAACGCCACGGACAGTTATTGATTTTTCATTGAAGATCGATTGAGGAGTGTTTTATTGGTTGTAAACATGTGTAACGTACCTTCCGACGAAGTTTTCGAGCACGGAGCTCTTGCCCGCAGACTGGCCGCCCACCACGGCAATCTGAGGCAGATCCAGCTGCATGTGGACTCCCAGCTGCGTGAAAGCATCTTGCAGTTGATTCACAATAGGAATCAACTGCTCCATGCCCGTGTTCCCCGACATTTTGCGTCGGTTTAGCGGAAAAGTCTTTCACAAATAATCAGCCCGATATCGCGACGGTCATGTACCGATGTTCAATACTTCAATATGGAGAAATGGCGACCACAGAGTATAGGTATATAGAGAGCTGAGTTCCTAATATTTCTTTGTATTTCCGGTTTTATCGAGATACTAGCATCACGTAGTGTTAAGAGCATTAACCACGACGTGTGTGTACGTGTGAGTGTGTTAGTGCACTTATACACACGCGCTATGCCATGCTCCTATAATATTATTTCATATTATTATTCCATACCTACTCCCATTTCGTACAAAAAATAAAACAAAAAGTGAATATTTACGTGTTTTATTTATTGGCAGATAAGATACAAGATCAGATACAGAAATTATTATGTTTTTTTTTAAATCTATTGTTGTATCAGAAATATAACATAAAGTATGTACTTACTTAGGAATAGTTTAAGACAGTTTTCTATTTTGGTACTAAAGTTATTGATTGGCAGGTCAGTGAGGTTGACAACATAATTATCATCTAAAAAAAATGGTTGAATTATGCCAATTGAGGGAAAGGCGGCCAAATTATTAAATTACTTTCCTTATATGGGTATAATAATTGCAATTAACCAACATAATATGGTTGCTTGCGCATGTGCATGAGATGCGGACTCAAAATTTTAATTCATCTTTGCAATTTTCAATCAAAATATCCTTATTTAAAGAATTTTTGGACCTTGGGAAGCAATTATTATAGTAACAATGATTTATTTTGACACTTTTCTCCAAATCACAACACAACAAAATCACAAAACATTTTTTCACATTTTTCACGGCTGTATAGTCTAGTGGTTGACGCCACAGACTCAATATGCGAAGGTCTTGAGTTCGGTTCCCAGCGGAGAACATAAACAGCGTTCAGCAAATGAATAAAATAACAATACCCATGTCATTTTATGAGTAGCGGTCCATATAATCTTCCCGGCGGATTTCTTATAAAATTTCTTCGGAGTGGAAGCGGCAAAACACGTACATTGGTTCAAGTTGAGACACTTCCTGGACCGCTTTCACCTGCGGCTTGAATTTTTCTGGTCGAGAAAAACATCCCACCTGCAAAAAAACAATATGATAAAATATCGTATCCGATGTTTGAAATGAACTTCACCATATAATAATAAGTGTAATATTACCTTCTCTACGAATACAACTTGCAGCGATGGAATATAATGTCCTTTTTACTGAATAGTTCACGTTTTTAGATCGAAGACAAACTTTTTAACTCCGCGTGGAATCTGCTCTGGGGGGAAGTACGGAAATGGCTGGGTTTTGCTACATGCAGAGCGAGCGTAGTAATAATATTTCACTTTATAATTTGACCATGAATTAGACACGGCGATTTAAACAAAATTTCATTAACCAGTGAAATTATAAGTTTTACAGATTCCTGTATTTAATATTTCCTAATATCTGCCTTCATTGACCCATAATTGAACAAAAATGGTGATTAAGACGCACGATCCTTTAGTCAAACTGAGATATTAGCGCCTCTACTTATAAGAGCAGTCAAAGCTCTTTATAACGATAGGTAGGTCCGACTTTTCCGGGTGTGATGGCGACGGCGCATGCGCGGCATTGAAAATACCGATCCAAGCTGCGCAGCTGATGCTCTGTCTCACTCGTTCCACCAAATCTGTAACGATAAAAAAGAGATGCAAGTATTTTATCAGCTCTCTCGACTTCCCGAAAGAAAAATCATTATGGAGTAGGGATGTAGGGATGTCCGAAATTTACATTTTTAAAACCCAAAACCATCTTGTTAAAACCTAATTTACAAATATGAAATCATTATAGAAACTTGTTCAATAAATTGATCAACTTTCTTAATAAATTGACATTCATCTTTTGATTTCTAACTGAAAGTAACGTCATATAATTATTACGCAATATCATGTACCTACTCTTCTTCAAATAATAAGAAAGTAGATTTTTTAGGGGTTTCTTTTAAATTTGATTCTCAAAATTTACAACTCGATTTCAAAATAGGCTGAACCAAGATAGTTGAAGTACATTCAATTATTTGCACAATATTTATGTTTTATTTTTGTTAAAACAGCCCTAGTACGCATTTATATAATATCAACCGAACCTTCAAAATCAGCATTATTTTTTACAGTGTTAAATTTAATTAAAAACGTAAGAACTAGAAAACATTAAAATAGTGAAATAATACTATTGTATGACAATTCCAAATCAACTCTTTGCTTTAAATGTTTAGTTTCAATTTGATAATAATTTAACCATGAATGTCAGCAAAATCAATATATTTCGTCTTGCGCATTTCGTATATAGGACATGGAAGTTTTCATTGAAAGATGCTCCATATTCTGACAAAATTATGGATTCATACCTAGAGAATCAACATCAGGATGACGGTTAAAGCTTGTACACTAAACAAAACGAAGAGGAAGATGACGTAGCCGCTAAATGGCAGGTCAATGATCATTTTTGCGTTTTTGAATAATCACAATCAAGCAAGTACATTAAAATGCACCCAAATCCAAACAGCAACTGCGCATGGTACCTACTGAGACAGATGTACATACTACGTCGTTCTATAACTATTTTATTATAAGGTCCTCATGTGAATTGACTCGGCAAAATTGTATGGTCACCCAGCCGGGTTGCCGGGGCAAATGTCTACAAATATTTTGTTGTTTTTTTTTTGTTTGTTTCTAATGACTGCAGTCTCAAAACAAGACTACGTTTGCTTTCCGAGAATAAAGTTCCAAATTCAAAAATATTACGCTCTCATTAAAAATGGCACCTACTTCCAAATCTGAAATATACCTTCTTCGTTTTTAATCTATCTCCTATAAAAGATCATCGATCGTTACATATGGCTATTTTTTTATATTGCTGCTGATATGAAAATTGATTTGATGCTTTGTTTTTCAGTCAAGATGCCTTTCATTCTTTTGTAGTGTAGTATATTTTTTAGTATATAAAAGTAAAATAAATATAAAATTACGAAGTAGCAGGACACAATGGCTGATAATATAAACCTCATAACCAAGTGCTTATAGAAATGTTAAGTTCAATATTATTCAAGCTTTTGATGTGTTTGTGTTTCAAAAATTATAAATGATATGTTTTAAAGCAGTGGTGCCCAAACGGTCGATCGCCGAGGATAATACTGAAAAATCCCCCCCTCCCCCCCCTCCACGGTCAACAGAATTTTTATGGACAAAATGAATTTCTAAAATTGCGTGCCTACCCCCCCCCCCCCCTCCCCCGTCAACAGAATTTTTATGGACAAAATATATTTTTAAAATTGCGTGCCTATCCCCCCGTGTTATATTTATGGACAAAATATATTTCTAAAATTGCGTGCCTACCTCCCCCCCTCAACAGAATTTTTATGGTCAAAAGTATAATATATGTCGATCTCCTATTCATAAATTTTTGCTAATTCGATCTCCTCAAGAAAAAGTATGGGCACCCTTGTTTTAGAGGTTGAAACGAAAATGTAAGAATATTGTTGTTTTGTATTGTAGCTCATTTTACCCAAGGGCCGTTTTGGAATTTTGAGGTGGTATGGCGGGCCAACCTAGATGACTTGTTACCCACGGTGGATTTTTTTTTAAAAATTTAGACTTGGAAACAGTGTGTAAAAGCATTTCTAATCTTTTTTTACAAAAATAATTAAGTTGTACGTTGCTTGTTCGCGCGGCCGATCTTTCCGTTCTCAATATCTAAAACATTTTTTTTTATTGGCGTCTGCGAGCCGGACTAAATCCTTTTGCGGCTGATAAAATACTACGCTAAATTTAAGCTCCAAGAAAAAGAACTAAAAACAAAATAATTATCTTATCAATAAGGTTGCTAGTAACTACTTGTAGCTGGATTATAAATTCAAACTTGTTGTTTAAAATGAAACAGTGAAACATAATACCAAGCTTCTTTACGCAAACTATACAAAAGGATTTACTTTATGTACCTACCACGTTTTTTTCCCTACTCGTTTGTTTTTGCTGCTAGCTTCATTATTGTGACCATTATTATTTTCAAAATAAAACTCCACCCCAAGACCCCAAGTTTTTTACTTGAAAACTTAACGTTAGCGTTTATACAATTTCTAATAGCGTTTTTGCGAGCGTTTTAGTTTCTTTACATTTTTTGCAAAACGTAAACGTCAAGTTGTTAGCTTTGGACACTGCATTTCCGGTTGTTTCCGGTAGCGTCAAAAACCGTCAACTGATTTTGTGAATTTTCGGGCATCGTGGTTTGTAATTTCACAAATCAATTACAAAATGATGCAAAATAAAACGGAGTTATTTTCATCCATCTCTTCGGTCGTGTCTTCAACCAAAGAATTGATTAGTTCCCTTACATTGTTCGACAACATGCAAGCCACCGACATGGAGTACCAAAAAATGTTGGAAGAAATAAAGTCGCTATATTCAAAATGCAGAGACTTGGAAACGTGTTCTCCTGCTGCTGAAAACTCAGATGATCCATTGGAGAACATAACAGATGGAAGATTCGAGAGTATATTGAATAGGAAAGTTGACATTTTGGACATGGACGAGAAAGCAATGGCGAAAACGTTGAGAGACATAGAATTTGCTAGAAGCCATTTGGAGATTATTCGAAGTGACTTCAAGGCTGTGGACAAGATACCTGTTGAGGCTGTGAGAAGAAAAGATGCGGAAGACGCGAATGTGACGCTGGAGAAATGTGTGAAGTCCTTGAATAAATTGAAATCAAATTTTGACCATGTTGAAATCAACGAGGAGCTGCGGAACAGCGAAAGAGACGCCAAATTTGAAAGCAACATGACTCAAGTCATATCACTCATATCGGATCTATCACAGGTAAGCCTTTTCATTTATTTCTTTAGATTTGAAGAATTGCGTTCCGGGATTTGTTGTAGGTATCAGAGCTGAGCTGGAAGTCTCAACACCACGGCAGATCATACCTATCGAATTTTGGTAATATTTGTATGAAGACTGTCAGAAGATCAGCTGTTCACTTGTGGCTATCTTGGATTGACAGGTCTTTCTACAAATATTACCAATATTTGGTAGGTAAAAATTACTGTGATGAGACTTCCAGCCCTGGAGCTAAGTATGTTTCGCCCATGTCTGCGATGGGCTCGTTCAGCGTGAAGATGAAACTTTTAAGAAAAGAAGAAAAAAATCTGGTTCATCATCAACTTGACGCTGAAGAAGCCCATTGCAGACATGGGTGAAATGTCTTGAACCTCCAGCTCCAATAGATTACTCTAACAGATCCTGGAAAGCAACTCTTCATTATCTACTGCTGGTCGTGTTAACCTAAAACTCTAATATCGTAGAGTTTTTAATTTTTTTTTGTTACTACTGTTCCTTGACCAATAAGAAGTTAGCATGAGGTTGACCACTCATTCTGTAAAAAATGCTTCACTTTGCCAAAAAACGCAAATGCAACTAAGCTACACATATAGTGTAACTTCTTGCCGCGTTATCCCCGAAGTGGTCGCATGTGGCGAGTTGAACCTATTTATTTTTACAGGTGAGAGGGCCGGCCTTACGCCAACCACTTCAGTTGAAGTGGAGGTTTCCCAGCTCCCGAGAGTGCTGGTACTCATTTCTTGTGAAGGCTGAGTAAACCTTGCCGGTATTTTATTTTGGGGTTTGAAATAAACACCAAAACGGGAAATCATTTCTGACACCCTCGCCTCGGTGGGATTCGAACCCGAGCTTTCGGCATGGAATGCAAGCACTCTACCACCTGAGCTATAGACTGGACATCAACCAATGTCAACCCTATTTCAGGAAAGATCGGCAAGAGTTGCAAGGCTTATGTTCATTTGAGATGTGGGTTTTTATTTTGAATGTTCACATGCGGCATGTGTAAGAGTGTAAGCATGAACTTATACAGTAGAGCCGCGCTAGTCTGAACCCTGCCTAATCTGTTGATTGCGGTAATCCAAACGATCTGGTACCTGCACGAATTTCATTAGTTCGCCCGCACTCGTAGCCTTGAGCGCACGTGTGCGCTGCGCTCAGTGCTCTAGAATGTTCCGCGTAATAACAGTTTATTTGTTGTTTTGGGATAACTCAAATAAATCAAACAACTAAATACTTAAAGCATAAACAAATCCATTTATTTTTATTTTTCACCTCCATAGAATTTGTCCCATACTATAATTCAGACACCCCGTTATTTTGAAACCCTCTCGTGTTTTTAGGTGTTCTGATTAACGAGGTTCTAGTGCAATTGTCTGCTCGTGGGCATACATATGTGGTAGTTTGCCCAATGTTGTATACCAAGGGCACGCGTCTTTGTATAATTTAATTTCAATTCTTTGTTTACAATGATTTCAGTTCCTCGGGACCAGGAAGACCATAGACACGCTGAGCGACATGAGCACCATAGACAAACCTCCCACTACATCAGCGCTGTTCACCGCCATCTCCGATCTCCTGGAGGAAGCTGAGAACGTCAACGGCGTCAAGGACGGAGAGTGATTCTGTTATCGTTTGTTTTATCTTGGAACAAATTTCATTTCAGTTTGCACGTTGTTTGTGCTATGGCCAAACGGTCAAGGAGGATAATCCTGTGCGTATGTTTGAAATACAATAGTGCCGGTTCGATCACTGTTTGGCCAGCTGGTTAACTTTGAGTTAACAAATGTCATTGGGTAATAATTGATTTATAATTCGTGATGAATTATTGATTGAAAATGGTGAAACCTTTTTCTGACCAGCGATACATTGGTGAATTGAATTTTTCTTTTGGTGGTGTATTTTAATAAAAAATATGCCAATCATTTTTGCATGACAATGTTTTGTGAACTACAATAATTTCCCTTTTTTTGTAATCGAGGTGTTAATCTCTTCAAAATAAGAAACTGCTCTTTTGAAAACAGAGAAAAGTTCAATATAATACGCATTGAAAATCTGTTTGGTTGTATTAAAAAAATAGTCCCCGTATCTTACTTCATTTTGACACCTTAAAGGTAAAACTGAATAAGTGACGTATTGAACTAACCAGTCTGTAGTCTAGTGTTTAACACTTCTGACTCGTAAATGGAAGGTTGTCGTTTCGAATCCCGGCGGAGCACAAAAACAAAAATACCATTTATATTTTCAAATATGCTCTTCGCTGGGTGAAAAATTCCTAAACCTTTACCAAAGGTCGGTCAATAAAGGGCCATCCAGCCTTGCAGCAACTGGGTGAGAATTGGCGCTTTCTACATCAACGACCAGGCTCGCAAAGGGCTCTTGAGGTGTGATACACACAAAAACAGCGCTCACCAAATAAATCATTGTCATGGGTGCTTCCTTATGATCAGTTCACTTGGTATGAAAAGTTACACCTTATAAAATGTTAAGCCCATGTTTTCTCAAGTCAGTTCATTGGTGCTTGCTCAGTTATACCTTTAACCTTTTCGATTCTGAATTTATTTGCTACATACGCACCGCCAGAACGGAATACTTTTTTGAGGTTATTTTTTTACACATAAATTGATTTCCTACCTTGATGAAACTTCAAAATTTATGAAAAAGTATACTCATTAGTTATCCAGGAACACAAATCACAAACTTTCAACACATGTTATCACTTGTTGTTTTATATAAAAACAAGTAAATCACAATAATATTACTTAAAAAAAAAATATTATACGCACATTCCATAACTAGATTTTATATCCATTAGGTTTTGAACAATTATTTTACTCACTTAAATACTCGTCACTAAAGAGAAAAATATATTAGTTATTTTACAAAAAAACAAAAAACGTAAAATGTTATATCTATCTGAATAGAGTATACTTGCCTGGATTTTGTTTGTAAACATTGGTACATACGCGCGGGACGAGAGGTCGAGCTATTCTGACGAAATATTTGAGAAAGAATATTTTCAAAATATGTATAATATGTAGGGACTGGAAAGTAGTGGTGTTATTTTTTAGGAAATTCGCGTTATTTTTTTGTGAAATTCGCGTTATTTTTGATCAAAAACAGGGAAATTCGCGTTATTTTTCATGATAAACGGGGAGATTTGGTGTAATTTTTAGGGTTGATAAGATCAAAATAAAGGTTTATATAATAACAAAACAAAATATATTACTAATATTTACAATTTATTATGTAAACCACAATATGCACCTTCAAAAACAATGAATAAACAACATCTGAATCAATACGAGTATCTGCAACCGAAGATGGTGGAAGTACCCACCGAAAACGTTTTTGCAATAAAAAATACTCAAGTGGTACAAAACAATGTTTTTTAATTTTAGTTTCTTAATTTTTTTTTTATTTTTTTTTAAATAATCCTTTTTTACAAAAAAAACCATTGATTGAAAAAAGTATTAATATTTCAATGACACTCCGAATACCCTGCAAATATCCTTTTAAAATATTTAATTTTTGTGCATTTAGTCTCTAGATGAGGGTTATCTCATTTTTCAAGGGATGTTCAAGTTGTGCTCTTGGCTAATCCAGCAGCAGCTTCACTCCTTGATGTATTTTCCTTCATTGATGTCACGATTCAAGTCTGCTTGGATGATCCAGCACAGTTCTGCTTATCATTATTTTTTTTAATAAAATAGATTTGTGAATAGGAATGCAATTCACCAACCTACTCTGCCTGGCCAGATACAGGTATAAATATCATTAATTAATAATTCATTATTGTTTATTTTAATGAATTATTCATTTTTAATTACCCAATTACATCTGTTGAACCAGGGTCAAATTTATGGTCAAATGACCCAGGTGGGGATCGAACCCCGCGTCTAGCGTTCTAGCGTGTTTAAACGTTGAAAGAGACCAATTTTCCTGTGCTTTGCACCTTGCAAAGGGCTTTCGCAGGATTTTTTTCTTTCCCACAAAATCGTTGCGTTGCAAAAGCGATACATGACAACTTTTTCGCACAATTTCTACCAAAAGTACAAAAATTCGCGATATTTGCGTAAAACCTGAAATTTCGCGTTATTCGCGTAAAAACATCAAAATTCGCGAATAAATTCGTTTTATCGCGATCGCGAAATTTTCCAGTCCCTAATAATATGAGATTATATTAGTGTACCTATAATGTAAGCAACAAAAAAGTTTGAAAAATTTGAACACCGATGTCAGGGGAAGCTTTAAACTTCGATGACATGGATAGATGCCAGCCGCACTGTATGCAAGTTACGTCATGACATCTATGCATGCCAGCCGCAGCCAAAGGGTTAAGGTGGCGATTTGAAGTAGTCATACAAAATTTATGGTATGTAAGCATGTGATGAAAAATAGCCTACCTATTCTTGAAATGCTGTGCACATCCCTGCTCGCAACTCCATGCCCATTTGTGAATCTAGCTTCGACACTTATCCAGACTATTGTGTCTCGAGTGCTAGTTCACTATACGGTTAGTCAGGATGGAGAGATCAAAAGTAGAAGTTTTTTTTTAATTTTAGGGCTAGTAGTCATTGCGTTATGTTTGTCTATCCCTAGACAAATAGATATTCTCTTTTGTGAAGAGACTGATGATAGACTTTTGTTTGTAGAAATGAATTTATCCGCAGGCTTCCTCTGGAGAGCGGATGTGAACTTGTGTTGTTATTTTTTAAGTTAGTAGATTGTGCCCCAAGTATAAATCATCGCGGCCGTTAGATAGCTCGGTTGGTAGAATGCATGCATTCCATGTCAGAGGGCCGGGGCTCCATCCCAGGTGTCAGAAATAATTTCCCATTTTGGTGTTTTTTTTTTTAACTAAAAAGTCAAAATACGTTGAAGGCTTACTCAACCTGCACAAGAAGTGAGAACTGGCCCTCTCAGGAGTTGGAAAGCCGCCTGCTCAATGTGAAGTGGTAGGCATTAGGCCGGCGCCCTTTCCTGTGAAAACAAATAGGTTCCACATGCAACCTGTTTGACCATTATTTTTTTTTACCAATAAAAGTATGGAAAACTTAAGCGCCCACCATGTAAGGATACTGTTTTAGGTATCATGCATTTTTTTGGTTGTTGCTTTCTTGACTTATAGGTTGGTATGAGGCTGACCACCCATGCTGTAAAAAATGGTTCACTTGCCAATGTCACCCCTTGAATGTTGGCAAAAAAGTTGCAGTTGCTATGGTTGATCGATTGATTGATGATGGATGATTCATTTCCTGTGGCGCCATTTAATGTTCCAGGACCATCTCAAGGGTGCCATCTATATAATCTAAACTGCAAAGACATGTTAAAATTTGAGGCTCATATTGAATGCATGCCCACAGACAGGCACACTTAGGTTTGTATCTACACATTCTGCATGTGTGCACACAAATAAACAAAACCTCACATGTACATAAACCTCGCAACTCCTGCCGCCTTTCCCTGAAATGGGATGGTATTGGCAAAAGTGAACCAATTTTTATAGCATAGGGGTCGGCTCCTATTTGGGAGGATGGCAACAGACAGAGACAAATGGCTGACGCAACAAGGCGCTGCCTTTAGAAAATGGTGAGGGGGTCAGCCTCATGCCATAGCTTCTTGAAAACAGCAATGTCTTCAGTCGAGTTCATATGTGAAAGTTTATACTTGGGGTTCATCTTCAAATTTTCAAATAGAGAGAATCTAAATAAGATACTTGCAAAATACACTGCACTGCCTGTTCCACTGCCATTAAATATTATTATCAACTTCTAATGATAGTCTCATAGCCATGTAACAAATCTTGTCTTATGTTATTGCTCTAAAATTTCAAAATGCAAATTCCCTATTTAACAATGATGATGATGATGAGTTGATAGTTTTGTGAAGTAGTCACGCCAAGGGCGCTCGAGCAAATGATGCCAGAAATTGGCATGTCTTATCATTTTGTTATCTATAATCTAAGTTGCAAGGATATATTCATTTAAAGCTATCAGATGTATGCCCACAAACCAACAAGTGTAGTTCGCGCTTACAAATGCTGAATGTGTACTTACAAATAAAATCCAAACCTCAAATGAACATAAGCCCCACAACTTTTGCCGACCTTCCCTGAAACAGGGGTGACATTGGCAAAGTGAACCATTTATCCTTTATTATATTACCCTTCGTGGTCGTCGTCAATCGCTTGGAGATTCGATTTTCAAAATTAATGCCATCACGCAGATGAAACACATTCCTGATCTATGGCAAATTAATTTTTGTATATATGCTGCAATGCTGCGAGCTTTCGCGTACGTGTTTAAAACCCACTTCAAATACACTGAAAACTTCTTTCAATAAATCTGTTTGTTCATATTGAAAATGTATGGAATAGATATTTATGCCACTACCTAGTAATGATAGTCTTTGTAACACGAGTGCTAGTTTGTGCACAATAGACAGCAAGAGTGTTACAAAGACTAATTACGTGCAGTGGCATACAATACTTTTTCTACGACCATGAGAGAATTAACAAAATAGTGAATAATAGTCATTATAATGTACTCGTCCATTTGAAGTAATTAATACCCCACCTTTGTCAAACCGTGTAATTTATCATTCCCCTCGATTATCTAATCTAATCTGCAAAGATATATTACATTTGGGATTCATTTTAAATTTATGCCCACAAGCAGACACATATAAGGTTGCGCTTATACATGCCGCATATAAGGGTAAATATTTAACCCGTTCGCGGACGAAACGGTTATAGCCGCTCTATGAGCTTGTCTAGGACTGGACGAAACGGTAATAGCCGTCGTGATAAAACGTTATCACTAGGGACGAAATGGCTATTTCTGATAGAACTTGCATACATGTAGCATCCGTGCGTCCCTACAGAAATCCAAAGAACACGGCAATAGCCGTTTCGTCCCTGGATGTCAAAAAAAAAAAAAACAAAATAGATAAAAAAATTATAATAAAAATACAATTTGAGATGATGAAATAAGTGTGTTTTTTCTAGCCTACTTCACATTTTGTGTGTCCGCGAATGGGTTAAACCCAAAACTCAAATAAACATAAGCCTTGCAACCACTGAAGCAGGGGTGTCATTGGCAAAGTGAACCAAGTTTTTACAGCATAGATGGTCAACCTCATACCGACCTATTAGCCAAGTAACTGTTTAAGTTTGGTTATTTTTGCGGTGCAAATATTTTGCATTTTTTACTTTCAAGCCTTCTGTTTTCCTTCGGAAAAAGGAAAGCTACAATTTGGAGTATTTTGATAAATAACATTGATGAATTATTACACTTTTAACAATTTTTATTTGACTCTATGCATAAAATATATTCATTTTCATTTGAACAAAGATTGAACATAGTGGGGAGGAACTATCAATAAATTGAAAATATTCATGTAATGGCTGACGGTTAAACGTGGTTGCTATGGAAACGGCCAATAATAGTTTGTTATCGGTCGCTTAGAAGGATAGCCTCATACAAGATTGATACTCGAAATTCAAAAATGGTTCCAATTCTGACAATGCGCATGCGCACATTTTCATTTCAACACCGTTACCAGTTGCGTAATGTAACATTACGCAACGGGTGTGGAAATGCATAGCATTGTGATTGCGTTAGCCGTTTTGTAATTAGTAAATTACCAAATGGGAGTAGAAAAATATATTGACATCTAGCGGCAAAACGTGAAAGTTTTTTTTATATTTTATTTTATTTTATTTTAATAGGACAACAAACAGCGTTACATAAGAAATATTTCATAATTTCATAATTTCGTAAGGTCTTTATTGTTTTTTATCAATATGTACAAAGTATTACAATAAAAATAAATTTTAAAAATCTAATTACAATAAATACTCCCCAAAGTAAGCATAGCTTGTGTTTTGGGGAGGATTCCAACTTATCTTAACTTAAAATTAATCACTTAATAGATAAAAATCATAAAAAACAAAAATAATATATACACCATTTAGTCATTTACTCAGCAAAAAACAGAAAGACAAAAAATAAAATAAAATAACATAAAGAGGTAACATGTTTAAATAGAAAATACAGAAATAGGAATTATACATATATACACACATGTAGATATATGAAAAAAATAACAAAAATAATAATGATAAGAATAATATACAAAAAACCAATCAAATATAAACACTCAACTATTTACACCTCTTTCAAATATTTGCTGATCATGTACTTAATGGCCCTAGGATCTGCGTGCTTATCATGCTCATACCTGGAAAAAAGTGCATTGTACCACCTTACACCCAAATAATCGTAGTGATGTTGGCCGGTTGCTGTATTATAATAGTAGCAATTACAAAAAAACATGGCCAATTATATGTTGCCACGGATATAAAATTTAGGAAGTTGGAAATAATTACAAGATGTTAATTACAAGTAACTAATTACAAGAAAAAAAAAAATACTGCTCTCAAAACAGAATATGATGTAAATTTAAAAATAAAGAAAATCAGTTCTCCCTGAGTGAAGCACCCACCGCTTTGCGAAAGTGCGCCGTCTCTAAATGAAAAATATCAATGCTACTGAAACACTTGTTATAAGTTTCACACAACCGGTAAATTGGCGCGCTCTGAGCATAGTTAGTGCGACACACAGGGAGATGAAAGAGTTGGTCTACCGTGTGCCTGGTTCTGCGAGTTGGAATGTTGAGGGATAACATACACAAGATATCAGGGTTTATTGATAGTATCAATTGAGAGTATCACCACGCTAAAACTGCACGACTGGCTGGTTCTAAGTTAAATTAGTTAATGAATTAAAGGCCTGGGTACGCTCACTGTGACGGGAGCAGTCCTGATGCTGGTAGAGTCGATGTTCGGTGCGCCGGCCTCTAGGCTTGGCGGGAGGAGGTCAGGTGCTCCACACTCCGGAGGAATTGCGGCACGGGGCTCAGCCCTGCGATAAGACTGGTGCTCTCGGCTGGACGGGGCAGGCGCTCCGTCCTCCTGTGGAACTTCGGGCACGGGGCTCCGGATATCGAGCAGCACAAAGCAAGTAGCCAAGCGGGCGCTTGCGACGGGTAAAGCAGGGACTCCGCCCTTCAGAGGAATCCGCCACGGGGGACCCAGGGGCGGCCAGGGGCTGTTGGTGCAGGAAATAACGGCGACTCAGGCCTCCCAGATGGATCTTTTTCGGCCAAGCCTAGTCCGTGCTGTTTCTGTCCCAGAATGTGGGGCGTCGGCGGCTTTTATAACCTTCTCACCATCCTGACGCGGAGCTTCCACCGGTTTTTTCCCACCATCTTTTCTCCAACGGTCAATCTCAGCCTGTCTTCTTCCTCTTATTTTGAGCCGGTTCAATTTCTGTGGCTAAAGATGCGCTTCAATTTCTTTTCAATTTGTTAATGACAGTTCATGTCTTCTTCTTCCTCTTCTTTTGTTAACAGGTAGCTATCTGACATTCTAGCTACCTGACAATCTTTATAGGGGAAAAAATATCATAAGTTGCACAGTTTATATGAAAATCGTGATCTTTCGATACATTTCTTAATAAGAGGTTGTTGATTGGAGGAAGGTGTGCCCAAAGCTTTTTTTTTATTTTTATATTGAAATTTAAAATTCACATAACCCTGCAACTAATACTTTTTTTAGTATGGGTTGTCAGCTGCATATCAATCTGTTAGTTAAAAATTCACACCAACACATAAGTCAAGTAAATAACCAATAACAAAATACTTGTGTGCTTTTTCCCTAGCAACCCAGCCGAGTGACGACACAATATTGTTCAGCTTGTTCAAATGTGGACGTCACGTATCATTTTCGTGCATTCTTTTCCGGCTATGTTACGTAAAAATACATTTTAAAAGAATGGTTTTAAATTAATTGATTTCGCGCTTTTTTTTAGCCCCCCCCTACCATAGACAAAGCCTTCGGAAATGTATTTTTTATTTTCCCTACATTTAGGGAATTGGTTTTTGTTTACAGCTTAGGGGGCTATCTCTGGGGGCTGTTTTCACAAGTTTGACAATCTACAAATTGTCATTGATGGGGGGGCTCGTCCCATATCCTATAACTTGTCTCTGCTTGATCTCCCACCGCCGACAATCTACAATTTATCATAGATGGGGGGGGACTCGTCCCATATCCTACAACTTGTCTCTGCTTGATCTCGCACCGTCGACAATATCCAATTTATCGTAGTTGGGGGGGACTCGTCCCATATCCTATAACTTGTCTCCAGCACCGTTCCGTTGGGGGATCTTGTTTGCTGCTTTCTTGATCGCTTTGCCTGAGCACCACACCCGTAATGCTGCGGCGCAACAGTCGTGGAAATGGCAATACCCTGCCATCACTGAAAGAAGAAAACAATAAATGTCATTACGAACCAGACTTTCTAATAAGAAATATTGTTTTAATAAAAAAATATATACCTGCATATCCGTAAGGGGTCGTGGTCGTCGATGAAGTCTGAATCACTTCCCGTTATCCCCAAAAGAATATGTTCTGAAAATAAGATTTGGAAATAAAAACACTTTCAACACTTGAATTTTTATTGAATGAGATTAACACAGTTTGGTATTTGATTTGTAATGATAATAATTATTTAAAGACGAATGAAGCTAAAATAATTATTATGGCACAGAAATCAAGAAAGGCGACAATGGCGTATGGACGACGGTAGGTCGGAGAGACGTGTTGTTCGCGAGAGAGTCGAGCGCGGAGTCCTTCTCATCAGGTCTGTGTGGGAGGACAACCAAGATGGCGTCCTTGGGTCGCGTCACCAGTCAGAGCGTCAGCTGGTGGCTGTGAACAGAACTAATGAATGACAGAATGATATTTGAATGTTCCCGCCACATCCGTATCTCATCAGTAATTCATATTTGAAGAGCACACAATAGCGATATTTAAACACTTGCTGAAGTGTATTGATATGAGAAAATAACACAGTCTTTGTATTATCTTATTGACTCTATCTTATGATTTTGATATGATATTTTAGCTAGGAGTATCATGCAGATTTTGGGCAGTTACTTTGTGAAAGTCCATTTTAACAGATTTAAAAAGTCAATTTTTAAATCTTTTAAATCCGATCACTTAGTCCGGTCGATAGCTCAGTTGGTAGAGTGCTTGCATTCCATGCCGTGAGCTTGGGTTCGAATCCCACCGAGGCGAGGGTGTCAGAAATGATTTCCCATTTCGGTGTTTATTTCAAACCCCAAAATAAAATACCGGCAAGGCTTACTCAGCCTTCACAAGAAATGAGTACCAGCCCTCTCGGGAGCTGGGAAACCCCCACTTCATCTGAAGTGGTTGGCGTAAGGCCGGCCCCCTTACCTGTAAAAATTAGTAGGCTCAACTCGCCACATGCGACCCCTTCGGGGATAATGCGGCGAGAAGTTACACTATATGTGTAGCTTAGTTGCGTTGCGTTAAATCTTTAGCTAGGATCACTGCTTCTTGTACACTTTTAAGGAACATCTTTGTAGTGCTTCCTGCAGAATCCGCCGACAATTTACAATTTATCATTGATGGGGGGGCTCGTCCCATATCCTATAACTTGTCTCTGCTTGATCTCGCACTGCCGACAATCTACAATTTATCATTGATGGGGGGGCTCGTCCCATATCCTATAACTTGTCTCTGCTGGATCTCGCACCGCCGATAATCTAGAATTCATCATAGATGGGGGGGACTCGTCCCATATTCTATAACTTGTCTCTGCTTGATCTCCCACCGCCGACAATCTACTATTTATCATAAATGGGGGGCTCGTCCCATATCCTATAACTTGTCTCTGCCTGATCTCCCACCGCCGACAATCTACAATTTATCATAGATGGGGGGCTCGTCCCATATCCTATAACTTGTCTCTGCTTTATCTCCCACCGCCGACAATCTACTATTTATCATAAATGGGGGGCTCGTCCCATATCCTATAACTTGTCTCTGCCTGATCTCCCACCGCCGACAATCTACAATTTATCATAGATGGGGGGCTCGTCCCATATCCTATAACTTGTCTCTGCTTGATCTCCCACCGCCGGTAATCTACAATTTATCATAGATGGATGGGCTCGTCCCATATCCTATAACTTGTCTCTGTTTGATCTCCCACCGCCGACAATCTACAATTTATCATTGATGGGGGGGGCTCGTCCCATATCCTATAACTTGTCTCTGCTTGATCTCCCACCGCTGACAATCTACAATTTATCATTGATGGGGGGGACTCGTCCCATATCCTATAACTTGTCTCTGCTTTATCTCCCAACGCCGACAATCTACAATTTAGCATAGATGGGGGGGCTCGTCCCATATCCTATAACTTGTCTCCAGCACCGTTCCGTTGCGGAATCTTGTTTGCTGCTTTCTTGATCGCTTTGCCTGAGCACCACACCCGTAATGCTGCGGCGCAACAGTCATGGAAATGGCAATACCCTGCCATCACTGAAAGGATTAAACAATAAATGTCATTACGAACCAGACTTTCTAATAAGAAATACTGTTTTATTAAAAATATATACATATCCGTATCTCATCAGTAACTCATATTAGAAGAGCACACAATAGCGATATTTAAACACTTGCTGAAGTGTATTGATATGAGAAAGAGACACAGTTTTTGTATGATCTGATTGATTCTATCTTATCAAGAGATTTTAACCTTTTCGATTCTGAATTTATTTGCTACATACGCACCGCCAGAACGGAATACTTTTTTGAGGCTATTTTTTTACACATAAATTAATTTCCTACCTTAATTACTTGATATAACTTCAAAATTTATGAAAAAGTATATTCATTAGTTATCCAGGAACACAAATCACAAACTTTCAATACATGTTTTCACTTGTTGTTTTATATAAAAACAAGTAAATCACAATAATATTATTAAAAAAAAATATTATACGCACATTCCATAACTAGATTTTATATCCATTAGGTTTTGAACAATTATTTTACTCACTTAAATACTCGTCACTAAAGAGAAAAATATATTAGTTATTTTACAAAAAAACAAAAAACGTAAACAGTTATACCTATCTGAAAAGAGTATACTTGCCTGGATTTTGTTTATAAACATTGGTACACACGCGCGGGACGAGAGATCGAGCTGTTCTGACGAAATATTTGAGAAATAATATTTTCAAAATATGTATAATATAAGACTATATTAGTGTACCTATAATGTAAGCAACAAAAAAGTTTGAAAAATTTGAACACCGATGTCAGGGGAAGCTTTAAACTTCGATGACATGCATAGATGCCAGCCGCACTGTATGCAAGTTACGTCATGACATCTATGCATGCCAGCCGCAGCCAAAGGGTTAAGGAGCGCTGCTTCTTGTACACTTTTAAGGAACATCTTTGTAGGGCCTCCTGTGGGATCACGCAAATTTTGGACGTTCCTATCGGCGATGGTTCTTTTCTTCAGTTCTTTTTTGGCATGGCTAATCGGGTAGCCGTAGTAGGCAGGTTTTGACTTCACAGACCCAGATGCTCTTGTGAATTCATCGCGCGATCATTCCCAGGGTCACTGGAATGGCCTTTGATCCAGCGAAATGCGATCTGACAGCCATTCACTCTCAGGCAATTGAATTAGGAGAAAAACTCCCGTACGACCGGTTGAGGCTAGCATGTCTGTCGTGTCTAGTCGTGTGTGGCGGGTCACACGGCTCTGATGATGATGATGATTATTTAAAATAGTGCTGTTTCGTGAAGATTGTCACTCCAAGGGGGCTTTCTGTGCTATCGCTGCGAAGTAGTGTGTCTTGAGGGATGTCTTGAGATTTTCCCTGGATTTCGTTGCTCGAACTTCCGGTGACAGCTGGTTCCATGAGGAGGGACCCGCAACAGCAAACGCACAATTGCTGAACATGGTAGTTAATCTCCTGGTTGGCTCGCTCACCAACGTTTTGGAGCCCCTCTCTCCTGTATATCCTTGGATATAGGATATGCCAGCATCGTATGCTCAGCGTCGTCGTCTTCAATCATCTCGCAGTGCCAGCACGCCGCGGTTGCTTCTTTACCTATCCTATGCAGGAAGGTTCCAAAGCAACCATGTCCACTCAGCAGCTGGGTGAGCCGGTAGTTCAGGCCGCCGTGCTTCCTTTGGCACCAAGTCCGCAGGTCACCGATGAGCCTTCGCGTCCAGCGTCCACCACTGGATGAGCTGCTTTTTTACCAACACAATTGCTGGTAGTTGGTTGTGTAGAAGATGGACGGCCAACTGAGCGTTTTTCAAGAGAAACGCAGAGCTCTTTAGCAATGCTCACACGAAATACCTTCATCGTCATGTCTTTTATTTTATCCGCACTATCCGCAGTTTTATTATTTTCAGCATTGAGCCTTCTGTATAAAATGAATGCATTTGTTATAGTCATGTCCAGAAAATGGTAAAAGATCCTTGTTGCCATGTCTTGAGTTTTAATTTTTAATCCATTGCGACCCAAATAAAAGTCCATTAAATCCACCCCGCCCATATGCGCATTGTACTCTCGGATAATTTGTGGACAGTCAATTTCTTGATATGCACTTTCCTTTTTATTGTATCGAGCTATTTTTGGTGGTTGACTAACTGCGTTATTCCTCTGGAAAGGCTTAGTGCCAACATAAGTTGAGCACAGTCTGACATTCTTCGTATCCTTCCACAAAACTGTGGCGATGTCGACACCGTAAGCCGATCCACCGAATTCTGTTGAATAACCTCGTAGTGCTTCTTTCAATTCTTCACTTTTGTCAGTAGGAAGTTTGCAGTTAGATATACGATTGGCTCTCACAGTGCCAAGACTATAAATGCCACGGGCTCTAAGATAAACCATAAGCGGCAGAGATGTGTAGAAATTATCAAAGTATAATATGTAACGTATAGTATGACATGCGGTCCTGAAGCTTCTTCACTTGGTAATGGTGATCGAGCTCTTTTCTTTGGCTTAAATGAAGCTTTTACTTCAGTTTGCAGTAGTCCATCTTGAACTGCAACTTCACCATGTGGTGTTGACATTGTCGCTTCTGTTTGCGGTTCTTGAAGTGCTGGAGTAGCAACTTCATTCTGTAGGATGGTACTATCTTCTGTATTGTCTTCAGGTTGAAACTCGTCACAAAGATAATTTGGATCTTGAAAACTGTCGTCGAAATCTTCAAATTCATCATCAGTTTCAACTGAATCCATCAAATTTTCAATTTCTTCATCATTCATTGAAGAGAGATTGTACTTTCTCTGTCTATCGTTTTGCCGTGACATTTTCTAAAATCAAAAAAATGTAAAAGAGTGTTAAAATAACATAAAAATAGATGAAGGTAAAATTGCATAAAAGTAAAATAGGTGGATTTTTTTTCAGCCAAGCCACTAACACCGTCTGTAGAAGGTGTTCATAAAATAGTCATTTAGAACAAAAAAAACTTTTTTATAAATCAAACTAACAACATTTTATCAAAATATAAGATCAAACTACTTACCACAAAAATTCCTGAGTCAATGAAGCTGTTGTAATATATTATTTTGGTAATTTCAATTTGCACTGCAGTCACAAAACATTAACACGTCCGTTCACCCGAAAGTCTCAACAGAAATGACCATAACAATCAAAGTACGCGGCCGAACGTGTTCAAACATGTAATCTTCGGTAGGGAATTTTACCAACGAAAAACGGTCTTAGTAGTTAAAGCGCAATTTTTTTTTAATTTGAGTTGAATAATATTTTAGTGATGACCGTCTGTAGACGGTCTTAGTTGTTTAAGGGTTAAGCGTGCTTTATTTTGTTTTGTGAGATTTTCATTAATATAAATGTTAGATGGCTGCCCAGAAAAACCAATTTAGTTCGTCATTAGACCCTTATTCTTCCTTACTGCTGTCAATAAGGCGATTATGTCACTAAGCTATATGTCACTACTGCTGTCAATAGGGCGATTAATTTTGAAATGATTTTCTAGTTGATGCATAAGGCAACTCTTTGCTGTTTATTTTATACTGTCACAATTTATTGAATCAAACAGTTCATTAAAAAAGAAAAGCAGTTCACTTGAATTTATTTAGATTTTTTATTTACAAGAGCTTCGACCGTGAATCTGACTGCTGTACAGACTGATGATGCTGAAGGCAAGATTGTAATGGTTCAAATGTGGCCTTCCTTGCCTCGTGGGGTCTACTTCACCTTTTCTGAAGTTCTGGATTCTTTTGTATCCACAATCTTCAAAGCCTTCTACTAAGTCTTGTTTTTCGTAATAATGAAGATGTGCGGTTATGCTCATTTCATCAAACAAAAGGCTACAATACCTTTTAGAAACTTACATAGTTTTTACTGTCTTGGCCAAATGTTGTAAGATAAAGTTATTTATTCCAGAACTTCTTGGGACTCTCTGTAGCAAGTTAAGAAGTATCTTGCCAGCTGGAAGGGTACACATCTTCTACATCATTCGATAGGCCTTTGAACTGTACTTGTAGAAGGAAAAATTGGCCAAATTTGTTCATCTAAAGTAAACCTCCTTGCCTTGGGTTTTTTAGTCTTGGCAGCATTACATATGTTGTCTATGTTTCCGCCCCGCACCACAAACACCATGATGCACTGGAAGAACATCTTCCTGCTCTCATAAGTGGTCATTTTCAACTTGATCTGCTCGCTAAATAGGAGTCAGGAAGTCTAGGCCGATGACTAGTCTAGTTCTGCTGCCCAAGCAAGGAGATCACCCTGCTCTCTAGTTCAGTGAGTTCTGGCAGGGTGAAGCCCCTGTTGCCGGTTTGCGCCCTTTGCTGCTGTAGCTTGGCAGCCTTGCTGCAGCTCTTGGACTTGCAGTCCCTCCGTGTCTACAACAACGCTATATTTGTTATTTTCATTTGCAGCTGGGAGGGTAAACATATTATACATCATGCGATAGGCCTTTGAACTGTACTTGTAGAAGGAAAAAATGCCCAAATTTGTTCATCTAAAGTAAATCTCCTTGCCACACACATACAGTCACCCATTGGTCTACGCTTTTTCCGCTCCATTTGGAACGCCATTTAAGTTGTCGGCAAGCTTCTTCCACTCAGCCTCATAGGACACCCGCCACTGCAGGGTGGTGAATTGCCGAGTAGCCATATGCGGTTAAACTTCAAGCTTGCCAAAGATTTCCTCCAGCTGGCGAAGGGTCGCCCTCGCAGCCCGCTCAAGCCTAAATAAACCACATACTTCCTTCACAACTGATAATTAAGTATTTTTGTGTACGCCCTACTGGCCAACATAACAAAAGTCTTGCAAAAATGTAAGAATTTACTTACTAAGGTCTCCCAGCGGCAATGCCTACTTTACCATGCGCGTTATTTCCCATAACTTATTGAAACATTGTAAAATTAATATAAATCAAGATATTGTGCGATTAATCAGTATCAAGTGCTTTGCAGTAGTCTTGCTGTATTTCCCCGAGTAGAGGGACTGCAGCTCCGACAGGAGCTCCCCACCTGTTCTAGGCCTCTCCGGGTAGTAGAGGCCTTAGGAGCAACGATGGCATCAAGGACAATGGTGGCAGCGGGGGCAGCTGGAGTAGTCCTGGTGACAGAGGAAGAAGAAACAGCCGCTGTTACCTCCGGGTGCTCCTCATCTGCCAGGGTTGCATGGTCTCTCCCGGCCAGCTTCCTGAGCCACCTAAGCTCCCTGCGAGAAGGCTGTGCGACAGCTCTGACAGCAAATGCTTCGTGGGAGGAGAAACCTGCTCCTTGGAGTTATCCAGCAAGAGAGCCCGCTTAGACCCCCTGTGAGTCAGGGGGGAGCGGTAGTCTCCGCGCTCGCGAAGTTCGCCATCCCACTCAGGCGGGGTTGAAAAGCTCTGTCCAGGTGTGCCCGGGTCGCTCATGTAGCCCCGGGATGTTGATGCTGGTGGAGGCTCTGCTAGCCAGTGGGATGTCCTGGTGCGTAACGAGGAAGCGCTGAGGTCTTGGAGGCTCGGCAGGATCTCGCTTTTGGACGACATTTGCAGTGAAATCCAAGTACGGAAGTCTAGTTTACAACATGCAAACACAGATAGTTTATACTCAAAATTCTACGGAGCACGAGTAATACCTAGTTCCACCGGCGCAGCATACGGAATTTTATTTTTTTCAAAACGTGAACGAAGTTCTTCAGTCTTTCTTCTTTTACTGTGCTCACTCAATTGCTCGAAAGGCTTATTCGGTAGACCTGCTCGCATTTGTGCACTTCCAACCACAGGAATCTCCAACGTGCCTTCAAGCCAAGACTTGTTATATTTTAGAAACACATCTTTTTTATTGTGCGCCTTAATCCATCTTTGCTTCACAACTGAACACATTCAACAGAGCTTAGCAGCATAACTGACCTGTTTACAGAACACATACTTTTATTATACTAATCTAAATCTAAGCTGCAAAGATATGTATCATTTGAGATTCATATTAAATGTATTCCCACAAGCAAACATGCATAATTTCACGCTTACACATGCCGCATGTGGACCTACAATATACAAAACCCAATCTCAAATGAACATAATCCCTGCAACTCTTGCCGACCTTCCCTGAAGCAGGGGTGACATTGGCAAAGTGAACCATTTTTTACAGTATGGGTGGTCAGCCGCATACCAACCTATCAGGTAAGGAAACTCCTGATGTCAGTCATGATGATACTCCTGGATGCATTTTGGTTTCAAAATGTTTTCTTGCGTTTTTCTGTCGCTTTTTGTCAGATTCCGCAAACGTATCATCATTCAAAGTTGACAGCATATGTACGTCTCTTGTCACGCAATTTTAACGCCATTGAATTATCACTGCATGCACGTATGCATAGTTAAAAAATAGTTGTATGTGGATAACAGTATATACAACGCATGTGGCTGCGAGACGTCATATTCCAACTACTAATTGGGTAATGCTTCAACCCCTGGATAAGCAAAGCTCTATCCACTTATGAAATATCTTGTGATGTATTTTGGGGATGTTTATTGTGGATGGGGGATATCAATCAGACGAACAGATGAGTCTTGGTTTCAATGTGATGTATTATTCCATTTCAGTGTTTACAAGGCGAGAGACAAAACCAGACTGCTCAGTGAAGCAATAATAATCTCTAATAATATTATATTACAATAATACATTACCTTATATATGATATTACCTACTCTAAATAATCATATCATAATTATACATTACACCTCCCTCACTAAATGACGAATCTACATTACATTATATCATACTTATCATACTTATCATTATAACATATTATATCAATAAAAATTATATCTTATACAATTTCATCTTCTTTCATCTTGGGTACCGCAGGCGGTTCTCCCCCCTCGGACGCAGGCGCTCCGACCATGGTTGGAACCTGGAAACACCCGAGTCATTAGAGATCTGTCCTGCCTCATCCAACAGCTGACCCAACCCCAGGTCATTGTCAGACTCATCCTCCCAAGACACCTTTCTTCCGGAAATCTGATCATGATGTCTTTTCCAAATCTGATTTCCAGCTTTTACCAAGTAAATCCTGTTTCCCAATGTTTTAAATATAATGCATGGAACCCACTTCCCTACATTTCTGAAATCCTTAGTCATTACCTTTTGTCCAATTCTGAATAGTCCTTTAATCTTTCTTCCCCTGTAATTCCTTTGTTGATTTTCCTGATTTCTCTTTTTAAAAACACATACCTTTCTCCCCGTCTTTTTAAATGATTTCTCCCCAGGCACTACTGTATCAAAAATGGATCTTATTTTTCTACCTATCATAAGCACGCTCGGCTCCATCCCTGTTGCTAATGATGGTGCATTTCTATGATCTACTAAAAATTCCAAAAGCTTATCTTCATAATCGTTAGGAAACATACCATTTTTCATAATTTTTTTTAAAAAACTTTTTGTTGTTTTTACCGTATTCTCCGCCAAACCGTTTGACGCTGGGTGATTTACTGCTGAAGTTAAATGCTTAATATTTAAATTTTTGCAAAACCTTTGAAAATCTACTGATGTAAATGCCGTACCATTATCCGTTACAATGCAACTTGGAATACCTAACACTGAAAATATTCTCTTCAACTCTCTAATTGTATGCCTTGCATCAATTTTATCAACTTTTACAGCATCTATCCAATTTGATGCTGCGTCTACTACGACTAAAAAATATTTTCCTGCTAGCGGCCCGAAAAAATCTAAATGTATCCTTTTCCAAATATGTTGTTCTACCGGCCAACTTTTCAACTCGACTTTATCTGGAGATCCCATATTTCTTGCACATTGTGTACATTCTCTCACTGTTTTCTCAATTTCTGTATTCATCCCTAACCAAAAAAAATAATTTCTAGCCAAAGTTTTCGTTTTTACAATTCCCATGTGAGATTTGTGAATAAACTTCAAAATATCTTCCCTTAATGCCAATGGTATTACCAATCTGTTTTCATAAAATAAACAATCATTTGATTCGCTTAACTTTTCTCTTAAAAACCACCATTTTACCAATCCATTTGTCATTTTGGATTTATTTGGCCACCCTGTTTTCAAATACTCCTTTATCTCACAAATGACCTTGTCATTACGAGATGCTTCCTTGATGCATTCTACATTTAAATTTGTTTCTACTGCAATACAGTTTAAAAATTCTCCTTCAACGTCCTCAATGTTTATCTCATTTATGATCTCAATATTATCTTCCCCCTCATTATCCGTACTACTCATTGGTAACCTCGACAAAAAATCTGCTTTATTATCCTTTGACGGAACATATTCAATAGTATAATCAAATCCTTGCAAAATTAATGCATATCTTTGTAATCTATTAGCTGCCAGTATAGGTATGTTTTTATGTTCACCCAAAATGTGAACCAATGGCTTGTTGTCGCAAACTAGAATAAACTGCCTCCCATAAATATATTGAAAAAACTTTTTTAATGCGAATATAATAGCACATGCCTCTTTATCTAAAATAGAATATTTTTTCTCTGTATTCGACAAAGTTCTACTCGCATACGCAATTGGTCTTTCTAATCCGTTCTCGTATTGATGACAAATTATCGCCGATAGACCTTGGTCACTTGCGTCAGTAATTACCTTCACCGGTAACTCTGGATTATAATGTACCAGAATCCTATCGGAGACTAAAATAGCTTTTACTTTATCGAAAGCTAATTGACATTCTTTTGTCCAGCTAAATTTTGCTCCTTTTTCTAATAGTTTGTACAACGGCTGCAAAACGCTAGCTAAATCTCTTATAAAAATTCTATAATAATTTATTGCACCTAAAAAAGAGCGTACCTCCGATATGTCACTTGGAGTTTTCAAGTTTTTTATAGCTTCAACTTTATGTTGAAGTGGTTTCACACCATCCCTCGATATTTGAAATCCCAAATATTCAACTTCTGTCAACCCAAATTCACATTTTTGTAAATTAACACTAAATCCACTACGTTCTAAACGCTTAATTACCTCTTCCGTTGCCTTCTCCAATTCTTGCAATGTATTCCCATAAATTAACAAATCATCCATAAATGCTATCGCATCCAACCCTTGAATTGCCGAATATAAAGCTCTGCTAAATATCGCTGGTGACGTCGTGAGACCAAAAGGAAGTACCTTGTACCTAAATAACCCAAATGGTGACGAAATCACACAAAGATTTCTCGACTCCTCCGACAACCTAATTTGAGAAAAAGCATTTCTCAAATCTAATTTTGCATAAAATTTTGCTCCATTTACTCTATTTATTAAATCTTCTACTCTAGGTAACGGGTACTTTATTTTTTTTAACATTGGATTCAAAGTATTTTTAAAATCGGCACATATTCTGATTTCATCATTTTTTTTTTTCACAATCACTATTGGACTTGCCATTTCACTAGTCTCTACTTTCTCAATAATACCTTCTTGTAACATGCGATCTATTTCTTTTTCTACCCTTATTCTCAAATTAAAAGGAATTGGCCTCGGGTTAACAAATTTTGCCTTAAAGTCTTTTATAACTTCTATCTCCGCTTCAAAATTTTTAAAAGTACCTGCTTTACTCTCAAAAACAGCTGGATATTTTTTTCTCATACTAGAAAAAAAATCTGCATTATAATTCGTATTATTATTTCCTACTGAATAAATATTATCGCTAACATTGAATGAATTTATTTTAAAAGTATTCAAAAAATTCCGACCTAATAAAGAAGACGACCCTTTATATACAACAATTATTTCTATGTACTCTTTACTTCCTTGATATTCTACTCTCATGTACTTACGACCTTTTACTTGTAGTTGAGTACCATCATAGCTTGATAATTTCAAATCACAATGTTCTAACTTAATATTTGAAAAATGTTCATTAAATATGTGCCAAGGAATAATAGTCACCCCAGAACCCGTATCTAAAATCATTTTTAGATCTGTATCATTTACCTTTACGTTTAAAAAAATGGGACCATCCATCTCATTAATGGCCATTATTGTATTATTCTTCGAAACTTGCATTTATTTGCATAATGACCAGATTTGTTACATTTAAAGCATTTAATATTATTATTATTTTTATTTAAAAACTTGCATGCATTTTGTTTATGACCGAATTTACCACAGTTAAAGCATTTATAATTATTATTCCTATCACTTGAAATACTTGCATGTCTAAAAATAGATTTCTTACTATCATTTGAATTATTTCGCTTGATTTCAGAATTTCGCTGTCTATCCCTTGACTTCCGAGTTTCTGTGGAATCCCTCGAATTACACGAACTCATTAAATTTATACTTTCTGAATTGTTTTGACCACACAAATGTTCCATTGTTCTCGCTAATTCTACACATTCAGATAATTTCAATTCCATTGCTTTTAAAAATATTCTCTGCTTTATTTTACTTTATTTATAATCACAATGTTCTAACTTAATATTTGAAAAATGTTCATTAAATATGTGCCAAGGAATAATAGTCACCCCAGAACCCGTATCTAAAATCATTTTTAGATCTGTATCATTTACCTTTACGTTTAAAAAAATGGGACCATCCATCTCATTAATGGCCATTATTGTATTATTCTTCGAAACTTGCATTTATTTGCATAATGACCAGATTTGTTACATTTAAAGCATTTAATATTATTATTATTTTTATTTAAAAACTTGCATGCATTTTGTTTATGACCGAATTTACCACAGTTAAAGCATTTATAATTATTATTCCTATCACTTGAAATACTTGCATGTCTAAAAATAGATTTCTTACTATCATTTGAATTATTTCGCTTGATTTCAGAATTTCGCTGTCTATCCCTTGACTTCCGAGTTTCTGTGGAATCCCTCGAATTACACGAACTCATTAAATTTATACTTTCTGAATTGTTTTGACCACACAAATGTTCCATTGTTCTCGCTAATTCTACACATTCAGATAATTTCAATTCCATTGCTTTTAAAAATATTCTCTGCTTTATTTTGTTCTGTCTGATACCTATTAAAAATATATCCTTCAAATTTGCCTCCAATCTATTCTCAAATTTACAGTCTACCGCAATTTTTTTCAATCTAGCTATATAATCCTTAATTGACTCGGTTTCGAGCTGTTTACATGAATAAAATGACTCCCTATACTCAAATATATTTTTTTTTACCCCACAATGACCCCCAATAATATCAATCAACTCCTCGAATTTTGCCTCCGAAATCTTTTTCGGAAAACATAGATCAGACACCGTCTGAAAAGTCTCCTTGGTGAGAGACGATAATAGAACAGCCCTTCTGCGTTCTTCAGTTAAAAACTTCTCATCATACAAAATGAGGACTTGGTCGAGCCGAAGTCTGAAGACATCCCAATCTCCAGTCCTATGGCAAAAAGGACTTAGACTCCTCAGTGTTCCCTCCATAGTCTGAAACGGCAGAAAGAAAGAAAACAAAAATCTTATCTGCTTCTGCGTCCGACAGTCCAGGAAACGCCTACGTGACCCTCAGAAAGTGGCTTCCACTCCCTGCAGCAGTCACCTCCAGGAAAATGACCCTCAAGGCTCCCAGCTCCTGCAGTACTCCCTGCAGCACTCCGCCCCAGTTGGATCCTCTCCTCTTGAAAAGAAAACCGCTGCAGTAACTCCCTGCAGCGATTCCTCTTGGCTCCGTGAGTTCTCTTCCTCTTGAAGAAAACCGCTCCTTCTCTTCAGACTTCTTCCAGTTCTCCCTGCAGCAACCTCGCCTCAGCTGGCTTCGTGATCCTCAGTCTTCAGATCCTTCTTCCTTCTCGAAGATTCCCACATGTTGCTCTTGCAACAATATTATTTTATTTCTTCCAAAAAAAATTTTTTTATCCCGTTTTATATGGTTCTTCTTTATCCTGACTGCGCCACTGTGATGTATTTTGGGGATGTTTATTGTGGATGGGGGATATCAATCAGACGAACAGATGAGTCTTGGTTTCAATGTGATGTATTATTCCATTTCAGTGTTTACAAGGCGAGAGACAAAACCAGACTGCTCAGTGAAGCAATAATAATCTCTAATAATATTATATTACAATAATACATTACCTTATATATGATATTACCTACTCTAAATAATCATATCATAATTATACATTACATATCTGAAGGAGCAGGTTTGACTTCTGCTTTCTGGGCGTTGGGCATTTTTTTATATGAATACCTTAAGAGCCCGCTCCCACTTGTCGGGTGTCGGATCCGTATATTCATCGGAGGTTCCAGTTGCAGAACATTTCGGACCAAATCGGTTTCCGACAAATGTGAATAGCTCCATACATAATGTCTAACTCGTACATAATTTTGTGCTTTTGGTGTTAAAAGAACTGATTTTTAGACACCAAATATAGATGGCATACTCTTTCTATCTGAATTAGAAAAATTGAAAACCATTGTATTGGCGTGTTACAATGGAGTCATTTGCAGCCTCAATCTCATGGGCTGGTTGTGTTGTCTGTATATTTGCAGCACTGTGGCATTGCTGTAAACACAACACAATTAGACAACGATAACATTAAGCAGAGAGTGGCTGTCTATGTGTTTGTTTTTAAAAACAATTAATATATTGAAGCCCAGAAAAAGACTATTACCTCAGACAATGATTTCAGTTTGGTAGAATTAATGTAGGAACAGCATGCAGAAACATTTTCAGAGATAGCGTTCATTAATATTTAGTTTGGAAATGACAGCTGCCCACTAATTGTGGATCATGATGAGAAAGTGATCCTCCTATGGCTTACGCCGATTTGTTAAACGTAAACAGTGCAATGCAATGCAACTAAGCTACACATATAGATATAGGTGTAACTTCTTGCCACGTTATCCCCGAAGGGGTCGCATGTGGCGAGTTGAACCTATTTATTTTTACAGGTAAGGAGGCCCGGCCTTACGCCAACCACTTCAGTTGAAGTGGGGGTTTCCCAGCTCCCGAGGGGGCTGGTACTCATTTATTGTGAAGGCTGAGTAAACCTTGCCGGTATTTTATTTTGGGGTTTGAAATAAACACCGAAACGGGAAATCATTTCTGATACCCTCGCACACAGGGTCAAAAGTGGAAATTAGGCCGACAAAAATGTAATTAGGGTAACAGCTTGATTTTAGGATTAGGAATATAGTATTATTACAATTTATAACTATAATAAAGTAAAAGAAAGTCATTATCAACTCAATTTGTGTATTTACAAGCCGTAAATGAACAATTATATGTATTTTATTTATACTTTTTTCATTAACACTGTAGACATTCATTATGTATTTTTTTTTTAAATAAAAAAACATGTTTTTATTTACTTTATTCAGTTATATATATTTTGTTAATTAAGCTTTTTGAAAATATTCACATTTTCATCTTCAGTTTACTTTCATAACCTCTTTTGTGTTATGAAAGTAAACTGAAGATGAAAATGTGAATATTATCAAAAAAATTATTCATAAAAAAATTTAACTCAATAAAGAAGATTAAAATATGGTTTCTCATTAAAATATATTCATAAATATATGTATAGGTACCTAGATTGTTATCTAGGTACCTATATTTTTTAAATATTAATATCATACTCTATTTATACATAATCCAATAAGTTGTAAAATAAAAAGCTATCATACTTAATTTAGACATAATCAAATAGGTTTTTAACTATCAACGGCTTCAGCATCATCATAGTCATGGCCGTCCTCGTCATCTTCATCGTCATCTTCGTTTCGATAGTCGAAAGTTGGCATTCTCAACATTTGTTTTACAATTTCATTGTAATTTTTCCCTTGTTTTTTAGTTAGGTTTTTATGGCTTGAGATAACTGGATCTGATATTATTAGCATCCAATGCAATATGTCGGTGTTTGTGTCAACTCTCGATGTTTTTCTTGAATGGTCTTTGCGAAGAATTTTATAATTTTTATGGCTTGCTTCAAGTACGTCTTCTGAGAGTTGTCCCACAGGCAAAGGTAATGACTTTATTATATCTGCACCATGTATTAAAATTTTATGTACACTTGCACTCATTCTATACCATCCATATAGATTTATTGCCATTTCAGCAGTACTGTAACAGTATTCCTTAAACATATCTTCGTGAATATGGTGTCCACACGATAACAGAGTTAAGATATTCGCAAATCTCTGGATTAATACTTCAGATATCTCTGTTATTTCTGACACTATTATAGGGCTGCTAAAAAATTTGCCGGCGGTATTACCGTCGTTGCTGTTTCCCCCAGCTTGTGTTGGTTGATCAACCACTAGGCCCATCTTATCATAAAATTCTTTACAAATTTTATTCTTTCTTTGTTTGACCTTTTCTTGAGTTTCCTTGCCTCTAGCTTGCCATTGTTTCAGCTCCAACTTATAGGCTATGTGCAGTAAATATTCATAGCACCTTATGTAGGCATGCAACACAGATATACCAAATCTATATGTGTCTTCATCACAATGCCTTTTTTTTAAATTCTCCAGATTATTCATCAGGAGAGGCGTGGCTTTACAAACATTGCACGCTTGGGAACTTTTCGTTTCCGTCAAAATGTTGACCGTTTTGCCGTCTAACATAGTGCAAATAAGCTGGTGTTTGAAATTTATTTGCCTATCTCCTACAAAAACCTTTGTGGGCCTCAGAAGTCCTATTTGGTTTTGAATATAATCATACTCCTGTTTTGTATTTTCTTTATTTTCTTTTTTGATTTTGAATGAAATGGGACGACAGTGTCTGATAGAAGACGGGGTTTGGTTACTCCAAAATTTTTTTTTTTCGTGTCCTTTTCTTCCTGATACTTCCAGCGCAACGAGGGTACATAAAATTATATTGGAATTGGCATAAGTAGGTACTATTGTTTGAAAAGTTCTGTTTATAGATACTATGACCACCACTTCCATCTAGTCCCCATTTATAATATACCCGAAGTGTGTCTTCGCAAACATCTAAATTTGCTAAAATTACATCTGCCTGTACCCGTGCCAGTCTTTTTATAGTGTGGTCTAAAAGATCTTGTAATGGAACCACAGCTTCATTTTCTGTTATATGCAAGTTTGGGGGATAGCATTGTTTCTTCTCATTAGCCAGAATATGATAAGATGGATATTATATCAGCCATACGTTTTTTTGCACCAATCCGCATTTTTTGATAATCTTCTCTGGTTAAACAAAGGTCCACCATTAGTTCTAAAGCTGCTTCTGCGCTGTAAGGTGTTACAGCTGGTATGGCCAATGAATGTACGTCTTTCATTTTTTTCAATCTCATCGGAGTTGAAGTAACAGCTAGTTTCAGTACTTGTGCTGCTGATCTTTTGCCAGATTTTATGAGAGTGGCTTCTGCTGCCGTGCATAACCTTTCAGGAGAAAGTTCTGAGACCAATAACTTCAGTTTTCTTTGCTTGGTACGTTCAGAACTTGCTTTAAATACCTTTTTTGGTCGACCACGTTTTTTATCCACTGAAGGGATATTCTTCAAAGTAATGGTAATTTCTTAAAAATGATCTCTTCAGAAAGCCAATGGCCATGCTTGTTGTTAAAGCGCTGAAGTGTGTATCTGCATTCACGCCATTTTATGAAAATTTTTGCTACGAACACTTTCAGATCATTTTTAATCTTGTTTATTAAAAGTTCAGATGAGTCCACAACACTAAACTTGTCCAACACATACTTAAGTAATCGTTCATTGCACTTAAATGACGAAAAATTAAAAAATATATTATCTCTTAACAATAAAAAAAGTTCAGATCGTGTCACTTTCAATTCCTGCGGAGCGGGCTCAGAGCGACTACCTGGAAAAAAAAGTATTTTTTAAACAAAGGGGGAATTAGGGGGACTGGATTTTTACATCATTGTTAAGTTTATGTGTTATACTATCTAGAAAACAATGAAATATAGTGGAACTCTATGGAACTTTTTTCTGAAGTCTCTTCATATAAGTGATTTTAAACTTTTATTTCGTTAAAGAAAGGCTTAACGTTAAGCAAAATTTCTACGATAAATATTCAAACTAACATTGAAAATAAGATATCGTTTAATAAACCATACCTGACGCCTCAGTATTCATGTTAAACTTTGCACAATTACTTTTCACAAGGAACATAAAACTCGCGTGTTACTCCGACAAATTTTCGGGTGCAACTAACCTGTCTGAGCGTAGAAAAAATGGACAATGAATAGCGCCGCCTTGCGGGCTATTATCTAGATTAAGTGAATGGTCTAATGAAGCATCCGAAATAATAATTTTTAGGTAGGTTCAAGACTTAACGAAATCGTATTTTTGTCGTCGTAATGTTGACTTTGGACCCTATGTGCCTCGGTGGGATTCGAACCCGAGCTCACGGCGTGGAATGCAAGCACTCTACCGACTGAGCAACTGATTTAATTGCAATGTTTCTAAATAACAAATTTACTCAATTTTTCTAAATACTCGTACTTAACAAAAATTTCAAACTATCCGGAAATACACACAGGTACTAGGCTCCTCAGCAACCAATCAAATGTATTTTGCTTGCCTGTTCCCTGCCAACCCGGCTGTGCAATGGCACATTTATTTTTTGTCTATGGGATTATGGTTATTTATACTACCTACATAAGACTTGCATTTTGAAATTTTAGGAAATTTTTTATCTGTATGAAAATGACTTGTAAATAGTTTTAAGTACTTTCAAGTTCACAGCATTGCATAAACTCTTTTCTTGATGGAGTGCATATAAAAAGTGTATGTAAACTAAATCATTCACCAGGGGTGCTGTTGTATCATCTGTACACATTTTTCTATTTACATCGTTGAGGGGACTTTTAGGCAATGTTGTGTTCTCGGGGTAAAGATATTATGTGCGGACTTGATAAATTAGATAATATTGATGTTATTAATTTATGTATTGTGCCTATGTTATTACTGTGTACTGAAACCGTAGGGTTACTGTTACAAAATAAATTATTGCAGAATAAATGTTTATTTTACTTATTTGTACCATGAAAAACATAAACATTGTCATTTTCATAACAAAATTTCGCACGTGTAATAATAAAGAGAAATAACTCAAAAATTGAGAAAATCGAGATTTTGTAATAAAACGCTAGAACAATGCGAGAAGAATAGGTAGAATGCGACAGCCGTTCAATTTGGACGAATATGACCGAGATAAAACATCGGTCGCCTTTTTCATCCCATCCAAGTTGTACTGGTTGTCTCAACTTCGAACGTGATTTCCCAACATTCTTATTTTTTTGCTCTTTATTATTAAACGTGCGATTTGTGAAAACATACTAATAGTTATATTTTTTAGCTATTCTGCTCCCGAAGATGCCTCATTAGGCGAAAATATTCGAGCAAAAAAGAAATAAATAAGTGAATTAAAACTTTGTTTCCATTTGAATTTTTTAAATAATTATACTAATAGTTTACTGTCACCATAGATCTAGTACTTGCTCTATGACTCACCCAAGAACAGAACTAAAAAGTAGTATAAAAGTGTATATTTTAGTTGGCAGCCTTGAAGTAAAAAAAAGTTACCAGAATGGAAAAATGGATTTATTGAGGTAAGTACATTGAGTTATATGGTAAGTATGAAGTTCAAAGCCAATGAGGATTCCCTTTTTTAAATAAAAAAAATGTTTTTTTTTTAAATCATGTTGTGTCTGGTTGTGAGAATGCATGTAATGTGAATCTCCAATGTAACATATCTTTGCAACATAGATTAGATTAGATGTTCCATGTCTCGGGAAGGTGAAACTGCATTCTGCAATGATTGTAAGGTAAGTATCCATATTACGGTCCCCCAAGTAAACCATACCGTCTAAAAAAATCTAAAGAAACTTAAACGCTCACTGTAAGCGTTGCTTACGTTTTGATACATTTTTTTTAAACGCTATGGTAATGGTTGTGTTCAAAGTTTTGTACTTGGAGCACAGGGGCGCCACGTGAAGGCGTCTGACGAAAACCAGATGGCCAAGCCTAGACAGCCATAGACTAAAATGTCAGATGTTTATTTGTCCGGTGAAATACGAAAAATATTTTATTTTATTTCACTTTTGAATACATTGATGCGCTTTATTTTTAGCACAAATATTAGATTTTGACCTAGCCTTCAATAATGTAGAAGGAATAAAACAGAGCCAGAACAAAAATACCCCGGTTTGCAAATCAAAAGATACTATTCAGAATTTTGTGATGGTAAATTAAGTAAAAAGATGTAAAATTATTTTTAATGTTTGAGTATAAGAAATGGTATGGATTTTGAGTGATGGTAAAAAGGTACCTATAACAAAATAAATTAGTGAAAGTTCTAAACCTAGCCGAAATGCGAATGTTGGTATTGTTTTGATGGTAGTAGGATCGACTCTAGTTGGCCCAGTATTGATCGGGTCGTTTGACTTGTCGGCCATCGGCTTATGTCGTACAGAGCCGCCATCTTGGCAAACCGTGAAAAACTAGCAGTGGTGTCAAACTAACATCAAAATCTGCAATCATCCGCGTCTGGATCGACTTAATTGGATAAATTCCGGTTTATTTATTGTACACCCTTTGGAACGGACCAAGGTAATAAAAAATATGTGCCCGGATCGCTGCGCTACAGCCGACATTTAATCTTTGTTATTGATGACAAATTTTCTGCCGACTGCATTACAAGGTCCCGTTACTTCTCTAGTGATTCTTAGAATTTCAATTCTAAATCTCCGATGCGTTCGTAATATTCTGCCTTAAACGCTAATAAGTGTGAAAACCCTTGCATAAAATAAAGTGCTGTTTAAAAGTGATTATTCTTGTGAAGTCTTTTATCAAGGGGCTGGGCTATAGGTATATCTTGAGGTCAGCATCCTCTAGTTTGGATATCCTTTACAAGTTTTCATTGTTAACGATACTGCATCTAGTCACCTTCATTATCCGCTGTAACCTTCAGGACTATAATGCGGAGTTACGGCAAAATAATTAATTTTCAACTGACGTAACTACAAGGAGTTTTTCTTCATGAAGTTTTCTCTCTTTGTTTATACTTCAAACACGAATTGATCTATTTACCTAGCCACTCACCCATTCAAACCAATGAAATGTATTATTAAAAGTGTTAAATTATAGAAGATTTTTGTATAAAATGCCAATTTTCTCTGTCGAATCCACACGGCTGAGTATATCCATTCTATGAGTGATTTCTTCACTAAAACTGCATCATTACACGCTTCAGAGAACAAATATTAATAAATTCGCTCGGTATACTTAATTGAGTAATGAGTTTTCTATTATTCCATCGTTTTTAGATAGTTTTTTTTGCGACGTCTGCTGAACAGTTTTTTTTGGTCCACCATTTTTGCTTGACGGTTTCGTACCGCGAGTCATTTTGCAGCACATATAAGTGTGTTTAATTTGTACTGGCCAGCTATCAATTTAAACAAATTGAATATTATCAGATGCCCAAGCGCAAACATAGGAAATACAGTGAATTACTGGTACTTTTCCTTCCTTCATAAAATATCTAATGTGTTATGGAATCAAGTAATATTGCAGTCTGTGCTATGAGTCATTTAGTAAGGAACAAAAGCATCTTGTATATTAGGTCTTACATGTATGAAATTATATTATGCTGAAAAAGAATTTAGTTTTTTGTTGTAAGATTGAAAATGAACTACAGTAGAGCCTTGATAATCCGAACTAGCAAAAACTAACCCCTGTTCGGACTCACGAAGCGTTCGGATTATAGTATGTAAGGAGAAAAAAAAACATTTTTATTCTTAAAATAGTGTTTAATTATATACATAGTTTAAGAGGTACAGTAAGCAACGAGCTGGGCTTTACATATTGACCTTGGGAACGCTCTTATTATAAGCAGCGTAAGGACTACAGTCGTAATGCAAATAAAAAGCCCGGCTCGTTGCTTACCGTACATTTACATAATAATTAGGTACCATAAAATACGTAAGGTGTAAATTGTCTATTTAGTCATAAACTGATCTATTTTAGTTTGGCGAGTCCTGTTGATGGACCAGAAAAAAGCTTTGTCCCTCAAGTTACGTAGCATCATCTTTTCCGATAAGGACAGGTCATTTTCTTCAGCCCACTCCAAGCAAGTGTTCAAAGATGATATGGCTTGTGAATGAGTAATTTTCTTGACATTTGAAGCAAAATAATCTTCAGCTAAAGACTCGTCATTCTCTTGCGTTATTTGGGTTATGATCTCATCATCAGTTATAGGATCTGTGCAATTCTCCTCTTCACTCATGGACAAGAAAGTGGAAATGGTTTCTTCTGTATAACCACGATTACGTAAAAGACTGAGCGGGAGATCGTCTTCTACGTCGAAGTCATCATTTTCTTCTGATCTATCTTCTGTTGAATTTATTTTTTCAGGCCAAAGAGGCTTCCAAGATTTTTCGATAAGAGACGATGATACATGATCCCAACATTGCGCTAGCGAAAAAATGGCGTCTTTAATTGTGACGCTTTTTATAACATCATGCAAGGTTAAAGCCTCATCGGCTTCTTGCTGCACGAACATTTGAATCAGGAGTTTCTTTTTGTAATTTATCTTGACATTTTGGATTACGTTTTGATCCATAGGTTGGATCAAAGGCGTACAATTTGGAGGCATGTACAGTACAGAGAAGTTGCCGTCTTCTGTTGTCAAATCTTCAGCATTTGGATGTCCAGGGGCATTGTCTAAGAGTAGCAATGCTTTTTGTGGCAGTCCCATTTTTTTTAAATGGCGTTTGACTTCAGGAACAAAATGACCTCTAAACCACTCGAGAAAAATATCTCTGGTTACCCAAGCACGCCTCTGCCCTTCATAATGCACTGGTAATTTTACAGATCCAAAAGATCTTGGCTTTTTTGCCTTCCCCACAACTAGCAATGGTAATTTGTGATTCCCTGTAGAGTTTGCGCAAGGCATAAAAGTTATTCGCTCTTTAGACACTTTCGACCCAGGAGCGCTAGTTTCAGCAGAAGAGGCTAAAGTTTGGTCCGGCAGAACCTTCCAAAACAATCCTGATTCGTCGGCATTGTAAATTTGTTCAGGGCAAAGGTTCTTTTCTTTTATCTCGTTTAGGAATTTTTCTTGGAATGGTTGAACAGCTTCCGTATTGCTAGAGACTTTCTCACCTGACACTTTCAGCTGACGTATGCCATGACGTTTTTTAAAATTATCAAGCCATCCTCTACTTGCAGAAAAATCCGAACCTGTTAGTTTTTTATGGAAGAATCTCGCTTTTCCCATTACGACCTCACCAGACAATGGAATGTGGCGTCGTCTTTGTTCTAAAAACCATGTGAACAGTGCTTCTTCTAGCACTGGATTCTCTGGTAATTTTAGAGTTTTTCTGAACCCTGGTCCTTTCTCAGTTTTAGCTATAAAAGATCTCAATTTTTGCTCATTTTTCTTGAGGTCTGTAATTGTTGATTTTCCAACGCCATACTTACAAGCAAGAGAAGTTGCCGACACTCCGTCCTTTAAACTGTCTAGTATGGTGCACTTTTCGGCTATAGTCAAAGTTTTATGTTTGCGTTTTGGTGTTGGAACCATCTTTATAACCTCAAAAAACACGCCGCGCACGAGTACAGAGCAGAAAAACGTGGAATGGACGCGCAACGTGGCAGTCGTAACTGCAGACTAATTAATAAACAACATAGCAGCGAGGCGAAGGCGAGGAAGTGGGGTGGGGTATGCAGTTCGGATTATAGCGACGTTCGGATTAGCCTGAGTACGGATTATCGAGGCTCTACTGTACTTGTAGGGTTGTTTTATTTCAAGATGATTCTGCTGTTTTTGTATCAAAATATACTTCAAGAGCCTTTTTATTGGTTGTCACTATAGAGAGTGCCAAATTTCTTTGATGATTATGAATTGAATAAGCTCCAGTTAGTTTCTAATAAGTAATGTATGGGTGTGAAGCTGTTTGATGTTTGATTTATTTTGTAAGCTCACATGCAGCAGTGCAACTGCGAACTTACGTGTGTCTGCTTGTGGACATGCATTAAATATAAGCCTTAAATTTCAACACATGCTAGTAACTTAGATTAAAGGTAGACATTGAATTGGTTGACGCTTTTTTCATTGGCGATGTTTAGTGACATAGTTACTCCAAGCGCCTCAAAACATTCCATGAACAGATGGGTCTTGAGACGACTCTTTCTGCTGACGGAAATATATTGAACCACAGGTGTGTCTATAAATCTATAATCTAAGTTGCAAGGATATATGAACATTCAAAACTCATATCAAATGCATGCCCAAAACAGGCATGTGTAAGTTCGCACTTACAAATGCGGAATGTGTTTTTACAAATTATAATCAAAACCTCAAATGAACATAAACCTTGCAATTTTTGCCAACCTTCCCTGGAACAGGGGTGACATTGACATACTGAACAATTTGTCTAGCCCAGCCCTGGGTGGGCCTTGGCTGAATCCAGGATTCTCCTCCACTCTTGCCTGTCCATCGCCTTTGCTCTCCAGCTACGTATGTCTGCTTAACCTATTCATTATCATTAGAGAAATTTAGCAGGGTCTATCTGTGTATCTTTTACTGTTTAGTCTGTAAGGAGTGTTAGTTAGTTTTATTTTGCTAACACGTTATCTTATAACACGTTATGTGTGTTTGTTGCAGACCAAGGTCTCGTTCGCGGGTGTGTCCCTTGATATCTAATGGTGGTAAGGTCGCAGCATGTCTGCACTCTCGGCGCCGGGCGGCGGAGGCATCACTTCAGCGGCGCAGACCAAACCCGCCTCCACCAAGGCCAAGTTCCAGAAGCTCGACATCAATAATCTCTATTGCCACAGCAGGGTAACTCCATCTCATCCATCCTTATACCGTTTTTTTTCCAATTAAGCGGGGAAAATCTTCAAAAGGTTCCTGCCATTGTTTCCGCCAGCGGGTATGTGAGATTTTTACTCACTAAAAACCCCCTTCTACATTTTGCCACACCCTGGAACTGCCGTCAAGCATGACTTCAGAGTGAGGTGTTTCTTCACATTTCAGTGGCATCAATTGGCAAAACTACACTATCTACATTATCATACATCCTTAGACCGCCTGTCCGCTGTTGTTATGACTCGTAATTAATTATAGTTTAAAAAAATGCCCAATGACAAAACGGAATGTCAAATGTAAGCATTGAAGAAGAAGACGAAGGAAAGAATGGATTAAGAGGATATGAAAGTTAAGGTATAAAAGAATGTGACGAGATGGTTTGGGCATGTGGAAAGAATGAATGATGATAGACTGACAAAGTATATATACAGAGGAAATGTGAAAGGAAAAAGAGGTAAGGGATGACTGAGAAAAGTATGGATTGATCAGATTAAGGAGATTGTGAAAGAATTGGATATACTTAGCGAGTGTAAAAGAAGAAAATGCATGAAAAAGTTTATGGATATGAATGAATTGAAAGAGATATGTAAGGATAGGAAGAAATGGAGGCAGCTCTGCAGAGGCTCTGGCCACCCCTAGCGGAATGGTGACAGAGTCATAGTTACAGATCATATAAGTGAGATTGTGAATTAGTGGATGAAAGAAGTTGCAATGACAAGAAAGTAGAAACGCATCCGCTTAGGTACTGGCCATACCTAGTGGAATGGCAGCTGAATACAAGTACAAGTACCATAAATGCCGTAGAAAATTTACACACAAACTTGGCAGTTGGAAGAGCAGGGGAAGGAATATTCTGACTCAAATGAACTATCACTCAAAATGATGATCCCAATTCACAGATAGGAATTGCCGACTGATACAAAACTGAAGATTGCAATGTTTCTGATTGATACAGCTCTTGTTTAACCTCTCTACTGCCAAAGCGCTGATCAACGCTCTATGTACTTATCACATTTTTTTTTGTTTTTCTTTACTCTTTAGTATGCACACAGAAATAGATCGAAAATAGTGTTTAACATTGTCTTATTGGATAAAACTACCCATCAATAATCTCTAAACATGCATTTAATATGAATTTTAAAGGTTGATATATTTCTTTGCTACTTGGATTATAGATTATAATAGACGTCAGGGCTAGAAGTCTCATCACCACGGTCATTTTTACCTACCGAATATCAGTAATATTTGTATGAAGACGAATCAGCTGTTCACTTGCGACCATCTTGCATTGACAGGTCTTCATACAAATATTAGTGATATTCGGTAGGTAAGAATTACCGTGGTGATGAGACTTCCAGCCCAGAGGTGATCAAGTAAGGTAAGTATGGTTGTTGTCTGTGTGGAATACGCTCTCCAGAATGTTGGCCAGAATGGAGATAACAGTGTGGTGATGTGTTGCATGTTGCAGGGTGAGAATTCTGAGCCGTCGTCCGTGAAGTCTCAACTGTCTCGTAAGCATGGCATGCAAAGCTTGGGCAAGGTCCCCTCAGCCAGACGCCCGCCGGCCAATCTGCCCTCCCTGAAGACAGAGTCCGGCCAGGAAACTACCACTAGCAGGTAACTCATCATCAAACTCATCAAACAGGCCGTCCAATATATGCCTATCTGTTTCAGCTTACTTACGAAAATGGTCATTAGTAAGAAAGAGAACAAAGACCTTCACAGTTGCATTTCCATGTGTACAAAAATACTCGGGCGAATGTAAAAATGTTTCTAGAAAGGTGGCAGCGTTAATAATAATAAATAATATTAGGATGATTTATTTGGTGAGCGCAGTTTTTGTGTGTATCACACCTCAAGAGCCCTCTGCAAGCTTGGTCGTCGCTGTCGAAAGCGCCAATTCTCAAGCAAGACCCAGTTGCTGTAAGGCTGGATGGACTATATACAAATTTGAAGTTGGCTCTTGAGGTGTGATACACACGGAAACAGCGCTCACCAAATAAATCATCCTAGTATTATTATTACAATTAGTTTTTTTTTTTTTTTTTACCAGAATCTCGTATTCTGAAAATTTCAAGGCAGCTTTCAACATAAACAAAAAGCAATGTTTTGACAACAAATTCCCAAACAGGCCAAGTGTGAGTTCATCAGTCAGCTGTTGCGCAAACTGTTGCAGCACATCTTGCTGACATCAACTTGACTCAGATGGCAAACAAATAATAATGATTGATTCACGGTCAGACTACCCACTTTCATAGTTTATATGGGTCATAACAAATGAATTAAATGCTTTTGTCACACTTTCATGAGAGATATAAAAACAATAATTGTTCATTGAAAATCATTTACTTAGCAATTTTATATTTTCAAAATAAAATACCGGCAAGGTTTATTCAGCCTTCACAAGAAATGAGTACCAGCCCCCACGCGAGCTGGGAAAACCCCACTTCAACTGAAGTGGTTGGCGTAAGACCGGCCCCCTTGCCTATAAAAATAAATAGGTTCTACTCGCCACATGCGAAACCATTCGGGGTAAACGCGGCAAGAAGTTACCCTATATGTGTAGCTTAGTTGCGTTTACACCTCAATGCAATGCCATTAAGCTGCACATATAGTGCGTCACCCTATTGCATTCTCCCTTAAAGGATTGCATGTGAAGCTTATTTAGTTTCATAGGTAAGGGGGCTATCCTCACGTCAACCATTTTTCTTGATATTTTTTATGGTTTGTGTATTAACACTGTGAAAATTCATGTTTTTTAGTTTGTTATTCAATAAATAACACTTTTAAATTTTAAACACTGTTTTTAATTTCACAAATATAATATATTTAAAAAAAAATATTAAATTTTAAATTATACTACTAACGTTTTCGACTATTCAGTCATCATCAGGTGACTGAATAGTCGAAACATCAGGTGACATCAGGTGACCTGATGATGACTGAATAGTCGAAAACGTTAGTAGTATAATTTAAAATTTAATATATTTTTTTAAATATATTATATTTGTGAAATTAAAAACAGTGTTTAAATTTAATAGTGTTATTTATTGAATAACAATTTTTTTTTTCTAACATCACAATAGTGAGCGTAACCAGGATGTTGTACTTACCTCTGGTTGTGTTTTGACATGATGAGCCTTGTTCTGTGATAGGAATTGCCGACAGATACACAGCTGTTGATAATCCACACAATCTGACACTCTCTCTATCTGCTTTATAAATTGTAACCAGCCATTGATTCAATCATTGAATTGTATGTGTGTTTATGTTCACAGTACCACCACTAACCCGCAACAAGTACAGCAGCAGCAGCAGGCGCCACCGCAGCAGCAAGCGCCGCAGCAGGCACAGCAGCAGCAGCATCAGCAGCAGCAGCAGCAGCAGCAACAGCAGCAACAGCAGCAGCAGCAGCAGCAGCAACAGCAGCAGCATCAGCAACAGCAGCAGCAGCAGCAAGCTCCACAGCAGCAACAGCAGGCGGCAGCTGCCCCTGCAGCGCCAGGCCCTGCTCCCAGCTCTCAGACATGCCCAACACAGAACAACACGGTGAATAACAACTTCTCCCCGCTTACCTTTTTTGCACGCATTTGGCTCAGTCCTGTCAAAAAACGTGAGTCAGTACAAGTTCCCCTCCCTGGACGGGACGCAGCACCCCCCACAGACGTCTCTCCATGTGTTGACAGAGTATTGATGTGTAGTTGTCCTGTGTGTTGCAGTCCCATCAGCATGCGGCTGTGTACCCGGGGGGCTGGGCCGCCCTGCCTGTGCACCGCACGGCGCAGTTCCAGCACGAGTTCCCCTCCCTGGACGGGGCGCAGCACCCCCCACAGACATCTCTCCGCCCACAGAGTAACTACCACACATTCCTGCTAAAATATATTGATGGTTAAAAGGAAGTAGCGACGTTTTGGTCAAAATTGAGTTATGAATGCTATTTTACTTTAAATTTTCCGCTCTTTCTAATGTGCTCACTCCCATAGTTCTATGATGATTTATTTGTTGTTTATGCCCAAGCAAACAACTGCGTTGTCGAAGTAAGGTTTTGGTGTAACCGACAAGATTTTGGCCTTTTTTGTCTTAAAAGCGCTTGTGACATAAAAAAAATTGTACAACAGGGTAAAACCACATTAATAGGAATGTCAATAAATGCATTTATTTTTTTAATTTTAGAGCTGTTTTGATTTTAGCGATATGATAAAAAATAAAAGATTTACGCTATTTTTCTGCAATCTCAAACTTTAAACTGCTCTGAACAATTTAGTTTTTGTCGCTTTTCCCTATTACCTTTTGATCGTGAATAAAATAAAATAATAAAAATAAAAATTATGACTGACAGCGCAGCAGTGACGAAGGGTGCCAACAACTCGATTCCCATCAGCTTCCCTTTTAAAATGAGGCAACAAAGTAGTTAAAAAATATAGCCACAAAGTAAACAAATACATTAAAACAAAAAAAAAAACATTACGTATTTTTTCTTCATTGAAACCATGCAGTCTACCTACTGTGTTATTATTTTTGCCTCATTTTAAAGGAAAACCGATGGGAATCGAGTTGTTTGGCACCCTTCGCCACTCCAGCGCAGAGAGAGTTTTTGAGGGGTTAATGTTCAACAGATAATACATTTTCTACTCATTCTTGTTGTTTAATCAAACCTGCAAGTGTTACAACAACTTGACAATGCATTGATAAGATGAAGCAAACATTTGTTTGGAGAGAGCGCTAGTTCAGTGTGTTTTGTGTTGCGCAGCGGAAGGCAGCTGGATGTCAGGCGGGGCGCGCGGTGGTGCGGCAGACGTCCCCGCGCCCGCCGGAGACCAGCAGAGGCCGCCCGCCCCCAGCAGCACCACCACCTCCTTCACCTCCAGGGCCCTCATACCAAACTTTGTGAGTGACTCGCATCTCTTCAATACTAACAACTAAGTCTAAGCTGCAAAGATAAGCTGCAATCATTTCAGATTAATATTAAACGCATTCCCACAAGCAGACATGTATAAGTTCGCGCTAACACATGCTGCATGTGGACCTACAATATAAAAACCCAATCTCAAATGAACATAAGCCCTGCAACTCTTGCCGACCTTCCCTGAAACAAGGGTGATATTAGCAAAGTGAACCATTTTTTACAGCATGGGTGGTCAGCCGCATAACAACCTATAAGTCAAGGAACATAGACAACAAATTATATTTTTAAAATCAACAAATAATATGTATGGACATTTAAACTAAAACATAATACAAAATTCTAATTTAAAGACCCCTAGTCCTAGCCCCCAACAATAAAGATCAACCGCCATTTTTTTTCTGTCATTACATACTTCTTTCATTTCATCCAGAGTCAAAACTTTCTTCGTACAAGCTCTCCTTTTATTATTATGACTCTGGATATTCCATTCATTCGCTATTTCGGAAATTTGGTCCATCCATACCTTTCTCGGTCTTCCTCTACCACGACATCCATCTATTCTTGCAACATATACCTACTTTCTTCGTCAGTCTGTCATCATGCATAGTGCAGACGTTATATTAATGAAATGAAAAATATTGGGATTTTTTGATCGCCTCGCGTCAAAGGATGTTGAGCTGACATGCTGTGTGTTGTGATTTCAGATGTGCAAAGGTAGTACAGGCCCGGGCGGGAGTGGAGCATTCCCGCCCGTGTTTGGGGGCGCCCCGCCCGCAGCGCCTGGCCAGAGGCAGCCACACCCTGCCCCCAATAGACCACACCAGGTAACCTCACTCTAACCTTGTTCTGTGCATAACAAATATGATGATGAAGTACAAAACTTTATAAAATTAGGCTGATTTATTTGGTGGGCACTGTTTTTGTGTGTATCACACCTCAAGAGCCCTGTGCGAGCTTGGTCGTCGCTGTAGAAAGCGCCAATTCTCAGGCAAGACCCAGTTGCTGTAAGGCTGGATCGACCTTTTTGATGACCGGTCTTTGGTAAAGGTTTATGAATTTTTCAACCCAGCGTAGAGCAAATTTGAAAATAGAAATGGTATATTTTTTGTGTTCAGCCGGGATTCAAACCCACAATCTTCCATTTACGAGTCCAAAGTGTTACCACTGAACTATGGACCCTCTTTTCTTCATTGTATACCTCTCTCGTTCCGTGGTACAAGCATTAATATAGGAAACTACTAAAACATGTCATCTATTTGTTTTTGTAATTGATCGATGCTAACAGTACCCTTAGTACGAGTTGCAATTTTCGATCTTATTGCTGTGTAAAAACTAGAGAAAAATGCATGAAATATATTGCCTCACAACACGTAGCCGTTCTTGCCCAAAATGCGAAGGAGCCCATTAAAAGTTTTGTGATCTAGAAATGTAAAATTTTTGAAAGGGTCCGCTTTGATTTCTTGTACTGTTGCTTGACTGTGCTGAGTGTGGTGTTTCTGCTGTGTTGCAGCGCATGCGCGAGGTGCCCACCATAGACAAGCTGGTGCAGCGCCCCATCATACGCGAGGAGGACCTCAACAGCATGGACGACATCGCCCGCGACGCAGGCTGGGCCACGCACGAGGACATTGATTACAAGTAACACATCACACCTCCAATACATCAAATACTACGTTGCAGTGTGTTGTATAGGCACAACTGGGACGCCCTCTCAACAAAAATGTATTAAAACTTTGAGCTATGGCTGAGGGCAGAAGCGGCTCTAGCTAAATCCTGGAAGAGGGGATGACATTGTAAAATAGTCTGGTGCTCATCTGACCATGCACTCCACCAGGGCACCAGCCCACACCTGGTCACCACCATACAGCGCACAGCAGTGGCGAAGGGTGCTATACAAGCCGGTTTCAATCGGCTTCCCTTTTAAAATGATGTAACAAAGTAGTTAAAAAATATAGGCACAAAGTAAAAAATACATTTAAAACCAAAGAAACAATACGTATTTTTCCCCCATTGAAACCATGCAGTCTACTTTATTATCATTTCTGCCTCATTTTAAACGGGAAACCGATGGGAACCGGCTTGTATGGCACCCTTCGCCACTGGCACACAGGCACAGGCACTACATAAATATCACCACTAAATGCTGCAGCCAGGTTGATATACGGCGGCTCCAAGTACTGCCATATAACTCCTCTGCTTGAGAACTTGCACTGGCTTCGCATCTCGGAAAGAATAGACTACAAGCTTTGCTTGATGGTCTTTAAGACTCTTCATGGGCTGGCTCCTGGCTATCTGGTGGAGGACTATACTCACGAGAACTTGTTTAAATGAAAGGGGAGTTACACTGAGGTCAGCTGGGTCATGCGCCAGTTTGTTGGAGCTGCCGAAAAGACAGTCATGCACATGTCTTCGGGAACCGCTCTTTCCGTGTTGCCGGGCCAGCGGCATGGAATGTTTTTTTTTTTTTTTATTTAAAATGATTTCCCAGAGAGGCTGAGAGGAAGATGAGACAGCCTTCAGGAAGATTCTCAAAGCATTCTTGTTTTCCCGCTAGAGCCCACATGCACCTTTGTAGTGATGTAAATCACAAAAAGGCGCATATAAATCTAGTTAATTATTATTATCACCAGGCTGGGCACTGTGCAGGTCCTCGCCTCTTAGCTTCTACTTTTTCTACATTTGATACATAGGGATCATCCTCCGATGACGCACCACTCCTGGCTGAGGGGCCAAAGGCGATAGTCTCACTGTATTTTTTAAATATAACAGTACTCCATCCACGCTTGAGTCTGCTGGATGTGAATTGCCATTTCTTTGTATTTATCTCATATTTGAAAACATCCTAGAATGCCATCTTTGAAAAATCTGTGCTGATGTGCAGATGTATTATGGCCACATTAATTACTCTTGAAATCACACTAGAAGATCTTATTTCGATGAAAAAAATGTCACCTAACTTGTTTTTACATTTCCAGTCAGAAGCTGGCCTTCTCAGACGACGAGGGCTCCGGAGGGAAGGACTCTGGGCCATCGGGGGGCTCTCGCAGGGGCGCCGCCTCCAGGGAGTCTGCTGGAGGGGCTGGCGGAGCAGGGGGAGGGGGGGTGCAGGCCCAGCAGCAGGAGAGGGAAGCCGACAAGAGACAGGCCTCCTCCATCCTGGCCAAGACTATAGAGGATGAGAAGGTATGCTCTCGTTCTTGCTGAACAAAGGGAAATTGTTTCTATATGACTTTAGGGTATGAACGAAAATGAGGATTTGGATAGCATAATATACGAGTGCATATGTTGAACTACGGCAATTGTTCCTGTTTTGTCATGCCATTGCTTTTAAATTCACGGAAAGGCTTGCAATTTGTAACAAGCAGTAGTTTCATATGAGCATCCACATGTAGAGGGTCCTCCCGATGCATACAGTATAGGACAAGCTTAGAAAAAACAGCTAGAACTATGATTGAAAAAAGTATGTTCTAGTATCTTTAAATGTCAGGATGAGACTGTACTTGCATAGCAGTCAGCTTTTATAAACTATACTCAAGCCTAGACGGTGTTCCATACAGAATTTGTGAATATTTCTTAGGGGTAGTGACAGAACTTGAAGTAAAGAATTAGATAATCCACTGTTTGCAGTTAGGATTTAGGTCAGCAAATGATGAGCCTTGTTCTTTGATAGGAATTGCCGACAGATACACAGCTGTTGATACAATTTCAAGCATCTGATTCCCAAGTATCACCTTCACATTACATTGCTTGCTTGTGGCATGTGTTAAAGTGTTGTGTTGTGCTGCAGGTGTGGCAGCTGCGCCGCGAGGAGCAAGCCTCCAAGGTGGCCTCGGCTGTGGAGCGCGCCCGCCAGCTCAAGCAGCAGGAGGAGAGGAGGTACCAGGAGCAGCAGCACCACGACAAGCAGGCGGAGCAGCCCCAACAGGTAACACCCTCTCCCTGACATGTCTCATTAGGAGGAGAGTAGAGGAGAGGAGGTACCAGGAGCAGCATTATCTGCCAGCATTTTCCTTAAGACCGAATTGTTTTGGTATCCAATATAAAGAATTTTGGTGATAGGAGCTTTGGAGTAGTTGGGCCAGTTGCTTGAAACAAGCTACCTGTCAACGTGCAAATAGACCTACTCACCGCCGCCTTTGGAAGAGAATCAAAGAAAATACTGCATACTTTGTTGCTACAAAATCAAATTTCTCCGCTTTTGAGCGATTTTGCGCTTCATTTTGCCAAGCTGCATCCGCAGCGGATTCACAGTAATCCTGTCCTTAGATTTAAATTATTATTATTTCGTATTATGTGTATCATTATTCACGCTACTCGTGATCTATCAACAATCCCACAAGGAGTGCCACCCGAGGTATGCTATTAGCTTCAGTAACATCGAACCATTTACTTTTAGAGTCATGGGCACGCCGTTGACCTAGAGGTTCTTGTTTTGTCGTGCCGTTGCTTTCACTTCACGGGAAGGCCTTTCGCCACTTGAGAAAATATATAGCTTTGCATGAGCGTCCATGTGCTGTGGGTCCTTCTGACACATACATACAGGACGGGTACGAGGAGGGTTTGAGCATACAAAGAGCCATTGCACCCTTGAAATTGGACCATTAAATGGCGCCACACGAAAGAAGTCTTCTATCATCATAACCAATGCAGAATACCTGGGATTAGTGCTTAAAAGTATAGATTGAACCATTGTTACAATTTCATGTTTTTTTTTTGTGTTGCAGGGCTCTCAGCCTCCGTCCCAGGGCTCAGACTGGTCCCGCTCCAAGGAGCCTCAGGACAAGTCTGCCCCACAACAACAGCAGCAGCAGAGGCAGCAGGAGCCTCCCAGGAGGGAACCTGCTCCCCTGGACCGCAGCGTCTCCCGGGACAGCGTCCGAAATGGCCCTGAGCAGTCAGACTTTCGCCAGCTGACGCAGATCGGCGACCCGAGGAGCTTCGCCAAGGACGCCGGCCGCGATCGCAGCAACCGCGACTACAACAGAGACCGCGAGTTCTACCGCGACAACGAACTAAGAGACAGACCTGACAATCAACGAGAAAGGGAACGAGACAGGGATATGCGGGATGCAAACAATCCGTCGCAGAAGTATTTTCTCACTAACATGCCGCCGCGGTTCCTGAAGAATCAAGGTGGAGCCGGCGGTGGGGGAGGGAACAGGGGAGCGCAGTTTGCAGGTAATGATTTGGGGCGCTCCAACAGCGGGAACTTCAGTGCACCAGATAAAGCGAGAAATGATGGGGAGAAGCCCTCACAGTTCCAGCAGGGATATAATGATGCGCGCTGGAACAACTTCTCGGGTAACAAGCGTGGGGATTTCCATCATCCGTCGTCCAACGCGAAACGAGATGATGGGAAGGGCTTGAGGAGGATACGGACTGACTCGGAGATTGCTGGGAAGGAGGGGGAGAAGGTGGAGGACAGGCGCAGGGAGAGGCACACGCCAGATGAGCCCCGTCACCCGCGGCACGCCCCAAGGAAGCTGTCTGCGTCTAGCGATGGCCGACATCACTCCAACAGGTAAACTGCAAATATAGAAGCAAGATTGATGTCATAATAATTCTTATACGATGTGAGGCTGACCACCCATTCTGTAAAATTGCTTCACCTTTCCAATGTCACCTGATTTAGGGAAGGGGGGAAAAATTGGCAGGGCTTGTGTTCATTTTGTTCATTTGAGATTTGGGGTTTTACTTGTCTGCTGGTTGGTGTTCATTAAATATAAGCCTTAAATGCCAACATACCTTTGCAAGTTATAGAAGTCATTATTTAGGAGTGGGTAACAAGTTGGGTCACAAAAAATGATCACTTCATGTTTAATGCATATCCATAAGCAAGCATGTGGAAGTTTGCACTTATACATTCTGTGTGTACTTGCACAGTAAATGGCAAAGCTTAAATGTTTATAGACACTTGTGTGGTTGTGCCTTTGTCTGAAACAGGGGTGCCTTCTGGAAAGAGTGAAATATTGTTTACAGTATGTGTGGTGACCTTCATACCATCCGATATGTCAATGCCCTCTATGTGTGATTATCTCACATCTTTGAATGCTGGTATGATGAACCTTATTCTGTGATAGGAATTGCCGACTGATACAAAACTGAAGACTTATTGATGATTCTGACAAAGCATAACTTTCTCATGTAAGATGTAGTATCACAATATAAGCAAGCACATTTTCAAGCTGTCTACATTTTCAGGGATTACAATGATCGTGAAGAGGACTACCGCTGGGAGAAGGATCACGACCGCCGTGGGAGCAGCAACTTTGATGACAAAAAGCATTCAGACTACAACGATCATCCCCCCAACAGGGAGGGCTCTTATGACTGGAGATCCCCCCCAGACAAGGAGCAGCAAGCGGGCCGCGGCTATGGGCGCGACAACATGGATCGCCAGAACTCCCGGGAATCTCAAAAGGACTACGACAGAAAATCCTCGGACAGCTTCGAGCCCAAGAGTAGTGGGGCCGAAAAGCTGGTGGACGTCTTCGACAGAAAGTGTGCGGGACAAGATCCAAGCGACAGAAAGTCCGAGGGCTACGATAGAAAGTCGGTGGAGAAGTACGAGAGACAAGAAAGCGGCGGCAAACAACCGGAGAGGCCGGATTCTAGAGATTCAAGGAATTCGCGAGATTCTGCGCCGTTTAAGCAAGACAACTTCCCAGAGAAGGAGTACGGCATCTCTTGGGCGGATGTTTCATTTGAAGATACGAGCAACTATAAGGCCAGCTCTGGGAAGGGACACTACGTGGAGAAAAGTGATAAGAATGATGGGTATGGATATAGAGATCACAGGAAGGATTACAAATCTGATTCAGATGAAGGGAAACGGGGAAGTGGAGGGTATCAGCAGCACGCCAAGAAACCCATCTCACAGCAGAAGAATGATGCTCCCGTTATCACGGAGATAGAGACAGATGCCAGTCTGGTGAAGAGCGAGTCCAGCGGGGCCATTCCTCAGCAGAGAGCTGAAGGAAGCCCCAACACCTGGGCCGACTCCATCAGTCCCATCACCATAGCCAACGACAACAAGACCCAGAGCGTGGACTCTAACATACAAGATGACAGCAAGGAGTCCGACCACTCCAACAAGTACCACGAAGGGAAGGAGAGAGCAGAGAGGAAACTGAGCAGCTCTGGCTCAGAGAAGAAGTCTTCCTCCAACATGGGCAGCCGGAACAGGCTGGACTCTGATGGAAGTCGACGGGACATGGTTGTTTATCGCAGAACTTGGTCTTCCAGTCAGAGAGGCAGCCGGGACCCGAGGAGACGGGGATCCGGGAGATCTTCACAGAATCCTCGCAATCGAGATTCCATGTATTCTGAATCTGAAATATCAGGGGACGAATCTATGCAGCAAAATGATAATAAGAGTCTGGATAAGAATAGAAGTGGGCGCAGTCCCAAGTCACAGATGAAGAAGTCGGAGAAAGATGAGAGGAACCGAAGCGTCGGAAATAACTCTAACAACTCAGGGGGACAACCCAGCAACAAGTCCCAGCAAGGCTTCTCTAGCAATGACTCTGGAAATAACCAAAGAAAGAGGCATGATAGTCGGGGAGAAGGGCGAGAAGCCTTTGCTCCTCGTGGAGAACCTTCGAGGAGAGGAAGAGGAGGTGGCAGTGGGTTCAGGGGGCGCGGGGGCGTGCACATAGGAGGGTATGGACCTCCCAGCTCCAAGAGCCCCTTCGGGCAGGCCAACCCTCAGGGCCAGGCTGACACCGGGGACAATGATCCCATGAAAGGTGACAACTTAAGTGCGGACGAGAAGGCAAAGATGAAGCAGCAAGCTCTCAGTGCTGGCATCATCGGGAGAGAGAGACGTGCTCAGCCACGCATGCAGGACAAGGGCGGCAAGGGCAGGGGAAACAAGCCTGGCAGCGGAGAAGATGAAGCCTGGGAGTCTACTTCAGAACATTCTGAGGGAGGCACCAAGCAACCTAAGGGCGCTGGGAAACCACAGGGAGCCCCAGGGCAGGCTGTCAACAGAGCTGCAGGGTCAGCTGCCCCAGGGCAAGGACCCAAGCCAATGAATTCTGGCGAAAAGAAACCAGGAGGACCTGCAACACAGCCCACCAACAGACAGAACTCTTCTGGCAGCATCACAAGAGGTAGCCAACCTAAGAAGGATAACATAATGCCATTTGGTGCAGGACCTGCTGCAGGCAACAGAGCTGAGGATGCCAAGTTCAATGATGGGGTCACTCATGCCATGGGGGACCTCAAAATATCTGGCCCAAAGACTAATGTAGGAGCTAAAGATGGAAAAGACGGCGGGGAGGAAGAGGTTGTTGATGACGGGTTCCAGGAAGTGAGGAGCAAGAAAACCGTGAAGGAAGCTCGCACCGGACAACCCGTGAAGGAGGAAGTCCCACAACCCAACAGAATGCAGAAGCCACAACCCAAACCTGAACAACAGAGAAACAACTCCTCCACCAGGAGCTCCAGTGAGAAGTCTGTGGGCAGCGGACAAGGCAGGCCAACTGCGGGACCTCCAGGAGCATTCAAAGTCAACGGACCTCAGAACATGCCTCCTCAGCATGACCGGCAGATGGGACCACCTCAGAACAACAAGTCCAACCACTTATTCAGGCCAAGTAACCTGCCACCCAGACTGGCCAAACAGCAGTGGGAGAACATACGCAAACAGCAGGGCTTCAACCCCGCCAACGCAGATATGAACCAAGGCCCCTTGCAAGCAGTCAGTGCCTGGGAAAAACCCATCAACCAATCCCTGCGCGGGGGCTTGCCCAACGAACAACTGGTGGCCAACATGAGCATCAGTGCTGATGGCGCAGACATGGGAATCCCAGACAACCACTCAGGACACTCCAGCCAGAGAAGCACTCCCAACACCGCAGCCATCGAACAGAAATGCATGGTCAACATCGACAAATCCAGCATGCTAGATGGAACCACACCCCCTGTTGACAGCATCATATTCGAAAACACTAAATACAAGACAGTTCCCGAAGCGATGAAGCAAAAGTTTGCAACTTCAGCTGTGGGGCCGCCTGCCGTGTCCAATGGGGCGACAAGCAAGCCTCATGTGCCGGCCAACAACCAGCAGCCGGACCTGGACAGCCAGATCCTGAGGTTCACCAGCGACTCCAAGCAGATCTCGGACCTCATCTCTAGTGACAGTGTGCAAGTGAAGCAAGACCCCGCGCAGCTGCAGCTGTCCATAGCATTCTCCAGTGCGTCCAAAAACACGGAAGATTCGTCAGATATGAAGCTGGACTTTGCGTTTGATTCTGAGCTGAGTCAGCTGACTGAAGACAAGAACGCTAAACCTCTGGGACTTCCTCGCTCCATTCACTCGATGAGTTCACCTTCTCAGAATACTATTTCCACGGCAACAGATAGAGAGCTCAACATGAAGATTGCGAGCGTCAAAAAAGTGTGGGACACGTCCATGCCGACTGTGATTGAACATCAAACAGCAGATGACGCCGCACACGCACAGCACAGCCTCACTGCGCAGCATATGTCTGTCTCGTCGCCGCACAGTCTGTCATCTCAGCACAACATGGCCGCGCATCACATGACCTCACAACACAACCTAACCTCGCAACACAACTTGGTATCCCCGCACTTGTCCCAGCAGTTGGGCTCGCCGCACATGACCCAACACAGCATGTCGCAGCACAGCTTAACCTCGCAACACACCATAAACCCAAACTCGGGCCAATTCACCACCAGCTTCGAGGACCACCAGAACTCAAATGACTTGCAAACGCAATCACAAGGGTTCTCTCCTGGCGGCAACGGTGTCAACAATCAGACCACGAATGTGTGTAAAGTGAAGCCGACGCAGCAGGCTTTGCATTCCGGGCAGGGGTTGGCGCCCTTGCAGAGCATGCAGGCGACCCTGATTGGGCAGAATACTCTTCAGGGGATGACGCATTCGACGGCGACGGCCTTGCAGGGTATGGGGAGCGTGGGTGCGGGTATGCAGGGTGTGGGGGGCGTGATGGGGCTCAGTCCCCCGCCCATGCAGCACACGTACAACATCAACTACCAGCCCAGCCAGTATGGAAGCATCTCCGCCATTCCGTCGCCACCGACCGTCTTGTTCAACTCGACGCAGCCGCTGCTGAATTCTACACCGCAGATGCCGTCACAGGTGAGATGCATGGACTACTTGTACTTATTCTAGTGTAACAAATGCATAAATACTCAAATAGTCTCCCAAACCTGGGTAGGTATTGACAAAAAAACTAAGTTTCTAATGCATCATTCGTAAGGAGGATTCTCAGAGACATTATGGTAAAGTTTACATGATGAGCCTTGTTCTGTGATAGGAATTGCCGACAGATACACAGCTGTTGATAATCCACACACTCTGACACTCTTTACCATATTCTCTACTTACTTTTTAACTTAAAAATAGAAATAGATCGATGTGGCTTGCATGGACTTATGATATCTGTGAAGTAGAAATTATTTTAACAAAAATACACAATATATATACATACCAGTGGCGAAGGGTGCCATACAAGCCGATTCCCATCGGTTTCCCAGTTAAAGTAAAGCAAACATGATAATAAATTAGACTGCATGGTTTCAATGGGGAAAAAATATGTATTGTTTCTTTGGTTTTATATGTATTTTTTTTACTTTGTGCCTATGTTTTTTAACTACTTTGTTACATCATTTTAAAAGGGAAGGCGATGGGAACCGGCTTGTATGGCACCCTTCGCCACTGATATATACCTATTTCAACCTAGTTACGAAAATGGTCATTAATAAGAAGGAGAACAAAAACTTCACAGTTGCATTTCCATGTGTACACAAAAAACTTAATGTAAAAATGTTTCTAGAAAAGGTCTAGTCTACAGATACATTGTTCAATTGTCCACATTGATTTCAAACATAGGCTTTCCTAGTTTATAACTTGTATTCCATGTATGTTTACTGTAAAACACTTGATGGATAACATATTATTGTTTGTTTGTTTGTTGCACGTAGGGTGGACTGTACAACGCCTTCCAGTTGGACCACCAGAGCCGCAGCCAGTTTGGCACCTTCCCGGGCGGGCCGTACGGTGCGGGCTCCGCCCCCTACAACTACCAGCCCCCCGACATGTTCCAGGGCCTGCAGAACCAGTACAGGATGGTGAGTGTCACGGCTTTTTCTTCATTTTAAAATGGTTTATTGATTCTGGAGTGATGTTTTCTGGGATCCGTTGCCGTGGTCTATGGGACTTGGAGCTTCTGGACGTTTCACCCATGTCAACGATGGGCTTCTTCAGCGTGAAGTGAAGATGAAGATGATCTTGATGAAAACTGATGATTAAATACATGAAATACATCATACTTTACAGGGTATCCTAGTTCGTATAGATAGATAGACTTATTTACACACTCATTACACAGGCCAACACACATTTTGGTGCCTGAGATTTTTCAGCTGTTCCTGATTAATTTTTGGGTGCAGAATCCAAATCAGCCATCAGATTTTGTCTATCAGATCTAGTTTTTGAGATACGCTTTATTTACTTTTTAGTTTTTATCAATTTTTGTGTATTTCATGTCATATTATTGCCATCTCCAGTTAAAAAAAAAAAAAAAACACATGGATGTAAGTATTTAACAAAAATTAGATTGATATGCATCAACCACTTATCACTTTAAGAAAACCTATTATTTGACTTTCTAGCATAGACTTTAGTAGGGTAGGTTTGCTGAAGGCTCGAAGAGTAGTCAGCCATCATGTGACTATCCCATCGTCCTTGATATCAATTTTCCATAGTTTTTATGTCCTGATGGAATCTTTCCCCTGTTCTTCACTACGATCACCTAAGTTTTCTGAAAAGCGATCGAGGTTGCTTTGAAAGTGGTGAACTTTTATTCTCATGTTACAACCGACAATGTTAGAATTTCAAAGCGTATTTTCCACTAATTCTGCGTAATTCTCTGCTAGATGTACCTACCCCAAAATAATTTTGTATTACTTGAACAAATGAACACCAAGCGTTAGATTCAGTCTCGTTCATTGATTTGATGAATTTTGGATCTTTAACAAGTTGCTTTATTTGAGGACTATCAAATATACCGGCTTTTAATTTTTGATATTAAAATGCAATTAAAATTAACTCAAAATTATACCGCAACTTCTCATGCGAGAACTCAATAATATATTCAATCAAGTATGACCTAGGTAGCATGTTCCTGACTTTAAAAGTAGTGGGGATTAAGCAGTTACGGGAGGGTCTGGAAATAGGTGATTCTAAGTACAACAGGGATTAAATACCTACCTGAGATCTAGTATCAGAAGGTTTTTTCTGGTATAATTCCAGTTATGTTTAATATTTGGCTACTCTGATTCTAATTTTTAAGTAAGAAATTTCTATTTTGACCATGAACGATATATTTATTTTTCAGTGTTGATCTGTTAACACAGTGAAAGTCCATTTTTATAAATATTTAAAAATATAAATGGTAAAACATTGTTTTAATTCACTTTATTTTATTTGTTTATGCTCGAATATTTTCGCCTAATGAGGCATCTTCAAGAGCAGAATGGTTACAAATATATTTTTATAAAATAATTTTCAAAACAATTTTCAAAACTTAAATATAAAATTATTATAAAACAATTTTCATAATTTTGAAAATTATTTTATAAAAATATATTTGTAACCATTCTGCTCTTGAAGATGCCTCATTAGGCGAAAATATTCGAGCATAAACAAATAAAATAAAGTGAATTAAAACAATGTTTTACCATTTATATTTTTAAATATTTATATTTATTTTTCAGTTATGCCTTTTATCAGAACTAACATCAATTAACCTGTATCTCAAAAACTAGAGCTGATAGAAAAATTCTGGTGGTATTTTTGGAATCAGCACATTAAAAGAATTAAGAATCAGTTGTTACATTTCCGGCACCAAAAAAAAAAAAAAAAATTGTTGGCCTGTGTTATTGTACATTACAGGTTAAACCTAATATATACAAGAATTAAAAACATTCATATTGCATTACATGACATAAAATTTAAAAAAATCAAAGATAAGGAATTACCGAAATCAACTTAGGAGAAACATAAGCCTCTGCCTAAGTTGATTCTCACTCAGGTAAAAGATATCAACCGAAGAGGAGATCTCATTGAGCATAGCCATTGCCCTCCCCACAGTCATAACCCTAAGTAGGTTAGTTCTGCATTTTGGGAGTAACAATAGTTTATGCTCACGTTGCCTACAATAATTATCAGAAATTTGTAGATAAGGGGTCGTGATCGTCGATGAAGTCTGAATCACTTCCCGTTATTCCCAAAAGAATATGTTCTGAAAAATAAGATTTGGAAATAAAAACACTTTCAACACTTGAACTTTTTATTGAATGAGATTAACACAGTTAGGTATTTGATTTGTAATGATAATAATTATTTAAAGACGAATGAAGCTAAGATAATTATTATGGCACAGAAATCAAGAAAGGCGACAATGGCGAACGGAGGACGGTAGGTCGGAGAGACGTGTTGTTCGCGAGAGAGTCGAGTGCGGAGTCCTCGTCATCAGGTCTGCTTGGAAGGACAATCAAGATGGCGTCCTTGGGTCCGCGTCACCAGTCAGAGCGTCAGCTGGTGGCTGTGAACAGAACTAATGAATGACAGAATGATATTTGAATGTTCCCGCCACAGGAATATTTAGACCAACCTTCTCCAGAATAGCAGGATTGCAAATATCGCCATGAATCAGGCGGACAAAATGAGCTATAAAAAGTTCATTCCGTCTTGCCTCCAGGCTACTGAAACCAAGCATGCCAAGTACAAACACACCTGGATATAGCCAAGGATAATAGCTGTATATCCTCATGTAGAGAAATCTCAAGAATTTCTTCTGTAGCCTCTCCCAGCATGAGAACATACTTGGCACCATCCGGAGCCCAAACAAGTGATCCATATCCTGCAACGAACCAGTGTACTGCACAGCAGTGCTAGGACATGAGAAGATGTGAAAACCCAAGTATTCCGAATGACAATGTGTAAGATGTCAGATGAGTGTGTTAATGGTTGTGTGTGTTGCGTTGTGCTTGCAGCAAGACCTGTTCCAGGCGGCGAGCGGGGCCTCCTTTGGGCCGACGGCGCAGCTGGGCACCAACCCCAACACCGTGCTGATCGCCTCCTCCACCAACTCCCTCATGTCCGCCAGCGTCAAGCCCTCCGCACAGACCATCGGGGCCATCGGTAAGTGGACTCCAAATCTTCCTTCAACAGCTCAGATGCATCATGAACAATGAACAAAATAAGGACAATATAGGTCATTGTCATTGTCCTGAGGATGCCTTTTTAGGCGAAAACGTTTGACATAGTTAAAATAATAAAAGTGAATTGAAACAGTGTATTTATTTAATTAATCGAACAAAATAAGGAATCCAATAACCGCTTAACTCCATTTTATCGTACAAGAAAAATTGAGGGAGAGATGGACTCAATCGGGGTTATTCTTAGACATTTTAGTCGTCGGTTGAGCCCACGCTTTGACAAACTAATGATGCCCGGGCTGAACGTCTCATCACCACGGTCATTCTTACCTGCCGAATATTGGTAATATTTGAATGAAGACTTTTCAGCTGTTCACTTGCGACCATCTTGGATTGACAGGCCTTCATACAAATGCATCATTAGTTTGTCAAAGCGTGGACTAAACAGATGACTAAAATGTCCAAGAATATCACAGTAAATATACAACATCTGTAATGGCTTATATATATATATATACTAGCAGACTGACCGTGCTGTGCACGGTTGTCTGCTAGGCCCTTCGGGCAGAGTGAGTCTGGCTTCGCAATAATTTTTCCTCACACCTCATTCATAGTAATTAAATGGTTTAAGAAGTAATTTGAAAAAAAATTGCGGTAAAAGGGTTATTTAGTTCTTTCATGTTCTGAGATTCTTGTATCAAGCATGAGGTATGAGGCTGACCTCCCATACCTAAAAAAATGTTCACTGAACGAATGTTTCTCTGTTCCTGAGAAGTTCGGCAAAATTGCAGGGCTTATGGTCAAGAGAGGCTGAAATTTTTATTTGTAATAATTACACATGCAGCGTTTGTAACCGCAAACTCACTCATGTCTGCTTGGGGGCATCCATTCAATATGAATTATAAAATGTATGTATGCAACTTAGATTTATATTCTAAAATTAAAAACATCAAGTGCCACAATTATATGTTAGCGTGAAAAGACTTTTGCCAGCTTGTGGGTGTGCATTCAATTTGAATCATCAAATAACTTTTTTTGCAACTTTAGATTATAAATTAAATTTAACGTTGTTGAATCAAATTCCTTGACTTAAGGGTTAGTATGAGGCTTACCACCCATATTGCATAAATGGGTTCACTTAACTAATGTTCCCCCTGTTTCTGAATAGGTCGGAAAAAGTTGCATGGCTTATGGTCATGAGAGGCTGAAATTTTTATTTGTAGTTACACATGCAGCATTTGTAAGCGCAAACTCACTCATGTCTGCTTGGGAGCATGCATTGAATATGAATTATAAAATGTATGTATGCAACTTAGATTTATATTCTAAAATTAAAAACATCAAGTGCCACAATTATATGTTAGCGTGAAAAGACATTTGCCAGCTTGTGGGTGTGCATTCAATTTGAATCATCAAATAACTTTTTTTGCAACTTTAGATTATAAATTAAATTTAACGTTGTTGAATCAAATTCCTTGACTTAAGGGTTAGTATGAGGCTTACCACCCATATCGCATAAATGGGTTCACTTAACAAATGTGTCCCCTGTTTCTGAAAAGGTCAGCAAAAGTTGCAGGGCTTATGGTCATGAGAGGCTGAAATTTTTATTTGTAAATACACATGCAGCATTTCTAAGCGGGAACTCACTCGTGTCTCCATGGAAGCATGCATTGAATATGAATTATAAAATGTATCTATGCAACTTAGATTTATATTCTAATATTAAAAACATCAAGTGCCACAATTATATGTTAAAGTGAAATTGTTCCTTGACTTATAGGTTGGTATGCGGCTGACCACCCATGCTGTAAAAATGGTTCACTTTGCCAATGTCACCCCTGTCTCAGGGAAGGACGGCAAGAGTTGCAGGGTGTATGTCCATTTGAAATTTGGTTTTTATGTTGTAGGTTCACATGAGGCATGTGCAAGCGCGAACTTGTACGTGTCTGGTTGTGAGAATGCATGTAATGTGAATCTCCAATGTAACATATCTTTGCAACTTAGATTAGATTAGATTAGAAATGACATTTGCCAGCTTATGGGTGTGCATTTAATTTGAATCATCAAATAAGTTTTTTTGCAACTTTAGATTGTAAATTAAGATTAACGTTGTTTAAGGATTTTTCAAACTCAAATCCTTGACTTATAGGTTGGTATGCGGCTGACCACCCATACTGTGAAAAATGGTTCACTTTGCCAATTTCACCCCTGTTTCAGGGAAGGTCGGTGAGAGTTGCAGGCCTTATGTTCATTTGAGATTGGGTTTTTTATAATGTAGGTCCACATGCGGCATGTGCCAGCGCGAAATTATACATGTCTGCTTGTGGGAATGCATTGAATATAAATCTTAAATGATATATATCCTTGCAGCTTAGATTAGATTAGAAATTCCTTGACTTATAGGTTAGTATGAGCCTAAATACCCATATTGCAAAAAATTGTTCATTTGAAAAATGTTTCCCCTGTTTTTGAAAAGGGTGGCAAAAGTTGCAGGGCTCATGTTCATTACAGGCCTTAATTTGAATTTGTAAGTTCACATACAGCATTTATAAGTGCGAACCCACTCGTGTCTCCAGGGGGACATGCATTGAATATGAATCATAAAAGTTATTGTATCTGTGCAACTTAGATTATATATTCTAATATTTAAAATAAATCAAGCGCCACAACTATAGGTTAGCGTGAAATGACATTTGCCAGTTTGTGGGCGCGCATTCAATTTGAATCATCAAATAACATTTTTTGCAACTTTAGATTATAAATTAAACTTAATGTTGTTGAAGGATTTTTTAAACTCAAATCCTTGACGGATAGGGAAGTATGAGCTTGAATACCCAGATCGCAAAAAATGGTTCACTTGACAAATGTTTCCCCTGTTTTTGAAAAGGTTGGCAAAAGTTGCAGGGCTTATGTTCATAAGAGGCCTTAATTTTAATTTGTAAGTTCACATGCAGCATTTATAAGTGCGAAACCACTCGTGTCTCCAGGGGGGCATGCATTGAATATGAATTATAAAAGTTATTGTATCTGTGCAACTTAGATTATATATTCTAATATTTATAAAAAATCAAGCGCCACAACTATATGTTAACGTGAAATGACATTTGCCAGTTTGTGGGCGTGCATTCAATTTGAATCATCAAATAACTTTTTTTGCAACTTTAGATTATAAATTAAATTTAACGTTGTTGAATCAAATTCCTTGACTTAAGGGTTAGTATGAGGCTTACCACCCATATCGCATAAATGGGTTCACTTAACAAATGTGTCCCCTGTTTCTGAAAAGGTCAGCAAAAGTTGCAGGGCTTATGGTCATGAGAGGCTGAAATTTTTATTTGTAAATACACATGCAGCATTTGTAAGCGCAAACTCACTCGTGTCTCCGTGGAGTAGTGCATTGAATATGAATTATAAATGTTAATGCGTCTATGCAACTTAGATTGTATATTATAATAATACTTTAAAAAAATTAAATGCCGCAATAAGTATGGTTTTATATAAAAAGTTGACCTAATCGATCGTCATTATTTCTAAAAAATACATGTTATAACTGGTTGAAGTATAATTTTGAAATAAATAAAGAATATAGGTAGGTACTCAACGGAATTCAACCGAAAAAGAATTGACTTGTATGGCAACTTTGAAGCGTATGTTGAAGTGTTGGCAATTTATTTGAAATTCGAATGTCAAAATGAGTTTTGTTTCTCGCATAGGTTTTACATAAAAAGGTGTTGTGATTGATCATGTTTATTTATTTTAAAAACAACAATTTAAAATCTATTAATGATGAGGAAGCACATCCCAAGTCCTGAACAATATTTGTTGTGAATATGACGTGCATCTGTTCAGGAGTTCTTCAGTTTGTCATCCATTAACGCACAATTATTTTGTATGGGGAGGCCGTTGCATTTTATATTATAGGGGGATATGTCAGGCTTATTTGTTTTAAATTACACATGATAAGAGAGCGCCGTTTTTGTGTGTGTCACACCTCAAGGGCCCTCTCCGATCACGGATAAGACTTTTTGAAAAGGTGCGTCTTGAGAGCTCCGCAAAATATACCCATAGATTCGGATTATACTCTTGACTAACTGATAAGATGGTTTGGGCATGTGGAAAGAATGAATGATGATAGACTGACAAAGTATGTATACAAAGAAAGTGTGAAAGGAAAAAGAGGGAAGGGACGACCGAGAAAAGTATGGAGTGATCAGATTGAGGAGATTGTGAAAGAATGGGATATACAAAGTGAGCGTAAAAGAAGAAAATGCATGAAAAAGGTGATGGATATGAATGAATTGAAAGAGATATGTAAGGATAGGAAAAAATGGAGGCAACTCTGCAGAGGCTCTGGCCACCCCTAGCGGAATGGCGACAGAGTTACAGTTACAGTAGGTACAGTTATTCAATATGATGCGCGTAATTTCATGGACCATATAAATTATGTTAACATGATGAGCCTTGTTCTTTGATAGGAATTGCCGACAGATACACAGCTGTTGATAATCCACACACTCTGATTCATACCATTCCAAAACCATTAAAAAAAACATTACCGACATCAACAAATTTTGACGCTGAACTTGCGTGTGCAGGCTCCAAGGGCACGTCGTACCAGCCGCAGCAGTTCCTGGGGTACGGGGCCCCACACGAGGCGGCGGCGCCCCCTCCCCCCTACGCCGCGCCCCTGCCGCCCCCGCCCCTGGTGAGGGCGGGGCCCCAGACTGCGCCCCCGCCTCCTCAGTCAACCTACTACTCGCAGAATACAGGTGACGTACTTATAACATAATAGGGTAAGAGTTTAAGGCTTACACGGCCGGCTGATGATGCTGGAGTGATGTTTTCCGGGATCTGTTGCGGTGGTCTATGGATGAGAACTGTGAGGTCATCACAGTTCTCATCAAGATCATCTTCATCATCACACTTCACGCTGAAGAAGCCCACAGTAGAAATTGGCGAAACATCCGGAAGCTCCAGCTCCCACAGACCACGGCAACAGATCGCGGAAAACATCACTCCAGCATAATAGGGTAATTTCACATTTTATTTCATAAAATGATCTGGCTTAGTTTTTAAATTATGGCTCTTTAAGATTCTCGTATTTTCCAATTCCGGTTAAACGGCATTTTTTTATTTAGGCGGATGTGACGTCGATGGATCTTCAGATCTATAGAGTGTACCGTTAGGCCTGAAAGACTATTGGATCCATCTAAGTAATTTTGATGTCACAGCGTGCCTAGTCGGCCCACTGCGTTTTGGCGGGATTCAAATTCTCGGCATTTTATTTTTTAATATTATCAATGATATCTTTATTTTTATTACTTAAAAAAGTATATGGTTGTGATTCTTGAAATGTACTCTACACAACCATAGTATTTTTAAACGTTTTCGTTTACCACTGCAATTACCCTATTACATGCATTCTCACGCTTCGCGCTTGCACATGCCGCGTGTGAACCTACAACATAAAAACCCAAACTTCTAATGAACATACACCCTACAACTCTTGCCGACCTTCCCTGAAACAGGGGTGACATTGGCAGAGTGAACCATTTTCTACAGCCGGGGTGGTCAGCCACATACCATTGACAACAGCTTCTAGAGTGTTTGTCGACAGGCTTCTTCTTATATATAGAGTTTCCTTTATTAAACCTTACATTATGTTGTCCTCAGGTGGCCAGACAGGCTTCTACCAGCAGACGGGAAATGTGTCGGCCAACTATGGTCTGCAGTTTGGTCAGCAAAGCCAGAACCATAGCAGCGCTCCGCTGCAGACATTTGGATCACAGGTCAGTCAATGGCAACAACTGCAGATATAACAACAACTTATCATATTATAATATGTGCTCTCTACAGCGCAAGCGATTTTCTGCCGTTATCCAGCCACCCAACTCTTGGTTTTGATATTAAATATCTCCACATACACAAAACACATCTCCTGTCCGATTTTTTTTATCTCAAAAGACAGTTAAATAAAGTTTTTGTAGTGCCTATGAAAAAATAAATAATTTGTGACATTATTATTATATATTATACTCCATCATAATTCAGCGTTTTTCAACCTGTGGGTCGCGACCCCCTGAGGGGTCGCGCAGCCTCTGTAGGGGGGTCGCGAGAGTTCGAGAAAACTTCAGTTTTTTTATACAACATATAATTTGTGAGACTTAAATAAAATGTCGATTAGAGTTAAAATTATTATATTAAATTAAATATATTAAAAAAAGGGTTGGGGGGTCGTGAAATATTTTTTGATACTAGGGGGGGGGTCGTGTCATGAAAAAGGTTGAAAAACACTGATTTAGATTACCGAAAGTAGATAGAGATTCTAAAAATAAGCCCAAAGACATCACAAAAATAGAGGCCAGTGACCCTTTTTATTGTACACAAAGCATTTTTTGTGTGTGTTGTTTTCTAAACAATTGTGTAATTCATCTTTTTTGAGAGTCTGTTTTCAAGGTCAACTTGAATATTTTATTTTGAATAACTTTAAACGAAAATGAATGCTTTGAAGTTATTGGTGGATGGTTCTACCCAATAGCAGTATTTCATAAGATTTTCGATCTTCTTGCTGTGTGAAAACTAAAGAAAAATAGAAAAAATCACGATTAGTATTGCTTTCCAGCCAGGAAATGCAATCTCGAGACGAGATCGCGAGGGATCAGAAATTTGATCTCGGCGAGATCTCAGCATTTTCGAGATCTCGAATGGTAACAAAATTATACAATTTTACATTCAATTAACCCATAAAAACACATAATTTTAGCACACCATGACAGTAACTGCACAACTGAAACAATTGTAAACAAACAAGCGCCTGCACGCACTCTATTACTTCCGCTCACTTTAGTCAAAACTATATCACTTATTCTTTTCTATCCTGCTCGACCAACATTGTAAATACTCGAGAATAGTCGGAATAGTTTGCGTATGTGGTCTGTCCTTTCCCTCGTCAGTCAGCGAATCGCTCGCGCGCAGAGAGCACGTGTCATGCATCACCGACTACTGCCACTCAATCTCGTCATTTTATGCTTCGATATTCTCGAAAAATGAGGCGAGATCTCGGAAGATCGGGATCTCGCGAGATTGAGATTGCGTTCCCTAGTTCCAGTACCTGAGGAGTGAATCATCATGGTAATGGATATTTGTGTGTGTGCTAGGTGATGCCGTCCTCGTACCAGCTGGCCGCTGCCATGCAGTATGGCAGAGCTCCCCAGCAGCAGCAGCACCAGCAGGCCTACAGCAGCGTGCAGCCCAAGCAGGAGCATCCCTCCCGCCCACAGCAGCTCAAGAGCCCCCTGCAGGTGACACACACACACTTAACTACCATGTACTTTTTTTTTAAGGAATCCTGTACGGGAGGCTCCCGCATTCTTGAAAGTCTTGAGGTGTTGCTTGAGTTGTTGCTTCTGTCGTGAGGCGCTGCAAGGCAGTGGCGATTGATGTTGGTTTTGAATGAGACTGGATTAAATTGGGATAGGAACACAGATACAGGTGGATCATTCCATAAACGGGCAGTTTTAAAATTAAAGAAACTGATTTTAAAAATAAAGTAAACATAATGGACATTTAAAACCCAGAACACCCTTTTGGACTTATTCACTCTATGGGCTCTTAAACAGTAACTTGGTTAATAGATCGGTATGAGATTGACCACCTATGCTGTACAAAACATGGTTCACTTGCCAATGACACCCCTGCTTTAGGAGTTGCAGGGCCTATGTTTATTTGAGTTTTTATTTATTTGTTGAAATATAAGCGATGTCCATTGCAGGACCACCAGAACAACGGGATGTTTGGCAACTCGGGCCTGTCGTCGGCGGGGTCGGGCGCATTCGGCGCCCCCGGGGGTGCGCCCTCCCCCAAGGGCAGCGCGGGCAGTCAAGGGGGGCAGCCTCCGCCCCCCAACAAGCAGCAGCAGGGCGGCGCCTTCCCACAGCCCCCCAACCCACAGAAGATGCAGCAGCAGCAGCAGCAGCAACAACAGCACAGTCCCCCGCATCATAAGTATCAGCAGCCCCAGTACCCACCACACCTGCAACAGGTACATTATAATAATACCTACCAATGATACAGTTGTATTTTTGTGTTTTTTGCTATCAACTTCATGTGAATGTTTGACAGCTGTATGCTACTTCCGTCTTCTCTCTCGAACTCCCACAACTTTTCAGTTACGGTTACAGAGCTCTATAAAATTTCCAATATTAATGCGTACAGGCGTAACAGCATATGTCACAGTACACTTCCTTGTCTCAGTCTCTCTTGATGGAAAACTCCTCATAACACCGACACAGTTCTATGATTAGTTATTTGTTTGCTCACCAGGTGATCCAATCCAACGGTCGTCAGGCTTCCCTCAACATGGCCATCAACCGAGGAGGCATGCAGCAGCGCTACCCTGCTCCCATACAGAGGCCCCACGCCCCCACCCACACACAGCCCCCTCCTCCATACAACAGGTAATGTCATCATCATCTCCTACAGGTGCTCCTGCTCCTTTGTGCTCAAGAAAGAGTGTTGGAGACAGAATGGAACCTTGTTGGACACCGGAGTTGATTGATAGTTTACCTGATGTATGACCATCAACAACTGTCTTTTAAGAAGCTGGATTTTTTTTTTTAGAATCCTGTGGAGGAGACTCTTTAGAAATCTTTCAGAGACTCCAGGGGTCTATGACACTTGTTGTAGTGGCACAGAGGTGTTTACGAGCTTGGTCGTCGCTACAAAGCGCCAAAACTCAAGCAAGACCCACTTGCTGTAAGGCTGGATGCACCTTTTAGTGACGGTCTTTGTTAAAGATTTATGAATTTTCTAACCCGGCGAACAGCAAATTCCATGTTCCAAACTCCAATTGAAAATATAAATGGTATTTTTTTGTGCTCCGCCGGGATTGGATCCACAACCTTCCATTTATGAGTTCGAAGTGTTACCACTGGACTACGGACAGGCAATCCACTTAACTAGTTGAAGTCCAAAAGCCGGCTGGAGTGCCAAACCCCATGGAAAGCTTTGGAGATTGCAGCTAATCAAGACGTTGGCCCCAGATGTGTGTAAAATACAGGAAGTAGGTCACCACTGGAAAGTTTGCGATGGTCGCTGAGCAATTTATTAGTTCTCAAATAATTGATCAGCTTGTCATTGATGATTCTTTCCATAACTTTGGATAGGAAGGAAGTACGCCACTCTTAATATGATGATCCTAATTCTTTGATAGGAATTGCCGACTGATACAAAACTGAAGATCAATGCAATATCTGACTAGCCTCTCACCAGCCATGTAATATTGTAACTCAGATAACAGTCGTACTGATAAGATGGTTTGTTTGTATTCTCCCAGGGGCAACAACAACAGGCACCAGTCCAATAATGGACCCCCGCACGCCCGACACACTGGTCAGCAGGGATACTACCAGCAGAACCCTCCCAGAGGTAACAACCATCATTTAATAACTAAATCTAAGTTGCAAAGATGTATATTAAACACATTCACACACGCAGACATGTATAAGTTGGCGCTTGCACATGCCGCAAGTGAACCTAGAATATAAAAACCCAATCTCAAATGAACATAGGTCCTGCGACTCTTGTGAAGTTCCCATCAAAATCAAATGATGAAGTTCTCATCAAGATCATCTTTATCATCATACTTCACGCTGAAGAAGCCCATCGTAGAAATGGGCGAAACGTCCGGAAGCTCCAGCTCCCACAGACTCCAGAATACAAAATTGATTTTGTTTTATCAATGAAAATAAAGTATTACAAAGTGAATGCCTCTGCAATCAATACAAACTTGGGAATGTTCAGACTTTCTTAATAATGTTCAGACTTCCTTGATAAAACAAGCTGTACTCCCTCAGCATTGCAAAATTACAGCTTCTAAACCAACAAGTGTTTACTTATTTTAGATTTTAATATTTCAGGCAACACCCAGGCCCCGCCCCCCGTCTCTGAAATAGCCCCGCCCAGCAAAACCGTCGTGGAAGACTCCGTGGGAGTCCCGGCACAAGTAGAGGCAGTGGCGCCACCTGCCTCGGCATCTGCCACCACCCCAGCCGCGGCAACCGCCACCCCCCCCGCCCCGACAGTGCCCATCACTGCCGACGCGGCCCAGGACAAGAAACCCGAATAGAATAGCTGATGAATACTTCACTCACAAAGGACAGCGAAGACCAGAAGATGGAAGAGAGTCTATAAAGATGGATTCTCAGTGTTGCCGAAACCGGAATACATTCGATGAATACAAACACAGAAGAAGAGTAGAACATGGAGAGAGTCTATAAACAATAGATTCTCAGTGTTGAAATGTGAACTTTAGTTAATTGGGCTGGATCCCGCATGTAGATTACTTGGAACATGATTGGTTGATGATTTTTGTAGAGCAAATGCAAATGATGCTAGAAATTTGCTTGTCTTCAGTGCATTTTGGAACCTCCTACGGTTCTCTTGTCTCTCTCACATGATGAGGCAGGCGGTTCCAGGCCAGATGAACAGAGATTCCTTGACCCATCAAGCTGAATGTCTTAAAAGTGGAAGACGACGGTTGAAGTCTAAAATGATGATTGCTTTATCTTCAAAATGCAAACAATTTTTCTGTAATCTGGAAAGAAGTAATTACTTAAATAAAATGGAAAGGACTTTAAATTAGTTACTCTGTGGCTTTTCTGCGTGGGTGGCCAGAGTCGGTGGACTTTTCTAGAATGCGATAAGGAAAGAAGACTGAAAAATGAGAAAACAAAAGGGAAATGGATGATTTTTCTTTTATCCATTTGATAGGGTCGTCTCTGCTTGCAATTTCCACATGTCTGAAGCTTTCTTGATGTGGAGAACTTGACATTATGTATCAATTTTAATATTCAAGCTTGACTGATAGGTTGGTACGAGGCTGACCACCCGTGCTGTAAAAATCGGTTCACTTTTGCCAATGCCACCCCGGTTCAGGGAACGGCGGCAGGAGTTGCAAGGTTTATGTCCATGTGAGGTTTTCTTTATTTGTATGCACGCATGCAGAATGTGTAGGCGCGAACCTACATGTGCCTGTCTGTGGGCATGCATTTCATATGAGCCTTAAATGCTTACATATCCTTGCAGCTTAGATTATAGATTATAGATATAGAAGCATGTATACGCCCAGAGCGGAAGGCTACCTATTGGAAATTCAATGAAGACTGAAGAGAAACGTCTTTTATATGAAGTGTTGGTTAACGGAATGGATTACAAGGAGTGTGGATTGGCTTATTTGAGTCAAAAATAAGAATGGAAACAAGAAAAAGATGTTATTTTCAAGGGAAGAGTTAAATTTTAAATAAAAGGACTGTTTACTATTTTTGAATCAAATGCCAAATGGAAAATTTGTCGCAAGAAGGATAATTTGATATTCAAGATGGCTGCAATTTTTTTTTAGCTTCAAAAGTGCGTAAACATGAAAGAACTTTACTTTTCAAGAGAGACTTTTAAAGTTAAGAAGTGCGTCGACAAACACAAGATTTGGCAGGAAACGCTGTTGAAGAGAAATGATTTGATTGCAACGTAACTTAAATGTTTTTTTTTAAAGAAGAATGTAGCGCAGACTTTTTGATACAATGTTTTTTTGACGGTGCGGAAATGAAAGCAAAAGAAAATGTGAAATATTTAAAATACAAAAATGACTTTCTAGTGAGTGTGTGTGAACTTTTACTAAGTTTTTAAAACGGTAAACGCTAAAAGCACGCGGCGGTTTGTCATTTTTACTTATTTTGCGACCAGAGCTGTTCAAATCTTAGAATTGCTTCTCTAGGTTGCCGTGACGACAAAAAACAGGAGTACATACAAAATTCCATCGTTTGTTTTGACTGGATTATTGGATGTTGCCCCTGCAATGAGGTATATTTATTTTCCGTCGCTTTTATGTCATAGACAAGAGGATGACGGGGAAAATAATGAGAAAGAGGCGGCGACATTATGTAGAGGGTCGCCCGTGCTCTTGATAGCTTAATTGGAAAAGAAGAAAAAGAGCAAGATGCGAATGGAGAGGAAGGAAACGGAAGGATAATATTACTGTTCAACGTTTTCTAGAAGGGAAAACTAAACACGTATCGTGGATTTCATTCGTCTCAAACAGAGAGATTGGAATGGGATTGAACCACGTACGTGCTGCGTTAAATAAGCAAGTAAATGTTCAGTGTTTGCATGAATAATAATTGAATGCAAAACATATTATATAAAAATCAACAAAAAATATAAATAATATTAATTTGAAAAATAAAAATAATAGATGTACGGATAAGGTTCTATATACATGGCCCGTCGTTCTTCAGTTTAAAGTATGTATAACAAGAAGAGAAGTGAATCGTTTCTAAACAAAAGTGATCGCTACAGACAATTGAATATCTGATGACTATATATATGTAATAATAATAATAACACTATATACCTATGTAATAATTATTAACTAAATATGCTTGTCTTCGGAATCGTGCATCCTCTGCCCTCGGTGTTGCTACATTTGGACACAAAACGGTGGAAGAGCGGTCTAAATTCTAGAGTGGTTTTTATTGTAAAGAGAGCTTACAGGTCCGTCGCCATCTTTGGATTCCCCAGGGGTACCGACCGCAGTTCCTACACAATTTAGGCGTAGAATTTCTCATCCTAAAGCGTCATTTGTCTATTTCTCAAACGCCAAACAGTGCCCTTGCAAATACACTCACAAACCAGAACAAAAAATATTGTCAAATTATTATTATTATATTTTTTAGTGTTGATCTGTTAATATTATTATTATTCTCTTTAAAAGATGGGATTCAAATATTTGTTTGACATGTTAACAAATCAAAAATTAAAATTGATTTACAAACTTGGATATTTGATGAAACTTAAAACTTACTCTATTCTCTATGCTCCACTGGTGCTGTAACCAATATCTAAATTTTGTGATGTGTGTTGATTGGTTCATCCTTGGATCACCGCAAAACAAGAGTGTATCCTGATGACGTTGGTAACCACACCAATGAAACGTTGAGTATAAAGTAAATTCTCCGATAACGATGCGTTGGATATTTGAATTTTGTAAATCAATTTGAATTGAAAGAATTGTTTCCAGTTTAACTTATTTCAGAACAAATTATGTAAATGAAAAATTTATAACATGTACAACGGCACTCCTAGTGAGTGATATAGTTTGCATAAATTCTCCCGATTAGTACTATGAGCGTGGATCCGCATTCTGGCAACTCCTCAAGTGCCGGAACGCGGATCCGCGCTCATAGTAGGTACTATAGGCAATTTTTTCATTTTTCTTTAGTTTTTACACAGCAATAAGATTGAAAATCGCATGAAATACTGCTATTGGGTAGAACCATCCACCAATAAATTCAAAGCTTTGAGACCTTGAAAACGGACTGTTGAAAAAGCCGAATTCTACAATTTGTTGACATAAGAACACTAACACACTCAAAAAAAATCTTTGTGTAAATAAAAAGGGTCACTAACTTAATTTTTTTGTGATGTATTTGGATTTCGTGCCTACGCATACTAATGAGAAATATCTATTTTTAGAATCTTGATCTTTTTTCCATAATCTTAATAATCTTTCCATAATATTAAAGAGTATAATAATAATTTCAGAAAAGTTTTTTTTTTTTGGTGGGCACAAAAAAACTTTATTTCACTGTATATTGAGAAAAAAACCCACTGCAGATAAGTTTTGTATCTTTGGAGATATTTAATATAAAAACCAAGAGTTGGGTGGCTGGATTAGGCAGAAAATCGCTGGCACTTAAGACATTAAATTGTGTGGGAATGGCCGCTTTATCCTGTATCTGGGGGGTATCCAAAAATGGCGGACATGAAAAATGTTGTAGTAATATATAATACTAAGGCGTTGGCACCGTTTATACTATTTATACTTATACATAGAACAGAATGTTACGATACCCATTTTCTTTTGTGTTTTTTTTTTGGTTACAAATGACTTTTTCAATGTATTTAAATGTTTACTCGAAAACACTGAAATGAGTGATGGAAATCAAAAGCAGTAATCTAGGATTTTTTTTTGTTGACAATGAGATGTTTTGTTGTCAACGAAGATGCCATGTTCAAAGCACCGGTTCTCATCAGATCACCGAAGTTAAGCAACATTGGGCGCGGATGCTACTTGGATGGGCGACCGCTCAGGTACACCGCGTGTTGTTGGCATTTCTTGGACCGGTCCGTAGTCCAGTGGCAACACTTCGGACTCGTAAATGGAAGGTTGTGGATTTGAATCCCGGCGGAGCACAAAAAATATACAATTTATATTTCCAAATATGCTCTTCGCTGGGTTGAAAAATTCATAAACCTTTACCAAAGACCGGTCACTGAAAGGTCCATCCAACCTTACAACAACTGGGTCTTGCTTGAGAATTGGCGCTTTCTACAGCGACGACCAAGCTCGCAGAAGGCTCTTGAGGTGTGATACACACAAAAACATCGCTCACCAAATAAATCATCCTAATATTATTGTTATTATGTACTGTAGCAATGAAAATGAGATTCTCCGTGTTTCTGTGTATTTATCTAACGTTTGAAAAAATCCTAGATTTCCAATTTTGGTTCTTTTTTTTGACTCGCGTAGTAATTTTGCAACACAACACACGTGTATCTATTGGATCAATGCAAAATATGTCTTTCTCATAATGTAGATTGAATTCAAAAGAAAAAAAGGAAATTGTTGCGGTTTGTTTATTTTTTAAAGAAATGATATTTAAATTGAAAAATAATGTCGCTCGGCCGGGTCAGGAGTTAGATCCCAAACTGACTGCTGGCGCTGTTATCCATACAAAGCTGTTAGAAATTCATCCTCATAGTGGTAATTTCTAATGAGCAATCTATGTATGTGTACTAGACCCATGTGTCTTATGAAAGCTGGAAATTATTTGTAAAAATATTTAAAACAACTCTCACATTATCTTGTTTTAGGTTTTTTTCTTGGCTCAGATTGTGTAGAATGTGATTCTTATATGACAATTTCATTGAAAGTGCGCCTTTAAATCAAATGGTAGATGAGCCAAACAAGCACTGGATGAACAAACTGAAAATTCGTTTGGAGGTTAGAAAGATATGTTGTGGTTTTTGTGGCTTTTTGATGCAAATATAAGATAATGTCACCTGCTAATTGCCAAACAGTTATTTTAATTGGATAATCTAATCTAAGTTGCAAAGATATGTTACATTGGGGATTCACATTATATGCATTCTCACAAGCAGACACGTACAAGTTTGCGCTTGCACATGCCGCATGTAAACCTACAACATAAAAACCCAAATCTCAAATGGACATACACCCATCCTTCCCTGAAACAGGGGTGACATTGGCAAAGTGAACCATTTTTACAGCATGGGTGGTCAGCCGCATACCAACCTATAAGTCAAGGAACATAAGTAAAACAAATGTTTTTTTTAATGTATTCAACTAACCGACTTTGATTTGACTTATATCTGAGTACAATATAAAATATGCAAGAAATTCAGCTTAAAAAGTAATTTCACAACAATAAATATTTATAATAATTAAGTGATCTGCAGTTACCGTGGGTGACGTCACACAGCCGAAGAATATTTTTAATGTGCCGAGTCCATTTTGAATTCTGATCAAAAATGCCGCAGCTATTTCCGTTTTATCTTGATTTTTTTTAAGGATTCAATCTCTATTTAGTTTAAAAAAATGGCATAGTAGCAATTTAATATTAGACTTCATTCAAACTCCTAACACATACATGTATGTATATAGTCCTGCCAACGAAAAGATACAAAACGAAAACCTCTCGTTGTTGGGACTATATATCAAAGAAATGATTTTTGTATTGTTTTTTTTTTATATAGAATGTTGGGTGTTCCTGTACACTTTCCTTTACCTAGATATTATGATCTTGTATGAGAGAAATAAATGAATGTTTTTACTAAAATTATTATCCATTTAAGACATGTGACATTTTTTTTGTTTTTGTCTTAATTAAAGTATGCAGTATTTCAACAAAACTACAAATGTATTTTGATTTTAATAAAAAGTCGGAGCGATCAAAAAAAAAAAAAACACATACAAAGCATTTCTCTATTTTTCATTACCACCATTATTTCCATCCAACTGTGTCTTCCAATAGATTGAGAATAAGAGGAGAGTATGTATGAAGAAAGTGATGAATGTTGAAGAGATGAAAGAGGTATGCGAGAACAAAAAAGTGGAGACGCATCTGCGGAGGCACCGGCCATCCCTAGTGGAACGGCGGCAGGATACAGTAACAGCAACAGCTTGATAAGTGAAGCTTATTCCATACATAGGTGTTGCAACAATACTTTGACATTAAAATAAACATACTTTCCTGTCAATGGCTCAGTTGGTAGAATGCTTGCGTCCCGTGCCAGAGGGCTAGGGCTCAATGCACACCATGGGTGTCAGAAATAATCCCCTGTTTCGGTGTGTGACAAGCTGGTAGCTTACCTGTAAAAACAAACAGGTTTACATGTGAACCCTTCTGGGACAACACGGTAAGAAGGTTAACCAAAAAAGTTTTTTTTTTTAAGAAATGCTGTGCGGGAGACTCCCTAGATTCTAGAGACTCTAGGGGTCTATGACACTTGTTGTAGTGCCGCAGAGGTGTACGAGCTTGGTCGTCACTACAAAGCGCGAATACTCGAGCAATACCCAGTTGCTGTAAGGCTGGATAGACTTTGGTGACCGGTCATTGGTAAAGGTTTATGATTTTTTCAACCCAGCGAAGAGCCTGCCAAGGGATTGAAAAAAAAAATGAGGGTTTTTTTAGGCTGATTTATCTGGTGAGTGCTGTTTTTGTGTGTATCACACCTCAAAAGCCCTCTGCGAGCTTGGTCGTTGCTGTAGAAAGCGCCAATTCTCAAGCAAGACCCAGGTGCTGTAATGCTGGATGGACTTTTTGATGACCGGTCTTTGGTAAAGGTTTATGAATTTTTCAACTTTCAAATTTGAAAATATAAATGGTATATTTTTTGAGCTCCGCCGGGATTCCAACCACAACCTTAGATTCAGAGTCCGAAGTGTTGCCACTGAACTTCGGACCGGTCATGTGATGTCACATTCTTTCTCCTGTTTTAATGTGCAGACTCCATTTTATTTTTGTCCCATATTGCAAATAGATAGTTTAAAAAAACCAATAAAAACATCTCATAACTATAATTTTAAAAAAAATTGGCTCTTAGTTTCAAAATTTTATTTTCAAGAGTCGCTACTGTTTTATTCTTTGGTTTTCAAATAAAAAATGTAATTTACAAAAAAAAAGTATTAAGGTGATGACTATGCTCTGTATTGTATTATTTTAGATTTTTGAAATAGAAAATAAAAGGATCAAAATGACAAAAAAAAACGACAAAAAAAACAACTTCCAAAAACTAATCCTTGAGTTTTCTTTCTACTTCTAAACATCCTCTCCTAATAACCTTACAAGCCTAAATCTACAGTTATGTCTGCGTATGGTGAGATGCTTCATCTTTCCCATTGTACTCTATTACATGGAAGGCTGGACACTTACACTGCAGAGAGAACAGAATCACTGCCTTTGACATGTGGGTCTACCGTCGGATGTTGAAGGTTTCCTGGGTTTCCTGAATGGATCGAGTCTAATTTTTTTTTTTTATTTAAGAAATCCTGTGCGGGAGACTCCCTAGATTCTAGAGACTTTAGGGGTCTATGACACTTGTTGTAGTGCCGCAGAGGTGTACGAGCTTGGTCGTCGCTACAAAGCGCCAATACTCAAGCAAGACCCAGTTGCTGTAAGGCTGGATGGACCTTTGGTGACCGGTCATTGGTAAAGGTTAATGAATTTTTCAACCCAGCGAAGAGCAAATTTGAAAATATAAATAGTATATTTTTTGTGCTCCGCCGGGATTCGAACCCACAACCTTCCCATTCAGAGTCCGCAGTGTTACCACTGAGCTACAGACCGGTCAAATTCCAAGGTTCTTCCATACGAATCACACAGCTTAACTCCTGAAACGCTATTCTGCTAAATTCCTTACATTTCGGATATCAATCCAAGTCGGAGCTTTCTAGCGCTTGCGAAAAAACTCCATAGATAAAAATCACAGTACACTTTATTTTTGAACGCAAATCGCTATCTCGTCGGCTTAAGGTCGTAAGGAATTTAGCAGAATAGCGCCTCTGATGTCCATCAAAAGGCAAAGACTGGTATATTTTGGTCTTGTAATGAGAAATGAGAAGTATTCCGTCCTGCATCTCATCATACAGGGAAGAATGGAGGTCAGACGAGGTCCTAGTTGAAGAAGAACATCTTGGTTGAAGAACCTATGGCAGCGGTTTGGCAAAAGATACAGGAAGAAGGAGAAGAACCTTAGAAGGAATGGCGTCAGAGTACGTGCAGGAGCTGGTGCATCTTTTTTTTTTAAGAAATCCTGTGCGGGAGACTCCCTAGATTCTAGAGACTCTAGGAGTCTTGACACTTGTTGTAGTGCTGCAAAGGTGTACGAGCTTGGTCGTCGCTACAAAGCGCCAATACTCAAGCAAGACCCAGTTGCAGTAAGGCTGGATGGACCTTTAGTGGCCAGTCTTTGGTAAAGGTTGCATGATTTCTTTTTCAACCCAGCGAAGAGCATATTTGGAAATATAAATGGTATATTTTTGTGCTCCGCCGAGATCCGAATCCACAACCTTCCATTAACGAGTTCGAAGTGTTGCCACTGGACTACGGGTCGGTCCAAGATGCCAAGGACACGCGGCTTACTTGAGCGGTAACCCATCCAAGTAGCATCCGCGCCCAATGTTGCTTAACTTCGGTGATCTGTCGGGAACCAGTGCTTTCAACATGGTATCGTTGCTGACATATCAAAGCGTCTGAAAAATCTGCAGAAGAAATGACTCACAGGCGAAGAACTTAGAAATTTTGGTGAGCTAGTCGATCACTAGAGCAACTGCTGTGTTCAGCGAACGGAAGTTGAATGGAACCAACTACCACCGGAAATCCGAGGTCGTCAATGCAGGCCCACTGCTTCATTGTGCTAACACAGCAAGAACAATTTTTTTCAAAAAGAGTTTTTCCAAATGAAAAATTTGAATGTTTAAAATATTAATGCAGCCACTGCCATCTGTGGTGTACTCTAGAAAGCTCGACGTTTTCTTAAATTAAAATTCATTTATTCGTCAATAGATGGCTAGGAGACGATGCCCAGTGCAATGTCGATGAAATAAAAAAATATTACATTATATAAAAAATAACATAACAAAAGGTTCACTTACATTTTTAAGTATGTAAAATTAGATATAGGTAGGTGCTTAATCTATGTACATTACATATATTTCCTAGTCTACATCTTCGTAAGCCCACGATTTGCTAATCTTGGGTGGATCCCACCACGATGGTTCATCCTTGGGTGGATCACTCTTTGAAGGTGCTCTCTCAAGTGTTTCATCCCTTTGTGGTTCACTCTTGAGTGGTTCAGCCCTCGATGGTTCACTCCCCGATGGCTTAGTCTTGGGTGGTTCGCTCCCCGATGGTCCACTCTTCAATGATTCACTTCTTTGTAGTATTTTGATTGGTCCACTCTTGAGTGATTCACCTCTTCGTAGTATTTTGATAGGTTGTACCATTTTCTGTTTTCCACTCCACTCTTGATCACTCCTCACTTGATCACGCCTCGCTTGATCATACCATGCTTGATCACTCCTCGCTTGATCACGCCTAGCTTGATCAATTCTCGCTTGATCACTCCTCGCTTGATCACGCCTTGCTTGATCAATTTTCCCTTGATCACTTCTCGCTTGATCACTCCTCGGTTCATCAGTCCTCGCTTGATCACTTCTCACTTGATCATTCCTCGCTTGATCACGCCTCGCTTGATCAATTCTTGCTTGATCGCTCCTCGCTTGATCACTCCTCCCTTGATAGCTCCTCGGTTGATCAGTCCTTGCTTGATCACTTCTCACTTGATCGCTCCTCGGTTGATCACTCCTCGTTTGATCACTCCTAGCTTGATCATTTTTCCCTTGATCACTTCTCTTTTTGTCATGCCTCGCTCGATCACTCATCCCTTGATCGCTCCTTGGTTGATCACTCCTTGCTTGATCACTACTAGCTTCATCAATCCTAGCTTGATCACTTCTCACTTGATCACTTCTCGCTTGATCAGTCCTCGCTTGATCACGCCTCACTTGATCACTACTCGCTTGATAACTCTTCTGTTGATCTCTCCTCTGTTGTTCACTTTTATGTCGTCCCGAACTCGGTTCACAACTAGATTGTAACTTTTTTTGTTGTTTTCTTCTCGATTTTCTACTAGTCGATGATTCACTCTTGGATTGTCCACTTGAAAATGCCCTGCCACTCAACTGCCCACTCCTTCCTTGTCCGCGCGTAGATGGCTCACTCCCTCTTTGTCCACTCGTGGATAGTATACTCCTTCCTTGCCCACTCCTTGACTGTCCAACTGTCGAAGGATCACTCCTTCCTTGTCCACTTGTCGATGGCCCACTCCTTTCTTGTCCAGTTATCGATGGCTCACTCCATCTAATTCCACTCGATGACGGTCCACTCTTTCCATGCCCACTCGTGGATGGTCCGTTTCCCGGTTGCTCACTCATGGATGGTCCTCTCCATGATTGTCCACTGGTCGATGCACCTCTACTTCCTTGTCCACTTCTTTCTAGTCCACTCGTGGATGGTCCACTCCATCCTTTTCCACTCGTCGAAGGTCCACTCCTTCCTTGTCCACTGGTCGATGCACCTCTACTTCCTTGTCCACTTCTTTCTAGTCCACTCGTAGATGGTCCACTCCATCCTTTTCCGCTTGTCGAAGGTCTACTCCTTCCTTGACCACTGGCCGATGCACCACTACTTCCTTGTCCACTTCTTTCTTGTCCACTCGTGGATGGTCCACTCCATCCTTTTCCACTCGTCGAAGGTCCACTCCTTCCTTGTCCACTGGTCGATGCACCTCTACTTCCTTGTCCACTTCTTTCTTGTCCACTCGTGGATGGTCCACTCCATCCTTTTCCACTCGACGAAGGTCCACTCCTTCCTTGTCCACTGGTCGATGCACCACTACTTCCTTGTCCACTTCTTTCTTGTCCACTCGTGGATGGTCCCCTCCATCCTTTTCCACTCGTCGAAGGTCCACTCCTTCCTTGTCCACTGGTCGATGCACCACTACTTCCTTGTCCACTTCTTTCTTGTCCACTCGTGGATGGTCCACTCCATCCTTTTCCACTTGACGACGGTCCACTCCTTCCTTGTCCACTCGTGGATGGTGTACTTTCCGGTTGTTCACTCGTAGATGGTCTTCTCCACGATTGTTCACTGGTCGATGGACCACTACTTCCTTGGCCACTTCTCGTTTGTTCACTTGTCATTGATCCACTCCTCCATGGTGCACTAGTCGATGGTCCACTTGTCATTGGTCCACTCGTCCATGGTGCACTAGTCGATGGTCCACTTGTCGTTGGTCCACTCGTCCATGGTTCACTAGTCGATGGTCTTGTTTGTTCACTTATCGTTGGTCCACTCGTCCATGGTACACTAGTCGAAGGTCGACTTCTTGTTTGTTCACTTGTCATTTGTCCACTCGTCCAAGTTGCACTCGTCGATGGTCCACTCGTCCATGGTCCACTCGTCGATGGTCCACTCGTCCATGGTCCACTCGTCGATGGTCCACTCCACAGTTGATCACTTCTCCCTTGCCCAGCTCTCGAGTGGCCAGCCGTGGGTTCTGCGCTCTGAACCTGTTCACTCCTCATCGGCTCTCTTCTCCGCATCCTGCTCGGCCTTTCTTCCCTAGATGGAGCCCTCACTTCCACTTCTATCCTGGGTACCATACCTCCAGCTATGACCCTCCTGACGGTGCGAGGATATCTGCTGCAGGTGGGGGGAGCGCTACCACTCCTCGGCTTCATGGCGCCTCGTTGGACTCCTGGAGAGCCGGATGATCCGGAGGCTTCGGCTGCATTCTCTTGTTCTGCTGCAAAAAAATTATACGTACAAGAAACTGACCAGAAAATAAATCGAACCAAGAAAGATTCCAACCATATGGGTCGAAATGGTGTCGGTGGCTTACAAGAATCTAGGCTACATGTTTTATTTAACTCCAGTAAAATTACACTCTCTAAATTTTTTCTCAGATTTAAATTATTTAGTACGTTTATTACTTTATTTCAACTCAAAATACTAACCCCCTAAAACAATTGACTGATCAAAAATATTTGTGTGAACGAGAGGCTCATTTAGATACTTATTTCTACTTCAGTATCATTTCATGTAAAATAATACATTGTTAGTGTAGTGTTTGACCCGCAGAGGTACAACTCAATGCTGTGAACTAGAAAATTTCCCTAAATATTGGGAATTCATTTTTTAATTCCTTATGGGTGACGAGCTAATTTTGGAAAGCTATTTTTTTTAGTCCAATGTTACCTGCCCAAGTTCTGTTTGCCTCTTCGTAGTATTCCGTGTAGTCTTCATAGTAATTCATCCCATATTCATCAGCGTATAGCTCAGCATATTCTCCGGGATATTCTCCAGGATATTCCCCAGGATATTCTTCAGGATATCCCTCACCATATCCCACCGGCATCTCGTATACGATAGCCTGCTGGTATCGGTGCCAGGGTCTGTCTTCCCTAGGCTGGTACTCCCCTCCTCTATAGCGAGGCTTCTTGTCCGGACAGAAGGCGGAGCCTCGGACGGGCATCCCGTTAGGACCAGTGACGTCACTGGCCAGGAGACCACGCGGGCCTAGCAGCACGGTCATCTCCACTGCCTCTCCGTCGGCTGGAAGACAAACTAATTTATAACAAGGGTGGACTGGAGGAAGGCAGTCACTGTCCCTATTTACAAAGGTAAAGTATGATCTTGTTATCAGCAGCGGCTCTAGCTAAAACTCGCGGGAGGGGATGACCTTGAAAGAAAATCTTATGCTCACCTGTGCCCTGGCCATACACTGCACCAGTCACCTGCTCCCTCCTGCTCACCACCATACAGTAGGCGGGCAGAATAAGGGAAACATCACAAGGCTGATGATGCACAGGCCTATTATTTGATTGTTTTCACATTTTTATTTAAGTAAGAATCACAATGAATCACAGTAATTAATAATAATAAAATGTTTATTCACAATCGCATAAAAAAAAATCCTTTACGAACTAAAAAAAATTGAGGCATGAAAACTTTAATTTTACGTTATTTTCATTGCTGTTTAATAACTTGTTTCGTTATTTTTAAACTTTTCTACAAAAGCTTAAATGTTTTTAGATAAATTTACAATTTTGTAAAGAATTCTTGAGATTTCCGACTTATCACGTTGAAAACGCCACGAAACTGGCGGTAATTAAATTTCAAAAGTAACAACTTATAGTTAACCAAAGAGAAACAATGACAATCACTGTTACGAATTTACGATGTGAGTCCCCGACACAAATCTTAAACAATATTATAATGTGTATATATATATATTATATATATCAGGCTTATTTATTTTTAATTGCACATGATAAGAGAGCGCCGTTTTTGTGTGTGTCACACCTCAAGGGCCCTCTCCGATCACGGATAAGACTTTTTGAAAAGGTGCGTCTTGAGAGCTCCGCGAAATATGCCCATAGATTTGGAGCTCTTCACTCCGGGTGGCAGTCTGTTCCACTCCACCGGACCCGCAACACAGAAAGCACAGTCTCCAAAATTTGTACGGATCTGACGGTGCGGCTGAACCAAATTGATTGCACCATCGCCCGCAGATCTGAGTGTCTGCCTCCTCACACCCATCTCAACAGGCGAAATCATGTCAGTCAGATAAGGTGGAGCCACGCCATTGATGGCTTTATATACCATCAGACAAACACGATAGACCACCCTCTCCGGGAAACGAAGCCAGTGTAGTTTTTTTTAACAGCGGAGTGATGTGAGCGAATTGTAGTGTACCTCGGTGTACCTACACAGTTTGCTCCTACGTCACAGTGGGATAGTCAGAAGTCACCCCATGGGCAATATGTTCAACGTTTGAAATACGCATGCGCGATAACGTTGTATGTTGTATTGTACAAGCAGTCGCCACTAGACATGCAAAGAAATCTCGGAGATCCGAATGAATATCCCCATGTACGAATCGTTCAACTTCCGCCCGGCCGATGGCTGAGTGCCGGCCGAAGGAGTCCGCTCTCATTAATACATCGAGATGTATGTATGTACCTACTGTATAACTCGATGTATTGATGAGAGGGGACAAAATTTGAACCTTCAAATTGTGAAAAGCATTTCTCGTATTAGCCAAAATATTTCCCAACAGTTTTAGCGCGCTACGTATATATTACTCTAAAATTAAATAATTTGTAACAGCTTTAAGTTCATTTTTATTATATTTCGCCTCTAGTAAATAATTGTTTTTTCTATTTCATCCATAGGGATGTTCCCCACTATCCCCCAATGAAGAGCCGCCACTGTTTGGGAGAGAAGAATGTGGTGCAAGAGAAAGTGTGAAAGTGAAGATTAAAATAATCAAATCAACCCATAAGACGTCAAGGGATTTATAATAATCATAATCTAAGTTGCAAAAATATATTAACATTTAAAGCTCATATCAAACACAAACAAACACGCGTAGTTCGCGCATACAAATGCTGAATGTGCACTTACAAATTAAAATCCAAATCTCAAATGAATATAAACCCTGCAACTCTTGCCGATCTTCTCTGAAACAGGAGTGACATTGGCAAAGCTAACCATTTTTTACAGTATGGGTGGTCAGCCTCATACCAACCTATAAGTCAAGAAATTCTCCATCACACTAATTTTGAGAAACCCTTGCCCTAGCCCATTACAGATCAACCGCCATTTCTTTCTGTCCTAATTTTCATTTCATCCAGTCATAACCTTCTTCATACAAGCTCTCCTTTTATTATGACTCTGGATTTATTTGTAAGTACACAATCAGCATTTGTAAGCGCGAACTACACGTGTTTGTTTGTGGGCATACATCTTAAGAGCTTTGAATGAATATATCCTTGCAACTTAGATTATAGATATTCCCTTCATTCGCAATTTCGGAACACTAGCAAAGTGAATATTTTTTTACAGTATGGGTGGTCAGCCTCATACCAACCTTTAAATCAAGGAATTATTCAACATTAACATTTCATTCATAAAATTTCTACCCACACGATTCATTCATTGATATCGTTCATTCAACACATCTATCGTATTTTTTTTGTTCATACCCAAACTTCTGTACATCTTTCTTGGATTGTTCCTCTTGACAGCCGTCCTGTGGACAAACACCTCTTCCAGGGTGTCGTTCCTGATGATGAACCCATATCCATATCCGTGGTGGAACCATCTGACTATCCCAGCAACTCTTGTAGCCACAACCAAGTTCTCTTCAAAGTAATACGTCCCCGAACATTCGTACACTCCCTGTACCTTTTGAAAACCTTCCGCCATTTTAATTCAACTCGGATAAAAGCAATTAATTAAATCATGTCTAGAAATAAACTACACTTAATTACTAATTATTGTAATAAAATGATTAGAAAAGTTGTTGAAATTAACAAATGAATAATTGAGATTGTTGTCACAAACGAACTGTCAGATTTGAATTTGGAATTTTGTTTTAATTATTTTTTAAGGTTGATGGAGTAATAATTAAAGTGGTGGATTTTGGATTGACAGCTTTGTTTTATACCTGCCTGTGATTTTGAATAATAATAAAAAATGGTAGTTATGAATTTTAAACAGTAGTGGGCATTTAATTTAATTTTAATTCTAATTTTATATTTGATTTCTTAGTTGTTTGATGAAGTTGTTTTTTTTACATCATTTATAAGTTTTTGTGCTCCTTTAGTGATAGATTGGTATAAGGCTGACCCCATAGTGTAAAAACTTAGTTCACTTTTGCCAATGCCACTCCGGTTTCAGGGAAAAGCGACAGCAGTTGAGAGGTTTATGTTGATGTGAAGTTTTTTAATTTTTTATTTGTATGCACACATGCATAATGTATTGGCGCGAACCTACATGTGCCTGTCTGTGGGCATGCATTTAATATAAGCCTAAAATGTTAACATATCTTTGCAGCTTAGATTATATCGAACAACTTGATTTTTAAGGTTTTCGTATGCTGTAAATATATAGGTGTTATTTTATGTGTTGAAGAACAAAAAATAGATATGTACTTACGAGTATATATAGTTCCTTGACAGATAGGTTGGTATAAGGCTGACCCCATAGTGTACAAACTTAGTTCACTTTTGCCAATGCCACTCCTGTTTCAGGGACAGTAGTTGCAGGGTTTGTGGTCATGTGAGGTTTGGTATATTTTGTTGTGAATGTGATCGAAACAAAACAAAATCTATTTATAAGCCATTAATTTTTTTGCTCCTTTTATTTACTTAAAGTCTTATTAAACTTTTTCAGGACTCAATAGAGAAGAAAGTAGAAGAAAATACTGAATCAAAAACAACAATTTCATAACTACTTGATAATTAAAATAGTTCTGTTTAATTAGCAAGTCAGTACTAGCGCAGAAAATTACTCAACTTTCTACTAGAAATAAGATGAAGAAATCCGCGGCAATTTTCTGAATAACAACATCAATTTTCTCCGATAATGACTTCAGAAAATGATTGATTAGTGAGTGACGCAATCTCAACACAGGCAAATAGTTGCAACCGTACTTGCATGATTAATCACAAAAAAGATCCTGGATTCGATTTCAACTAATTTCAACTAATCCAAAGGTCCGTCCAGCCTTACAGCAACTGGGTCTTGCTTGAGAATTGGCGCTTTGTAGCGACGACGACTAAGCTCGTAAAAAGGTCGATAGCTCAATTGGTAGAATGCATACATTCCATGCCGAGAGCAAGGGTTCGATCTCAAGGTTTACTAAGCCTTCACAAGAAATGAGAACCAGCCGCCTCGAGACCTGGGAAACCCCCACTTCAACTGAAAGTGGTTGGTGTGAGGCCGGCCCCCTTACCCGTAAAAATAAATAGGTCCCGAATCGCCACATTCGACTCCTTCGGGGATAACGCAGCAATGAAGTTACACTATATGTGTAGCTTAGTTGGGTTGAATCACTTTACAGTCTGCTCACTGTATCCTGGGACGTGCGAGTGGTCTGACACCGGAGAAGACATTATCCTGATTTCTGATTATATGACCGGTCTGTAGTCTAGTGGTTAACACCTCTGACTCGTAAATGGAAGGTTGTGGGTTTTATTCCCAAAAAAAAAAACATATTTTTTTCAAATATGTTGAAAAATTAATTGTCTTTAATTCCTTGACTAATAGGTTGGTACATATGAGGCTGACCACCCATACTGTAAAAAATGGTTCACTTTGCAAATGTCACCTCTGTTCCAGGGAAGGTCGGCAAGAGTTGCAGGGTTTATGTTCATTTGAGGCTTTGATTTAATTTGTAAGTACACAGCATTTGTAAGCGCGAACTACATATGTCTGTAATTTGTGGGCATGCATTTGATATGAGCTTTAAATGTTAATATATCCTTGCAACTTAGATAGGCGGAGCATAACAAATACCATTTATATTTTCAAGTATGCTCTTCGCTGTGTGAAAAATTCATATACCTTTTCCAAAGACCGGCCATCAAAAGGTCCATCCAGCCTTAGAGTAACTGGGTCTTGCTTGGAGAATTGGCGCTTTCTACAGCAACAACCAAGCTCGTAGAGGGCTTTTGAGGTGTGATACGCACAAATACATCATCAAATAAATCATCCTAATAATATTTATTTACTTAATAGTTGTAACCGTACTTGCAGAATTAATCACAAGAAATATCCTGGATTCGATTTCAGTTGATTTTAATCATTTTATGGTCTGCTTACTGTATCCTGGGACATCCGAGTGCTCTGGCACCGGAGAAGGCATCAGGTGTAACGTGTAACAATGTTTGAACAAGAGCGTTACATGGTGCAAAAGCCAGGTTTTGTTTTTCCACAAATCTATAACTTGCAGGTAATATTCCTTATTGATTGTAGGTACTAGGTACTTCTCTAACGGTGATTTCACGATCGGCCAATACTATTTTCTTCATTTCATCAATGTTTTCGTCCGTTGCTGACTTTCTTCCGGGCGTCCGGCACGCTCTTCGTCCTTCACATCTTCCTTCCGTCTTCGAAGTGCTACCACTGGACTACTGACCGGTCTTGTTTACTTTGCTTAACTTGAAAATACCGGGCCTAAGTTGAATACTGAGTGATCATAATAAGAGAATGGCTTATTATAATGGCCATTAGAAAGAAACTCCCCGTTGAGTAATAATACAGAGGAACAGAAACTAAAATACTGCATTGATACATATAATATACGTACTATAGTCCACATTTGTCTCAGTTCTGTCAAACGTTGAAGTGGTGTAGTCATACGAAATAAGGTCATTTTGTCCAAATCAATTTTGTGTTTCGACACCTAATTATAAAACATGCCATCTTTAATCTATAATCTATAAAATGAACATAAGCCCTGCAACTCTTGCCTACATTCCCTGAAACAGGGGTGACATTGGCAAAGTGAACCATTTTTTTACAGTATGGGTGGTCAGCCTCATACCAACCTATAAGTCAAGGAATAATAATGTCTTACAATAATCCCCTTTTCCTTTAAAATTCGTCAATTTCAGCAATCACTATATTGAATAAGAGTTTTAGGCTTACACGGCCGGCTGATGATGCTGGAGTGATGTTTTCCGGGATCTGTTGCCATGATCTGTGGGAGCTGGAGCGTCCGGACGTTTCGCCCATTTCTACGATGGGCTTCTTCAGCGTGAAGTATGATGATGAAGATGATTTTGATGAGAACTGTGATGCAAGTGTGTGTACATATTTATGTGTGTACAATCGCTATATTTATAACGCGTATTATCTGTCAACTGGCAGCCATTGCTATTCGCAATAGTACCAACTTTCTAGGAACAATTTTACAATCGTCCGAGTTTTTTTGTACACATGGAAATGCAACTGTGAAGTTCTTTGTTCTCTTTCTTACTAATGACCATTTTCATGTGTAATTTGAAACAGATATATAATGTATATTTTCTTTATATCTTCTATTATAAGTCAATGCTACTCACACATAAGTAGGAAGGGAGAAATGAGCGGTATTGGCTGAAGCTTGGATTTGCTTTTCACAAATCCATTTCTCTCAGCCATAAATAAGGCATGAGAGTCGGCCTAATGATGACGCCAATCACGTCTTGTATTGGAAAGCTTTAATTTGAATATAAATAGACTTTATTGGAATAAACTCTGCCAATCGGCGCGTAGCTCCTTTTTTCCAGAAACCACTGGATATAATTTATTAAAATTAGATGGCAGGGGTGTGCTACGTTGAACATAGAACTGTTTGGTGGAGTCTAAAATGAACTCTAGACTCCACTTTTGTCTTTTTTCTGAGTAGAGATATTGTATATGTATTGGGATTTACAGAATCGAACGCAATTTCTAATCTAATCTAATCCAAGCTGCAAGGATATATATCATTTAAGATTTATATTAAATGCATTCCCTCAAGCAGACATGTATAATTTCGCGCTAACGCATGCCGCATGTGGACCTACATTATAAAAACCCAATCTCAAATGAACATAAGCCCTGCAACTCTCGCCGTCCTTCCCTGAAACAGGGGTGACATTGGCAAAGTGAACAATTTTTTACAGTATGGGTGGTCAGCCGCATACCAACCTATAAGCCAAGGAACGTACGTATGACAAATTACATTTTTTAAATCAATAAATAATAATATATACATGGACCTCAAAAAAAACTAAAACATAAAACCAATTTCACTTTAATAAACCCTAGCCGCCAACATTACAGATCAACCGCCATTTCTTTCTATCCTTACACACTTCTTTCATTTCCTCCAGAGTCATAACCTTCTTCATCGAAGCTCTTCTTTTATTATGACTCTGGATATTCCATTCATTCGCAATTTCGGATATTTGGTCCATCCATACCTTTCTCGGTCTTCCTGTACCACGACATTCATTTATTCTACCAACATATACTTTCTTCGTCGGTCTTTCCTCATTCATTCTCTCCATATGCCCAAACCATCTTAACAAACTTCTTTTAATCTTTACTTTCACACTTTCTCTTACACCACATTCTTCTCTTACAGAATCATTTCTCACCCTATCACTCCGGAATCATTTTCTGCAGTTTTCTTTTCAGATAAGACACCAGCTTTTCTGCAATTTTCTTTTCAGATAAGACTCCAGCTTTTCTGCAGTTTTCGTTTCAGATTAGACTCCAGCTTTTCTGCAATTTTCTTTTCAGATAAGACTCCAGCTTTTCTGCAGTTTTCTTTTCAGATAAGACTCCAGCTTTTCTGCAATTTTCTTTTCAGATAAGACTCCAGGTTTTCTGCAGTTTTCTTTTCAGATAAGACTCCAGATTTTCTGCAGTTTTGTTTTCAGATAAGACTCCAGGTTTTCTGCAGTTATGTTGTCAGATAAGACTCCAGGTTTTCTGCAGTTTTGTTTTGAAATTAGACTCCAGGTTTTCTGTAGTTTTCTTTTCAGATAAGACTCCAGGTTTTCTGCAGTTTTCTTTTCAGATAAGACTCCAGGTTTTCTGCAGTTTTCAGCCCTGCGAGATGGGAATAAATATCTGTGATTCAAATGCGAATATAATAAGGTTATTATATTATACTATAGATCCGTGCGCTGGAGATATCGGCATTTTGATTTTTACACGCACCAAGTTATTTCCCGCATACAGATTAGGGAGGAGAGATTAAGGGAAGAGGGGGGGAATGTAAATAATATGGAAATGGGTGATGTAAGATCGGTGAAGGAATTGTAAGAGAGGTAATAAGTTACGTGGTTGAGAACTTGTATACTTTTCATGTAGAAAGAGGGGGTGAATAAAAAAAATAGAAAAAAGCGCAACTAAGCTACACATAGAGTGTAACTTCTTGCCTGCGTTATCCCCGAAGGGATCGCATGTGGTGATTCGGGACGTATTTATTTTTACGGGTAAGGGGGCCGGCTTTACACCAACCACTTTAGTTGAAGTGGGGGTTTCCCAGCTCCCGAAGGGGCTGGTTCTTATTTCTTGTGAAGGCTGAGTAAACCTTGCCGGTATTTTGGGTTTGAAATAAGCACCGAAACGGGAAATCATTTCTGACACCCTCGGTGGGGATCGAACCATTGCTCTCAGTATAGAATGCAAGCATTCTACCAACTGAGCTATCGACCGGACTTTTTACGAGCTTGGTCGTTGCTACAAAGTGCCAATTCTCAAGCAACACCCAGTTGCTGTAAGCCTGGATGGACCGGTGACCGGTCATTGGTAAAGGTTTATGAATTTTTCAACCCAGCGAAGAGCGAAATGCCGGGAATCGAACCCACAACCTTCACTCACCAAATAAATCATCCAAATAATATTAAGACATTGTCTATCCTATACGTAAGTTTTTACAAAATACTAAAGAAATCTTTGTCTTTTTATCGGCAAGCCATAATGGACTAAAGAATACCAGAAAAAGGACGAAACGTCATTACAACAATGGCGGCGTTCTCTTCCATACAGCGGCGCGCCTTTTTATTTCTTCCCGGTCGTATTTAATGAAGCTTGCCCCGTGAATAAATTCGATTTCCCGATGGGGAATTTTGATTCCCTTTATCTGGCAGCCCTGCGGGATTATTTCCCCATTTCCGGGGAAAATGCTGTCCCCTTTTCGGGTAATATTATTATAATGACAACACTACTTTTCCCAATTTTACGATCTACACCTCCTGTGATAAAAAAGCTTTGTTCAAATAAACTTGATGGTTACACTGGTAGGCGAGTTGAACGTCATAGAAAATGTTTTGACTAACTAAATGAACTCGGCACAAATTCCACAGACAAAAAAATATGACGTTACACGGCCGGATTTCCAGGCAAAAGGCAAACTTATATTTTTTAATGGTTGTTGTGGACTCTACTCACAATTATAAAGACCCGTGACGTTTGCCCGCCAAAAAAATTTAATTTATTGCATTGTAAATTATTAGCAATTTCCTGCCGTGTTATACCTAAAGGTGTTACGTTCGGCGAGTGGAATCTATTTATTTTCACAGGCTAGGGGCCAGGGTGTCATTTCTACGCCCCTTCAATTGAATTGGAGGTGTCAATTCTCTCAAAAGAATGGGTTCTCATTTATTGTGAAGGCTGAGTAAGCCTTGTCGCTATTTGATTGGTGAAAAGGAAGTCTAATCTATCCAGGGCTGAAAGTTTCATCACCACGGTAATTCTCACCTACCGAATATTGGTAATATTTGTATGAAGACCTGTCAATCCAAGATGGCCGCAAGTGAACAGCTGATTAGTCTTCATACAAATATTACCGATATTCGGTAGGTAAGAATTACCGTGGTGATGAGACTTCCAGCCCAGGAATCGAACTCAAGCCCTCTAGGCTTAAACACTCTACCAACATGGACCGAATTGTAATAATATATGTAATCTATAATCTAAGTTGTAAATATATATTAACATTTAAAGCTCATATCAAATGCATGCCCACAACAAAAACACGTGTAGTTCGCGCTTACAAATGCTGAACGTGTACTTATAAATTAAATACAAACCTCAAATGAACATGAACCCTGCAAATTTTCCCGACCTTCTCTGAAACAGGGGTGACATTGGCAAAGTGAGCCATTTTTTACAGTATGGTTGGTCAGCCTCATACCAACCTATAAGTCAAGGATCAGTTATTTATTAACAAATCAACATTATTTTTTATTACTTATTTTAAAAATAACCTAAAAGCAGTACGCATTGTAGATTTTGCAACTATCTCCGGTGACAGTGGCGCATTTTTAGGGAGGGGGGGGGAGAGTGGAGAGGACAATGGCGGAACGATAAAGCAGCCCCCCCCCCCCACCCCTACATACGGGCATGGCGGCAACCCAATAAAATCTCTATTTTGTCGCAGCCATTTCCTAAATAAATTAATGAATAAAACATGATGGCGATGGCCGTCGGGAAAATGCGACAGTGATAAACAATCGGTGGGATTGAAGATTTCTTTTTTTTTTCCAAAAAGGATAGGAAGAAATTGAGGCAGCTCTGCAGAGGCTCCGGCCACCCCTAGCGGAATGGCGACAGAGTTACAGTTACAGTTTGTTGATTTTTTAAAAGTTTAGTTTGTAAAGATCAAAATAAGTTTGTTAAGATGATTTGGACACATGGAGAGAATGAATGATGAAAGACTGACGAAGAAAGTATATGTTGCAAGAATAGATGGATGTCGTGGTAGAGGAAGACCGAAAAAAGGTATGGATGTATCAAATATCTGAAATAGCGAATGACTGGGATATTTAGAGTCATAATAAAAGGAGAGCTTGTATGACGAAGGTTATGCTTTCCATCAATATTTTTTAAAGGTATATATGTCGATACTTCTCCCCCAGGGCTAAGGGACAATTCGAGCTTTACATGAAATAAAAACGTGGATTTTCTGGTATAGAGAAAACCCTGTAGCCTCCCTATCGAAAGTCGATAGGTAATCTTTGTTGCGCGCCCAAAAGCAGTTCGCGCTTACGCATCCTTACAAAACAAATCAAACCAAAAAATAACATAAACCTTGCAACTTCTGACGCCGTCTCCGAAACAGGGACGGAAATAGCAAAATTGAACTATTTTTTGGCAGTCAGCCTCATACCAACCTATAAATCGAGGAACATATCGACTGCTCCAAGGAAGAAGAAAGTATGTAGCTCCGAAATTTACGTTTTTGACTTATTTCCATTTCTGAATGTAACAAATCATTATCTTCATTCCAAGATGACAGCCGTGTCTCTATCTCTTTTAAATTCATTAATCAATGAATGTAAAAAAAAAAATGCATTGTACTCCATAGAATAAATAACATTCAATTGGCTTTCCTGCAAAACTATCTTTTTTGACTTAGTGCTGTCTCCCTTGGAGCAGACGATATTGTGCATTCACAAAATAAAAACCCACATCTAAAATTAACATACCAATTATTGTAAAAGGCTTTAATACGCCATAAAATATACCTATCTAATCTAATCCAAGTTGCAAAGATATTTAACATTAGGGAATCACATTAAATGCATTCTATCAAGCAGAGACGTACAAGTTCGCGCTTGCACATGTCACATGTCACATGTGAACCTACAACATAAAAAAACAAATCTCAAATGGGCATACACCCTGCGATTCTTGCCGACCTTCCCTGAAACAGGGGTGACATTGGCAAAGTGAACCATTTTCTACAGCATGGGTGTTCAGCCGCAATACCTTAACCTGAAAATTTTTGTTCACATTATATGCTGCGGCTTTCTTGTCACGAATAATTTTTAAAATACATAATTGTCGTGTATGTTCCTTGGCTTATAGGTTGGTTTGCAGCTGACCACCCGTGCTGTAAAAATGATTCACTTTGCCAATGTCACCCCTGTTTCAGGGAAGGACGGCAAGAGTTGCAGGGTGTAGGTATGTCCATTTGAGATTTGGTTTTTATGTTGTAGGTTCACATGCGGCATGTGCAAGCGCGAACTTGTACGTGTCTGGTTGTGAAAATGCATGTAATGTGAATCTCCAATGGAACATAATATCTTTGCAACTTAGATTAGATTAGATCCTAGATTTTGATGGTTTTCCGCAGCTGACGTTCTCTTTCAGTCCGTGGCTTTCATCGCCTCGGGCAGAATTTAAAGTGTCACAGTCTAACCCCGTCTCCGCCCTCGGTCCCCGCACTCCCCGCGCTTAGACTGTGACCCTCCCAGCTTCCCGCTTTTATCGGCGGCTTACCGACGGAAACCGACGGCAGCCGAGCATTTGAATTTGGAACGCGGACGTTTCGAATGGACTTGCTTACACACCTACCAATAGAAAATTCCGAAAAAAAAACAAAAAGTTTTTCAATGAGGTTTGACTTTTTTTAAATTTGGAACATTTTTCTCGGCCCTTGACTAATAGGTTAAGTATGACGCTGATCCCCCGTGCACCCCGGTTTCAGGGAAAGGCGGCAAGAGTTACAAGGTTTATGTTCATGTGAGGTTTTGTTTATTTGTATGCACAGAGACCGGTCCGTAGTTCAGTAGTAACACTTCAAACTCTGATGGAGCCTCCGGCGGAGCACAAAAAAATACCATTTATATTTTCAAATTTGCTCTTTGCTGGGTTAAAAAATTCATAAACCTTTACCAACGACCGGTCACCAAAGGTCCATCCAGCCTTACAGCAACTGGGTCTTGCTTGAGAAATGGCGCTTTGTAGCGACGATGACCAAGCTATAAAAAGGTCGATAGCTCAATTGGTAGAATGCTTGCATTCCATGCCGAGAGCAAGGTTTCGATCTCAAGGCTTACTCGGCCTTCACAAGAAATGAGAACCAGCAGCGCTGGGAGCCCTCACTTCAATTGAAAGTGGTTGGTGTGAGGCCGGCCCCCTTACCCGTACAAAATAAATAGGTCCCAAATCCCCACATGCGACCCCTTTGAAGATAACGCAGGCAAGAAGTTACACTATATATGTAGCTTAGTTGCGTTTAATGATGAAGATAAAGAGAAATAAATAAATATAATTTGTCTTCCTACCGCTTCCATTTGGGTTCCTTTGGCTGCAGAAAAGAAATATTTTAGTACGTTTCATTAGTTCACTTATTTCGTATAAGGCAAGTCAAGCGTGCTCGGCGTGGTAGTTCCCAGCATGCCAGTGGACAGTACACTAGCAAGTGATTCAATAAAGCTGTTAAGTGATTTATCTATCCAGGCCATGGCATCCTGGTATGAGGAGTTACATGTTTTTTTTAAGAAATCCTGTGCGGAAGATTCCTAGATTTCAGAGACTCTAGGGGATATGATTCATGTTGTAGTGCTGCAGAGGTGTTTACAAGCAATAGTCGTCACTTTCAATCGTCAATACTCAAGCAAGACCCAGTTGCTGTTAGGCTGGATGGATCTTTTATTCCCAATCTTTGGTAAAGGTTCAATGAATTTTTCAACCCAGAGAAGAGCATATTTGAAAATATAAATGGTATATTTTTTGTGCTCCGCCGGGATTCGAACACACGACCTTCCATTTACGAGCCAGAAGTACTGCCACTGGACCACGACCGGGCAATGGTATGAGGAGACACATGGTTGGATTCTCGCAAAAAATGTCCTTTAATTTTCAAAAATATGCTCTTCGCTGGGTTCATAAATTCATGTGCCCTTACCAAAAATCGGTCAACAAAGGTCCATCCAGACTTACAGCAACTGGGTCTCTCTTGAGTATTGGCGCTTTTAAGCGACGACCAAGCTCGTAAAACACCTCTGCGGCACTACACCAAGTGTCATAGTCCCCTATAGCCTCTGAAATCTAGAGAGTCTCCCGCACAGGATTCCTTAAAAAAAAGGTATCTTGCAGATTCCAAGTGTGGGCAAATATTTTATGAATCTAAAAGTATATCTCAAATGTTTAGATATCTTTGCACCTTACCTAGATTATGGTTATGATTTTAGTTGGGTTCTTTTAATCAAACTGCAATTGATTTATATTAACAGAATTCAATTTACACGGTTTGGTTCGCAATTTCCAAAATTGTCAATCACTGCTTATTGGTCTTCACGGCAAAATGCTTGGAGCGACTAATCTACTCTCTGCACCATTGCAGTCCCTATATATAGGTACAAAAGAGATCTTTCTTGCCTATTCCAGATTATTAGATCTCTTGCTCATATCAGACCACCGTTCTATGTACCTTACTACTACCATAATGCATCACACTGTACTGTTCTACACACACTATACGTATTGTACTTGTACAGGCACGTAGATACTTCAAATTCATAGCTCGTAACAATAGCTTATAAATGATTGATTAACTGATCCAGTGTGAACGTTATTTTTCTCCAAAAAGACATTTCCCCCGTCCCCCAAGGAGCCCCCCGTCCCCTTCCTACACACACTTTTGGATGTTTTTCTCTGGTAATGTCGGAGGAACTCGACCCATTACAGAATATAACTGTCCCCTTTCAGAGGCAATCTGTCACCGGAGGACGTCCTCCATTTTGTCTCTAATTGACTCGATTCCCGCGAATTTGTCCTCTTTTATGTTTATCGCTTTAATTCGATTCCATTTGCTGGAAGGCAGAGACAATTTGGAGCTTTTATTTTTTTGTTTTCTTCGAATTGTCACGATTTGTACGTCTCGTTGTTATTTCGGAGTCCTATCACTAGTTAAAAAAAAATGCTGATTTAATTAGTGAGCGCTGTTTCTGTGTGTATCACCCCTCAAGAGCCCCCAGCCAGCTTGCTGGTTCTCATTTCTTGTGAAAGCTGAGTAAACCTTTCATTATTCAAGCATTCTACCAACTGAGCTATCGACCATCAAACATTCTACCAACTGAGCTATCGACCATCAAGCATTCTAGCAACTGAGGTATCGACCGGACTTTTTACGAGCTTGGTCGTCGCTACAAAGCGCCAATTCTCAAGCAAGACCCAGTTGCTGTAAGGCTAGATGGACTTTTTGATGACCGGTCTTTGGTAAAGGTTAATGAATTTTTCAACCCAGTGAAGAGCAAACTTTTATTTTTGTGCTCCGCCGGGATTCGAACCCACAGCATTCCATTTACAAGTCCGAAGTGCTACCACTGGACTACGGACCGGTCAATTTTAACATACTATCTATAATTTAAATTGCATGCATGCCCACAAACAGACACGTGTAGTTCGCGCTTACAAATCGCACGTTTAATAATAAAGAGCAATAACTCAAAAAATAAGAATGTTGGGAAATCGCGTTTGAAATTCAGACGACCAGTACAACTTGTATGGGATGAAAAAGGCGACCGATGTTTTATCTCGGTCATATTCGTCCAAATTGAACGGCTGCCGCATTCTACCTATTCTTCTCGCATTGTTTTTGCGTTTTATTACAAAATCTCGATTTTCTCAATTTTTGAGTTATTTCTCTTTATTATTAAACGTGCGAAATGCTGAATGTGTACTTACAAATTAAATCCAAGCCTCAAGTGAACATAAACCCTGCAACTTTTGCCGACCTTCCCTGAAACAGGGTGACATTGGCAAAAATGGCGAACTTAAGCGTACTTACATAGGCCATGCATATTATACAGAAATGTGTTATTTTTTGCGACTTAGATTATAGATAGTACCTACCTATGCTTGTTCTGAGGCCTAAGTATAAAGCATTACATAAGCTCGCCTCAATCACGTAAATCTAAAAAATGTTCGAAAACTAAATCACCCGGTAAGAGTGCTGTCTTTTCTTTGATACATTTTTCTATTTCGATCATGGTACGCAATCGAGGGGAAATTATTTAATGTCTTATCCTTGCTTTCATAAAGATTCAATATTTTTTTCTTGAAGCTTGCCTACTAGTGCTAGCGTCCTGCAATGATAGATGGTATCGGATTCCTATTTCGAATAACCATTTGAAATAAGAACTCGTTTCGGCTGTCATCGGAAACAATGCAGCATCAAATTTTCAAATAAAGAATTCACACAATGATTGCCACACGAGAAAAAAGTAAAATAAAATGATCGTCATTAGGCAGGTAGGTATAGAATGTAATAATGGTAACTGCTGGTTAGGTACAGCTAAAGTATGTAAGCATTATTAATTAAAAATTATTCTTGTAGGCTTTGAAATGAGAGGGGAGAAGTGAGAAAATGTGCGAATACCGGGAAATCGGTTTTTTGTACGAATACCAGTAAATTTTTGTATCAACGATTTGTAAAAAATGGTTCACTTTGCCAATCTCACCCCAGGAGTGACATTGGCATTCAGAAGATCGGCAAAAGTGTTTATGTTATATGTAAAAGGGTTTATGTTCATTTTAGTTTGGTTTAATTTGTAAGTACACTTTCAATATTTGTAAGAGCGAACTTACAGGTGTCTGTTTGTGGGTATGCATTTGATATGAGTTTTGAATGTTAATATATCTTTGCAACTTAGATGACATAAAAAAGTGACCTTTTTAATTTGTTCCCGAAAGGGAGTTTTTGACTAATTGACACTGTAAAAATTTAGTGGAGGTCTGAAAAAAATAAAAGAAGTTAAAAATCTGCAAATAAACTGCTGACATAGAGCAACTCCTTTGCCAAACTGCCCGCTTATGGAATGAGTTACCGGTATCTGTGTTTCCATCCCAATTTAACCTTGCCCTTTACAAATCAAATATTAAAATTAAATTAGGCTGATTTATTTTGTGAGCGCTGTTTTTGAGTGTATCACATCTCAAGAGCCCTCTGCGAGCTTGATCTTCGCTGTAGAAAGCGCCAGTTCTCAAGCAAGACCCAGTTGTTGTAAGGCTGGATGGACCTTTTGATGACCGGTCTTTGGTAAAGGTTTATGAATTTTTCAACCCAGCGAAGAGCAAATTTGAAAATACAAATGGTATATTTTTTGTGCTCCGCCGGGATTCGAACCCACAACCTTCCAGTTACGAGTCCGAAGTGCTACCACTTAGACTACGCACCGGTCATTGTCACACCGATGTTGTTTGGTATTGCCTTGGCCCATCTCTACGCAGGTTAGTTTTAACGAGAAAAATGCTTCAGCTCGGAGCGGAAGTATCCCATTCTTTAGACGTAATTCGTCAGTTTCGGCAATGGCAGCCACTCTGACACATTCAGTTTACACTCCGTCATTGCGTTTAACTCAAAAATATATTGAAACTGTAACAGCGTCACTGCTGAGCGTTTTAGTTTAGCAAAACTTCTAGTGAAACGTTGCGGTTTAGTGTGAGCAGAGGTGTGTTCTACTCGGGGCAGTAATGTATTTGATTCACATTACTTGTATAATGAACGAGCCAGTTTTTAGTCGCGCTTTGTTGGGTGTGTGATTGCAACATTGCTTGTGTGGACGAGCTTCCGTTCGTTTTGTACACATTATGTATTGTGCAAGTTCAGACGAAGACAGTATCGTGAATAACTTTTCAGAGGGGTTAATTGTTCTACCAGAAAGGTGCATTTGGCGTGTTACAGACATTGGTAGAAAGATCAAGATCATTCCAGTAGATTGACATATTTACTTTTTTCGGGTTTTGTATAGGTACCTACGTGTTCTTGTTTTGGTACTTAGTTATTTTACTTTTAGATTAACACCGACGAAAAAAGTACATATGTCAACTACAAATGGCCTTGAAAGTTTTAATCTACAATTCCAGTAGATTGTTGCATTATTATTTCTACTTAATTTACATTATTCTCTATTTCACAACTAATTACTTGGGCCTGTTGCACCAAAATCCAATCAGGAAAAAATCAAAATTAAGTGTGATTTTCCTAACACATAAAAACATTGGTTGCATTTACGTAAATCAGGTGATGTACATCATATTTCCTGTTCAAATTCCATCATATTATTACCCACTGTAACTGTAACTATGTCACCAGTCTGATAGGGGTCCATTTCTTTCTATCCTGACATACCTCGTTCAATTCATTCATATCCATCACCTGTTTCATGAATTTTCTTCTTTTACACTCGCTTTGTACATCCCATTCTTTTACAATCTCCTCAATCTGATCACTCCATACTTTTCTCGGTCGTCCCTCACCTCTTTTTCCTTTCACACTTCCTCTGTACATAGGTACATACTTTGTCAGTCTATCATTATTCATTCTTTCCACATGCCCAAACCATCTCATCACATTCTTTTGTACCTCAACTTTCACATCCTCTTTCAACTTACATTCTTTCTTAACCCATTAATTCCTAACTCTATCCTTCAGGTTATTGTCCTGTCATGCTTCTTAAATGCTTCATTTCCACCGTACATACTTTACTGATTTCGCTATCAATTCAAGTACAAATGACAAGTAAGCACTAATGTCGTCTGTGCATGGCATTACATCAATGATAAATAAAATGTTATGTTTTTTACGTTAAAACTCATATAAATGCTCATTGCTAACCCAGCTACATACATCATGCACTGATGTGCCTCGACACACAAAAACATGGCCACTCTTCCTGCCTACAAAAATGTAATTACTACAAATCGTTATTTCATTTTTATTAATAGCGTTTCAGCACACAACAAATTCTTCTCCTTCGCCTTCTTGTGCAAATCTAGCAAACAAATTCAGCCATTTTCACCTTCAGATGTCACCCCTGTTTCAGGGAAGGTCGGCAGGAGCTGCAGGGCTTATGTTCATTTGAGATTGGGTTTTTATATTGTAGGTCCACATGCGGCATGTGTGAGCGCGAAATTATGCGTGTCTGCTTGTGGGAATGCATTTAATATGAATATCAAATGATACATATCTTTGCAACTAAGATTTAGATTTAGATTTTTAGATATCTGTTAAGGTTATGACTCGGTATGAAATGAAAGAAGTATGCTAGGACCGAAAAAAATGGCGGCTGATCTGTAATGTAGGCGGCTAAGTCCAAGAATCAATTTTGATTTTTATAGATGTTTTGTAGATTTTTTAACGTTTGTTTGTTTGTATAACTGGATGTAATTGATGCGTGTTTTCCTTGACTGATAGGTTGGTATGGGGATGACAACCCATACTGTAAAAAATGGTTCATTTTGCCAATGTCACCCCTGTTTCAGGGAAGGTCGGCAAGAGTTGCAGGGCTTATGTTTATTTGAGATTGGGTTTTTATATTGTAGGTCCACATGCGGCATGTGTGAGCGCAATATTATGCGTGTCTACTTGTGGGAATGCATTTAATATGATTCTCAAATGATACATACCTATCTTTGCAACTTAGATTTAGATTTAAATATCTAATCTGTAAGTTGCAAATGTATGTTATATTGGGGATTCACATTATATGCATTCTCACAAGCAGACACGGACAAGTTCGCGATTGCACATGCCGCATGTGAACCTAAAACATAAAAACCAAATCTCAAATGGCACCCTGAAACTTCTGCAGAGTTTCCCTGGAACAGGGGGGACATTGACAAAGTGAACCATTTTCTACAGCACGGGTGGTAAGCCGCATATCAAGCTATAAGTTAAGGAATTCTTACAATCATACCAATCAATAAGTCAAGGAATATCCAGAGTCATAATAAAATATGATATTATAAATATGATAAAATATGATACATAAGAAATTATGCATGTCTGCTTGTGGGAATGCATTTAATATGAATCTCAAATGATACATATCTTTGCAGCTTAGATTTAGATTTAGATTTAGATAATAAAAGGAGAGTTTGTATGAAGAAGGTTTTGACTCTGGATGAAATGAAAGAAGTATGTAGGGACAGAAGGAAATGGCGGTTGATCTGTAATGGTGGCGGCTAGGACCAGGTTTTTTAAAATTAGAATTTTGCATCATGTTTTAGTTTTGATGTCCATACACAACAAAATATGTAATTTGTTGTGTATGTTCCTTGACTTATAGGTTGGTATGCGGCTGCCCACCCATGCTGTAGAAAATTGTTCACTTTGCCAATGTCACCCCTGTTTCAGGGAAGATCGGCAGGAGTTGCAGGGTGTATGTTCATTAGAGATTTGGGTTTTTATATTGTAGGATTGCATGCGGCATGCTAAAGCTTGTGAGAATGCGTATAATGTGTGAGTCCCCAATGTTACACATCTTTGCAACTTACATTAAATTAGATTAGTGAGTCAGCACTTATTTAGTTTTACCTTTAAGGTGGCGATATGTATGTGTGATTGTGCCGACATGGCCGTACCATGTAATCATAAATTTGTGATTTTGAGCAGAGTTAATTGTTTTAATTGAAACAATCATTTTAATGGTTACGTCCTTGGGTTCTGAAAGCAGAGCTCCAAGTATTTAATCAACAGAATTAAAAAAAAAACCGTGCATGTGCCTGCTATTTATTAATTTATTTGTGTAATATTTTGCTTACACAAAAAAAGTTGACTCTGGATGAAATTAAAGGAGTAGATATACCGGTCCATAGTTCAGTGGTAACACTTCAGACTCTGAATGGAAGGTTGTGGGTTCGAATCCCGGCGGAGCACAAAAAATGTACCATTTATATTTTCAAATTTGTTCTTCGCTGGGTTGAAAAATTCATAAACCTTTACCAATGTCCGGTCACCAAAGGTCTATCCAGCCTTACAGCAACTGGGTTTTGCTTGAGAAATGACGCTTTGTAGCGACGACGACCAAGCTCGTAAAAAGGTCGATAGCTCAATTGGTAGAATGCTTGCATTCCATGCCGAGAGCAAGGGTTCAATCTCAAGGTTTACTCAGCCTTCACATGAAATGCGAACCAGCCCCCCCGGGAGCTGGGAACCCCCCACTTCAACTGAAAGGGGTTGGTGTTAGGCCGGCCCCCTTACCCATAAAAATAAATATGTCCCGAATCGCTACATGCGACCCCTTCGGGGATAACGAAGGCTAGAAGTTACACTATATGTGTAGTTTACTTGCGTTTTATACAAGGATCGAAAAAATGGTGATTGATCTGCAATTGGTAGAGTTTGGTAGAGCTGGAAAGAGGTTACACTATATGTGTAGCTTAGTTGAAAAAAACACCTTGGTAGGGATTGAACCCTAGCCCTCTAGCATTGAAAATGCTCAAGCGCTCTATCAAGAAAAGAGGTTGCTAGCTGTCTACCTGCGAGTTCGTAGCGTTAACCACTACACTTATACTAATAATAATAATAATGTTAGGCTTTTAATAATGTTTTTTTTTTTAGTGTCCATGTTTATATTATTGTTTATTGATTTAAAAAATGTAATTTGCGATGTTTGTTCCTCGACTTATAGGTTGATATGCGGCTGACCACCCATACTGTAAAAATTGGTTCACTTTGCCAATGTCACCCCTGTTTCAGGGAAGGACGGCAAGAGTTGCAGAGCTTATGTTCATTTGAGATTGGATTTTTATATTGTAGGTCCACATGCGGTATGTGTTAGCGCGAAATTATACATGTCTGCTTGTGGGAATGCATTTAATATAAATCTTAAATGATATATATCTTTGCAGCTTAGATGAGATTAGATTACATTAGATTAGATTAGGCTGATTTATTTGGTGAGCCCTGTTTTTGTGTGAATCACACCTCAAGAGCCCTCTGCGAGCTTGGTCGTCGCTGTAGAAAGCGCCAATTCTCAAGCATGAGCTCCATTCATTAATCCCTCCCCCTCGCATTTTAGAAAGGGAAACTCGTAGTACGACTCTCATTCATCCCTTTGCAGTCGATCTCAAACTATGAGAACTTGGCGTTTTCATGACTCATTCCTTTGTCAAACTGCCAGTTTATGGAATGATCTACCAGTATCTGTGTTCCTTTCCCAATTAAATCCGGTTTCATTCAAAACCAACATCAATTACCACTTCCTTGCAGCGCCTTACGACAAAAGCGACAACTCAAGCAACACCTCTGCGGCACCATTCCAGGGTGACATAGACCCCCAAGACTTTCAAGAAATGGGGAGCCTCCCGCACAGGATTCCTTTAAAAATGGACCTAGTTGCTGTACGGCTGGATGGATCTTTAATGATCGGTCTTTGGTAAAGGTATATGAATTTTTCTTCCAGCGAAGAGCATATTTTGAAAATATAAATGGTATATTATTCGAACCCACAACCTTCCATTTCGAGTCAAAAGCGTTAACCACTAGACTAAGCACAGGCCTGCTTTATTTGCTCACAGCCTTTGTAAAAGTGAGTGTTGGATACTCTGGAGTGGCCACAGTTTCCACCCCTGTTCGTCCTAATGGAGGTGGAAAAGTTGGACGCGGAGGGCGCGGGCGAACCCTGTAATAAATGATTTCAAGTCAAAGCGCCTCACCCAAAAAAAGGACTCTTTTTTCTAATGGATTTTTCAGATCCTTTTTACAGTGTGGTTGAAAAGTTTTAGGGGAAAGTATAAAAAAAAAACACAGAGTTTTTTTTAACTAATCTAAGTTGTAAAGATATCGACGCTTAAAAGGAAGTGAAAAATAAGCGACGTTTGGTCACAAATGAGTTATGAATGCTATCCTACTTTTCTGTTCTTTCTAATGCGCTAACTCCCACAGCTCTATAATGATTTTTTTTGTTTTTTATGCCCAAGCAAACAATTGCAACTATGGTTTTGGTGTAACCGACAAGATTTTGGCCTTTTTTGTCCTTGTCTCTTGATTGTGACATAAAAAATCGTAAAACAACATTAATAGGAATGCCAATAAATGCCTTTATTTTTTGAAGTTCATAGCTATTTTGATTTTAACGATATGATAAAAAAAATAAAAAAGTACTTAATGCCATTTTTCTGCAATCTCAAACTTAAAACTGCTGTCCTGAACAATTAAATTTTGTCGCTCATGCCCTAATTCCTTTTAACCGACGATATGATATTTTATTTGTGCTCCGCCGGGATTCGAATCCGCAACCTTCCATTTACAAGTCCGAAGCGTTACCACTAGACTACCGATCGGTCTGTAATAAATATAAAATAAAATGATGCATGGAAAAACGAAAAATAAAAAAGGAAAAATAGTTTGGACCCATCTTGTAGTCAGAGGAAATAAAGCATACGGTAGAAAAGACGAAAGGAGATCTGAGGAACGAACATATTTAAAAGTCGAAAAGGTTTTTAACTCAGTTTTAAAAGTGAGCTTCCACAAAGAGCGGAGGATGGGATGAAAAATGGGAAAGTGGGGATAAATTGGAAAAGAAGTGGGGAAAACGGAGCCGAGAGCTGCCAACCCTGAGAAGTCTGTTTACCGGTAATGCAGGGTTCGCGTGACCGACCGAGCGGAAAGGTTCGCATCTCGGATAAATTTTTGTTTTAGGAACGTGTTTAGACGAGGTGATTCAAATTTTTATACATTAAAAATGTAATTGGTTGTGTATGTTCCTTGACTTATAGGTTGGTATGCGGCTGACCACCCATGCTGTAAAAATGGTTCACTTTGCCAATGTCACCCCTGTTACAGGGAAGGACGGCAAGAGTTGCAGAGTGTATGTCCATTTGAGATTTGGAATATTATGTTGTAGGTTCACATGAGGCATGTGCAAGCGCGAACTTGTACGTGTCTGGTTGAGAGAATGCATGTAATGTGAATCTCCAATGTAACATATCTTTGCAACTTAGATTAGATTAGATTATATTAGATGGCCGAGGAGGTCAAGTGGGCTGATCTTTCTAGCGTATTTAGAATTGAAGTACGTTGGTTCGATCCCCGCTTGGGTCATTTGACCATAACTATGACCCTGGTTCAACAGATATTGTAGGGTTATTATTAATTAGTAATTAATTAAAATAAACAACAATGAATTATGAATTGATGACATAATACATGTTTCTGGCCAGGCAGAATAGGTTTCTGAATCACATTCCTCTTCACAAATTTATAATTAAAAAAAAATTAAAAAATACACCCATGAATGAGAGTCCGTGTTGTGAGGGTCCTTCTGACACATAAGGTATTTAGTCACGCCACTGACTCATTGTGTGAATGTAAATGATGAATCAAAACCACTTTTAATGTTCACAATGGCTTAAACATTAGAGTTGCCAGCAGCACAAAGCTCGGCCGCGTTTATGGGGAATTAAATTTTCGTCATGGCAACCCGACCGCATCTTGCCGCCAATCTGTCCTCATGTCATGTCATGTCATGTCATGTCTAATTGCGGGTACTAAATAAAATAAAACGTCCCCGTTGAGCAGTGTAATCGCTGCTTTATGAAAAGGCAAGCGGCCATTTTGTGCACGACAATGAGCTGCCGCCATTTTGAATGTGTAAGGCATAGTAACGATGAGTTTATTTGCAAATCAACACATTGTAAGATCGGTTCGTAGTCTAGTGGCTAGCGTTTCGTACTCGTGAATGGAAGGTTGTGGGTTCGAATCCCGGCGGAGCAAAAAAAAAATACCATTTATATTTTTAAATTTACTCTTCGCTGGGTTAAAAAAAATCATGTAGGTAGTAGGTACCTATCTTTACCAAAGACCGGTCACCAAAGGTTCATCCAGCCTTACAGCAACTGGGTCTTGCTTGAGTATTGACACTTTTTAGCGACGACCAAGCTCATAGAAAGCCCTGCCGATAGCTCAGTTGGTAGAATGCTTGCATTCTATGCTGAGAGCAAGGGTTCGATCCCCACCAAGGGTGTCAGAAATGATTTCCCGTTTCGGTGTTTATTTCAAACCCAAAATACTGGCAAGGTTTACTCAGCCTTCACAAGAAATGAGAACCAGCCTCCTCGGGAGCTGGGAAACCTCCGTTCAGCTGAAATAGTTGGTGTGAGGCCAGCCCCCTTACCCTTAAAAATAAATAGGTTCCGAATCGCCATATGCGACCTCATCGGGAATAACGCAGGCAAGAAGTTACACTGTACCTATGTATAGCTTAGTTACGTTTTTTTTGCGTTGCGTTAGAGGTCAGAGGTACAAAGCTCTATTTGGAAAACACCCAAATATCTCGCTGACCCTCGGCAAAAAAAGCCTAACACGGCGCTCGGCTGAAACCGGAGCTAAATCAAAGATTGAAGAACCGATAAGAAGAGTAAACACAATGTTTGGAGAGCGTGCATTTGCAGTTACTGGTCCTCTGGCCTGGAACCACCTGCCACATCATGTAAGAGAGCTAGAGGACCATGGAAAGTTCTGGAATTCCAATGAAGACAAGCAAATTTCTGGCATCGTTTGCAAAAGCGCCCTTGGAGTGACTACATCACGAAACGGCGCTATAAAGAAAACATCAACTCATCATCATCGATCATACTACATGTGCAGGTTAGTTGCGTTGATCATGATGATGATGATGATAAGTGATACCTTCGTCAATAAATAAAACACTTAAAAAGGGGGAAGTTGAAACTTTTAGTTGTTAAAATGCTTGTTTTTCAAATTATACGAAAAACATTGTTTTCAATTTTAATGGTAAAAAAGCCTTCTAGATTAGTCCATGACGATTTTTGTTGTTGTTTCTTTTTTCATACATTAATGCCTTTCTAATGAGTCTTTCGCCGCTCGCGCAAATTGATTTCTCTCCCCTCTGAGTGTACGCCACTGGAATAATGGACGCGAACTAATGCAAAGTGACCATTATCAGAGCAAAGGGCGTAACAATAAATACTTAAAAAATAAAAGCAATAGTAAAGCATGTTTTTTTCATTATATTGTTATGATTTTTCTGGGTTCTCTTTAAATTAAACTTTAATTATTTATTTTAACAGAATTTAATTTACACGGCTTGGCTCACAATTTACAACAATTGATAATCCCTGGTTATTGGTCTTCACAGCAAAATGCTTGAAGCAACGGGATACAAATAAACACCGAAACGGGAAATCATTTCTGACACCCTCGATTTGGATCGAGCCCTTGATGATGATGATGATGAGTTGATGATTTCTTTAAAGCGCCGTTTCGTGATGTAATCACTCCAAGGGCGCTTAATGCTTTCGGCATGGAATGCAAGCACTCTACCAACTGAGCTATAGACTGGACTTTTTACGAGCTTGGTCCTCGCTACGAAGCACCAATTCTCCATCAAGACTCTAATGAGCTCCATTCATTAATCCCTCCCCCTCGCATTTCAGAAAGGGAAACTCGTAGTACGACTCTTATTCATCCCTTACAATCTCAAAACTATGAGAACTTCGCGTTTTCATGACTCATTCCTTTGCCAAACTGCCCGTTTATGGAATGATCTACCAGTATCTGTGTTCCCTTCCCAATTCAATTCGGTTTTATTCAAAACCAACATCAATCACCACTTCCTTGCAGCGCCTCACGACAGAAGCAACCACTCAAGCAACACCTCTGCGGCACCCTTGCAGGGTGACATAGATCTCCAAGACTTTCAAGAATTGGGGAGCTTGCCGCATAGGATTCCTTAAAAATAAGTTGCTGTTAGGCAGGATGGACCTTTGAAGGAGGTTACATATAAGTTGATTCCTTGTTACGCTTATGCATATATTTTAAAACATAACGCACGCACTTTAAGGCCACAATAGGGACTTAGGCCGCAGTCGTTACGGCCGGAGAAAAGGCTTTCTAGACCGGAAAACACATCTTACGGCCACAATTTCTGCGTACTACAGTCTCAGGACTAATTTTCCGGACATTATGAGCCCGAAATCTAAATAGCGCCATTAGAAAACTTCAAAAATACAACGGGGGAGTTGAAATTTTAAAGTAATTTTGTTGAAGAAAATTACAAACGATTTTAACCACTTTTTGGGCTCGATTATTACAGGTTAGTATGAGGAACTAGCAGAAGAATGCGTTGAACAGACAGCGGTGGCTGCGGTTGAACAAGGAGGGCAAAATCCACCCAGGTTGCCGTAGTTCACGATATCAATTTTTAATCTACAATCTAAGTTGCAAACATATAGTATTGATATTTAATGCTTGATAAACGTAAACGAAACTGTGTTCAATGGATTGAGTAATAACATAGAGGAGCAAAAACTATCTTACTGCATTGATACATATTACTTGGACCGGTCCGTAGTCCGTAGTGGCAACACTTCGGAATCGTAAATGGAAGGTTGTGGATTCGGATCCCGGCGGAGCATAAAAAAATATACCATTTATATTCGAATGTGCTCTTCGCTGAGTTGAAAAATTCATAAACCTTTACCAAAGACCGGTCACTGAAAGGTCCATCCAACCTTACAACAACTGGGTCTTGCTTGAGAATTGGCGCTTTCTACAGCGACGACCAAGCTCGCAGAGGGCTCTTGAGGTGTGATACACACAAAAACAGCGCTCACCAAATAAATCATCCTAATATTATTATTATTATTACATACCATAGTCCACATTTGTCTCAGTCCTGTCAAACGTTGCAGTTGTGTAGTCATACAAAACATGTTTTTACATTTCAAATTCTATGTTTTCTTGCTTTCGCCATTTTGTGTTTTGACAGCTGATTATAACTTATACCAAAATGCCTTTTTCCTTCAAAATTCATCAATTTTATCGATCACCAGATTTATACCGCATGCGTCTATGTTCGGATTGGTGCGGGCCGGGCATAGTACGCACGCAACAATGCTGCCACTTTTCTAGAAACATTTTTACATTCGGCCGAGTTTTTTTGTACACATGCAAATGCAACTGTGAAGTCCTTTGTTCTCTTTCTTACTAAGTGCATTTTCGTAAGTAAGCTCAAATTCAAATTGATTGAATTATGTTGAAAAAAAAGAAACACTCAAAAATAAATATATTGTAATTCGTGAATAAGGTACGAGTATAAAACAATAAAATATCATTAAGTGCGGTTAAGGGGAACAGAACCCTAGTCCTTTAGCTCCCCCACGGCATAAGCAAGTCAAGTATTACCCCATTAGGAGAAAATTACTGTGTTATACAAATTATTCGTAAAAAGGGGGAGGCCTGTGCTCACAAGTGTAACATATTTCTTCACATTAAATAAAAAAAATGTTTTTATTTATTTTATTTATATTTTTAATTTTTGTTTTAAAAAACAAGGCAGTTTTAATTCACTTACAACTTTATTTTAATTTTTCGCCTCAATATTTTATTAATGTTTGCGCTTACACATGCTGCATGTGTGCATGTAAGATAAGAACCAAACCTCAAAGGAACGTAAGACCTGGAACTCTTTGCTGTCTTTTTTTGAAACAGGGGTGGCATGTGCAAAAATGACCAAATTTTTACAATTTTAAGTGGTCAGTCTCACACGATATGATCTATTATATTAATATAATGAGGGTTTGTGTTCATTTGAAGTTTGGATTTTAATTTGTAAGTACACATGCAGCATTTGTAAGCGCAAACTTACACGTGTCTGTTTGTGGGCATGCATTTGATATAAGTCTTAAATGTATATTTATCTTTGTAACTTAGATTATAGATTTTGACTGGTCCGTAGTCTCATAAATGGCTGTAGGCTCGAATCCCGGCGGAGCACAAAAAATATCCTATTTATATTTTCAAATATGCTTACTAAAGGTACATCCAGCATTAGAGCACCTGGGTCTTGTGTAAATATTGGCACTTTGTAGCGACGACCAAGCTCGTAAACAAAACCTCTGCGGTACTACAACAAGTGTCATAGGCCCCTAGAGTCTCTGAAATCTAAGGAGTCTCCCGCACAGGATTTATTAAAAAAAAGTAATATAAAAGTTTGGCAAACAGTGGTAAGTTAGATCTCTGATCACGCATTAACCACTAAGTACCAAAGAATCATTGTTATTATTATTTACAAGTGACTGTTGAAATGTCGAGGGGGGGAATGTGCCACTTTGCCACTGTGCCACTTTGCCATGGGGGAGAGTCTGCCACTTTGCCACTCTGCCACTGCCACTGTACGGGGAACGCACCCCTCTCACTAATGTTATAAAATAATATCAAAATTGAGGGTGGGAGCAAATATGCGAAAGCAATTCAGGTCTGGCAGTTTTAAGTATTTCTTATATTTTAATTGATTACTTAAATTATAGGTTGGTATGAGGCTGAACACCAATACTGTAAAAATGGTTCACTTTGCTAATGTCACCCCTATTTCAGGGAAGGTCAGCAAGGGTTGCAGAGATTAGCGCAAAGTACAAACTTTACGTTCCTGTTTGTGGGCATGCATTTAATATTTTTGATGTTAATATATCTCTTTACTAATTAGATTTTAAGACCGGTCCGTAGTCTAGTGGTTAACACTTAACTGACTCGTAAATGGTAGGTTGTGGGCTTGAATCCCAGCGGAGCACAAAAAATATACCATTTATATTTTAAAATATGCTCTTCGCTGGGTGAAAAATTCAGATACCTTTACCAAAGAGAGGTTATCAAATGGTCCATTCAGCCTTACAGCACCTTGGTCTTGTTTGAGAAATGTCGCTGTCTACAGCTACGATAAAGCTCGCAGAGGGCTCCTGAGGTGTGATTCAAATAAATCATCTTAATATTATTATTATTATACATTTAAGATATAATTTACTTAAATAAAAATGCCGTTTACTGCGCGATATTGTATCTCTGTGAAGCGGAGGTCCTTTTGTGTGTGCGCGCTAGTTGTTGGGGGAGTGCTAGCAGGGGGCCCTTGAGGAGGGAATTAAGTGAGCACAGCAACAATAATAACAAAGCGTACATTGTTTAAATGCCCCGCTTTTCAATAGTTGCTTGTTGTTACAACACAATACATACGCGAGCATACACATGGGGCGCTAACTTGTCAGCTATTTCACTGACATCATTTTTTTGGATGGCAGAAATTTTACATTGGTTTGGTCATTGACTTATGATATCTGCGGACTAGAAATTATTTTAACGAAAATAGACAATGTATTCTTTTCTTCTCCTGTTTCAATCCTAGGATTGGTTTGCAGCAATATCTTTCACTCTTCTCCTCCATTCTTCCCTGTCTTGTACGGCTCTTTTTAGGTCTGCATATGTAGAGCAGCGCACGTCCACCAGCAGGTCCTCCAGGTACTCTTGGCGTGGGCGTCCCCTAGAGTTGGTTCCCTCGGTCATCCCCTCCATTATGGCATGCAATGTATTACTGTTTCAATCTTATACTTACGAAAATGGTCCTTAGTAAGAAAGAAAGAACTTCACAGTTGCATTTCCATGTGTACAAAAAACTCGGGCGAATTTAAAAGTGTTTCTAGAAAGGTGGCAGCATTGACGCGTGCTTACTATGCCCGACATAAACATGACGGTTTCCTGGAAACCGATTATAACAAGACCAGTAACTTCGAGTATTGTGAAAAAACTCGTACTACAGGTACTGGTTTGTATGAAGCTGAAGACCTATGGCGCTTTGTTTTTGGTACACAAAAAAGCTCAGATGCGACATCTATAATATATTTTCTGTTGGTGTTCATGAAGAAAGTGATGAATATCGAGGAGATGAAAGAAGTGTGCAAGGATACAAAAAAGTGGAGACACATCTGCGAAAGTACTGGCCATTCCAAATTCTTCTTTTGCTGTGATGTAAATTTAAGCGCCCGTGGAGGGACAATCTTCACGAAACGGCGCTATATTAAACTATCATCATCATCAATTCTTTGACTTATAGGCTGGTATGAGGTTGGATGACCACCCATACTGTAAAAAATGGTTCACTTTGCCAATGTCACCCCTGTGTCAGGGAAGGTAGGCAAACGTTGCAGGGTTTGTGTGCATTTGAGGCTTAGATTTTATTTGTTAGTACACATTCAGCATATTTTGTAAGCGCGAACAACACGTGTTTGTGTGTGGGCATGCATTTGATATGAGCTTTAAATGTTAATATATCTTTGCAACTTAGGTTATAGATCATCATCAAATATATTTTTCCACTGACAGCTAGCACTGACACAACTGGCATGAATTTGCTGCCATGTTAACTTAACTTTCAAGCTATTGTCGTAATTTTTATGGCAGTTATTGACTTGTGGTAGAGCTGTCAAAAGAACGCAACTGCAATTAATGAAACAGTCAAGAGCGAAATCCAAGTACTGACTTACATTTCGTTTATTGTATTTAGTAACCGGCACAGTATTTTTTAAAAGCCCGTATTCGCAAATTTACACTTCAAGCACTTTACACTTCATTTACACTTTGTCGTGGTAGAGGAAGACCGAGAAAGGTATGAATGGACCAAGTATCCAAAATTGCGAACGAATGGAATATCCAGAGTCATCATAAAAGAAGAGCCTGTATGAAGAAGGTTATGACTCTGGAGGAAATGAAAGAAGTATGTAAGGACATAAATAAATGGCGGTTAATCTGTGATGTAGGCGGCTAGGGTTTTTTTAAATTAAAATTTGTTTTCTGTTAGTTTTTGATGTCCATACATATTATAATTTAGTGATTTTAAAAATGTAATTTGTCATGTATGTTTCTTGACTTATAGGTTGGTATGCGGCTGACCACCCACACTGTGAAAAAATGGTTCACTTTGCCAATGTCACCCCTGTCTCAGGGAAGGACGGCAAGAGTTGCAGGGCTTATGTTCATTTGAGATGGGTTCTTGGGCGAAACTATAAATGTCTGCTGGTGGGAATGCACTTAATATAAATCTTAAATGATATATATCCTTGCAGCTTAGATTAGATTAGAAGCGGGCAAGGGTGTAGTACCTAGGGTGGATCGTTTTTTTCTGAACTTTGATTTTGGCGTATTGCAAAAAAAAATCTCTGTCTATAAAAATACTAACAATAAATGGTATAACAAGAAATTCGATACAATTGATTTAGTACTACCCCAGACAGTTGAAAAACCTATAGAATTTCGGATTATAAAAAAAAAACGCAACTAAGCTACACCTGTAGTGTAACTTATTGCCTGCTTTATCCCTAAAGGGGTCGCATGTGGTGATTCGGGACCTATTTATTTTTACGTGTAAGGGGCTGGCCTCACACCAACCACTTTCAGTTGAAGTGGGGGTTTCCCAGCTCCCGGGGGGCTGGTTCTCATTTTTTGTTAAGGCTGAGTACGCCTTGCCGGTATGTATTTTGGGTTTGAAATAGTCATCGAAACGGGTAATCACTGAGACCCTCAGTGGGAATCGAACCCTTGCTCTTGGCAAGGAATGCAAGCATTCTACCAAATGAGCTATCGACCGGACTTTTTACGAGCTTGGTCGACGCTACAAATCGCCAATTCTCAAGCAAGACCGAGTTGCTGTAAGGCTGGATGGACCTTTTGATGACCGGTCTTTGGTAAAGGTGTATTAATTTTTCAACCCAGCGAAGAGCAAATTGGAAAATATAAATGGTATTTTTTGTGCTCCGCCGGGATTCGAACCCACAACCTTCCATTTACGAGTCCGAATTGCTACCACTGAACTACGAACCGGTCCTTTTTGCCGGTTTATGAAAAAGTAAATAAATTGTAGCACGTGCAGAGGACTCCAGGATTATTAGAACTGTCTTGGATGGTGCCCCCTCAGGTGTTAGACCACTCGGACGTCCCAGGATGCGGTGGGCAGACAACGTCGAAGCCGACGCCGAAGTTCTGGGAGTGAGGGGACCATGGAGGGAAGCAGCACAAGACAGAGAGTCCTGGAGGATTGTGGTGCGGGAGGCCCTGAGCCTTCAAGGAAGGCTTCTGATCCGGAGAAAGTAAGTAGGTAAGTAAAAATACAATAATTGGGTTAAAAATATGTTTTTATTGTACTTGTTTCGCAAACACAAGGTTACAAAGGAGCTATCTATAATACATACTTTAAACACTTGTAAGTTTGTGCTTACAAATGCTACAGACAAAAATAAAACCCAAAAAAAAAAACTTACTTACAAAATAAAACCCAAACCTTGCAACTGTTGTCGATTTACCCTTACACAAGGGTGACATTGGCTAAAGTAAGCTATTTTTCACAGCATGCGTGCACCGTTGTGTTTGCGTTAGCCGTTTTGTATTTAGTTCATTACCAAATAGGAGTAGAAAAAAGAAAATTTCAATTACAAAACATTACAAGACAGAATACACCGTAAACGGCATGACAAAAAATAAGAAATGAGAAAAAAAGAAGCATAGAAAAAACACTGTGATTTAATGTCATGTGAGGTTTTGTCATGTTGTGTCTGACATATGTTGTTTTGTCACTGTGCTCTTATATCCTGTCACCAAAAAAATGCTCCAAGCAATGCTGTCATGAAGCCAGCCTCATACCAATCAATCAGTCCACGAATTTTAAATGGTTTTTATTCCAACGCGTACTTGCCTTTTAACTGTGCACGCGCCTGTTCAAATTTTATTTGTTTAAAAATCGCAGCCCCTTCAAATATTATGTAATACACTGTTAGCCCTTTTTGTGCAACCGTTCATTTGATGTTTTCAAGTGTCACACTCGATATTTGTATACATTTGATTTTATAGTCTCAAGTCTTTTTTATACTGAAGCATCGTTTGAAATCAGTTTTAAGCTATAGAAGCGTGACAGGAAAAGCTCTGAAGGACAGTTTTAAACTTTCACTTTCGCTTTCATGGTCGGTATTCAATGATATTGTTGTATGTTTAGGGTTCAAAAAGTCTTTAAATTAAAAAAAAAACTGGTCCTCTTTCATGGATATTTATTTTATTTCACTTAGATTTATTTAACAATTTATATTTATTTTTAACAATTCCCATTTATGGTTTAGCACTTTACATTTATTTCACAGTTGGTCTTCACATACAAAAGCAGAGCGTCGTATATATACTGACTCCTGCCAGCCGCTTGCAGCCCTTTATATTCCCAAAGACAGTAGTTACTAGAAGCCAATTTTGCTGGAACATTCCAGAACATAAAGCTTCCAGTAGGTACAAAATTTCCTAGGTACCTATAATAATTACTCCAATTGTCATCGGCTATAACAAATACACATACCTACCTACCTAACATTTATATGTATTTGTTATTTACATAACAATATATGTAGTTTTTCTCGGGTTAGACAAGATTTACTTGCAGTAATTTTGTCTGCTGACGTTTCATTCCCAGCAACCCCCCAACGCATCCACCCCACCAATCACAACGAAGATACATGATGACAGAGATAAGAAGAGCACCAGCAGCCAGCCAGTTGCCAAAAGCAAACGGAGGATAAAGGTGCCCCGTCGCTTCGAGCCTTGAAAATGTTCCTTGCTCGAGGGAATGAAACGTCGGCAGACAAAATTACTGCAAGTAGAACATGGTCTAACCCGAGAAAAACTATATCATCTGAACGATAGAGTTAGGAATAAATGGGTTAAGAAAGAATGTAATTTGAAAGAGGATGTAAAAGTTAATGTACAAAAGAATGTGATGAGATGGTTTGGGCATGTGGAAAGAATGAATGATGATAGACTGATAAAGTATACAAACAAAGGTAGTGTAAAAGGAAAAAGAGGTAAGGGATGACCGAAAAAAATATGGAGTTATCAGATTGAAGAGATTGTGAAAGAATAGGATATACAAAGCGCAAAAGAAGAAAATGCATGAAAAACGTGATGGGTATAAATGAATTGAAAGAGGTATGTAAGGACCGGTCCGTAGTCCAGTGGTAGCACTTGAGACTCGTAAATGGAAAGTTGTGAGTTCGAATCCTGGCGGAGCACAAAAAGTATAAAAAATAACCATTTATATTTTCAAATATGCCCTTCGCTGGGTTGGAAAATTCGTAAAACCTTTACCAAAGACCGGTCACTAAAAGGCCCATCCAGCCTTACAGCAACTGGATCTTGCTTGAGTATTGGCGCTTTGTAGCGAAGACCCAGCTCGTTGACACCTCTGCGGCACTACAACAAGCGTCATAGACCCCTAGAGTCTCTGAAATCTAGGGAGTCTCCCGTACAGGATTTCTCAAAAAAAAAAGTGACTTCCTGATCTGGCAGTGTCCCTCGTTACATGCAAAACGCCGCACACATATTTATTCCATATCGACAGTGCGATCCCTATCAACGGGGCCGTCCTGCGGGGAGTCCCAGGTCATGAATACCAACTAGGAGCGGGGGGCAGGGGGGACACCTACTTGGGGGAGGGGGAGATCAGCAGGAGGGGAAGACGCAGGGGGGGTGGATGCGATGAAACATTGAGTAACAACATAGAGGAGAAAAAACTAACCTACAGTGGAGCCGCTGAGAGAATGAATTTCTGACAGTTAAAAAAATATGTATGTTGTTTTCTAATTTATTTAACTTTCAATTTGACCCAAAATTATAACAAATATTTCCATTTAACATGATGATTTATTTTTAAAGATAATTATGCGTTAGAACGACATTTTTTAATTCCGTTTAAAATTATTGTAAATTCTTCAAAGTGACATCGTTCGTTCTATTACGACCTGCCAGAAATTCATTCTCTCAGCGGCTCCACTGTAATGCACTGATACATACTTAAGCAGCCCACATGTTTCCCTGCCCTGTCAAAAGTAGCGTAAAACGTAACATCACGAAGCTACACATATAGTGTAACTTTTTGCCCCGTTATTCCCAAAGGGTTTCGCATGTGGCGAGTGGAACCTTTTTATAGGTAAAGGGGCCGGCCTTACGTCAACTACTTCAGTTGAAGTGTAGGTTTTCCAGCTCCCTAAGAGCCCGTTCCCACTTGTCGGGTATCGAATCCGTATATTCATCGGAGGTTCCAGTGGCAGAACATTTCGGACAAAATCGGTTTCCGATAAGTGTGAATAGCTCCATACATAATGTTCTGCCACTGGAACCCCCGATTAATATACGGATCCGACACCCGACAAGTGGGAACGGGCTCTAAGGGGGGCTGGTACTCATTTCTTGTAAAGGCTGAGTAAACCTTGCCGGTATTTTATTTTGGGGCTTGAAGTACTTAACCTCCAAAATAAATGAGAACCAGCCCCCTCGGGAGCGGGGAAACCCCCACATCAAACTGAAGAGGTTGGTGCAAGGCCGGCCCCCTTACCCGTAAAAATAAATAGGTCCCGAATCGCCACATGCGCCCCCTTCGGAGATAACGCAAACAATAAGTTACACTATATGTGTAGCTTAGTTGCGTTGCGATTAAAAGAATCCAACTAAAATCATTACTGTATATTTGCTATTAAAATTATATACTAAAGTAATAATCTGTAATAAGCATGTTGCACCCTTTATTTGATTTCATCCCCAGGGTCTGCTGACATTATATTTTTAGTATTACACCAACAAATCCCAGGGGGGCGCTCCCCCCAAGTTGCAATCTACATCATATTACTCTACGAGCACTTAAACGATCATCTAGACGTGATAATGCAGGGAATATGATCATCTAGACATGATAATACTTACAGCAAAATGGTAATCTAAAAATTATATCAGTATGAATGTGATATTCATATTACGCATTAGGTACACTCGATATAAAACATTTTGGTAATATGGCACTCCAACACAGCGGTTTTCAACCTTATTTGAACATCGGGCAATTTTCTAATCTAATCTAATCTAAGTTGCAAATATATATTAACATTTAAAATTCATATTGAATACATGCCCACAGACATGTGTATGTGTTCGCGCTTACAAATGCTGTATGTGTATAATTAAAAAACTAACATAAGCCCAACAACTTCTGCCGACCTTCCCTGCAACAGAAGTGACATTGGCAAAGTGAACCATTTTTTTACAGCACGGGTGGTCAGCCTCATACCAGCCTATAAATCAAGGGATCGATTTTATTGTTTTATTTCGACCAGGAACGATCAGGGACGAAAATAAGTCTATCAAGATGAGTTGGACATAATTATGGAGAGAATGAATGAAGAAAGACTGACGAAACAAGTATATGTTGCAAGAATAGATGGATGTCGTGGTAGAAGAAGACCGGGAAAGGTATGGTTGGACCAAATTCCTGAAAAGCGAATGAATGGGATATCCAGAGCCATAATAAAAGGAGAACTTGTATGAAGAAGTTTTTGACTCTGGAGGAAATGAAAGAAGTATGTAAGGACAGAAAGAAATGGCGGTTGATATGTAATGTTGGCGGCTAGGGTTTTTTGGATTGGAAAAAATATTTTATGTTTTAGTTTTGATGTCAATGCATATTATTATTTATTGATTTTTAAAATGCAATTTGTTGTGTATGTTCCTTGATTTATACGAGTATATATTGGTATGCGGCTGACCACCCATGCTGTAGAATATGGTTCACTTTGCCAATGTCACCCCTGTTCCAGGGAAGGTCGGCAAGAGTTGCAGGGTGGATGTTAATTTGAGACTTGGGTTTTTGTATTGTAAGTCCACATGCAGCATGTTTATGCGTGAACTCGTACGTGTCTGCTTGTGAAAATGCATATAATGTGAATCCCCAATGTTACATATCTCTACAACTTAGATTAGATTAGACCACTTAAATGGCAGTTCTTCGTTTCGGAACTACTTTAACTTTCTATGCTCGCGGTAATAGATCATCAGAATAGGTAATAGACAAGTATCTACTTGTGAAAATCATCCCGTACACAATAAGGTCGGAAATTTTTTGAATTCGGAATTTATCAGATATTTTTACACTTTCGACACTTGTAACCAATTCCGTTGCCATGGTGATTTCATGATTTCTATGGTGATATGTAAATAGATTGAAGGCGGAGTAGAGAGACATGTTGGTAACATAGAAAATGGGAAAAGCATTTCATATGTCGTGAGCGGGACAGCACTATAAACAATGTATGGTGTCAAAGACGGTGCATCATTTCGATTGGAACTAAATCACACCCATAGCCATTGAATTACAAATTATTTTGTTCACGTGAGAGGAGAACATTCTTTAACTAAAATAATATAGAATAATAGTTTTTTTTATTCAAATAAAAATAAACTCCTTGAAAAAATGTATAATTTTAGAGAGTTCATTAGCATTCCAAAAGAACATTTTCAAATTTAAAAATATGGGGTAAACACCTCATGAAAACAAAAGCTCACTGAAAGCTTCTTTATTCAAAAAATAAAAATGAAAAAGGGTTGATGGAAAAACAATGAGAAATTGTTGGAGAAAGTTGGCAAGATTGAAAAAATGCTTTTAACTGCAAATCGATCATAGACAATAGACAACAGATGAACTGAAAGGGTTTTTGAGTTCAACACTTTTCAAGTCTTCTCCGGTCGTTTGCCTCATTATTCAGGATGGCGATCCCTTTGATGGTTTCATCTGGAGCACTGGTGGACAACCTGCAGCGGATTCCCAGTAATCCTTTAATTTGTATGTTTTCAATCTTTGCAATACTCGTGATCTAGCAACAATGAAGTTTGCATATTCACGTTAACATAACTAGGCTGTACATAGAATGCAACTTTTAGCCGCCTTGTTCTGGAAGGAATTGTATCTAAATCTAAATCTAAGCTGCAAAGATATGTATCATTTGAGATTCATATTAAATGCATTCCCACAAGCAGACATGCATAATTTCGCGCTTACACATGCTGCATGTGGACCTACAATATAAAAACCCCAATCTCAAATGAACATAAGCCCTGCAACTCTTGCCGACCTTCCCTGAAGCAGGGGTGACATTGGCAAAGTATCTAATCTAATCTTATCTAAGTTGCAAAGATATGTTACATTGGAGATTCACATTACATGCATTCTCACAACCAGACACGTACAAGTTCGCGCTTGCAGATGCCGCATGTAGAGCTACAACATTAAAACCAAATCTCAAATGGACATACGCCCTGCAAACTCTTGCCGTCCTTCCCTGAAACAGGGGTAACATTGGCAAAGTGAATCATTTTTACAGCATGGGTGGTCAGCCGCATACCAACCTATAAATCAAGGAACATACAAGACAAATTACATTTTTTAAATCAATCAATAATAATATCTATGGACATTAAAACTAAAACAGAAAACGAATTCCAATTTAATACACCCTAGCCGCCAATATTAGAGATCAACCGCCATTTCTTTCTGTCCTTACATACTTCTTTCATTTCCTCCAGAGTCATAACCTTTTTCATACAAGCTCTTCCTTTATTATGACTCTGGATATTCCATTCATTCGCAATTTTGGATATTTGGTACATCCATACTTTTCTCGGTCTTCCTCTACCACGACATCCATCTATTCTTGCAACGTATACTTTCTGGATGTGGCAAATGGAATCTATTTATTTTTGCAGGCAAACACTTCAATTGAAGTGGAGGTTTCCCAGCTCCCAAAGACACTGGTACTTATTTCTTGTGAAGGCTGTGTTACTCTTTTACTAAGACCATAAAGTTTCAGAAACTAAAAACGACAGCCTTAGGGTATATATCACTCTTAAATCGTTCTGATGAACATCTCTTTGGCCAGTGGCAACACTTCGGACTCGTAAATGGAAGGTTGTGGGCTTGAATTCTGTTGGAGCACAAAATCATACCATTTATATTTTCAAATGTGCTCTTCGCTGGATGAAAAATTCATAAATCTTTACCAAAGACCGGTCACTAAAGGTGCATCCAGCCTTACAGCAACTGAGTCTTACTTGAATATTGTCGCTTTGTAGCCACGACCAAGCTCGTAAACACCTCTGCGGCACTAGAACCAAAGTCATAGGTCTGTTGCACCAACCTCCAATCAATATTTGATTGACACATCACATTTGATTGCTTAATTCTGGTAAGGACCTCGGTTAAATATTTCTCGGAATGGGTAATTATATGATGGAATTTGAACAGATAAGATGATGTTTATCAGCTGCTTTACGTATATGCAACCAATTTTTTTATTTGATGGGAGAAATCAGACTTAGTTTTGATTTTTGTCTGATTGGAATTTGGTGCAACAGGCCCATAGACTCTTACGGGGCTATTCTTAGACACTTAAGTCGTTGGTGGATCCCACGCTTTGACAAACTAATGGTGTCTGCGCTGGAAGTTTCATCAGCACGGCCAATCTTACCTACCGAATTTTGTAATATTTGTATGAAAACAAATCAGCTGTTCACTTGCGGCCATCTTGGATTGACAGGTCTTTATACAAATGCATCATTAGTTTGTCAAAGCATGGGCTCAACCGACGACTAAAATGTCTAAGAATAGCACCGCTAGAGTCTTTGAAATCTAAAGAGTCTCCCGCGCAGGATTTCTTAAAAAAAAACTCTAAATTTTGTAAGTTGGTATTTGCGTACCTACTTCTTGTTGGACGTATTTTATCTACTTTGAGTTCCTTTAGTTCCCCAATTGATACATAGCTTTCCGCATTAAGGCCCCAGATCGGAGCGTGTCTGATTCCCTTCGTCATGCGTACAGAGGGGACTATTTAAAATCGATCATATATTGAAATCCATTATTTTATGGAAAACGCTGCGACTGTTCACGCGCCACTGCCCCTCAAATCGGATGTGGATTATTTATAGATCATTGATCCAAGATCCACACCTTGATTTACGTATGATTCGATTTACGACCGTTTTTAAACATTGAAGAAGTAACTTCTTGGCTGCGTTATCCCCGACGGGGACGCATGTGGCGATTCGGGACCTATTTATTTTTACGGGTAAGGCGGTCGGCTTCACACCAGCCCCTTTCATTTGAAGTGGGGGTTTCTCAGCTCTCAGGGGGGGGGGCTGGTTCTCATTTTTAGTGTGAAGGCTGAGTACACCTTGCCGGTATATATTTGGGTTTGAAATATACCTACACCGAAACGAGAAATCATTTCTGACACCCTCAGTGGGGATCGAACCCTTGCTCTCGGCATGAAATGCAAGCATTCTACCAATTGAGCTATTGATCGGACTTTTTAAGAGCTTGGTCGTCGCTACAAAGCGCCAATTCTCAAGCAAGACCCAGTTGCTGTAAGGCTGGATGGACCTTTTGATGACCGGTATTTGGTTAAAGTTTATGAATTTTTCAACCCAGCGAAGAGCAAATTTGAAAATATAAATGGTAAACTTTTTAGGGTTTGTGTATTCGCAGTGAAAATTCATTTTTATTCAAGAGCTGATAATGACCTGAAACTTGAAGGTCGAAAGTACTCGAGGCAAATAAAATTAATTATTGTGAAAATAAAACTACGTTCTTAAATATAAATGGTATATTTTTTTGTGCTCCGTCGGGATTCGAACCCATTACCTTCCATTCACGAGTCCGAAGTGTTGACCACTAGACTACGGACCAGTCAATTGATCTATTCATTGACTTCTCATTCGTTAACCGACAGAAAAGTGTTACCCCTCGTCGAATGTGGAGGTTTTATAGTATTCTAATAGAGATTTATAGATCATTGATCTATGTGATTTAGGGATCTATAGATCATTGTGTTTGCGGTAATAACTCTCAAAGGCGCCGGCGTAGACAATCGAAACTGTACCCAGTACAAAACATTCATTCAAACTCGATATTTGCGTTTTACAAAAAAATGTACGAAATCTGAAGCAGTACTTAACTTGAGCGTTTCAGTTTTCTATGTTAATTTGGTAATACGCTGTGGTTTAGTGTACACGTAGATTTTTATACTTGCTTAATTTTAAAGACCGGTTGACATATCGGAACCAATTTTTTCTTGGTTTAAAGTTTTAAATAAAAAAAATTTAAATGCGGTAGCTCTTAGAGAAAAAAACTTTTTTTTTAAACTCTTATTTTGACGGTTTAAAATGCTGTATACAAGTATAAAAAAATAGTAAATTCTGTATCCATATAATCTTTAACCTAAGTTGCAAATATATATATATATTAACATTCAAAGCTCATATCAAATGCATATGCCCACAAACAAACACGTATAAGTTCAAAATTACAAATGGTGAATGTGTACCTACTTGCAATATAAAATCGTCGGTGTTATGGCCGAGAGGGCCAAGTGGGCTGATCTTTCTAGCGTGTTTGCAATAGAACCACGTTGGTTCGATTCCCGCCTGGGTCATTTGACCATTGCTTTGACCCTGGTTCAACATATGTTATTGGGTAATTATTAATTATTTTCATTCATTAAAAATAAACAATAATGAATTATTAATTGATGGCAGAATAGGTCGGTGAATTTCATTCCTCTTCACAAATCTATTTAAAAAAAAAATCTAAACCTCAAATGAACTTTTGCCGTTTGAAATAGATTGTAAGTACGGATAGGTATTTCCCGTTTTTCAAATAAAGAATCAAATTTGAATAAATCTTTTTAGTTGCCATAATCTGTTTAACTTTTCCCATTTAAAAAAGGGGTGGCCAGCGCGCTAAAGTTTTTCCCTTTGATGTGTACTTTTTTTTTGTGGGGAAATCTTTCACATTTTCTTTTTGATATTTCTCTATCCGCCATCTTCTTATTTCTGCATGGAGACGGGTTCCCGTTGGTTTGAAATTAAAATAAGAATTTGTATCCGTACCTACATTTACAATAATAGTAAGGGTAATTTCACATTTTTTATTTCATAAAACGATAGACTACATTTAAAAAAATGCATCTGCTTTTTAAAATAGCAATTATATCTGGCTTAGTTTTTAAATTATATCTCTTTAAAATTCGCGCGTTTTCGATTTCCGGTAAAACAGGGCATTTTTTTATTTAGACGGATGCGACGTCGATGGATCTTCGGATCTATGTAGTGTACCGTTAGGTCTGGAAGACTCTCGGATCCGTCTACGTCATTTTGACGTCACAGCGTGTTGGAAAGTATTTAAATGTGTGCTAAATATGCAACTCGTACTCGAGGTACTGAAACCGAAGTTTAAATATTTCCGTAAACTTTTACTTTACTCAAGTTTTGCTAAACATACAACTCGTACTCGGTGTACTGGGCAGCGTTACGGAAGATAGGAGGAGTTGGAGACAGAGGTCTAGGGAGGCCATGTCTCAAATAGGACTGTGGCGCCATTAAAGAAGAAGTTATCAAAGAGTTTTTTCCAAGACAAGATTATAGATATATATATATTTAAAAAAAAAATAGATTTGTGAAGAGGAATGCAATTCACCAACCTATTCTGCCTGGCCAGAAACAGGTATTAATATCATCATTTAATAATTCGTTATTGTTTATTATTAATGAATTATTAAATAATAATTACCCAATAACATCTGTTGAACCAGGGTCAAAGTTAAAGTCAAGTGACCCAAGCGGGGATCGAACCAACGATATAACAATGTTTTAGACACAACTAAGCTACACATATGGTGCAACTTCTTGCCAGCGTTATCCCCGAAGGGGTCGCATGTGGTGATTCGGGACCTATTTATTTTTACGGGTAAGGGGGCCGGTCTCACACCATCCACTTCAGTTGAAGCGGGCATTTCCCAGTTCCCGAGGGAGCTGGTTCTCATTTATTGTGAAGGCTGAGTAATCCTTGCCGGTATATTGAGCTTGAAATAAACACTGAAACGGGAAATCCTTTCTGAAACCCTCGGTGGGGATCGAACCCTTGCCCTCAGTAAAGAATGCAAGCATTCTACCAACGGTGCTATCGACCGGACTTTTTACGAGCTTGGTTGTCGCTACTAAGCGCCAATTCTCAAACAAGACCCGGTTGCTGGATGGACCTTTGGCGACCGGTCATTGGTAAAGGTTTATGAATTTTTCAACCCAGCGAAGAGCAAATTTGAAAATATAAATGGTATATTTTTTGTGCTCCGCCGGGATTCGAACCCACAACCTTCCATTCAGAGTCCGAAGTATTACCACTGGACTACGGACCGGACTACGTAAATTCAAAATGGCCACTCTGCTTCGTGGTAGGTATTTCTGGTTGGATTCGATCATAGGGTTGGGCAATGTAATATTATTGAGATGTGTCTATGGAGATTTAATCGAATAGGGATGGGCCGGGAGGGTGGCAAGACCTGACAAATATTCGATTTACCCCATCCCTGATGTTAGAATGAAATCTTCCATCCCTTTCAGACAGTGTCGAATTGAACTCAGCACAAATTTTAATTTCAAACTTTCTTCTCTGCGGGTATACGTCACACTTGTAGACGTGGGGTTGCGTTTCTTCCAACGCAAAAAAAAACGCAACTAAGGTACACATACAGTGTAACATCTTGCCTGCGTTATCTCCGAAGGGGTCGCATGTGGCGATTCGGGACCTATTTATTTTTACAGGTAAGGGAGCCGGCCTCACACCAACCACTTTTAGTTGAAGCGGGGGGTTTCCAGCTCCCGGGGGGGCTGCTTCTCATTTCTTGTGAAGGCTGAGTAAGCCTTGAGATCGAACCCTTGCTCTCGGCATGGAATGCAAGCATTCTACCAATTGAGCTATCGACCTTTGCCGACCCTGATGTATGGAAGCGAGTCATGGACGTTGAATGAAAGAGAAGTAAATAAGGTATGCACCGTAGAAATGGCCCATCTGAGAAGTATGACAGGAAAAACACTGAAAGATAGAGTGAGAAACGAATGGGTTCTAAATGAATGCGGAGTAAAAGAAAGCGTGAAAGTGAAAGTTCAAAGAAGTGTGATGCGATGGTTTGGACATATTGAAAGGATGAATGAAGACCGACTGACAAAAAGAGTGTATAAAGGGAATGTAACAGGTAAGCGTGGAAGGGGAAGACCTAGGAAACAATGGATTGATCAGATAAATGAGATTGCGAATGAATGGAATTTACAGAGTGGAAACAAGAGAAGAGCATGCATGAAAAGAGTGATGAAATTAAATGAGATGAAAGAAGTATGCAAGGACAGAGTCAAGTGGAGGCACTTGTGTGGAGGTACTGGCCACCCCTAGAGGAAAGGCGGCAGGATACAAGACAAGACAAGACCTTTTTACGAGCTTGGTCGCCGTCGCGTCGCTACAAAGCGCCAATTCTCAAGCAAGACTCAGTTGTTGTAAGGCTGGATGGACCTTTGGTGACCGGTCATTGGTAAAGATGTTTGAATTTTTCAACCCAGCGAAGTGCAAATTTGAAAATATAAAAGGTATATTTTTTGATGAACCCACAACCTTCCATTCATAGTCCGAAGTATTACCACTGAACTACGGACCGGTCGATTCCTCAGTTGATCCCAGCGAAGGGCATATTATTTTGTTTTTTTTCTTTGTGTTCCTGCAGGAATTGAACCAACGACTTTTGAAATACCAGTCCGTAGCGTTAACCACTAGACTACAGACCGGTCAACGGGTTGAAATACGTGCAATTTTTTGCGTTTTCTACATCATGCTATTTCATCTTCTTCATCCAATTTTGATCCTGTGTCATGTGACACCCAAAAGGTCGACCCTAAAAAGGAATATGGTAAAAATCAGACCCTTTGTGCGATGCTCTGCTTTGACCCTACCTTTGTGGTGTCAAATTTATTTGAGGATTTGATTTTATTTGAGTTGATTTGCTTTGGAGCGTTCGAGGTATGAATATCAAGTTTTTTTTGGCAAAAAAATAAGAATTTCTGTTACAAGTAAGTTTTGTAACTGTAACTCTGTCGCCATTTCGCTAGGGATGGCCAGAGCCTCTGCAGAACTGCCTCTATTTCTTGCTATCCTTACAAACCTCCTTCAATTCATTCATATCCATCACCTTTTTCTTTTCATGCATTTTATTTTTTTACGCTCGCTTTGTACATCCCACTCTTTCCCCACCTCCTCAACCTGATATGCCCAATTGAGGAGATGGGACAGCATGAAGGGCTGCTGTAAGGCTGGATGGATCTTTAGTGACCGGTCTTCGATAAAGGTACATAATTTATTTTACCAGCGAAGAGCATAATTATTTGAAAACACAAATGGTACATTTTTTTGTACTCCGCCGGGATTCGACCCCACAGCCTTCCATTTACGAGTCGGAAGTGTTAACCACTAGACTACGGGCCGTTGATGATGGTGATGAATGCTAGACCACAGGATGTATTTTAAATATGGAGGGGGATTATCAATTATGGAACAATTTGCGTGAAAGCTATTAATAAACTGTCGACATGTGAAAACACGGACCTCTAGTATAGAATATTGCATAAACACTCAACCATCGCGTGAATTTAAATAAATGCATGACAACTGAAACACTCGATAGATGCGCTGCTGTGTCTTCCATACTTTCGTGATGGTTTAGTATCAACCATCAATGTATAAGAACTGGATGGGCTAAGAAAGCAATCCTTTAAGAATTAGGAATGCGCTAACCCACTCATCATGCGCAACGCAAACGTAACGAAACTAAGCTACACATATAGTGTAGCTTAGTTGCGTAAAAAATAAAAGGCCACCTCGACGGAGCAGAACGGGCTTTGGGGATAGGGCGTTTGGCTCAGCAGGACCGTTGTGCTGGAACCGGCTACCTCTGAAGCTGAGGATGCAGACCGGTGAAGAACGTTTCAAGAAGAGGTTGAAGACGTTCATGCTTTCCAAGAAGCAAGCGAAGGCTTAGTGGCTACTAAACGGCGCCCAAAAGAGAAAAAAAAAATCCATTTATAACAATAATAATAGTGTGACTTCTTGTCGCGTTATCGCCGAAGGGTTTCGCATGTGGCGAGTGGAACCTATTTATTTTTACAGGTAAGGGACCGGCCTTACGCCAACCACTTCATTTGAAGTGGGGCTTCCCAGCTCCTGAGGGGGCTCGTTCTCATTTCTTGTGAAGGCTGAGTAAACCTTGCCGGTATTTTATGAAGGGTTTGAATTTAAACACCGAAACGGGAAATCATTTCTGACACCCTCGGTGGGATTCGGACCCGAGCTCACGGCATGGAATGCAAGCACTCTACCAACCAAGTAATGTAGGTAATTGCTTGTTCAAGTATGTAGCTTCTATGCTCGCGGTAATATATACTTGTGAATATTATCCAGTACACAATGAGGTCGGAACAATTTTAAATTCGATTCTTTTAGATATTTTCATACTTTCAAAAACACTAGTAACCAATACCGTTGCAATGGTGATTTCATAATTTCTTTGGTGATATGTAAATAGATTAAAGACGGAGTAGAGACACGTTACTTACATAGAAAATGACAAAAACTCGATGTCATTTCACCATAACTTCGACCCTGATTCAACCGACGCCATTGGATGCACACAAGCTTCTGCTTTCGCATGAATACAATTGGTCAGGCAAAATAGGTTGGTGAATTGCATTCATCTTCAGAAATTTATTTACAAAAAAAAAACATATTTTGTGAGCGAGACAGCACTATAAACAATGTATAGTGTCAAAGATGGTTCACTATGCCGATTGGAACCAAATCACATTCATAGCTACACCATTGAATTACTACCTCCATAGTATTAACGCAATGTTTTTTACTCAGTGCAGAGGTGCGGCTTTAGTGTCAATTTTACCTAAAAAAACAAACCAAAAAATTGTTGGCCATATGCCGCGACAGTAAATTGGATAATAATTAGGGAAAAATAACACTTAGCTCCTTTTTGTGTTCACCGTGGTAATGTTTTGTGGGCTGGAGCAATTTAGCTGTTGGGTGTCATGCACTGTCGATTCAGCCATTTGTCATTTCACAAAGGGTTCACATTTTTAAAAGTACTCATAATTTTGCTTGAACGTAAAGGGCATTTTTAAAAATTACAATTAAAAAAGAATCAATAAATACTTTTTAAAAAAATCAAAAATTTCAAGCTTAAGACTGTGGTAAGCCATTATCAAATACACGTTTATTTATTCCAAAATAATTTAATATACTTAAAAAATATATAGATATCTTAAGAAAAAACAAACAAAATCAAACATTGCTTTATCTAATCTAAGCTGCAAGGATATATATCATTTAAGATTTATATGAAATGCATTCCCACAAGCAGACATGTCGCTGCCTTAGTTCTTGTTTACCGTATACGCCATTGAGAAATTTTTACACGAGCAATGTTTGCATGTGTACTGGACCAATGTGTCTTATAAAAACAAGAAATTTATTTAAAAAATATTTAAAAGAACTCTCACATTATCGAGTTTTACGGGTTTTCTTAGCTCAGATTGTGTAGAATTTGATTCATAAGACAACTGCATGAAAAAGTCATATTTGACAAGATTGGCGTATACAGTAAACAAGAACTTGGGGAGCGATGTATAATTTCGCGCTAACACATGCCGCATGTGGACCTACATTATAAAAACCCAATCTCAAATGAACATAAGCCCTGCAACTCTTGCCGTCCTTCCCTGAAACAGGGGTGACATTGGCAAAGTGAACCATTTTTTACAGTATGGGTGGTCAGCCGCATACCAACCTATAAGTTTTAAACCACTTTAAATGAGTAAATTACATAACGTTTTCGATAGCTTACTCTAATCATCTTCAGTTATTATCTATTACTCATTTAATTTACTCATTTAAAGTGGTTTAAAACAATGATTAATTTTGTTTATTTTTTCTTAAGATAATTGTATATTTTTGAAGTACTTATATTAAATTCTTTTGGGGACAAAGATACAAATGGCTGGCAGAACAAGGCACTGTCTTGACAAGAGGATGGCGACCAACAGAGATAAATGGCTAGCACAAGGCACTGCCTTTAAAAGAGGATGGTGACCCGTAGAGACCTAAAATGGGTGTTTTTATAATAAAAATGAAAATATACCTAGGCTGTATGATAAGTACCCGTGTTTACCGATATATGGCAAAACTGACACAAAATATTTATACCATCATGTAGGACCATTTTTACAACGATGGTTTTTAAAATTTCAGACAGATTAATTGAGTACTTTTATTTTGACAGCTGTTTAAAGTCACAAAGTTGTGTTTATTTGCAATTATGAAGAAAGAGCAATATCGACCAGGGATTCGATTAAATTTTTTGGATTGAAGATGTGTGAGGAAATTAAATTGAAGTTGCATGCTGTTAATAAAGACCATGCACCTTTGATCACTACTATCAAATGTTGGTTTAGTGAATTCAAGCATGCCCGAACATCAGTTTTTGGTGAAAAGCGACCAGGCCGTCCGATTGAGGTGACTACGGAAGATATGGTTGATAAAATCTATGTTATTGTGTTAGCATCGTCGAGTGAAGGTTAAAAAGATTGCTGACATTGTACACCTTTCAATAGAACGCAAACAAAATAACCTTCACAAAAATTGGGCATGAGAAAGCTATCGGCGAGATGGGTGCCGCGTTTGCTAACAGTGGAACAAAATCGGAATCACATGACCACTTCGGAGCACTGTTTGGACACGTTTAAGCGCAATTAGAATGAATTCAAACGGTGTTTTATGACTGTTGATTAAACATAGATCCATCGTTACACACTAGAAATTAAAGTACCTATATTCAAAACAGTGGTTTTCATTAGGCGCAACTGCTCCATAGATGGCGAAAACGGTTCCATCACTAATACACACATGCCGCGTGTGGTCCTACATTATAAAAACCCAACCTCAAATGGACATAAGCCCTGCCAGCTGCAACTCTTGCCGTCCTTCCCTGAAACAGGGGTGACATTGGCAAAGTGAACCATTTTTATATATTTCATACTTCATTCATTTATCAAAACACTGAAATTAATATAATTTTCTAATACATGCCATTGGTGTAACGGTTTTCTATTTGTTATTGAGTATTTGATAAAATTGAGTATTAATCTAAATCTAATCTTAATCTAAGCTGCAAAGATATGTATCATTTGAGATTCATTTTAAATGCATTCCCACAAGCAGACACGCATAATTTCGCGCTCACACATGCCGCATGTGGACCTACAGTATAAAAAACCCAATCTCAAATGAACATAAGCCCTGCAACTCTTGCCGTCCTTCCCTGAAACAGGGGTGACATTGGCAAAGTGAACCATTTTTTTTAAGTATGGGTGGTCAGCCGCATACCAACCTATAAGTCAAGGAACCGGCCGGAAAAGTCATGACCACCGTTTGTTGGGATTCATAAGGGATCATCTTTATCGACTATTTGGAGAAAGGAAGAACAATCATGGGGCGGTACTATGCTGATTTTTTGGACCAATTCAATGCTGAATTGATAAAAAAAAAATGTCCCCACTTGGCGAAAAAAATATCATTTTTCATCATGACAACGCACCTGCTCCCTCTTCAGCAATCGTCACCGCAAAACTGGTCGAATTAAGCTACGTACTGCTGCCTCACCTACCTTTTTTTTCCCAGATTTGTCCCCATGCAATTATTTTTTGTTTCCAAACGTGGAAAAATAGCTTGGCGGAAAGATGTTTCGTCAAACTAGGAAATCATCGCCGAAGCAAAGGTCTGTTTTGCGGAGGTCGAGAAATCATCATTTTGGGATGGCTTTTAATAAAGTTAGAATAACGCTGGACTAAATGTATCGAGTGCGAAAGAGACTATGTTGGGAAAAAATAAATAATAAAAGAATGCGTTTCCTTGCCTAACACGTACCTACTTATCATACAGCCCTCGTATCTAAATCTAAAAATAAGTTAAAAATATTTTATCCTTATATAGCACTTATCCAAAATAATAAAAAATGGTCTAAATAGCTTTAAATTTGTACCTTTTATAAGGACAAAAAAACACCAACAATTGTCCCTAATGTTTGACAAAACACAGCATAATATTAAATATGGATTAAATGACGTTTTATTTGGAAGGACACACAAAAAATAGGAATGGTCTAAATGACATTGCAGAGAGGCAGCCACCTTTCGTCCGACTGTCATAGATAATTGAGGTATTGTGGAAATGACATACAAGACAACAAGAAAGATCAAAACACCGAAATTAATATAATTTTCTAATACATGTCATTGGTGTAACGGTTTTCTTTTTGTTATTGAGTATTTGATAAAATTGAGTATAAATCTAATCTAAATCTAAGCTGCAAAGATATTTCAGTCAGCCGCATACCAACCAAAGTCAAGGAACATACACAACAAATTACATTTTAAAATATATACAAATAATAATAAATGTATAGACATCAAAACCCTAGCCCTAGCCGCCAAAATTACAGATCAACCGCCATTTCTTTCTGTCCTTACATACTTCTTTCATTTCATCCAGAGACCTTCTTAATGCAAGCGTTAACAATAAATCAGTTCATCCTTGCAGAGTACACGACAAGAGTGTCTCGTGAAGACGTTGGTTACAAAAATAACGAAACGTACGGAGTAAAGCACCCAAGTGATTGAGTGACATTTGACCACAGATATGAGACCCTTGGTTCCCGCTCTGTGTCCGATGGCCAGGCATTTATTGTCATTTGAGGCTCTCCATGATTAAGTGCAGGTCTCTGCGTTTGATACGTGGATCACGAAACGACAATTTGACGAATCCAAGATGGCCGCCGGGGTCTGGTTCCACAGGCCGAGGATAATTGCTGGACAGAGACACGGAATAGTCTAATGAGGGGTCCAGTGGGCGAGGAGACAGATGCCCAGCTCTGGGGCTAGGGTTCTGAACCAGGGGATGGGCAAAATACTGCACAAAAACTGCGATACAAAATACAACTAGGCTTCAAATGTAGTGAAACATCTTGCTGCGTTGTCTTCAAAGGAGTCACACGTGGCGTGTGGAACCTATTTTTTTTACAGGTAAGGTAAGCCAACCACTTAAGTTGAAGTGCGGGTTTCCCAGCTCCCGGGGGGCCTGTTCTCTTTTTTTGTGAAGGCTGAGTAAACCTTGAGATCGAACCCTTGCTCTCGGCATGGAATGCAAGCATTTTACCAATTGAGCTATCGACCTTTTTACGAGCTTGGTCATCGTCGCTACAAAGCGCCAATTCTCAAGCAAGACCCAGTTTCTGTAAGACTGGATGGACCTTTGGTGACCGCTCATTGGTAAAGGTTTATGAATTTTTCAACCCAGCGAAGAGCAAATTTGAAGATATAAATGGAATATTTTTTGTGCTCCGCCGGGATTCGAGCCCACAACCTTCCATTCAGAGTCCGAAGTGTTGCCACTGAACTACGGACCGGTCAAATTTTAAAATTTTAATTAAAATGAATCTTCACAATATTAACAGGCAAACCCTTATACTTTTACATAAAATAATGTTGAGCAAAATATAGTGTTTGTGACAACCCTGTTTTGAAATGCCTTCGCACATTGTTGTGGACATGAGTTTTCCCTGTATGGGCGGGTGCAGGGCTGCCCCCCGCCCCGCCGCCCGGCCGGGTTGATGATGTTTTTTGTCAATGGCGTTATTAAATGATCGGTAATACGTAATAAAATGCTGTTCGTGCTCCGAGACGCGAACACGTGAACAAATTACAGACATAAACCAGGGATAGCCAAACTTCGCACGGAAAAATTATATACATTTACTATATATTAAATCGTTTTCGTTGATACTGTAACTGTAACTATGTCACCATTCCGCTAGGAGTGGCTAGAGCCTCTGCAGAGTTGCCTCCATTTTCTCCTAACCTTACATACCTCTTCCAATTCATTCGTACCCATCACCTTTTTCATGCATTTTCTTCTGTTACGCTTTGTATATCCTATTATTTCACAATCTCCTCAATCTTATAACTCCATACTTTTCTCTGTCATCCCTTACCTCTTTTCCTGTCACACTTCCTCTGTACATATACTTTGTCAGTCTATCATCATTCATTCTTTCCACCTGCCCAAACCATCTCATCACATTATTTTGTACCTTAAATTTCACATCCTCTTTTAAATTACATTCTTTCTTTGCCCATTCATTTCTAAATTTATCCTTCAGTTTTTTCCTATCATGCTTCATTTTCATCGTACATACTTTACTCATTTCGATACATAATAATTTGTAATATTCTATAATTTTTGTTCCTTAATTTTGTGCTATCCAGCGAAGCGCAAAAAATATACAATAAATATTTTCAAATATACTCTTTGCTGTGTTGAAAAATTCATAAAACATTTACCAAAGACCGGTCACTAAAGGTCCATCCAGCCTTACAGCAACTGGGTCTTGCTTGAGTATTGGCACTTTATAGCGACGACGGCGATGATATATGTATATCTTTGCAGCTTAGATTTAGATGGGTAGTCAGCCACATACTAACCTATAAGTCAGAGTCTCTGAAATCTAGGGAGTCTCCGTACAGGATTTCGTGAAATAAAATAATATTTATTTATTTAAATTGTTTCATATACAAAGATTGAGAAGCGTAGAAATTGGGAATATCATTCGATCGGAATAACAACTTTAATAACAACCAATGGAAATATATAATGGCCGACTGTATTTCTCATACGAATGCTGCCTGCCCATGCAGTATATTATATGTATGGTATACTATTGTGGGATACACGATAATTCCAATCCAATACTATCTATCTATGCTTGGTTATGACGATCTAAAATCGAAAACAGATAAATAAATGAATAAAATACATTTTTGTCTTACAAAACCATTGGCAAGCACAACAACGCACTGTCTTTAAAAGAGGATGGCATCCAGCAGCGACAGATGGCTAACACAACAAGGCACTGCCTTCAAGAGAGGATGTTGACTGCAGAGACAGATGGCTAACACAACAAGGCACTGCCTTTAAGAGAGGATGGTGACTGCAGAGACAGATGGCTAACACAACAAGGCACTGCCTTTAAGAGAGGATGGTGACTGCAGAGACAGATGGCTAACACAACATGGCACTGTCTTTAAGAGAGGATGGTGACTGCAGAGACAGATGGCTAGCACAACAAGGCACTGTCTTTACAAGAGGATGGCGACCAGCAGAGACAAATGGCTAGCACAACAAGGCACTGTCTTTAAGAGGGGATGGTGACTGCAGAGCCAGATGGCTAACACAACAAGGCACTGCCTTTAAGAGAGGATGTTGACTGCAGAGACAAATGGCTAGCACAACAAGGGACTGCCTTTACAAGAGGATGGCGACCAGCAGAGACAAATGGCTAGCACAACAAGGGACTGCCTTTACAAGAGGATGGCGACCAGCAGAGACAAATGGCTAGCACAACAAGGGACTGCCTTTACGAGAGGATGGCGACCGGCAGAGACCAATGGCTAGCACAACAAGGCACTGCCTTAACGAGAGGATGGCGACCGGCAGATACAAATGGCTAGCACAACAAGGCACTGTCTTTACGAGAGGATGGCGACCGGCAGAGACAAATGGCTAGCACAACAACGCACTGCCTTTAAGAGAGGATGGTGACTGCAGAGACAGATCAACAAGGCTCTGCCTTTACGAGATGATGGCCCCCAGCAGGGACAAATGGCTAGCACAACAAGGCACTGTCTTTAAGAGAGGAAGGTGGCTGCAGAGGCAGATGGCTAGCACATCAAGGCACTGTCTTTACAAGAGGATGGCGACCAGCAGAGACAGTGAGTAGAGGCAAAACTGAATTACGGAATCCAATTGACTGTAGCACCGTTTATGTTAATTTGAGGTTATTAAAAAAATATGCATGTTTGTAGCCGACTTTGAAATTTTACATGGATCAATAATATTGTAACAAATTAAAAAATAAAATTGAAATAGTTTGCTCCGTTCATGTTTCCCACCGTGTAAATAAAAGACTGAGAGCGGGCAACATTAAAAAAACAACACGGAGTGGAAAATGGCGGGATTATAGGCATTTACAGTGTGGCCATATGAAATCAGTGTAATTGAAGACAATCGATGATTATTGCCAGTTGAAAAAAATATATTCCCGATAAAAATCATTTTAATTTCGGTAAGGTTTCCTAAGGTGGTTTCATATATATATTTTTTTGTATGGGAATTGTAATGAAAGAAGGGCGTGTTTAAAAAAGATTATGACTCTGAATGAAATGAAGGAATAATAATGGGTTGATTTAGTTATTGAATAATTTTTTATTTATTAACTACACCTCAAGAGACCTCTGAGAGCTTGGTCATCGATACACGGTGCTAACTAGGGAAAGACTCGGTTGTTGTTATCTAATCTAATCTAATGTAAGTTGCAAAGACTTGTTACATTGGTGATTCACATTTTATGCATTCTCACAAGCAGACACGTACAAATTTGCGCAAACACAAAAACTCAAATCTCAAATGGACATAGGTACACACTCAACTTTTGCCGTACTTCCCTGTAACAGGGGCTACAGTGGCAAAGTGAACCATTTTTTACAGTATCAGTGGTCAGCCTCCTGCTAACCTATGGAATATAAACTGGATAAATTGAATCTATCTATAATCAATAATCTAAATTGTGTAGATACATTTTGCATTTGAGATATATTTAATCATATTTAATACATGCGCTCAAGCACATGTTCGTAAGTTTGCGCTTACGCATGCTGCATGTGTACACACAAAAGAAAATCCAAATCTCAAATGAACACAAGCCCAGTAGCTATTACCTCCTTTCCCTGAAATAGCAGTGACATTGTCAAAAGTGAACCAATTTTCACAGAATAGGTGGTCAGTCTCATACCAACCTACAAGTCGAGGAACATTGAATAAAAAATGAATATATTTTTTGCTTCGTTGGAAATATAGGAAACTAGACCGGTCCGTAGTCTAGTGTTAACACTTCTGACTCGTAGATGGAAGGTTGTGACCAGTCACTGAAGGTCCATCCAGCCTTACAGCAACTGGGTCTTGCTTGAGTATTGGCGCATTATAGCGACGAACGCAACGCAACTAAGCTACACATATAGTGTAACATCTTGCCACGTTATCCCCGAAGGGGTCGCATGTGGCGAGTTGAAACTATTTTGTTGAACAAGCTCGTAAACACCTCTGCGGCACAACAACAAGTGTCATAGACTCCTAGAGCTTTTGCAATCTAGGAAGCCTCCAGCACATGATTTCTTAAAATAATAAAATCGAACCTACTACCTTTTGACTAAGAGTTTTAAGCTTTACCACTTTACTGCGGTCAGGAAAAAGGTCAGGTGAAAGACTGACGAAGAAAGTATATGTTGCAAGACTCGATGGATGTCGTGGTAGAGGAAGACCGAGTAAGGTATGGATGGACCAAATTTCCGAAATTGCGAAAGAATGGAATATCCAGAGTCATAATAAAAGGAGAGTCTGTATGAAGAAGGTTATGACTCTGGAGGAAATGAAAGAACTGTGTAAGGACAGAAAGAAATGGCGGTTGATCTGTGATGTTGGCGGCTAGGGTTTTTCAAATTAAAATTTGTTTTCTGTTAGTTTTTGATGTCCATACATATTATAATTTGTTGATTTTAGAAGTGTAATTTGTTGTGTATGTTCCTTGACTTATAGGTTGGTATGCGGCTGACCATCCATGCTGTAGAAAATGGTTCACTTTGCCAATGTCACCCCTGTTTCAGGAAAGGTCGGCAGGAGTTGCAGGGTGTATGTTCATTTGAGATTCGGTTTTTTTTATTGTAGGACTACATGCGGCATGTTTAAGCGCGAACTTAAACATGCCTGTTTTGTGAGAATGCATATAATGTTTATCTCTAATGTCACTTATATTTTGCAACTTAGATTAGATTAGGATAAAATAAGATTTAACGGACAACTTTACAAAAAAATTAAAAAATCTAAATTTTAAGGGCCCAAGCTTCCATTCATAATTTGGATACCCGTTTACTATTATTTAGTAATAAACCAATAAGGGTATAATTTAGGTAGGCATGGCTCTTTGTCCTGAATTTAATTTTTTTCATAGAAATATTGTCTCTGCTTCCAAGACCATATATTATGTTGGAGCTTTCTAGAGACAGGACGAGCACCGTAAAAAATGTAGGTATTAAATCGAGAAGGTGTACTCGGGAGCGTATAGTTATGTTTTACTGGGTATTATCTTTAATCTAAGTTGCAAAGATATATTAACATTTATAGCTCATATCAAATGCATGCCCACAAACAAACACGTAGTTTGCGCTTACAAATGCTGAATGAGTACTTACAAAAAAATCCAAACCTCAAATGAACATTCACCCTGCAACTTTTGCCGACCTTCCCTGAAACAGGGGTAACATTGGAAAAGTGATTCATTTTTTAGAGTATGGGTGGTCAGCCTCATACCAACCTATAGGTCAAAGAATTATTTTTTAGGTTCTCTTTGAATTGAACTGTAATTATTTATTTTAACACAATTTGGTTCACAATTTACAACAATTGATTTCGAATTTCACGGCTAAATGTTGAATGAACACCTGGCTGTTGTCCTATTGCAGTCCTCTTATATAGGTGCAACAGAGATCTTTCTCGCATATTCCAGATCATTCTTTTTTTCATGATTTCTCGCTCACACCAGAACGTCATTCTACGCACTACCACCATCATGGACTACTCCCAGATGGTTCTACCCACACTATCGTACGTGTATAGGTGCGCGTAGGTACTTTTATTTCGTAGTTCGTAACAGTATACTTGTACTTCCGCACAGAAGTTTCCAAAGTCAAATTTTCCTCATTGGATAAATGTCACACGTCTGTGTTGCTAAGGTTCTTAGCAACTAAAACTAAAATATCAGTTAGCCTTTCCGCTAACAGCCCGGTCGTGGGATATCTTAATGTATGTGTCTTTATTCGTGACCTTTTATTATAAATGACAAAAACAAAAAATTGTGACGTCGTCCAACCAGGTTGCCAAGTTAAATTTGGCTTTTCGATGCTACTTTTCAAAAGGAGTGAAAACGAAGTTCCAAATTTGTTTTCTTTCCTCGGAGACCTTCTAATTGAAGTATTTTATTTTATTGGTTCACTATTGTCAATGTCACCCCTTTTTCCGGGAAAGTCGGCAAAAGTTGCAGGTCTTATGATCACTTGAGGCTTGGATTTTAATTTGTAAGTACACATTCAGAATTTGTAAGCGCGAACTTACAAGTGTCTGCTTGTGGACATGCAGTTAATATGAATTTTAAATGTGAATCTATCTTCTTTCTATCTATCTATCTTTGCATCTTAGATTATAGTTTATAGACACATGCAGTATGTGTAAGCACGATATTACATGTGCCTGATTGTGGGCATGCATAAAATGAAACTTAAGAAAAAAATATATATTTATTGTGCTCATCCCTTCTCTAGGCTGCTAATACAGGTAGGTATTTAATTTTTTTGGATAGTATTATTGTCTCTGCCCCGCTCCATAGACAATGATATCGTATTCATTAATGGCGGTCGGTTCCCGCCAAAATAATGACACGATCGGGCCTAGAATTTTATCAATGAAATGCCTTTTTGTGGTCCCTTTAATGCTACCTTTAAGGCCATTACCAGGGACATTTGTGTGGTTTTTACATTCTTTTTTTATGTGCCAGTATTTAATTATGTATTAGGCACTTTGAAAACAGGGCTGCCAAAAAACAAAGTGATTCTTTTTTCATTTAAATTAAATAGAGTCAAAAGTTTCGATTAAAAACAAGAAAAAATAAATTAAGCTGATTTATTTGGTGAGCGCTGTTTTTGTGTGTATCACAGCTCAAGAGCCCTCAGCCAGCTTGGTCGTCGCTGAAGAAAGCGCAAATTCTCAAGCAAGACCAAGTTGCTGTAAGGCTGGATGGACCTTTTTAGTGACAGGTCTTTGGTAAAGGTTTATGAATTTATCAACCCAGCGAAGAGCGAATTTGAAAATATAATTATGGTATATTTTTTATGCTTCGCCGGGATTCGAACCTACAACCTTCCATTTACGTGTCCGAAGTGTTACCACTGGACTACGGACCGATGTTCCACATTTTATTTTTTTCTTCTTGTTGTTGTATTCCTTGATTTATAGGTTGGTATGAGGCTGACAGCCCATACTGTAAAAATTGGTTTACTTTGCCAATGTCACCCCTGTTTCAGGGAAGGTCGACAAGAGAGATTGGGTTTTTATATTGTAGGTGTTATGGCCAAGGGAGACAAGTGAGCTGATTTTTATAGCGTGTTTGGAATGGAACAACGTTGGTTCGATCTCCGCTTGGATCATTTGACCATAACATTGATCCTGGTTCAATAGATGCAATTGGGTATTTATTAATTAATACTTCATTAAAATAATGAATAATAAATTATTTATTGATGTTTCTGGCGAGGCAGAATAGGTTGGTGAATTGCATTCCTCTTCATAAATCTATTAAAAAAAAGGTTTAATAGCTTGGTACGGCTGACCACCCATGCTGTAGAGAAATTATTCACTTTGTCAGTGTAACCCCTGTTTCAGGGAAGGTCGCCAAGAGTTCCAGGGTGTATGTTCATTTCGAGATTTGGATTTTTATGTCGTAGGTATATATTATATCATACGGCATAAAAACCACATATTATCATATATTGATAGCAGGTACGTTAGCCGTTACCACATGCGGCATGTGCAAGCACGAACTTATTCCAGTGTGCTTGTGAAAATGCACATAATTTGAATCCCTAATGCCACATATCTCTGCAACTTAGATTAGATTAGATTAGATTAAGAGTAAAGTTATTTGGGCAGCCCTGTTTCTGCGTTCGTAAGTCGTCGGTATCATAATTTGTCGGAGCGATTTCCTCCCGATGATCGATCATAATTCGGGGTCCTGTATAAAAAACCCCGGACCCTGCCCGCTCTCATGTGACGCCGCTGCCCTGTGAGCTGTCAATTAGACCCCAAACACGCCCGCGGGCCCCAAAATAAGTGTCGCCGAACCTGCCCAAGACAAAAACATATCCCCCGAAATCCCTACACAAATAATCAAAACAAATCTGGATGTGGAAAAAAGATGGATGTCGTGGTAGAGGAAGACCGAGAAAGGTATGGATGGACCAAATATCCGAAGTTGCAAATGAATGGAATATCCAGAGTCATAATAAAAGAAGAGCCTGTATGAAGAAGGTTATGACTCTGGAGGAAATGAAATAAGTATGTAAGGACAGAAAGAAATGGCGGTTGATCTGTAATGTTGGCGGCTAGGGTTTATTAAATTGGAATTTGTTTTTATTTGTAAATGGATATTTTGTATTTGGATATTATTATTTAGTGATGTGGGTATAAAATGTAATTTGTCGTGTGTGTTCCTTGACTTATAGGTTGGTATGCGGCTGACCACCCATGCTGTAAAAATGGTTCACTTTGCCAATGTCACCCCTGTCTCAGGGAAGGACGGCAAGAGTTGCAGGGTGTATGTCCATTTGAGATTTGGCTTTTATGTTGTAGGTTCACATGAGGCATGTGCAAGCGCGAACTTGTACGTGTCTGGTTGTGAGAATGCATGTAATGTGAATCTCCAATGTAACATATCTTTGCAACTTAGATTAGATTAGATTAGATCTGGTTGGAAATTGGGTCTAAGTAGAGATGAGTATGCCAATGAAGAGATACACAGAAGACATAGAAGACACATTGTCAACGACGATACCATGTTGAAAGCACCAGTTCTCATCAGATCACCGAAGTTAAGCAACATTGGGCGTGGATGCTACTTGGATGGGTGACCGCTAGGTACAAGTGTTGTTGGCATTTCTTGGACCGGTCCGTAGTCCAGTGGCAACACTTCGGACTCGTAAATGGAAGGTTGTGGATTCGAATCCCGGCGGAGTACAAAAAAAAAATACCATTTATATTTTCAAATGTGCTCTTCGCTGGGTTGAAAAATTCATAAACCTTTACCAAAGACCGGTCACTGAAAGGTTCATCCGACCTTACAACAACTGGGTCTTGCTTGAGAATTTGCGCTTTCTACAGCGACGACCAAGCTCGCAGAGGACTCTTGAGGTGTGATACACACAAAAACAGCGCTCACCAAATAAATCATTCTAATATTATTATTATCAGACTCAAGCAAGACTCTCCTCCAGATCCCAAAAAGGTCGATTAGGACAGTGTTTGGAGACCGTGCTTTTTGCACAGCGGCACCGGTGGCCTGGAACGCGCTGCCCGCATATCTGAGGGAGTCTCCGACAGAAGCGGGATTCAGAAGAAGCCTCAAGACTCACCTATTTCCAGGATCATACCATGCCTCTTAGGAGAAAAACCCCTATCTGTTACGCATGAAGCGCTTTTGAGGTGACTATAGTCACGAAAAGGCGATATAGAAAAATTCTTCATTTGATTGATTGATGATAGACTGACGAAGAAAGTTTATAACAATCACTTTTTTTCGGGCTGTGTCGCCGTGGTCTGTACTCTGAGTACGAGTTGCAAAACTTGTAAAGTAAAGTAAAGTTGACGGAAAGTATTAAAGAGTGGTTTTCCACAAAATGTTTTGTTTCTGCCGTTTTTGTTTGTTTCAACTTGATTTTCTTCATCACCGTAGCTCTTTTGCTAAGACCATAAAGTGTAAGAAACAAAAACGGCAGATTTTGGGGAAAATTACTCCTTAATACTTTCCGTTAACTTTACTTAACTCGTACTAAGGGTACTGGTTGATTCTTTTCGGACAGTTTCGCCTATCGGAGCAATGGCCCAAAAAACGTGATTGTTATGTCAACAAAAACCGGCCGTGAAAGCTTCAATGTACAATGAAGAAAAGTATATATTTCTTATGGTTTGTGTATTAACACTGAAAATTCATGTTATATTCACATAAGTTATTTTGTACATATATAAGATATTCATTATCATTTCATAGCGCCTATTACCGTATTCTACAATTGTGTATTTTTACTTATAACACCTATAAACAGTGATTGTCAAGTTGTGAAATAAATTGTAAATTGTGAAAAATAAATTATGGCATTTAAATTATAAAGAGAATCCAGCAGAGAATGTTACAATATCATTGCAACTTAGATTATAGATTTTATAGATTGTACCTGAAAATGATCGAGAGATCGATATAAAAAATATATTTAATGAACACGAACAAAGAAAAATGAAGTGGACATTGAAATAAAGCAGATACCATTTCCGTTTCAAAATTAATGATTCCTAATTGAAAGCGTTCAAAAAACCATTTCGACGTGACCACATGGTGGCATTATCCTATATTAATAATATCCGCAAAAAGGAAGGCCCAGGTAAACAATGCATGGATCAAATTATCATTATTTCCGCCGCTGCGACGTAGAGCATCGTATATTCAAAACCACGATTCATAAAAGAAGAGCCTGTATGAAAAAGGTTATGACTCTGGAGGAAATGAAAGAAGTATGTAAGGACAGAAAGAAATGGCGGTTGATCTGTATGAATATCCGAAGTTGCGAATGAATGGAATATAGAGCCTAATAGAAGAACCTGTATGAAGAAGGTTATGACTCTGGAGGAAATGAAAGAAGTATGTAAGGACAGAAAGAAATGGCGGTTGATCTGTAATGTTGGCGGCTAGGGTTTATTAAATTGGAATTTGTTTTTATTTGTAAATGGATATTTTGTATTTGGATAATATTATTTAGTGATGTAGGTATAAAATGTTATTTGTCGTGTGTGTTCCTTGACTTATAGGTTGGTATGCGGCTGACCACGCATGCTGTAAAAATGGTTCACTTTGGCAATGTCACCCCTGTTTCAGGGAAGGACGGCAAGAGTTGTAGTGTGTATGTCCATTTGAGATTTGGGTTTTATGTTGCAGGTTATGTGGCATGTGCAAGCGCGATATTGTACGTGTCTGCTTGTTGAAATGCATATAATGTGAATCTCCAATGTGACATATATTTGCAACTTAGATTAGATTAGATTAGATCAAAATGACCAGTTTGTGGGTTACGATACTCTGCTTTGGAGGGGTCGATTTGTATGCGAAAAAGACAGGAAATGGTAGTTTTTTTACGGGGAATTATGCTCGCCCCTAATTTGACCGTAATGGCTCTAAAATGCAACTTAAATAATGATAGGAACTCAACTGAATGACGTCAGCAGAAATGACAAGCCGTGAGCACTGGAAAAATTATTACATTTTGCTGCCTACCCACGCTTGAAACGCTTTGCACGTCCCTGGTATAATAATCTTTCATCTATAATCAGAGCCGCAAAGATATATTGCATTTAAGATTCATATTGCATGCATTCCCACTAGCAGACAGGTTAACTCATGCCGCATGTGGACTTTACAACATAAAAACCCAATCTCATATAAACACAAGCCCTGCAACTTTAGTCAACCTTACCTGAAACAGGCGTGACATTGCCAAAGTGAATAATTTTCTACAGAATGGGTTGTCAGCCTCATACCAACCTATCAGTCAAGGAAGGTATTTGCAGCAAGACAAGAAGAAGAAGAAGTTCTCAATAGAAAAACGTCGGTGTTATAATAATAATAATAAATCTTTATTCTAGCCCGGTCACGCGGAGGGTGCAATACGTGACCAGCCATATAAAAAAACATAGATCGAAAAAAAAACATATAATAAAATAGAATAAGAAAAACAGTTATGGACGTGGCGGCAAGTCGCTTGTTCGACTAGACCATTTATGGAACAGAATAACGTTGCATTTGTTCGAATCACGTCTCGACATAACTTCGACCCTGGTTCAACAGATGCCATTGCATGCACATTAGTTTCTGCTTTCGCATGAAGACAACTGGCCAGGAAAAATAGGTTGGTGGATTGCATTCCTCTCCACAAATCTATATTTAAAAAAAAAAGTCTTTTTATATAAAAAAAAAAACTATTAATTAATGAGGAATAAATTCGATTAAGAGGCCGCATCATTAAGGCCATGTGAACCTAAATATTTTTCACTCAATTACATATAACAGCATACACGCCGTGTGTGTGTTTTTTTTTCATTTGCAAAGAAGTTATAATTCGTTCGCCGCGGGAATCGAACCCGCCGCCTTTTGTTCGGCAATTGGCTTCCCCGATCCGCCCGCTCCTCGCCTGGTAAGGTTCCACGACAAATTGGTCAAAGACAACCCGCCCACAGACAGCTCGCCCATGGACAAATCGGTCAGTTTGTCCATACGACTTTTTGGTCAACGACATTTTGTTCACATACCTACGTACAATACATGGCCCACAGACAGCTATATAAGAATATAATATCGACGGTTAAAAGGCAGTACGCGACAGTACGCGACATCAACTAAATTGTTCAGGAGAGCAGTTTAAACTTGAAATTGCAGAAAAATGGCATAACTATTATATTTTTTATCATATCGTTTAAATCAAAACAGCTCTATAATTGAAACAAATTTATTGGCATTTCTATTAATGTGGTTGTACGACGACAAAAAAGGTCAAAATCTTGTCGGTTACACCAAAACCATGCTTCGGAAGCGCAGTTGTTTGCTTGGGCATAAACAACACAAAAATCATTGTAGAGCTATAAGAGTTGGTGCATTAGAAAGAGCGGAAATTTTCAAGTAGGATAGCATTCATAACTCATTTCGTCACCAAAACGTAAGTCACTACCCGCGGACAGACACTCAGATCCAGAGACTCAAATAAAAGTCTGCTTGCTCCAGCTGCCGCGCAGAGCCACAAGGACGGTGTTTGGTTACCGAGCTTTTAGCGTTGCTGCTCCGATGGCCTGGAATTCTCTTCCTGCGACCCTCAGGGAGCTGAAGACTGAGGCAGCTTTTCGCGAAGGGCTCAAAAAATCTTTCAAAGACTCCTACAAAGCGCCTTTTCAGTGACTCAGTCACGAAAAGGCGCTATAATGCAAATGTTTATTTTATTATTATTATTATTATTATCTGTGGTCGAGTTGTTGTGAACGAACTTGTCAGTGAACGAGCGGTCTGTGGACAAGTTTTCTTGGACCGATTTGTCGTGACGCGGCCTGGTCCTCTATCTCTCTACCCCTGTCATAATACAATATATTTCAACACTTGTAGAAATGGCATTATGAGGAGTTATAACTAATTTAAACGATTTCTTTTGATAAAGAGGGATAAAGAACCTTTGGTATTTGTAAATATTTAAAAAATATATTGTTATGATTTTACTTGGGGTTCTTTTTTAATTTTACTGCAATTATTTTTTTTTTTTTTTTTTTTTAAAAAAAAATAGATTTGTAGAAAGGAATGCAATCCACCAACCTATTTTGCCTGGCCAGTTGTCTTCATGCGAAAGCAGAAGCTTGTGTGCATGCAACGGCATCTGTTGAACCAGGGTCGAAGTTATCGTCGCGGGATTCGAACCAGCGTTATCCGGTTCCAAATAACCAGTCTTGATCCCCGCGGCCATAACACCGACTAAATTTATTTTCACAGAATTTATTTTACACGTTTTGGTTCGCAATTTACAAAAAATGATAATCTCTGCTTATCATGCTACATCACTCCTCATCTTCAAGCTCTGCATTGGCTGAAAATCCCTGAGAGGATCACTTTTAAAGTCGGTTTGCTCACCTTCAAAGCACTGCGTGGGAGTGCTCCGGGGTACCTGATGGAGCTGGTGTCTCCAGCTACTACAACCTCGCGCGGACAAACACTGAGGTCAGCTGCATCAAGAAGAAGCTACCTGGAAGTAACTAGTAGCTGCAATATAAAAGGCGGCAGGTAGCTTGCAGAAGTCAGTCTTGATACGACGCTCTGCTTTTGAACAAGATAGACATTGTAAGTGAAGACCAACTGTGAAATAAATGTAAAGTGCTAAATCATAAATGTGAATTGTTAAATATAAATATAAATTGTTAAATAAATCTAAGTGTAAAATAAATATCCATGAAAGAAGACCAGTTATTTTAATTTAATGACTTTTTGAACCCTAAAAACACAACAGTACCAAATCGCCACATGAGACCTCTTCAGGAATAAAGCAGGCGAGAAGTTGCACTATATGTGTAGCTTATTTGCGTGTTTTTTTTAAATATACCTTTGGGACTTAGTTTATAGATTTTTAGTCGAGTACCCCTGGCGCAGTAGAATCGCTTCCATTATCGCTGCGGAACAATTTCCCCGGTGAATGGCGACCCCTGGCCGCGGTACAAATTAAATTAATGACCGCCGGCTCCTTGTATTGTGTGGCAGGGGTGATTAATCGAGGGCCGCGGTCTTTGGCGGGCCGCGAGCGCAATAGGGGGCACTAAAAGCGCACCTATATGCGGCTACATACACCGTAACATCGATAATAGACAAATTAATTGTCAAGAATTGGGGCTGGATTTAATAAAACTTAAGAGTCCGGTCGATAGCTCAGTTGGTAGAGTGCTTGCATTACATGCCGTGAGCTCGGGTTCGAATCCCACCGAGGAGGTCAGAAATGATTTCCCGTTTCGGTGTTTATTTCAAACCCCAAAATGAAATACTCAGCCTTCACAAGAAATGAGTACCAGCCGTCTCGGGAGCTGGGAAGCCCCCACTTCAACTGAAGTGGTTGGTGTAAGGCTGGCCCCCTTACTTGGCGTTTAAGACTGTTCCGCAGTCTAGTGGTTAACACTTCTGACTCGCAAATGGAAGGTTGTGGGTTCGAATCTCGGCAGAGTACAATAAATATACAATTTATATTTTCAAATATGCTCTTCGCTGGGTTGAAAAATTCATATACTTTTACCCTGACTTTATTATTATTTGTTTATTTCTAAAATGCAATTTGTTGTGTATGTGCCTTGACTTAGGTTGGTATGCGGCTGACCACCTATGCTGTAGAAAATGGTTCACTTTGCCAATGTCAAGTGTTGAAGGGCTTATTTTCATTTGAGTTTGAGTTTTATATTGTAGGTTCACATGCGGCATGTTTAAGCGCGAACTTATACGAGTCTGCTTGTGGGAATACATTTTATACAAATCTCAAATGTAATATATCCTTGCAACTTAGATTATAGATTATTATGGTTCACTTGAAATTTTTGTAGGTACTATATCGTTCAACGGCTCGGGTACTAATCCCCCTTCGAAGCCCTGTGATCTGTATTTGTAGATGAATAAGGGTTGCTCTGGCATACACCAGACCATGCCAGAATATTCTCAATGAAAAGCTTCGAGCAAACACCAGGACAACCATCTAAACGCTAGTTCTATAGACGTGTAACGTTTGACCACGGAGAAAGAAACAAATTTGGAACATCCGAGCCGAAACCGTTCCGAGACCAATAAAAGAAAATCACCATGACTTAGTAAAACTGGTGAATACAAACTAATGTATACCTGCTAGAAAATGATTTAATCAAATCGACTTCCTTTTATATTATTTTATTAAATTGAGCATCAAACGGAAAACACCGAAAAGACGTTTTTTTTTTCATCATTTAAATTAAATGACTAGTGCCATATTGAGTGGTCCGAATACACTATTAATAGAGTTTAACAAAAATATATATATAAATATATGGAAAGTGAAGCAGCGCCACTGGTGAGTGTTTCAGTTTGAATAGGTTTTTTATGAAACGCTACGGTGGAGCTTAGTTTTTTTGAGGTTTCGGTGTTAGAAAGAAATTAACGATCATTTTGTAAGCTCAATACGACACCCGCGGTGAGCAGAATTTTCCCATCCGGAGTGAAAAAGAGCTGGAGAGATGAACCCGAACCGAAATATATTTAAAAAAATGGTTCATTTGCGTTTATGAAAAAAAACTAGGCGTGTTTATTGATTATTTATCTAGTAAACAAAATATATATTTTCAAAGAATGTCGAAAAAATAGTAAAGAATGGGTACTTTTCCCAATTTTTTGTATTTTGTAAATCCATAATGTTGTTATGTAAATAATATATATAGCTGCGGGGATCAAGACAGGTTATTTAGAACCGGATAACGCTGGTTCGAATCCCGCGACGATAACTTCGAGCCTGGTTCAACAGATGCCATTGCATGCACACAAGCTTTTGCTTTCGCATGAGGACAACTGGCCAGGTAAAATAGGTTGGTGGATTGCATTCCTTTCCACAAATCTATTTAAAAATATATATAAATATACTCGGATATATATATATATAAATGTAAGATAGGTAGGCGCATTAGTTATAGCTGATGAGAGTTGGAGTAATTATTATAGGTACCTAGGAAAGAGACATTCAATTATGTACCTACTGGAAGCTTTATGTTCTGGAAGGTTCCAGCAAAATTGGCTTCTAGTAACTACTGCCTTTGGGAGTATAAAGGGCTGCAAGCGGCTTGCATGAGTCAGTCTTGATACGACGCTCTGCTTTTGAACAAGAAAGACAGTATCAGTAAAAGCGAACCAACGGTGAAATAAATGTAAATTGCTAAACCATAAATGTGAATTGTTAAAAATAAATTGTTAAATAAATCTAAGTGTAAAATAAATATCGTGTAAAGAAGACCAGTTTTTTTTTAATTTGAAGACTTTTTGAACCCTAAAAACAGAACAATGTTATAGATATAAAAGTTTCATCTTTACAATTATCTAATCTAATATAAGTTGCGAAAATATGTCACATTGGGGATTCACATTACACGCATTCTCACAAGCAGACACGTATAAATTCGCGCAAAAACATGCCGCATGTGAACCTACGACATAGAAACAAAACCAAAAACATTTCCAAAACACAACATATTTTTTTTGGTCTCATAATTTTTTTAACGTTAAATTTTAGATAAATTATCCTTACACACATCAATTTTTTTTCACGAATGTTACTAAAAAAAAAACAAAAAATGAACGCATAAAATACTCCAATCTTAGGACATGCAGCAGCCCAGTTTTTACCGAACCCGAAAAATAAATTTGTGGTTCACATTCGCCCCGCATTTAGCCTGCTTTATATGAAAAGAAACTTGGTGTGAACAGCGCTTTGTCCGGCTCCCCTTCAATAACATCATTTCTACTGATTTCTCATCAGTCAACTAATTTCATTATTACGTCCTCAATACAAGATGACGTTCCTTCTTCTTCTTCTTTTTGTGCCACTTCTATCGAAGATCGGCGATCATCTAAATCTAAGGGGCTGCCCATATATTACGTCATTCGAATTAATGGGGGGGGGGAGAGTCTGGTCTGCGGATGATGGCAAATGATGTACGAGTTCCAAAAGTGACGTCGTTCTTGTAAATACCAATTTCTACAGAATATACAAAATATTATGTAAGTAATATGACATTATTAATTATTAAGCTCATCCATTATTACAGCAAGAGGGGGGGGGGTCGAAAATCGATGACGTAATTTATGGACGGCCCCTAAGTTGCAAAGATATGTATCATTTGAGATGCATATTAAATGCGTTCCCACAAGTAGACACGCATCATTTCGCGCTCACACATGCCGCATGTGGACCTACGATATAAAGAACCCAATCTTAAATGAACATAAGCCCTGCAACTCTTGCCGGCCTTCCCTGAAACAGGGGTTACATTGGCAAAGTGTACCATTTTTACAGCATGGGTGGTCAGCCTCATACCAACCTATAAGTCAAGGAATCATCATGGCTATTTTAACTTTAGCTGCTGCGGCTCGAAACAGGGACTTGGTGCTTGGGCCGAAACGTTCCAGGAGGTAATTTCACATGCTTTTTCTTTCTTTCACAAAATTATAGATTCAAGTTATTAAAATGCATCCGCGTTTTTAACATTTTTTTAAAAGAAATCCTGTGCGGGAGACTCCTTAGATTTCCGAGACTCTAAGGGTCTATAACACTTGTTGTAGTGCCGCAGAGGTGTTTACGAGCTTAGTTATCGCTACAAAGCGCCAATACTCAAGCAAGACCTAGTTGCTGTAAGGCTGGATGGACCTTTAGTGACCGGTCTTTGGTAATGCAATATATATTTTTCACCTAGCAATTTTATTGAAAAAATCATACAACCTTTACCAAAGACCGGTCACTAAAGGCCCATCCAGCCTTACAATAGCTAGGTCTTGCTTGAGTATTGGCGCTTTGTAGCGACGACCAAGCTCGTAAAGACCTCTGCGGCACTACAAGGGTCTCTGAAATCTAGAGAGTCTCCCGCACAGGTGTTTTCTTAATTTTGTGTTATAAATATGCCACTTATTCAGTTTTACCGTTAAGGTATCGATATTACAGATTTACTAGTCTGGTCGATAGCTCAGTTGGTAGAGTGCTTGCGTTCCATGCCGTAAGCTGGGGTTCGAATCCCAGCGAGGGTGTCAGAAACGATTTCCCGTTTCGGTGTTTATTTCAAACCCCAAATAAAAGACCGGCAAGGTTAACTCAGCCTTCACAAGAAAGAGTACCAGCTCTCTCGGTAGCTCGGAAACGCCCACTTCAACTGAAGTGGTTTGCGTACGGCCGGCCCCTTTACCTATAAAACTAAATAGGTTCAACTTACCACATGCGACCCCTTCGAGAATAACGCTGCAAGAAGTTACACTATATGTGTAGCTTAGTCGCGTTTTTTTTTAGCATGTGTAACAATATTTAGGCGTTAGTGAATTCTAACGTCATGGACATCAAAAAAACATTAAAAACACATTGAAGGGTTGTCAAATAACGAAATTGCGTGTCAAATCCATAATTGGACGTTTTTCTTTCCCCTTCATGCGACCAAATTCTGACCAAAAACAGTTGGCCGAAATTGCATCGAAAATTGGTGTCTATTGTGGACAATTATTAAAAAATAAAAGTGATCCTAAAAGGGTAAAATGATTTTCGAACATTAAAAAAATATCCTTTGGTTATGTGATGTCACCCATAGTACCTAAATTAAGAAGTGGATTTAAATTTTTGATTAAAAAAAAAGATTTGTGAACCAACCTATTTTTCCTGGCCAGAAACAGTTTTATTTATTTTACTAACGGAGGTGGGAATCCCCCACTTTAACTGAAAGTGAAAGCGCCTTCACATTATGCATGCGTGCATACAAATAAACAAAACCTCACATGAACATAAACCTTACAACTCCTTCCGCTTTTCCCTGAAACAGGGGTGGCATCGGCAAAAGTGAACCGATTTTTACAGCATGCGGGGTCAGCCTCATACCAACCTATCAGTCAAGGAGCACAAAATATTATAACTGATTTACAAAAAAACCTTCAAGAACTCCAATTTAAAATAAAATTAACTTAATATTAAACTTGAAACTAATGCCCTTACCACCATTGTTGCAAATCAACCGCCATTTTTTCGGTCCTTGTCGGTGTCTAATCCTCGTTAATCGATTCAGAACGATTTTTATATGCTGTTGTTTTTTTTAGCCATAAAATAAATAAATAAAAAACGTCGCAGGAGAAAAAAAAACAGAAAACCTTAAACTTATTGATGGCGCCTCCAGCCCACGTGATCTTGCTTTTATTTTATTTTTAGTTTTCTCAGAGTGGCACCATTGAATATTTTGACAAATTCAAAAACACGTTATTGGTCTTGAAAGCGTTATCTTTTAGTTTAGAAGAGGCGCTGACAGGGCCGCATTTGAAAGCCAGAAATGTTTTTATAATTATTTTTTAATCTACAATAATAATCTAAGTTGCAAATATATATTAACATTTAAAGGTCATATCAAATGCATGCCCACAAACAAACACGTGTAGTTCGCGCTTACAAATGCTGAATGTGTACTTACAAATAAAATCCAAACCTCAAATGAACACAACCCCTACAACTTTTGCCGAGCTTCCCTGACACAGGGGTGACATTGGCAAAGTGAATAATTTTTTACAGTATAGGTGGTCAGCCTCATACCAACCTATAAGTAAAAGAATACAATATTTTAATTAAAATAGATTTGTGAAGAGGAATGCAACTCATCAACCTTTTTTGCCTGGGCTGGAATCTCATCACCAAAGTAATTCTTTCCTACCGAATATTGGTAATATTTGTATGAGAACTAATCAGCTGTTTACTTGCGGCCATCGTGGATTGACAGGTCTTCATACAAATATTACCGATATTCGGTAGGTTAGCATTACCGTGGTGATGAGAGTGCCAACGCCTTACCCCCTCGACCGCTTCATCCCATTATTGATATTACATTAGGACTGGTGTGAAAAAAAGAGAAGAGCAAGCATGAAGAGTATTGAGGAGTGTTGGTAGAGCGCTTGCATTCCATGCCGAGTGCTCAGGTTCAAATCCCAGCGAGGGTGTCAGAATGATTTCCCGTTTCGGTGTTTATTTCAAACCCAAAATAAAATACCAGCAAGGTTCACTCAACCCTCACATGAAATGAGTATCAGCCCCCTCGGGAGCTACGAAACTTCCACTTCAACTGACGTGGTTGGCGTAAGGCCGGCTGTAAAAAATAAATACGTTCAACTCGCCACATGCGAACCCTTCGGGGATAACGCGGCAAGAAGTTACACTATATGTGTAGCTTTATTTACAGTGGCGAAGGGTGAAGTGGACGACATAAGGGCGGTTCTCTTACCTGTAACAATAAATAGGTTCCACTCGCCACATGCGACCCTTTCGGAGAGAACGTGGCAAGAAGTTACACTATATTTGTAGCTATTTTGCGTTGCGTAGAGAATTTCCCGCACACGAGCTCTTAAAAAAAAGTTTTTACAAAAATGTATTCCAATCCGTGTCTGGTTTCGGCCTTAGATAAGAGCAACACCTTTCCAACAAGGAACAGATAAACGCAGTCCATTCATCAAGTGAGGGACGCAGGGCCAAACTAGGACTTAAACAAAAAAAACTGTTTTTTTCTTTAAATAATTTTATGTTCACACCTAATACAGCCCTGTCTAATTTTAGTTTTTCTTCTGTATTGCAGATGTTAATTAAAGTAATTTTCTATACTGTAACTGTAACTCTGTGACCATTCCGCTAGGGGCGACGAGAGCTTCTGCGGAGCTGCCTCCATTTCTTCCTGTCCTTATAAACCTCTTTCAACTCACCTTTCTTATCACCTTTTTTATGCATTTTCTTCTTCTACGCTTGCTTTGTATATCCCATTATTTCACAATCTCCTTTTATTTTATTTTATCTACAATTATGTAGCATTAAAGTTTGAAACCTATTTATTTTCCCGCTGATGGAGGGCAAGCTTTCTCCGACATTCTTTTTGCAGGAAATTACAATAAGGGTAAAAAAATGGTATTGAAGAGAACAAAGAACTTATCAGGTATGGAATCTTTCTTAGAAATATTGTTATACTCATAGAATTAATCTAACTGAAAAATCATGCCTCCAGGGTTTGCAACGGCACAACTAGGCACTGCCTTTGTAAGAGGATGGAGACAAGCAGAGATAAACGGATAACACAAAAGTAGACTGCCTTTACAAGGGTATGGCAAGCAGCAGAAACAAATGCCTTTACAAGAGGATGGCATCCAGCAGCGACAAATGGCTAGCATAACAAGGCACTGCCTTTGTAAGAGGATGGAGACAAGCAGAGATAAACGGATAACACAAAAGTAGATTGCCTTTACAAGGGTATGGCAAGCAGCAGACACAAATGGCTAGCACAACAAGGCACTGCCTTTACAAGAGTATAGCGAGCAGCAGAGCCAAATGGCTAGCACAACAAGGCACTGTCTTTACAAGAAGATGGCGACTAGCAGAGACAAAATGGCTAGCACAACGTGGCATTGCCTTTACAAGAGGATGGCGACCAGCAGAGACAGATGGCTAGCACAATAAGGCACTGCCTTTACAAGAGAATGCCGAGCAGCAGAGACAGATGGCTAGCACAACAAGGCACTGCCTTGGTAAGTTACTCGCCTACTTTGTTATGGTCACAGTCTCGTGAGACCTGTTTTGACAGGTCGAGGCGTCGGAAATGACTTGAAAAAACAAATTGTTAAATTTCCAAACTTTATAGCTGATAATGCCAATTTAGGTATTTTTTACGATGCCAATAAATAAACAACTGATAATATTTTTATGGTTAACATTTGAAATTTAATTTATTGAACGTCATCGCTTAGATACGTTTGTCGTATAGAAGGAGATAACTGTTTTTCTTTAGTCTTCTATGAATGGAATTTAATCTTAATTTTATTACTTAATTTTAATGTATTTCAATAATTTTTAAATCTTTAATCTAAGTTGAAAATATATATTACATTTGAGATTCAAATTCAATGCATTCCCAAAAATAGACATTTAAAAACAACAAATAACAAACACAGGTTCGCGCTGCATTAAACATGTCGCATGTGGACTTACAATATAGAAACCCAATCTCAAATGAACATAAACCCTGCAACTCTTGCCAACCTTTCCTGAAACAGGGGGGAAATTGGCAAAGTGAGCCATTTTTTACAGAATGCGTGGTCAGCCTCATGCCAACCTATAAGTCAAGGAATATAATGTAAAGGCTCCTTATTTAAGACCGATTCCGAATTTTTGTTCTGATCACCCATGCTGTACACACTTGGTTCACCTTTGCCAATGCCACCCCGGTTTCAGGAAGAGGCGGCGGGATTTGCAGGGTTTGTGTTCATGTGAGGTTTGATTTATTTTACAACTACACATGCAGCTTGTCCAAGTGCAAACTTATAACTGTCTGTTTGTGGGCACACATTTCATATGAATCTGAAATGTGAACATATTGTCGCGAACTTGAAATACGTACGTGCGCTTTTACACGCATACATCATATGACGGACTATGAATTCAAAGTGACTACGCACACCTATACACGCACTATAGAACCATCTAGGAGTAGTACATGATTGTATTAGTGCATTGGAATGACGTTCTGGTGAAAGAATTATCTAGTGAATGCAAGAAAGACCCCTCTGGTACCCTATATAAGAGATCAAAATGGTACGGAGAGAGCAATTTGCTGTGAAACACCAATAAACAGTGATTGTCAAGTTGTGAAATAAATTGTAAAAAATGAATTATTGCATATTATTAAAAAGAGAACCCAGCAGACAACTTAACAAAATCTTTGCAACTTAGATTATTGATTTTAGTAAGTTGGACACTTCTACCTTTACGTCGTTCGATATTTATATGGTCGATTTGTATGCCATCATTTTTGAGTAGGATTTTATAGCTCATTAGAAATCAATAAAAGTTAAAAGAACTTTAAAAACAAATCGTCAGAGGCGCAACATATGTTTTCCTTTATCAAAAAAAAAATATTTGATCTGCAATGCTGGTGGCTACGCAACGCAACTAAGCTTCACATATAGTGCAACTCCTTGCCGCGCTATCCCCAAAGGGCTTCGCATGTAGCGTGTGGAAACTTTTACAGGTAGAGCTGGGGGTTTCCCAGTTCACAAGTTAGCTGATACTCATTTCTTGTGAAGGCTGAATAAACCTTGCCGGTATTTTATTTTGGGGTTTGAAATAAACACCGAAACGGGAAATCATTTCTGACAACCTCGGTGGGATTCGAACTCGAGTTCTCGGCATGGAATGCAAGCTCTCTACCAACTGAGCTATCGACCGGCTAAGACTGTCAAATTTTAAATGCTATTTATTTGCCGATACCCCTTTTTCAGGAAAGGTTGACAAAAGTTGCAAGGTTTATGTTCATTCAAGGTTTTGATTTTAATATAATGATAACTGCAGATCAAGTGAAGAACTCCAAATCTGTGGGTGTATTTCGCGGAGCACTCAAGACACACCTTTTTAGAAAGTCTTATCCATGATCGGAGAGGGCCCTTGAGGTGTGACACACACAAAAACGGCGCTCACTTATCATTTGTAATTTAAAAGAAATAATATATAAATATAGTTGATAGGTTTTCGGGTGACTTCGTTGACTTACAATTTTTTAGCCGATGTTTCAGATCGGTATCACGATCCCTCATCAGGGCGGTCCTTCTGTGTGTAAAAGTTGTATTTTAAAATAAATTAGCCTGATATAATAAATAAATAAAAGTGCCCTTTTTTTTAATAAAAAAAGAATAAAAACCTCTGCAGTGGATTTGGCCACTCCTAGTGGAATGGCGGCAGAGTTAAAGTTACCCTTAAACAGCGGTTGTTTCAGGGCAGTAGTTTAAGGTAAATTGGAAAAAGTGAATCGATTTAAAAAAAACAAAAAGTAGGCCGAGTGACGTCAGGAAAAGAGGCCATAGAAAATCACCATCATCATTATCATCTTCACCATTGTATGTTTTAGTTTCAAATCCATCTAATCATCAACACCTTCTCGAGCCCACAAAATTAATAGGAGCGTTCAGGCGCGACAAGAAAAATCAATTTGGTCGAGCCGCGTGGACATTAATTGGTCCCATTTGTGACCAAAACGACCAAAAAACCGACCAAGTGACCAAAAAAACGACCAAATGACATGCATATGTGGCGCGATGAAGATATCCAAGCGATGGGAGGAGCGGCCGAAGAGTTACAACATTTAAAGTGGACACTTTGAATGTGTAATGAACTATCGGATTGACCATTTGGAATTTAGATTTGAAAATAAAATCTGTTGGTGTAGAATGAGTGCACAATTTGGCTTAGACAAAAAGGTGGGATTTAATTTAAAGAGATGTAAAAATCTGGACTTTGAAATCCAGATAAAAGTCGGGATGTTGAACGATCGGGGTAATGAAAAATTAGAGAATGAACATTTAAAAAAATGGGACACAAAGTCGACAAAATTGGGACACGTAATGTCGATAAATAGGGCAAATAAAATAAATATTTTGGACTTATAAAACCAAGAAATTCAGACAAATAAAAACGAAAAATTATGACGCATCAAATTGAGAAACTGTAAATCGAAAAATGGACTTATAAAATTGAAAAATAGAGACATATAATATGGAAAAATTAAAACCAAAAAAATCGAAAAATTGTGACAAAAAAAATTCAAAAAATTGTGACATACAAAATCGAAAAACGTGACACACAAAATCGAAAAATGTGACACACAAAATCGAAAATTGTGACACACAAAATCGAAAATTGTGACACACAAAATCGATAAATTAGGGCACATAAAATCGAAAAATTGGGACACACAAAATCGAAAAATTAGGGCACATAAAATCGAAAAATTGGGACACACAAAATCGAACACTTAGGGCACATCAAATCGAAAAATTGGGACACACAAAATCGAAAAATTTGGACACAAAAAATCAAAAAATTGGGGCACACCAAATCGAAAAATTGGGCCACATAAATTCGAAAGATAAGGATATTGCGACATCAAGCAAGTACGTGAGTGCACCAGCTATGAAGAATCAAATCGAAAGTGCTTTGGGCTGGAGCAGGTACCGAACCCTAGCGCCCTAGGTGTGAAGTCGAGGCGGTGGGTACTACATACATCTCGCCGTTATCTGCTCGCTGGCCGGATGCGAGCCGTGTTGCTGGTCCGGCTGAGGCGGAGTGTAGACACGCTCCGAGATAACCGACTCATTTGTAGCGGACAGTGCTTGTAGAAGGGGTGGTCAGCCATATTGATAAATTTAACATTTCTAATCTAAGTTGCAAAGATATGTAAAATTAAGGATTCACATTATATGCATTTTCACGTATAAGTTCGAGCTTAAACATGCCGCATGTGGACAATATACAAACTCAAATCTCAAATGAACATACACCCTGTAACTCTTGCCGACCTTCTCTGAAACAGGGGTGACATTGCCAAAGTGAATGATTTTGTATATGTAGCATGGGCGGTCAGCCGAATACCAACCCATAAGTCAAGAAATATCAGGATTATTTATTTGGTGAGCGCTGTTGAATCACAACTCAAGAGCCCTCTGCGAGCTTGGTCGTCGCTATATAAAGCGCCGATTTTCAAGCAAGACCCAGTTGCTGTAAGGCTTTAGTGACCGGTCTTACGTGAATGAATATAAAATTTTCCCCCACCTCACCAAATAAAGCATTATAATTTATTTATTTTAAAAAAACACAGTTTTAATTCATTATTCTTTATTTTTTGCTTAAATATTTTCGCCTTAAAAGGCATCATCAGGAGAACTCTATAGAGTCACTGCTTCTCGAGTCGAGCAAAAAATAAAAATAGACAGTTAAAACTGTGTTTTTTTAAAATAAATACGAACTGAAGGAGGTATGTCAGGATAGGAAAAAATGGAGGCAACTCTGCAGAGGCTCTGTCCACCCCTAGCGGAATGGTGACAGAGGTACAGTTACAGTTACACAGTGTGAACCACCAAACCCTAACAAATACATCCTAATTTTATTAATTTTAGAAGTAAAATGAATTATTTTCCGATATTTTTTTCAACTAATTTCTCATGCCTTGTCTACCCCTGGCAGGGAATGAGGCTGTTATCGCTACACCCCATACATCCAACATGGAAATCGGTAAATTGTGTAATTTACAAGGTTCACTTCAACATAGATAAACGTGGAATCAATAAGCCAGCCGGAATGCTCGATTTCCAGTCTAAATAAATAGGGTTTTCCGTGCATTTCAATCCTAGTGTTATGATTTTGCTGAGGTTCTCTTTTAATTAAACTGCAATTATTTATTTTGAAATACTGTTACGTTTTTAGGGTCCCAAAAGTCTTTCAATTAAAAAACACTGGTCTTCTTTTACAGTTGTTTATTTTTACACTTTTAATAATTTATTTTCACAAAGATAGTCTCGATTATTCCATTACACTTGGTTTCTGTTCACTGGTCAATGTATTTGTAAAGCTGGCAGGAGACTGTAGTGGTGAGAGCTTGAATAATAACTGACTCTGCAAGCGACTTGCATCCTTTTTATACTCTTCAAAACAGTACTATCTAGAACTATATTTGCTAGACAGTTCCAGATTCAAGTAGGTACGTAATAATCATTATTTCTAGATGCTTCAAGTATTTTATTCAATTATTCCTACCCACACATATTTATGAGGATTCTTATTGCATAGTTATAGCTAATACCTATTCTAATATTTAAATAACAATACTTTATTTTACACAATTTACAACAATTGATTTCTAGCTCTGGCTTTCGACTTCACGGCTCAATGTTGTTATCGACACTTTTCTGATGCCCCGTTGCAGTCCCTTTATAAAGGTACAAAAGAGATCTTTCTTGCATATTTCAGACCATGATGGATCATACCAGACGGTTTTACACACACTATTGTACCTGTAGGTACAGGTGAACGTAGGTACTTTGAAGTTCGTAGTTCGTAACACTACCACCATCATAACAGTGCCATATTTTTCTATACACTATGTATGCATGAGGTACTCCAAGTTCGTAAAACTATATTTATCATAATCTAAAGGCAGTGCTTTGTTGTGCTATGCTTCTTTCCCTCCTGGTGTCATTCTTTTGTAAAGGCAGTGCCTTGTTGTGCTAGCCTTCTGTCTCTGCTGGTGTCATTCTTCTGTAAAGGCAGTGTCTTGTTGTGCTATCCACTTGTCTCTGCTGGTCACCATCCTCTTGTAAAAGCAGTGCCTTGTTGTGCTAGGCTTCTGTCCCTCCTGGTGTCATTCTTCTGTAAAGGCAGTGCCTTGTTGTGCTAGGCTTCTGTCCCTCCTGGTGTCATTCTTCTGTGAAGGCAGTGACTTGTTGTGCTAGCCTTCTGTCTCTGCTGGTGTCATTCTTCTGTAAAGGCAGTGCCTTGTTGTGCTATGCTTCTTTCCCTCCTGGTGTCATTCTTTTGTAAAGGCAGTGCCTTGTTGTGCTAGCCTTCTGTCTCTGCTGGTGTCATTCTTCTGTAAAGGCAGTGTCTTGTTGTGCTATCCATTTGTCTCTGCTGGTCACCATCCTCTTGTAAAAGCAGTGCCTTGTTGTGATAGCCTTCTGTCTCTGCTGGTTGTCATTCTTTTGTAAAGGCAGTGCCTTGTTGTGCTAGCCTTCTGTTTCTTCTGGTGTCATTCTTCTGTAAAGGTAGTGCCTTGTTGTGCTAGGCTTCTGTCTCTAGTGGTTGTCATTCTTCTGTAAAATCAGTGCCTTGGAGTGATAGCCATATTTTGTCTCTGTTAGTCATCATCCTCTTGTAAAGGCAGTGCCTTGTTGTGCTAGCCATTTGTCTCTGTTTGTTCGCCATCCTCTCGTAAGGACAGGATTTTAATAAATTTAGAAATTAGTATCTTTGCACCTTTAGATTATAAATTTGTAGATAGACACAATAAAAAAATAACGTCCCGCTTTAAAGCCCAAAAAACATGTCAAACCTAATACTCACGACAGCTTATTTTATTTTAAAATGTCCGTCATCTTTTGTTAGTTGATAAACTTATTTTAGTCGCGTTGTTTAGGCGGCCGAAACGTCTTCACGCTTCGGCTAATCAGTTAATTGATCGATAGCCAATCAATTAACTAATTAATTAACTGATAATGAAATACAAATTGATAGCTAATTGGATATTTAATGAGTGCGGCTTTAGATATTCAAAATAGTTATGTAAATTTTTGAACGAGAATATAAAATAAGTCGTATATATCAAAAGTCATAATAAAAGGAGAGCTTGTATGAAGAAGGTTATGAAAGAAGTACCTAAACGTAAGGACAGAAAGAAATGGCGGTGAATTTGCAATGTTGGCGGCTATTTTAGTTTATTTTTTTATTTTGATTCCATGTTTTGTAATTATTATTTGACTTTCTAATCTAACTCATATTCTAATTTTTAGGACCGGTCAGGAGTCTAGTGGTTAAGACTTCGTACTCGTAAACGGAAGGTCGTGGGTTTGAATCTCGGTGGAGCACATAAAATATACCATTTCTATTTTCAAGTATGCTCTTTGTTGAATTGAAAAATGTATATATCTTTACAAAAGACCGGTCACCAAAGGTCCATCCAGCTTTACAGCAATTAAAAATACTGAATGTGTACTCACAAACTAAAATCCAAACCTCAAATGAACATAACCCCTGCAACTTTTGCTAACCTTCCCTGAAATATAGATGACTTGGCAAAGTGAACCATGTCTTACAGTATATGTGATCAGCTTCATACCAACCTATAATTCATAGAATACACTGTAACTGTAACTCTGTCGCCATTCCGCTAGGGGTGGCCAGAGCCTCTGCAGAGTTGCCTCCATTTCTTCCTATCCTTACATACCTCTTTCACTTCATTCATATTTTTCATGCATTTTCTTCTTTTACACTCGCTTTGTATATTCCATTCTTTCACAATCTCCTCAATCTGATCACTCCATACTTTTCTCGGTCGTCCCTTCCCTCTTTTTCCTTTCACACTTTCTTTACTTACAAAAATTAAAATTCAAACCTCAAATGAACATAGCCCCTGCAACTTTTGCCGACCTTCCCTGAATCAGGTTTTTCAGAATATGTGGTCAGTTTAATACCAACCTATAAAAAGAATACAAATAATACATAACATTCAGGTATAAAAAAAAACTATCCAACAAATAAAACATAAATGAATAAGCCGCCAACATTATAAATCAACATTACATATTAGCCGCCACTTATTCCTGTACTTCTTTCATTTCATTATAATATTATTATAATCATTATACGTTTTCTTCTATTTCTCGTCCGGTCGATAGCTCAGTTGGCAGAGTGCTTGCATTCCATGCCGTGAGCTCGGGTTCAAATCCCACCGAGGGTGTCAGAAATGATTTCCCGTTTCGGTGTTTATCTCAAACCCCGAAATAAAATACCGGCAAGGTTTACTCAGCCTTCACAAGAAATGAGTACCAGCCCTCTCGGGAGCTGGGAAACCCCCACTTCAAATGAAGTGGTTGGCATAAGGCCGGCCCCCTTACCTCTAAAAATAAAAAGGTTCAACTCGCCACATGCGACCCCTTCGGGGATAACGCGGCAAGAAGTTACACTATATGTGTAGCTTAGTTGCGTTTTTTTTTTCTCAGTCTAACCGCAATGGACCTGATTTTTTTTAATGAACCATTCACACGAATCTATTAGTTACATAATACCAGTGGCGTGACTATCATACAAGCTAAAAAGCTAAGCATGCGTACCCTCAGAAATGCAAATAATGAATATTTTTGAGTAGATTACAGACATTTAAAGTCATTCGTCTTTTTAAATTTCCCCCCATCAAAAGTCGTGCTGCTGCCATCTGTGTGTGGCAGTAGGTTATTATTATTAGGCATTGATGAAGTTAACTCTGTTACGCAACCGTTATTGAGAAATGTATCCCTGTCTTTGTTTAACGTATGAAAAAAGCTTGATCTCTGTAAGCTTGTATGAAAATAGTCGGTTAAGCTCTTTTGTCATTATAAATAAACACAATATTATTACAGATTGTGCTTGGGAGTACACATGATAATAATATCACCATATGCTTAGCTTTTCGTCCATTCAATTTTACGATTCCAGACTGGAGCCATTTACAGTTGTATGAATGACCGATTGTATTTTGAATAAACTGTCGCGTCAGGTGCGTTTTATTCGATTATCAGAATAATTGACTTATTCCTTGTTTGCGATCGAATCCACCTTTTTTGATAGTACATATATAAAATTAATTCCGGTGAAAATATTGTTGTTCCTTGTGAGGATCTTAAGTGTGTGAAGGTTTTATTGTTTCAATCCAAAATCTAAGTCTGAAGAAATTAAGAAGCACTGGGGAAAAGAAACATCGGGGTAAGATTTATTATTTGTAATTTAGTGCAACCTTAATTATCCAGCATGCGTATGGCAGAAACTGTAGGCACGCCACTGCATAATACTAAGACCATGTTGATGCAGAAAACCACAGGAATCCATTCATCCTGTTCCTGCCACTATCGTAGGAGAGGTGTGCTTTAATTATGAAGAGATTTGTAGGTCCCTGTAGTATCCTGGACCCTATCTGCCGGACCCTTGCGCCGTGGAGCCTAATTGCCTGGACCTCCTAAACACCCTCGTGGTCAAATTATGTCGCTAAGAGCACACTTTTATTTTTTTTATCATAGGGCTCGCAAACCATTCTGTATTAAAGGTGTTATTCTTAAAAAAAAATCTTTGTTTTAAAACAACAACAAAAACCGGGCTGTGAAGCCGTGGTCTGTACCCTTAGTACGAGTTGCAAAACTTGAGAAAAGTAAAGTTTACGGAAAATATTAAAGAGTGATGTCACCCAAAATCTGCCGTTTTTGTTTCTTACACTTTATGGTCTTAGCAAAAGAGTTACAGTGATGAAGAAAATCAAGTTCAAGCAAACAAAAACGGCAGATTTTGGGGGAAATCACTCTTTAATAATTGCCGTAAACTTTATATTACTCAACTTTTGCAACTCGTACTAAGGGTACTTAAGTAAGGGTACTTAAGTAAGGGTTCGACCGGTCCGTAGTCCAGGTGGTAGCACTTCGGACTCGTAACTGGAAGGTCGTGGGTTCGAATCCCGGCGGAGCACAAAAAATATACCATTTGTATTTTCAAATTTGCTCTTTGCTGGGTTGAAAAATTCATAAACCTTTACAAAAGACCGGTCAACAAGAGGTCCATCCAGCCTTACAGCAACTGGGTCTTGCTTGAGAATTGATGCTTTGTAGCGACGATAAAGCTCGTAAAAAGTCGAGTCGATAGGCCAAGTTGGTAGAATGCTTGCATTCCATACTGAGAGCAAGAGTTCGATCCCAAGGTGTACTCAGCCTTCACAAAATATGAGAACCAGCCCCTCCTGGAGCTGGGAAACCCCCAATTCAACTGAAAGTGGTTGGTGGGAGGCCGGCCATTTACCCGTAAAAATAAATAGGTCCCGAATCGCCACATGCGACTTCTTTGGGGATAACGCAGGCAAGAAGTTACACTGTAATATGTGTAGCTTAGTTGCGTTGCTTGTTTAAAATAAAGTTGAATATTATTTTGAAAGGGTTGAGTACAGCTGACGTCGGGATACGAGGTGACAAAACACCTTGCATATTATGGAGGTACAAATGACCTGGCGCCCCCGAGCTAGACAATGGAAGTAATAGTAGCCGTGGACCCGAACACGACAAGTACCTAATGTGCGAGCTTGGTGGCCAATACTCAATCAAGACTCAGTTGCTGTAAGGCTGGATGGATCTTTTTAGTGGCCGGTCTTTGGTAAAGGATTAAGAATTTTTCACCCCAGCGAAGAGCATATTGTGTGAAAATATGAATCCTATATTTTTTGTGCTCCGCCGGGATTCGAACCCACAACCTTCTATTTACGCGTCTGAAGTGTTACCGCTAGACTACAGACCGGTCAAAAAAAATCATACAAATACAATTATGTCAGCAGGTATAATATTTTGGTCAACGACGATATCATGTTGAAAGCACCGGTTCTCATCAGATCACCGAAGTTAAGCAACATTTGGCGCGGATGCTACCTAGATGGGTGACCGCTCAGGTACACCGCGTGTTGTTGGCATTTCTTGGACCGGTCCGTAGTCCAGTGGCAACACTTCGGACTCGTAAATGGAGGGTTGTGGATTCGAATCCCGGCGGAGCACAAAAAGTACACCATTTATATTTCCGAATGTGCTCTTCGCTGGGTTGAAAAATTCATAAACCTTTACCAAAGATCGGTCACTGAAAGGTCCATCCAACCTTACAACAATTGGGTCTTGCTTGAGAATTGGCGATTTCTACAGCGACGATCAAGCTCGCAGAGGGCTCTTGAGGTGTGATACACACAAAAACAGCGCTCACCAAATAAATCATCCTTATATTATTATACCTCTTTTAATTCATTCATATCCATCGCCTTTTTCATGCATTTTCTTTTTTTACGCTCGCTTTGTAGGTACATCACATTCTTTCACAATCTCCTCAATCTGATCACTCTATACTTTTATCGGTCGCCCCTTACCTTTTTTCCCTACTTTGTCAGTCTATCATCATTCATTATTGCCACATGCCGCCATTCCATTTGCATTGAACATTGCATATCAACCGCCATTTTTTTCTGTCCTTACATCTTTTATACATTCGGAGCAATATTTCAAGATGTTTTCGTCTCCTCTCGCTGTGCAACCTCCAGATCTCGGGTCACTAGAGTCCTGATGGATGTGAAGCTATAGATACACTCGTGGTTATACATGTGTGTGGGATCTCCTCGGCCTCCTTATCGGCCACTTCCTGTACACTTTATTATTCTTATTAAAACATCGTTTAGATACACCGATGTTGCGGTCGGCGACAAACCACACACCTTTAGGATGAAATCATGGGTACCTACAACCGCTGGACCAGGACTTCAAAACGAGGCGTCCGAATAAAAGATGACCTTAATTATAAACATTTCAAGTCACGGATTTTATAAAGGACTCACCAAATTTCTTTGATGGTCTGCTTCAGTATATCACTTTTATCAAACTCCTTTCCCAGCTGATGAATCCTGTTTGACAAGAGTTTGACCGGTCCGTAGTATAGTGGTGAACATATCTAACTTGTTAATGGAAGGTTGTGGGTTTGGATCCCGGCGGAGCACAAAAAAAAAACATTTATATTATGAAATATGCTCTTCGCTGGGTAACAAAATCACATACCTTTACTGAAGACCGGTCACTAAAGGTCCATCCAAGCTTACAGCAACTGGGTCTTGCTTGAGAATTGGCGCTTTCTACAGCGACGAACAACTCTTGAGGTATGATTCGCACAAAAACAGCGCTCACCAAATAAATCATCCTAATATTATTATTCAAAAGTTTTGAATCAACCTGTATCCATAAGATAGTCCGGTCGATGGCTGAGTTGGTAGAGTGCTTGCATTTCATTCCAAGAGCTCGGGTTTTGATCCCACCGAAGATGTTTTGGACGAAAATAAACACCACCGGAAAAAGCCGTGTAGTGAGCTCAAGCTTTGAGAAACTAATGATGCCTGGGCTGAAAGTCTCATCACCACGGTCATTCTTACCTACCAAATATTGGGAATATTTGTATGAAGACTAATCAGCTGTTTATTTGCGGCCATCTTGGATTGCCAGGTCTTCACACAAATATTACCGATATTCGGTAGGTAAGAATTACCGGGATTACAGTGAAAATTCAAGATGTACACTTCCATTGTTCGGTCAGTTGTCTTGTACGGATGCGAAGTCTGGAGTCTGACTCAGAAACAAGAGAAATCTCTCCAAGTCTTTGAGAACAAAATACTTCGTCGCATTCTCGGACCTGTATTTGCAGATGACAGATAGCATATCCGAACCAACGCGGAGCTGATGTCCGCGTTTCAAGACTCAAACATAGTGTCGGTAATGAAATCAAGAAGACTCCAGTGGGCTGGACATGTAGCACGTGCAGAGGACTCCAGGATCATCAGAACAGTCTTGGATGGTGCCCCCTCAGGTGTTAGATCACTCGGACGTCCCAGGATGCGGTGGGCAGAGAACGTTGAAGCCGACGCCGAAGTTCTGGGAGTGAGGGGACCATGGAGGGAAGCAGCACAAGACAGAGAGTCCTGGAGGATTGTGATGAGGGAGGCTCTGAGCCTTGAAGACTTATGAGCCGAAGAAAGTAAAGTAAAGTAAGTAAGAATTACCGTGGTGATGAGACTTCAGGCAAGCCTGACGAAGAACTCCCCTATCCGTGACTTTGCGGATGCGCTGTCTAGGGGTTATAGGTACTTCAGGCAGTTTTCCTTAGCATTTATTAATAAATAGATTTTGGTTCAGCGTGGGACTGAAGATCTCGCCTATAAAACCCACAGAACCATCGACCACACCTAGGCAGTGCCGCTTATCAACAAGGCATTTCAGTTTAAACGAATAAAAAGCAACAATTCCATTACATCTTTATTGTTATTGAGGTCGTGCTGACGAGGACAGTTGTTAGGTCTACTCTTGTGTATTTGTTACTTAAAAAATGATTGAATTGTGTGAGAACACCAGTGCTTGTATACAAGGAACAGTGCGTATAAAAATGTTTGAACTAATACAAGATTTTGCGAGATAATGCATAAAGCGGCAACAACTAATTTCCATGTGATTTGCTGGACATCGTGCCACATAAACAACACAAAAATCATCGTAGAGCTATGGGAGTTAGCGCATTAGAAAGAGCGGAAAATTTTAAATAGGATAGCATTCATTACTCATTTTTGACCAAAATGTCGCTTATTACTGCCTTAGTACTGCCTTAGTACTGCCTTAGTACTGACTTAGTACTGCCTTAGTACTGCCTTAGTACTGCCTTAGTACTGCCTTAGTACTGCCTTAGTACTGCCTTAGTACTGCCTTAGTACTGCCTTAGTACTGCCTTAGTACTGCCTTAGTACTGACTTAGTACTGACTTAGTACTGCCTTAGTACTGCCTTAGTACTGCCTTAGTACTGCCTTAGTACTGCCTTAGTACTGCCTTTGAACCGTCGATATACATACTATACGGCACACCTGTCAACCGGACCTGTCATCCACAGAGCTGTCAAATACCACATAATACTTTATAACCATGTGAATAATGAATTGTTTTTGTGGTTTTTCGGATTAGACCAACGATTAGTGTCAACGACGTTAGCCATGTTGAAAGCACCGGTTCCCATAGATCACCGAAGTTAAGCAACATTGGGCGTGGTCAGTGCTTGGATGGGTAACCGCTCAGGTACACCGCGTGTCGTTGGCATCTTGGACCGGTCCGTAGTCCGTAGTGGACACGTAGGAACACTTCGGACTCGTAAATGGAGGGTTGTGGATTCGGATCCCGGCGGAGCACTAAAATATACCATGTATATTTCGGATGTGCTCTTCGCTGGGTTGAAAAATTCATAAACCTTTACCAATGACCGGCCACCAAGGGTCCATCCAGCCTTACAGCAACTGGGTCTTGCTTGAGTATTGGCGCTTTGTAGCGACGACCAAGCTCGTACACCTCTGCGGCACTACAACAAGTGTCATAGACCCCTAGAGTCTTTAGAATCTAGGGAGTCTCCCGCGCAGGATTTCTTGAAAAAAAAAAAAGACCATGGTCTACATGCAGTTTTTTTATCTGCCGACGTTTCGCTTTTACGAGTAGAAGGCGTTTTCAAGGCGAGTTATAACGGCGTGGCGGTCTTCGCTGTCTCCTCAGTCGCCTGTCGTTTCTAACTGGCTGGAGGTTTGTCGTGTCTTGCTCATTGTCCTTCGTTTCTTTGACTTTGACTGGGGACTTTCGTTTGGGGGTGCGTAGGCGTCTGGCCACCCCTATCAGAATGGCGACAGAGTTACAGTTACAGTTACAGTATGCAAACGGCTGACACTTGTAGTCAACTAACCGCTGACCTGTAGCAGTACTTGCAACTTGCACACTGACTCCATCTCACTAAGCCGGGTGGAGTGGGCGCTCCTCCCCCCCCCTCGCCAGCCCCCCCCCTCCTCCCGCCAAACAGTCCATAACTCACGATCGATATCTTAAATACACGAAGAATCAATTATGTCGGCTTTATGAACGTGTTGGGTACCTACATATTATACGCGTACCTACGACTTAAATTCCGGCAAAGTGTTGAGAGAAAAAAACAACAGAGACGTAGCTTCAATCAGGGTTATTCTCATCATATTTGATCGATAGCTGATCCATGGACCATTGTTTTTTTTGTATGGAAAATGCACGTTAGGTGGCGGTTGAGCCATGGATTTGCTGTGTGTGAAAAGGTTTCAATTAGTTTCATAAGCCTCAAATTCCTTTTTTTTTTTGGAAAAAAACAGTTACAGAAAAAATTACACAGATTGATTGACAGTTGGAAAAGCCAGTGTATTTTCAAATTTTGAAGAAAAAAATAAAGATGATACACATGCAAAAGAATATAATATAATACTAAAAAAATAATAAAAAATCAGGATGGTTTAAAAGTCCAGTTAAAAATATGCTCTTCGCTGGGTTGAAAAATTTACATACCTTTACCAATGACCGGTCACCAAAGGTCCATCCAGCCTTACAGCAACGGGGTCTTGAGCTTCAGAATTAGTGCGTTTTTGATTTAACCATTCGATTTACAATATAACAATATATTTTGTTTACATCCTGTAGATCAGTCGGTAGTCTAGTGGTTGACGTTTCAGACTCGTGATTGAAAGGTAGTGGGTTCCATTTCCGTCGGAACAAAAAATAAACATCGCCGGGATTTAAATTAATTTGCCATTACCGGTCACCGTAGGTCCATCCAGCCTTAAAGCAACTGGGTCTTGCTCGAGAATTGACGTTTACTACAGTGATGACCAAGCAAGATGAGAGAGCTCAAGCCCTCCTCGTACCCGTCCTGTATGTACTTATATGTGTCAGAAGGACCCATAGCACATGGACGCTCATGCTAAGCTATATATTTTCTCAAGTGGCGAAAGGCCTTCCTGTGAAGTAAAAGCAACGGCACGACAAAACAAGAACCTCTAGGTCGGAGGCGTGCCCATTACTCTAAAAGTAAATGGTTCGATGTTAGTGAAGCTTATAGCATACCTCGGGTGGCACTCCTTGTGGGATTGTTGCTAGATCACGAGTAGCGTGAAGAATGATACACATAATACGAAATAATAATAATAATCTTGAGGTGAGATTCACACACAAACATCCCTCATTAAGTAAACTATCCTATTATTACTATTATTGTGGTTGATACAATGTTACGCCAATGGAAAATGGCACGTTCTCAGATTATGCAAAAAATTATAAAAGAAAAACCTATCCATGATCACAACATTGAAGATATAAGTATTTGTTAACCTTTTCGATGACAAGGTGCTACACCGACTTTTACATATTCTTCACGTTTTTTTTTCTAATAGAGAGGCTTGTACTTCACAAAAATAATTTAGAAGCAAGTAATTGCAATAACCAGGAAGTATACGAGGACCGAAAGAAATGGCGGTTCACCCGCAATGTTGGCGGCTAAGGCATAAATTTTTTCAATGTACCTATAATAATAATCTATAATCTATAATCTAAGTTGCAAGGATATATTCATTTAAAGCTCTCAGATGTATGCCCACAAACCAACAAGTGTAGTTCGCGCTTACAAATGCTGAATGTGTACTTACAAATAAAATCCAAGCCTCAAATGAACATAAGCCCCACAACTTTTGCCGACCTTCCCTGAAACAGGGGTGACATTGGCAAAGTGAACCATTTTTTACAGTATGGGTGGTCAGCCTCATACCAACCTATAAGTCAAGGAATATGAATAATAAATTACATTTAAATATAAAAAAAGAACAAAACCTTACAAAGAAATCCATACAAAAAAAGTCAAAAATTTCCCATGCAAAAAATGTAGCAAATGAATACACCAACATTAGAAATCAACATTGCAGATTAGCCGCCACTCCTTCCTGTCCTTGCATACTTCTTTCATTTCATCCAGAGTCATAACCTTTTTCATACAAGTCCTCCTTTTATTATGACTCTGGATATCCCATTCATTCGCTATTTCAGAGATTTGATCCTTCCATACTTTTCTCGGTCTTCCTCTACCACGACATCCATCTATTCTAGCAACATATACTTTCTTCGTCAATCTTTCACCACTCATTCTCTCCAAATGCCCGAACCATCTTAACATACTTCTTAATCTTCACTTTCACACTTTCCCTTACACCACATTCTTCTCTTACAAAATCATTCCTCACCCTGTCACTTCGTTTTTTCCCAATCATACTTCTTAGATAGTCCATTTCTACTGTATGGACTTTACTAATTTCCCTTTCACTCACTGTCCAGGCTTCACTTCCATACATCAAGGTTGGCACTAGTATACCACCGTGCACCGCCAATCTAACATTTTTTGAGAGATTTTGGTTCCTGGCGATGCAAGCGGTCGCACCCAGTACACCCAGTACCTCTTTTGTGTTATCTTAGTCTATGTGTTATGGGTCCTTCTGACACATAATACAATTAAATATTAATGTATTTTATATTTTTTGTTACTTAACAAAAAGTTCGGTATGAGGCTGACCACCCACACCGCAAAAATTGGTTCACCTCTACTAAAGACCGGTCACCAAAAGTCCAATCAGCTTTACAGCAACTGGGTCGTGCTTGAGTATTGGCGCTTTCTATGGCGACGGCTTAGATCGCAGAGGGCTCTTGAGGTGGGATTCACACAAAAATTGCGCCCACCAAATAAATCATACAAATCGAATGTTTTTTTTTTTAATTCAAACCAGCAAAGATCGTATTTGAAAACATAAATGGTATTTTTTTGTGCTATAAAAACGCAACTAAGTCACATATATAATGTAACTTCTGGCTTGCGTTATCCCCGAAGGGTTCGCATGTGGCGATTTGGGACCTATTTATTTTTACGGGTAAGGGAGCCGGCCTCACACCAACAACTTTCAGTTGAATTGGGAGTTTCCCATTTCTTGTGAAGGCTGAGTAAACCTTGAGATCGAACCCTTGCTCTCGGCATGGTATGCAACCATTCTACCAATTGAGCTATCAACCTTTTTACGAGCTTGGTCGTCACCGCTACAAAGCGCCAATTATCAAGCAAGACCCAATTGCTGTAAGTCTGGATGGACCTTTGGTGACCGGTATTGGTAAAGGTTTATGAACTTGTTACCCCAGCGAAGAGCAAATTTGAAAATATAAATTGTGTATTTTTTGTACTTCGCCGGGATTCGAGCCCACAACCTTCCATTCAGAGTCCGAAGTGTTCCCACTGAATTACGGACCGGTCGATATGAGTCATTTTTTGCCGCAGCAACGAACAGGTTGAGGAAAGTATTTTATAGGAAGGTGGATTGTGTGGCACGTCTCATGGGTCATCACCTGTGCACCTTGACCCCGCAGGTAAGTGGTATGAGGCTGACAGACAAATCACCATCTTGGTTGTTTATTAACTAAATGCCATCGGGACTAAGCACCCTATAAAACAGTGATTGTTGTTCCTTGACTTATAGGTTGGTATGAGGCTGACCACCCATGCTGTAAAAAATGGTTCACTTTGCCAATGTCCCCCCTGTTTCAAAGAAGGAAGGCAAGAGTTGCAGGGTGTATGTCCATTTGACATTTGGTTTTTATGTTGTAGGTTCACATGCGGCATGTGCAAGAGCGAACTTGTACGTGTCAGCCTGTGAGAATCCATGTAATATGAATCCCCAATGTATCATATCTTTACAATTTAGATTAGATTAGATTAGATTTCTTTTTAATATTACACACACAGAGAAAGTGGTTTGATAAAGTTTTTATGAACGAAAGATTTTGAGTCTTTTACGGGGCTATTCTTAGACATTTTAGCCGTCGGTTGAGCCCACGTTTTGACAAACCAATGGAGCCTGAGCTGGAAGTTTCATCAGCACGGTCATTCTTAGCTACCGAACCTTGTAATATTTGTATGAAAACAAATCAGCTGTTCACTTGTGGCCATCTTGGATTGACAGGTCTTCATACAAATGCATAATTAGTTTGTCAAAGCGTGGGCTCAACCGACGAATAAAATGTCTAAGAAGAGCCCCGTTAGAGGCAGAAGCTAGCATCCCATACAGGCATTTGTACCTCTAAGGAAGGCAACATCTGCACTATGATAAAATAGTTGTTTATGCCACTGCCAAGTAATGATAGTCTTTTTAACACGAGTGCTAGTTTGTGCCATGAGGCGCAGCCGAATGGCACAATAGAAAACACGAGTGTTACAAAGACTAATTACGTGCAGTGGCATACAATACTTTTTCTACGACCATGAGAGAATTAACAAAATAGTGAATAATAGTCATTATAATGTACTCGTCCATTTGAAGTAATTAAAACCTTACCTTTGTCAAAACGTGTGATTTATCATTCCCTTCGATTATCTAATATTCTAATCTAACCTAAGTTGTAAAAATAAATTATATTTAGGTTTCATATTGAATTCATGCCCACAAGCCGACACATATGTATAAGGTCGCGCTTTTACATCCTGCATATAAGCTTAAACATTCAAACCCAAAACTCAAATAAACATATGCCCTGCAGTTGTATTGGCAGGTGAACCAAATTTGTACAGCATAGGTGATCAACCTCATACTCACCTATTAACCAAGTAACTTTTTGAGTTTGTTTATTTTTTGCGGTGAAATTTTTTGTATTGTTTTCCTTTCAAGCCTTTTATTTTCCATTGAAAAAAGGAAAGCTTTATTTGGAGCAATCCGATAAATAAATTCGATAAATTTTAGCACTATTAACAATTTTTATTTGACTCTACACATAAAATATACTTATTTATTTTCATCTGAACAGGGCTGAAAGTCTCATCACCACGGTAATTCCTACCTACCGAATATCACTAATATTGTATGAAGCCTAATCAGCTGATCGCTTGCGGCCATCTTGGATTGACAAGTCTTCATACCCCCATACAAGGTTGACATTTGAAATTAAAAAATGGTTCCAATTCTGACAATGCGCATGCGCACATGTTCATTTTAACACGGTTACCGGTTGCATAATGTAACATTATGCAACGGGTGTAGAAATGTATGGCATTGTGATTGTGTTAGCCGTTTTGTAATTAGTAAATTACCAAATGGGAGTAGAAAAACATCATTACACCACTTTAAAGGTAAAACTGAATAAGTGCTGATTCATTGATGTAAGAAATCGTGGATAAAACATTTTATTGAAAAACTTTATGTATACTTATTAGTCAATATCATTCATTCTTTTCGTATGACTATACCATCTCATCACATAATTATCCGGTGATAGCTCAGTTGGTAGAGTGCTTGCATTCAATGCCGTGAGCTCGGGTTCGAATCCCACCGAGGGTGTCAGAAATGATTTCCCGGTTCGGTGTTTACTTCAAATCCAAAAATAAAATACCGGCAAGGTTTATCAGAGTACCAGCCCCTCGGGAGCTGGGAAAACCACACTTCAACTGAAGTCGTTGGCGTAAAGGCCGGCCCCCTTACCTGTAAAAATAAATAGGTTCCACTTGTCACATGCCAAACCCTATATCTGTAGCTTAGTTGCTACATACATATATAGTACATACACTATCGTTGCGTTGCCGTTTCGTGATGTAGTCACTCCAAGAGCACATGTAAGCGCAAACTTACACGTGTCTGTTTGTGGGCATGCATTTAATTTGAATTCTAAGTGTAATATATCTTTGCAACGTAGATTTCATAGACGTTTCATTTTAATTAATCGACGGTTTTCACTAAGCGATAGACCTGCCTAATTGTTATGGCTAATTGATGTTAAATTTATGGCCAGGTGTCGTGATCGCAGGGTCAGATACCACAAGCCGGGGTCAACACATATTATAGATACGAGGACCGCGACAGGAATGCGGGACTGAGGTGGGTAACCCTGCAATGACCAAGAAATATAAAACATGTCCTAACCAGTGATCAGCTCGTCGATTTTTCATCGAGCAGTGCATTTTTATACTAGCCGTCATTGATTACCCCCCTAATATATTTGAATACCTACCAACTCGGAGTATTTTCATGTTCGCGGAGCTGTATAATATGTAAAATAATTATGAATGTATAATAGGACTTGACACAAACGGAATTTTATGCGAAACAACTTTTTAAGTATTGGATCGTGGCATTATTACTGGGGGTGCAATGCACCGATGCACCTTACCAGGAGCCGTCACTGGACTCCTAACCTTACCTAATAATGGTCTCTGTTATGGCAGAGGTATGTTTAGACGCTCAGAATCACTTTGCATTTTTGTTTGTAAATTTAAAATCCTCGAGCCCTAAACCCCTCACGGCCATAATCTTTCAGTGATTTCTGAGCCTCCTTTGCTTTGTGTAAACACTTGGAAAAGTGTAGCTTCACGGGAGGGCCTTCTGCCACTCGTATCTCACATAACTTTTGCATGCGAGTCCTGTGACACATCCCCGGATGGGATGGATATACAGGGCGTGGGTCAGCGGAGGGGAGACTGACCCTGAGAGAAGGTGTTGAAAATTCCATGCCGTGAGCTCGGATTCGAATCCCATTGAGGGTGTCAGAAATGATTTCCCGTTTCGGTGTTAATTTCAAAGCCCAAATTAAAATACCGGCAAGGTTTACTCAGCCTTTACAAGAAATGAGTACCAGCCCTCTCGTGAACTGGGAAACTCCCACTCCAAATGACGTGGTTGGCGTAAGGCCGCCCCCCTACCTGTAAAAATAAATACGTTCGACTCGCCACATGCGAACCCTTCGGGGATAACGCGGCAAGAAGTTACACTATTTGTGTAGCTTTATTTACAGTGGCGAAGGGTGCCATACAACTCGATTCCCGTCGGTTTCCCTTTTTAAATGAGGCAAAAATGATAATAAATTAGACTGCATGGTTTCAATGGGGAAGAAATACGTACCTAATGTTTCTTTGGGTTTAAATGTATTTTTTTACTTTGTGCCTATATTTTATAACTACTTTGTTGCCTCATTTTAAAAGGCCGATGGGAATCGAGTTGTATGGCACACTTCGCCACTAGCTTAGCTTAGTTGCGTTTAGGTCGTTTGCAGGTTGAGGCGTGTCATCACTCCGCTGTTATTTAGATAGAAGAGTTTAGCGCACACCTTACATTTTTTTTTTTTTTTTTTTTTTTTTTTTTTTTTAAATAGATTTGTGAAGAGGAATGCAATTCACCAACCTATTCTACCTGGCCAGAAACAGGTATTAATATCATCATTTAATAATTCATTATTGTTAATTATTAATGAATTATTAAATAATAATTACCCAATTACATCTGTTGAACCAGGGTCAAAGTTAAAGTCAAGTGACCCAAGCGGGGATCGAACCAACGTTGTTCCATTCGAAACACGCTAGAAAGATCAGCCCTCTTGGCCCACGCGGCTATAACCCCGACTAAATCATCATCCGCTATGCCCATAAAAATCACTTAGAACACCGACTCTCTTAAGTAACATAGCTTGCCAGTGCCCTCTACAGATAGAGACAGTGTGAAGGCTCTTCGGACAGCTGGTTAGCGGTTAGAGCTCCTACAATAAAATAGGGATATTAAAAATGCTCTTGTTGGCTAAATTTAGACAAAAATAAACACAAACGGGGCTATCCTTAGACATTTTAGTCGTCGAGTGAGCTCAAGCTTTGACAAACTAATGATGCCTGAGCTGAAAGTCTCATCACCACGGTCATTCTTACCTTGCGAATTTTGGTAATGTTTGTATAAAGACTAATCAGCTGTTCACTTGCGGCCATCTTGGATTGATAGGTCTTCATACAAGCGTGGGCTCTATCGACGACTTAAATGTCTAAGGCCCGGTATATTGAACTGTAGTAATATTTTAGTTAACTATTACTTGAACTTTCATTCAAAATACTCAATCTCGAGTTAACTAAAACTGAACATTACCGAAGTATGAGGCCACGCCCCTAAATCTTGGAAATAATTGAAATGCCATTTAAAAGCTTTAAAACAAACAACTATTCATAAAAATCATATGCCTAACCTTCATTAAGCTAGAAAACGAGACAAAAAATGTTCAGTTTGCAACAATTTTGTTGTATCCTTAGGATTAAAAAAGAACAGCTGCTGTTAGTGAAGCGCCGCCATCTTGAAAATCGAAAGTTAAAGTTACTAAATATTTACTGCCGAAATTCGGTGAGTGAAATATTATGATGATTTAACTAAAATTTCATTTTAGTTAACTTTACGATACTTACCGTGAATAAATACCGGGCCTTATAAGAATAGCCCCGAAAGCTTTATTTTTCATAAGTAAATATTTTAAAAAAAAAGTTGACCTTGAAGTCTGACAAATTTTAATGACGATTTTTTTTTCACATGACTCATACACGCACAACAAAGAAAACAGTTTGTTTAATTTACAAAAGTCAACACTTTGCCAATGTCACCCCTGTTTCAGGGAAGGTCGGCAAAAGTTTCAGGGTGTATGTTCATTTGAGATTTAGGTTTTTATGTTGTAGGTCCACATGCGACATGTTTTAGCGCGAACTTATACGTATCTGCTTGTGAAAATGCATATTATGTGAATCCAAAATGTTACAAATCTTTGGCTCCATAATCTTCTGTAATCTTTGTTATTAGTTTGAGGTTAGAGAGATTGCAGACAAAGACAGCTCTTGATGATGCAGCACTTTTATTTCAGAAAGGTACAAGTTTACAACGATAGTCTTGGTGTAATACTCAACAAGAAAAGAACAAAATTACTTTTAGAATTTAGCTTAAATACTTTCCAAAAGTCAACCGACTTACAAAATCTGACAATACAAAATTAATGTTGTGGTTGACAAATTCAAATTCCCTGACTAAATAATTATTTTACCGACCATATTTGAATATTTGATTCAACATTATTTTTTTTATTCTAAGAGCAAATTCTTCATCAGCATCAGAATCATGCTATCTTGGTGTGAACGCACTCAAGTGACGCTGTATCCCCTCTCACTCCCCCACCTTGCCCCCCCCCCATATAAAGATAGCACTAACTAGTTTTATAACACCTTTTTTGATACCCAAAAAGGCGTACCTATCCTTTTTTTGTGTAAAAATAAAAAATTGCTTTCAATTTATTTTTAGGTAATAATATTAGGATGATTTATTTGGTGAGCGCTGTTTTTTGTGTGTATCACACCTCAAGAGCCAATTCTCAAGCAAGACCCAGTTGCTGTAAGGCTGGATAGGCCATTAGCGGCCTGTCTTTGGTAAAGGTATTTGAATTTTTCACCCAGCGAAGAGCATATTTGAAAATATAAATCGTACATTTTTTGTGCTCCACCAGGATTCGAATGACAAACTTGCATTTACGAGTCAGAAGCCTTGACCACTAGACTACGGACCGGTCCAGGTAACCATGCAAACTGAGCAAAACTACCAACTGAGCAATATATTTGTTTGCCTTTTCCTTAGCAACTTCCTCTCAAAGATTGAACTTTTTTAACTCATCTTTTCCACATTCCTGTCGTTTTTAAATTGTAACTAAACATTTTTATAGTAACCGTTACTCATTTCGCTGTTATCAATAATCCATGTCGTTTTTTTTTCAAGATTTAAAATAATATTTTTCGATTTGACGAAAAGCTAGAGCTCAAATAAATTTCTAACGTGTTATTTCAGAGGCAATGGGAAAATCTTTGCCTCTACCCATTGTAAGCGCCTGACAGAAACCCAGGGCGATTTGTGTGTAGACAAAAATATATATTATGAGTTGTCGAGTGGACAAGTCGTCCGTTGGGCAAACCGTCATTTGAACAATTCATAACCGATTTGATAGAGACCGGTATTCTTGAAGTTACAATCTGACCAAAAAAAATTGTCAACTATTTCAACCAATTTGTAAAAATGTTGTACCTACGCCACTGAACTCTTAAATCTAAACAAGAAAAAATCAATTTTAATTAATTGTACAATTTTTACCTATAAATAATTGCGTGACAAAAAGTTTATGTTAGTTAAAACCAACAGAAAGCAGAAAATAAAAGTTTGATTTTAACAATAATTTACATATTTCAATTTGCTTATTATGGTTGAAGCATCTAGAAAGAAAAGATTGATAAATTAAGTGTACAATATGATATCTAGGAATAGGAAGAGTGAGCAAAGAATGGATTAATCGAATAAGTATGATTGCGAATGGCCGGTCGATAGCTCAGTTGGTAGAGTGCTTGCATTCCATGCCGAGAACTCGGATTCGTATCCTACCGAGGGTGTCAGAAATGATTTTGCGTTTCAGTTTTTATTTCAAACCCAAATAAAACACCGGCAAGGCGTACTTCGCCTTCAAAAGAAATAAGTGCCAGCCCCCTCGGGAGCTGGAAAACCCTCACTTCAAATGAAGTAGTTGGCGTAAGGTCAGCCCCAAATAAGTTCCACTCGCAATGTACGAATCGTTTGGGGAGAACGTGGCAAAAAGTTTCTTTATATGCGTAGCGACTAGCGTGGTAGCGTAGAAAATGACTGGGATCTGCATAGTGAAGAAAAAAGAAGTGGGTGATAAATGTCGAGGAGATGAATGAAGTGTGTAAGGAGTAAACACAGTGTTTGGAGAGCATGCATTTGCAGCTGCTGGTCCTCTGGAACCACCTAGAACCACCTGCCACATCATGTGGGAGAGCTAGAGGACCATGGAAAGCTCCAAAATGCAATAAAGACAAGCAAATTTCTGGCATCACATGCACAAGCGTCCTTGGAGTGACTACATCACGAAACGGCGCTATAAAGAAATCATCAACTCATCATCAAGGACAGAACAAAGTGTAGACAAATGTATGGACCAACTACACAATTAACGTTACAGTATCTGATCTAATCTAATCTAAGTTGCAAAGATATGTAACATTGGGGATTCACATTACATGCATTCTCACAAGCAGACACGTACAAGTTCGCGCTTGCGCATGCTGCATGTCAACCTACAACATAAAAACCAAATCTCAAATAGATGTACACCCTGCAACTCTTGCTGACCTTCCCTGAAACAGGGATGACATTAGCAATGTGAACCATTTTCTACAGCATGGGTGGTCAGCCGCATACCAACCTGTAAGTCAAGGAACACACACAAGAAATTACATTTTAGAAATAAACAAATATGGATGAACATTAAAATCAAATACAAAATACCACATTGTAATTTAAAATTTACAAAATTTGAGAAACCCTAGCCGTAGCCGCCAGCATTACAGATCAACCGCCATTTCTTTACTGTCCCTACATTCTTCTTTCATTTCATACAGAGTCATAACCTTCTTTATACAAGCTCTCCTTTTAATAATATGACTCTGGATATTCCATTCATTCGCTATTTCAGTATGACTGACGCAATAAATTAATTTTTCAATGGTTTATTTAATTTTACGCTGGAATTTATTTTATGGCATTTTGCGGCCGATGATGACGATGATAATGCACGTAACAAATAGTGGTTTAGCATAATTTTGGCAGCGCCTTGTTTTACAATGTGTTTCACGTTCTGATTAGCGAGAAATTTTAGCTAATATTATTTAATTGTACCACGGTATAGTCCGGCAAACCAAACGTGGTTTTGAATAAGTTTGCATGAGCGACAAAACATACATACGCAACTAAGCTACACATATAGTGTAACTTATTGCCTGCGTTATCCCCGAAGGGATCGCATGAGGCGATTCGGGACCTATTTATTTTTACGGGTAAGGGGGCCGGCCTCACACAAACCACTTTTAGTTAAAGTGGGGGTTTCCAAGCTCCCGGGGGGGGGGGGGGCTGGTTCTCATTTCTTGTGAAGGCTGAGTAAGCCTTGGGATCGAACCCCTGCTCTTGGCATGGAATGCAAGCATTCTACCAATTGAGCTATCGACCGGACTTTTTACGAGCTTGGTCCTTGGTCCTTGAGCTGTGCCCTTACGGTGAACTCACAAAACGACACCAAAAATATTGTCAAATTATTATTATTATTGGTCGTCGCTACAAAAGCGCCAATTCTCAAGCAATACCCAGTTGTTGTAAGGCTGGATGGACCTTTTGATGACCGGTCTTTGGTAAAGGTTTATGTCCTGGATATCCCCGCAGTCACACAGGGTGCCCTGTCCACCAGAGGCGGCTCGTCAATAAAACTGTTGGCAGTTCATAATTTCTGCAATTATAGTTTTTCTTTTATTTTCCAATTTGCTTTGAATGGAAATTGTAAGAAATGCGTACATATATAATGTTTTATTAAGGTATACACGAGTACGTACCTACACCCGTTTTTCTGCATAACGAATATATGTATTTAAGCGCGTACTTACAGTTATTTAAAATGGAAATCCATCCGCACAAACAGCACAAAATAAATTATTCCGGATAAAATTAATCTGTTCTCATGCACTTTATCATTGAAATTTTTGATTGATTCTCTATAACCAACATCAAGCCATTGTGGAAGATCTGTTTGGCCTCATTAATTTAAAGGCATTACATGCTCAATGTGAGTTTACGAAAGTGCATGATGTTTAACTTCCTCAGTAAGGTGAGCGAGATCCATGACACATCTTCGCCCCACGATTTTTCACCACAAATTATACGACACGGAAAGAAAAAAACCATTCACAACCACACAGCCATGATGCTTAAATACCCTAATCACTGTTTTAGATTTACATTGTTAAACAATTTTTATTAAGTCCACGTCTGCTTTATTATTGAAATTCATAGTCAGAAAATTAATTAACAACAATCTTGTAATGAATTCACGATGATTTTTAAAAGAATGTAACAAATATTCCCGCAAAATCAAAGGCCAACCGATGACTGTACACATCTCTACGTCAACTAACAACTGAACGGATGTAAGTCATCCAGAGTCCAGTTTGGCAATTATTATTTATAATCAACATTGTACTTAGCAATGTTTTCTTTAAAATGCTAAGGAGAGTAAGACCCTCCGCACACTAGACGACAGGCGACAGCGACAGCTCGCCGAGTCGCGGCGACAGGCTGCGGCCGACAGTTTTCAAATATTTTGTTCAAAGCTCCGCACACTTCGCACGCTTAATAATAAAGAGAAATAACTCGAAAATTGGGAAAATCGAGATTTTGTAATAAAACGCAAGAACAATGCGAGAAGAATAGGTAGAATGCGACAGCCGTTCAATTTGGACGAATATGACCGAGATAAAACATCGGCCGCCTTTTTCATCCCATACAAGTTGTACTGGTTGTCTGAACTTCAAACGTGATTTACCAACATTGTTGTTTTTTGAGTTATTGCTCTTTATTATTAAACGTGCGACTTGTCGCCGAGTCGCGCCGATCACCGATTCGCGCCGACATGTCGCTGTCGCCTGTCGTCTAATGTGCGGAGGGTCTAAATTATGATGGTTTCATTGTTCATTGTTCATATAATGTCAACACACGTCGACTATTTCATAATATTTGGGTGTTGCACGTAGCAAGGCGTTTGCCATCTTTGTCTACCGCGTTACAGAAGCTATGATTGATCTGCTTTCTCCCTCACAGCCACGGATTCGACAGTTTTTCGTAATATGTATGGAAGTATTTCAAGGTCTCTGTGCATTGAGCGATATGCACGACATGTATAATAATTATACCATAATATTATGTATGGAGGCGGTTCTTTGCGCTTATCAGGCGTTTCGTATAATTATTATTGATTTTTTACTTCAGCGATCTTTTAACACATCTTCCACACGATATATTTTTGTTAAAAGTGTATACATTTTTTTGCTAAAATTATTACAAAATCTAGGCAGCTCACTGCACGGATGCACGTTAATAGTAACCGCCTCTGCTGTCCACGCTAAAGTAGGACCCACCTTTAAAGGTTTGTTTTGCACCTTGTCACCCCAGTCTGTTGAGGGCTCTCCAGGTATTGTGTGGTAGATTATGAAAGGTTTCAAGCAGTTTCACAAACCCATCCTCATACCCATTCCGTTTGTACACTTTCATCGGGCAAAGCGTATCACACAACGCTCATGCAATGCTATATTTTTTTTTAGCGGTGAAAAGTTTCAAGCAGTGACAGAAGCTAGTGTCCAAAATGCCATGAAACGTAACAATTTGTACTTATGTGTTTGTTGTGTAATTTGAAAGAGGATGTGAAAGTTAAGGTACAAAAGAATGTGATGAGATGGTTTGGGCATGTAGAAAGAGTGAATGATGATAGACTGACAAAGTTTATATACAAAGAAAGTGTGAAAGGAAAAAGAGGGAAGGGACGACCGAGAAAAGTATGGAGTGATCAGATTGAGGAGATTGTGAAAGAATGGGATATACAAAGTGAGCGTAAAAGAAGAAAATGCATGAAAAAGGTGATGGATATGAACAAAATGGAGGCAACTCTGCAGAGGCTCTGGCCACCCCTAGCGGAATGGCGACAGAGTTGTAATTTCGAGTACATTGAATGATTTCGCCAGGTTGTGTATGCCACAGTGTGCGGAACGACTAAACTCTACATTAGTACAGCATGTATGCGCACATTGCACACGGATGTGTAGGTATGTGTCTGTGCTAATATTTGAACTAAACACAGCTTATGTTTAGCTGAAGAGCCGCTAATGATACGAATTCCCAGATGTGTACAATCTAAATGATAACGGAAGCTCACACGCACCAAAAGTGTGGAGCCAACTGTTAAGACTTTAACAAACCTTCCGATTACACAGTTGTATTTTTGTCTATGGTGTTTTGCTACAAACTTCATGTAAATGTTTGACAACTGTAACCTCTTCCTTCTCTTGGCGGCTACAACATAGAATATGTATATTTTACCGGTTATGTAGATGAAAAAAACATTGAGAAGCTGTTGTAATTTCGAGGCATCTCTCATTAATTCAATCTTCATCAACGTATCAAAGAAAAAAGAAGCGAAATCAAGATGGCTGCTGATTAGAATTGGAGAGAGATGCGGACTCCCGCGGCGCCTAGTGGTTAGCGGCGCGCAAGTGGAGTGCCAAATTGGCGGTGCGGGTTCGATTCCCAGCCAGACAAAGGTGAGGTCGAGGCGGTAGGAGAAAATTTGGGATCGCTGTTAATTTGTACACAACGGTTCACACCGGATTTGTGTTTGGTTTTTTTATACTAACTGTTTAACCCTAAAAACAGTGTTAATTTGTTTTTCATTTGTTTGGGATTTTAGAATAGAAAAAAAATATGCATATTTTTTTAAGAAATACTGTGCGGGAGACTCTATATTTCAGAGACTCAAGGGGTCTATGACACTTGTTGTAGTGCCTCAGCGGTGTTGACGAGCTTGGCCGTAGCTACAAAGCGCCGATACTCAAGCAAGAACCAGTTACTGTAAGGCTGGATGGACCTTTAGTGACCGGCCTTTGGTCAAGGTTTATGAATTTTTCAACCCAGCGAAGAGCAAATTTGAAAATATAAATGGTATATTTTTTGTGCTCCGCCGGGATTCGAACCCACAACCTTCCAGTCACGAGTCCGAAGCGTTACCACTTGGACTACGGACCGGTCACTACTAAGCTACATGAATAAGCTATAAGCTACATTAAGCTACATGAATTCTAGTTGTAATTTTTGTTCTTTTTCTTGTCGAATATTCGACCAAGACCATAATTGTAAACTTGCACCTTCCTGAAATAAAAGTGCTGCATCATCAGGAACTGTCTTTGTCTGCAATCTCTCTAACCTCAAACTAATAACGATTCCAGAAGACTTGTGCGCTTAGAGCCAGAATCCCCAGCATTTGAGAAACACCAAGACGGATGAATTGATATTAGGACCTCATCCCGGAATCCTGTACAATATTTACTGCTTGTATTCCTTGACTTATAGGTAAAAAAAAGTCCATACCGAGAGCAAGGGTTCGATCCCCACCGAGGGTGTCAAAAATGGATCCCGTTTCGGTGTTTATTTCAAACATGCTGTAAAAATGGTTCACTTTTCCAATGTCACCCCTGTCTCAGGGAAGGACGGCAAGAGTTGTAGGGTGTACGTCCATTTGAGATTTGGTTTTTATGTTGTAGGTTCACATGAGGCATGTGCAAGCGCGAACTTGTATGTGTCTGGTTGTGAGAATGAATGTAATGCGAATCTCCAATGTAACATATCTTTGCAACTTAGATTAGATTAGATGAAATAAATACCGGCATGCTTAAATCAGCCTTCACAAGAAACAAGAACCAGCCCAATCGGGAGCTGGGAAGCCCCCACTTCAACTAAAGTGCCTAATGTGAGGCCGGCCCCCTTACCCGTGAAAACAAAAAAGGCCCCAATCACCACATACGATCCCTTCGGGGATAACACGGGCAAGAGAAATTTGGTCCATCCATACCTTTCTTGGTCTTCCTCTACCTTAGTTGCGTTTTTTTTATCCCGGAAAATGGCTACTAAAAATTATAGCAGCAATAAAGTTTTGCAATTGTAATGTATGTGTGTATACATAAATAATTACAATTCCAAACGTTGTAAATTATTTAAACAAATTCAATTTAAATGTAAATACAACATAGGATATATTTTTGTAATTTATTGTAATTGCATGGGCGCGGAATGGTTATTACAAAAGGAAAAATTGTACCACGCAGTGTAATGTTTAGACAAAGTGCCGTATATCATTGCGAGTTACATTTTCATCAATTTATATAACGCTAATTGCGGAACGAAACGCTGCTAATTATGGATACGTAAGGAGGATGCCGAAGACGCGGGTGTTTCAAGTCAAGCAAGTGATATCCGTGACTTGGTACATGGTATTCTTGAATTGTAAGTTGGTATTCATGACTTGTTTCATGGTAAGATTTTTAGGCTTACACGGCCGGCTGATGATGCTGGAGTGATGCTTTTCGGGATCTGTGGCCGTGGTCTGTGGGAGCTGTAGCTTCCGGACGTTTCGTGATATCTGTGACTTGTTTTATGGGTTTCGTGAATTGTTAGTTGGTATTCATGACTTGGTTCATGGTATTCGTGACTTGTTAGCTGGTATCCATAACTTGGTTCATGGTATTCGTGACTTGTTAGTTGGTATCCATGACTTGGTTCATGGTATTCGTGACTTGTTAGTTGGTATCCATGACTTGGTTCATGATATTCGCGAATTGTAAGTTGGTATTCATGACTTTTTTCATGGTCTCCGTGAATTGTAAGTTGGTATCCTTGACTTGGTTCATGGTATTCGTGACTTGATTCATGGTATTCGTGACTTGGTTCATGGTATTCGTGACTTGATTCATGGTATTCGTGATTTGCTAGTTGGTATCCTTGACTTGGTTCATGGTATTCGAAAATTTTATGTTGGTATCCATGACTTGATTCATGATATTCGTGATTTGTTAGTTCGTATCCGTGACTTGGTACATGGTATCCGTGACTTGGTAAATGGTATCCGTGAATTCGTACATGGTATCCGTGACTTTGTACATGGTATCCGTGACTTGGTACATGGTATCCGTAACTTTGTTCTTTTTATTTGTGATTTGATATCCACAACTTTCGTTTTGATGTACATACATAAAAAGTTTCTGTATTCGTATTTACGTGTCTGGTATTTGTGATTGTGGATACGTTATCCGTGACTGGTACATGGTAACCGTGCCTGGATTTATGGTATCCGTGACTTGATATCTACATGGAACCCATGACTTGGAACATGGTATCCGTGACTTGGTAGGTACATGGTAAAAAAAAGAAAATGGAATTTGTATAGCGCCTTTTCATGATACTGGTTCATTCCTAGATACTAGATAGTATCCGTGACTTGCGGTATAGTATCCGTCTACCTCAACATCCTCAAACTAAGTCCATTAGTCCTTCAATAGATCTGAGAGTTCCTCTTCAAGTTCTTTTGACAGATTAGAGATTGAGTGCGTGGTCACCCCCGCGCCTTTGTTCCCGGTACCATTATCAACTACTAAAATAATGAATTGTAAATGTATTCGGAGGTGTCCGGCCGCACATCCGGCTAACCGCGCATTACCAACTTTACAAAAACACACACATGCCCATTACCGGCGTTTAATTAGCCATTATTATAACCTAAAATATAATGTACGACTACAAGCTAACAGGCTCTTAATTTATTTAATTTTAATATTTCACATTTAACAGATTCCTTGATTAATTGCTTGGTATTCCTTGACTTATAGGTTGGTATGAGGCTGACCATCCGCGCTGAAAAAAAATGTTTCACTTTGCCAATGTCCAGAGTCATAATAAAAGGAGAGCTTGCATGGAGAAGGTTATGACTCTGGATGAAATGAAAGAAGTATGTAAAGACAGAAATAAATGTCAGTTGATCTGTAATGTTGGCGGTTGGGACTAGTCTAATCTAATCTAAGTTGCAAAGATATGTATCATTAAGGATTCACATTATATGCATTCTCACAAACAAACACGTGTAAGTCCGCGCTTACGAATGCTGAATCTGTACTAAGAAATTAAAATCGAAACCTCAAAAGAACATAAACTCTACAACTTTTGCCGTCGTTCCCTGGAACAGGGGTGACATTGGAAAAGTGAACTTTTTTTTATGGGAGTATGGGTGGTCAGCTTCATACCAACCTAAGTGTAAGTCAAGCAATGCTGAATAAAAAAAGGTTTCACTTTGCCAATGTCGCCCCTGTTGCAGGGAAGGTCGGCAAAAGTTGCTGGGCTTATGTTCATTTGAGGTTTGGTTTTTGAATTGTAAGTAAACACGCAGCATTTGTAAGCGGTAGCTTACGCGTGTCTGTTTGTGGGCATGCATTTAGTAGGAACTTGAAATGTTATTATATGTTTGCAACTTAGATTAGATTAGATTAGTATGAGGCTGCGACCCCTCGTGCTTTTTAAAGCTCGGTTCAGTTTTGCCGATGCCACCAGTCACCACGGTTTCAGGCAAGGGCGGCTGGAGTTGGAAAAATTTATGTTTCAATGTGAGGTTTGGTTTACTTTGTAAGTTTACATATAGCATGCGTGAGCGAGAACTTACGAGAGCCTCAAATGTGAACATGTATGCAACTTAGATCACACATTAAAGATCATTACAGATGTGAGAGAGGACGGAAACTTTTTCCCTATTCAGTGTTTATTTTAAACCCATAATAAAATACCGGCAAGTTTTACTCAGCCTTCTTATGTCCCCATTTCAACTGAAGAGATTTGAGACATGGACTAAGTGAACCAAGTTTTTACATCATGGGGGGTCAGCCTCATACCAACCAAAAAGTCTAGGAAAGTCGTCATTTTTTAAATTTATTTTTAAAATTGTAATTTGTTATATTTCTTGTTCACTTTGGTAACCCTACTTATAACCCTATATTCCACGTTTTATATATTCACACGATAACTCCGCTCTTATTTTATGTGATTTGTTAACTTAAAACGTGTTATTTTTATTATGCTGCCGGAGGGAAACGGAAGTCATGAGGTTAACAGACATATCAGTAAATTAATTATTAAAAAAATATGGAAATACGAAACCAGGGCGTGTAGGCTTTTTTAAATGTGTCGATTTTAAGGGTTTATTTATCTCACATTCCTTCCTTGATTATAAGTTGGTATGCGGCTGACCACCCTACTGTAAAAAATGGTTCACTTTGCCAATGTCATGAAGGTCGGCAAGAGTTGCAGGGCTTATGTTCATTTGAGATTGGGTTTTTTATGTTGTAGGTCCACATGCGGCATGTGTGAGCGCGAAATTATGCGTGTCTGCTTGCGGGAATGCATTTAATATGAATCTCAAATGATACATATATTTGCAACTTAGATTTAGATTTAAGTCATGATTTTAATTTAGTATAGATTTAAATTATTGACACAATTTTCTTTTTTTATGAATTGAATTCCTTGACTTATAGGTTGGTATGAGGCTGACCACCCATACTGTAAAAAATGGTTCACTTTGCCAATGTCACCCCTGTTTCAGGGAATTTCGGCAAGAGTTGCAGGGCTTATGTTCATTTGAGGTTTGGATTTTATTTGTAAGTACACAATCAGCATTTGTAAGAGCGAACTACACGTGTTTGTTTGTGGGCATACATCTGAGAGCTTTGTATGAATATATCCTTGCAACTTAGATTATAGATTATAGATAGAATCTATTTTTAAGTGGATACTATTTATTTTTACAGGTAAGACCGTAGTAAATAAAAAAATGATTCCCGATCTCATCTAATCTAAGTTGCAAAGATATGTAACATTAAGGATTCTCATTATATGCATTTTCACAAGTAGACACGTATGAGTTCGCGCTTAAACACGCCGCATGTGGACTTACAATTTAAACCCAAATCTCAAACTAACATACGCCCTGCAACTCTTGCTGACCCTCACCTAAGTGAACCATTTTCTAAAGCATGGTCGGTCAGCCACATACTAACCTTTAAATGATAAGTGGATCCTATTTATTGTCACAGGTAAAGTAGTCAGCCTCATGTTTATCATTTTTCAAGACACCCGTAGTAAATAAAAAATGGATTCCCTATAATCAGGGATTTTTTTCTAGTTCACAGCACTGTGATCCTATACAGTTGGCGGTAATGCTAAATGCAGTACGGTACGAGACGTTCGCGCCAGTAGGCTCTTGGCTGGGAAACCGGAAATACATGAATGGTGGTAAATTTAAATTGGCTGCAAGGCGGTAAATTTAAATTGGCTGCAGTTTGAAAATATTATTCTGAGTATTAAAATCATGATATTATATAGCCGTTATTATAATGGCGGTAAATTTAAATTTCTGGCAGTTTAAAAATATAAATCTTAGTATTAAAATTATGTTATTAGGTATTATTGCAAAAATGTCTTCAAATTTAAATTAAATTAAAATTTATTTTCACTAAATTTTGTATTTTTAGTTAGGCTTTTGGCTGGGGAACCGGAAATATATAAATGGTGGTAAATTTAAATTGGCTGCAGTTTGAAAATATTAATCTGAGTATTAAAATCATGTTATTGTATAGCCTTTATTATAATGGCAGCAAATTTAAATTTGTGGCAGTTTGAAAATATAAATCTTAGTATTAAAATTATGTCATTAGGTATTATTGCAAAAATGTCTTTCAAATTTAAATTAAATTGTTTTTTTTTTAAATAGATTTGGTATTTTTTTAGCTATTAAATATATATCACTATTGTGAGTAAATGGATGTGTGTGTGTGAGTTTCTGCAATCTATTTATTGTAAAGGTAAATGTGCACAACTATTTTTACCTATTTGTATCTTATTTATTACTTTACTTATTTTTATGAGTGAAACTAATTTTATTATTTTAGAATCTTGGTATCTTTTAATGTCAACATGTAATTGGAGCAATACGTAATTTTATTTATTTTCATATTTTTTTATATTCTTAAGTATCCTATCCATTATTGTATTGTTCTAAATCAGGCCTGGCCAACCCAAATTGCACCCCGGGCCGCATTGATGGCCTAAAATTTCCCCAAGGGCCACACATACAAACATTTTACAAAAAAAATATATATAAAAAAACGAAACCACAACCAGATGTGAAAAGAAAACACGCATTGAACCAATAACAAAAAATGTATTTATGTAGTAAACAACATTAAAAAAATTCAACAATAGAAAAATATTTTAACAATGAAAATTATTAATTAACCCTTAACTTCATAGAGGAAAAAATTCTTAATTTTTCATTTCAAAACAATATTACAAATAAAACCAATTATCAGGACTTCTCCTTTCAGTGCAAGATTTGAGATTCTTTTCGCCTACTTATTTTTTCTAAATCTAGGTATTTCAATATTTGAAGTTACACACCTTAACTGGTTTTCCAGATTTACGTCTGTTATAGACGCCCTATTTTTATTTTTATTATATTTCATTTTTATTTTTCATCACACATGACCGCGGGCCGCCAGGCCTGTTCTAAATAAATAAATAAAAATGTGATTATATGGCCCATATATAACGACGGCAAATTTAAATTCAAAATATAAATCAGTTATCTTTAAATTTTAGTATTATAATCCCGTGATTCAATAGCCCTTATTTTAAAAGTTAAACTTGTTTGCAATAATACCTAATGACATAATTTTAATACTAAGATTTATATTTTTAAGCTGCCACAAATTTAAATTTGCTGCCATTATAATAAAGGCTATATAATAACATGATTTTAATACTCAGATTAAGATTTTCAAACTGCAGCCAATTTAAATTTACCACCATTTATATATTCCCGGTTCCCCAACCAAAAGCCTAACTAAAAATACAAAATTTAGTGAAAATAATTTTTAATTTAATTTAAATTTGAAATACATTTTTGCAATAATACCTAATAATTTTAATACTAAGATTTATATTTTCAAACTGCCAGAAATTTAAATTTACCCCCATTATAATAACGGCTATATAATATCATGATTTTAATACTCAGAATAATATTTTCAAACTGCAGCCAATTTAAATTTACCGCCTTGCAGCCAATTTAAATTTACCACCATTCATGTATTTCCGGTTCCCCAGCCAAGAGCCTACTGGCGCGAACGTCTCGTAGTACGGTGAACTTTAGTGTATCTTTAAATTAACTACAAAATATTTTATTGGAATTATGACGCTCTGTACCTACTGTCTTTAGCGCGAGAAGAATATATTCCCCAAAATTCAAACATTTTAATTTTTTTTACATTTAATTCAAATTTGGAACACAGAGTTTGTTGCAAGCGCGTTTTCGCCATTCGGTTTGTTGCAAGTGTACCCAGTCACCGACAGTTGGCAACGGTCATTTGTTGTCCGCAGCAACAGCAGCCGCGCATGCGTGCTAGCAGACAAAGAACGCTCACACTGATATAATGTTGTGTTTAAAAATTCCACACCGGCAATTAACGTGCGACGATTAATCTGCTAGCATTTGTTTATACATGAATTGGCGAATGTGGTATTAACAACACAAAAAAAAACCGCTTAAAAATTGGAAAACCTACTCAACACCTTCTCTCAGGGTCAGTCTCCCCTCCACTGACCCACGCCCTGTATATCCATCCCATCCGGGGATGTGTCACAGGACTCGCATGCAAAAGTTATGTGAGATACGAGTGGCAGAAGGCCCTCCCGAGAAGCTACACTTTCCCAAGTGTTTGCACAAACCAAAGGAGGCTCAGAAATCACTGAAAAGTTATAGCCGTGAGGGTTTGGAAAACTTACTGATGGAATACATAGATGCTGATTCTAAATTATTAAAAAAATCCACGTGATTAAGCAAACTGTTCAAATGCAAATCTGCCCCAGTCGCAGACGTTTCCTTTCTACTTAGCAACATATGTAGTGGAATTTCTTGGCACGTTTTCTCCACTTCTGCCACTTCTATGGCTATTTTAACTTTAGATGCTGCGGCTCGAAACAGGGACATGGTGCTTCTGCCGAACCACTGTGGCAGGTTTTTCAGCCACGATGTCCTTCGGCGTCCCTGAGATCTTCTCCCATCAATCTTACCCTGTATGATAAGATGAAGGAGATGGTACTTCTCATTTCTCAAAATGTGACCGAAGTACATCAGTTTTCTCTGCTTAATGGTAGGCAGGAGCTCCTTTGTAGTGCGCATTCGTTGGAGGACTTCTTCATTGGTGACTCGATCACGCCAAGAGATCCGAAGCATTTTTCGGTAGAGACACATCTCGATCGCTTCAATTCGTCTCTCCAGTGCCTGCGACTATGACGCTAATATATCTACATTTTTTAATTTTAAACGTAAGTTTTTTTGTGTTTTTACGTGAAATTCACCGCAATCGCTCGTAATGCCCTGCGGTCTCTGACAATTAACTCAAAATGGCCGTTTATGTTAAAATGGCGCGCATGGCCGCGTCCTGCGCAGGCGCAGATGACCATAGATAACAAGCTACACTACACACACACTATTCTCCCGGGCTGGTAGGTATTTAAAACATTTAAATATTATAATCGTTTGTGTAGGATTTTTTATTTTATTTACTTATCTAGTATCTATCCTTTTTATTCAAAAAGAAAATCGTGAAGTGGAATGCAGAAATGAGAAATATTCCCTCCTGCATCTCATTTACCGGCCCGTAGTTTACTGGTTAACACTTGTGACTCGTAAATGGAAGGTTGTGGGCTCGAATCCTGGCGGAGCACAAAAAGAATACCATTTATATTTTTAAATGTGCTCTTCGCTGGGTTGAAAAAATTCATAAACCTTTACCAAAGGTCGGTCACTAAAGATCCATCCAGCCTTACAGCAACTGGTAGTGTAAGAGCCGGCCGCACGAAACCTTACCTCATTTCTACCAGGCAGAGACTAGTAAGAGGTGATGTTCCACATTAATTACCTGCTTTTAGCACAAAAATTAATGTTCCAAACCTGGAGCGTTTTGAATGCGGCCATTTTTTTGTAAATTATAAAAAACGATCTTTTGAAGTTAATTGTATGAGCCATGGAGATAAAGTAAAAAAATATTATACTACATACATTACTTGTAATAAGAGGATAAACATACTACAAATTTGTATTTCCAACCCTTCTTGTTCAGGAGAAAAAGGGGTAAAATGTTATTTTTTACAATATATTTTATAACTCAAAAACAAAATAGAAATTGTGATATTTTTGTACGTAAAATATAGAAACATAAATTTTTATACAATAATGACCTCTTACATATTCTTGCTATCTGCTATAGTTTCAGAGAAAATAAAGTTTGAAGTGAAATATTTTCCCAAAAACCGTTACAGCGTTTCCCGTTTTTTGGTCAAAATCCGGTTTGAACGCCTTAGTGTTTGATTGTAAAAATATATAAAAAATACCATCCCCTAGAAGATTAAATTGCCTGTAAAACTGTATGGATATAAACTATTTTATCGTGAAAGGTTTGAACAGAATAGCGGTTAATCTTGTGGTAACATATTTTGCGTGATATTATGATGATAATATGAAATCATCATAATATTACGCAGATACTCGTGCTAGATAGGTAGGTACTTATATACAACCATCAAAATACGTTACAAAAGTTAAACCGCTATAACATACAATCCTTTCACAATAAAAGAGTAAATATTCGTACAATTTTAAAGGAAATTTAATCTTCTAGGTGATGGTATTTTTTATAAATTTTTAAAATAAAATACTAAGGCGTTCAAACCGAATTTTGAACCAAAAACGGGAACTGTCGTAAAGTTTTTTAGAAAATGCTCTGAAACTACAGCAGATAGCAAGAATATGTAAGAGGTCATTATTGTATAAAAATTTATGTTCTTATATTTGACGTACAAAAATATCATATTTTTTATTTTGTTTTTGAGTTATAAAATATATTGTACAAAATAATATTTTACCCCCTTTTCTCCTGAACAAGAAGGGTTGGAAATACAAATTTGTAGTATGTTTATCCTCTTATTACAAGTAATGTATGTAATATCATATTTTTTTACTTTATTTCCATGGCTGATACAACTAACTTCAAAAGATCGTTTTTTATAATTTACAAAAAAATGGCCGCATTCAAAACGCTCCAGGTTTGGAATATTTTTTTTTATGCAAAAAGCAGGTAATTAATATGGAGCATTAGTTTTTACTAGTCTCTGCCTGGTAGTCGATGAGGTAGTTTGCACCATTTTTTGGGCCTCTTTGAAGAGGCCGCATCCAAAACGCTCCAGGATAGGAAACGGCAGATCTGTGAAAAAATCATGTACTCGATGCAAACTACCAGCCTGACCATGTCTCTGCCTGGTAGTCGATGAGGTAAGGTTTCATACGTCTAGCTCTTAGACTATGGGTCTTGCTTGAGAATTGGCGCTTTCTACAGCGACAACCAAGCTCGCAGAGGGCTCTTGAGGTGTGATACACACAAAAACAGCGCTCAACAAATAAATAAACCTAATATTGTTATTGTTATCATACAGGAAAGCATTGAGGGAAGACGAGCTCCAGGTTGAAGGAAAACATATTGGTTGAAGAACCTGAAACAGTGGTTTGGCAGAAGCACAAGAACCCTCTTTCTAGCAGCAGCGCGTCAGAGGTGCAAATTTCTATGATAATTGGCAATCTTCAGTGAAGACGCACAAGAATTTGAAAGAGAAATGCAATTTACAAACCTATTTTTACTTACCCCGAAAGAGGTAAATAACATATAGGTACAATTATCTACCCAATGACGTCTGTTGAACCAGAATCAAAATTATCGATAAGAGGCACGATGGGATTCGAACCAGCGTAGGTATTTGTGTAGGTAATATGTACATTTTCAATTTGAGTCATATTTTCTTATTGCAGGTAGCTTGTAGCATGTGTAAAAGCGAAATCACGTACTTACTCAAGTATTTGCTTGTTGGCATGTATTAATTATGAATCCTTAATGTTGATACCTACATCTTTGCAACTTACGGTGCTATTCTTAGACATTTTAGTCGTGCGTTGAGCCCACACTTTGACAAACTAATGATGCATTTGTATGAAGACCTGTCAATCCAAGATGGCCGCAAGTGAACTGCTGATTAGTCTTCATACAAATATTACCAAAATTCGGTAGGTAAGAATGAATGTGGTGATGAGACTTCCAGCCCAGGCATCATTAGTTTGTCAAAGCGTGGGCTCAACGGACGACCAAAATGTCTAAGAATAGCACTGTTGGATTATAGACTATAGTCCTTTCTTCACATGCTCTTTGATAAAGCAATTAAGGCTCAACTCAACCCCCTTTAAGGCTACCTACCATCTTAAAAAACCGGAATGTAGGATAATTTTAAAATTCTCATTTAATTGCAATTTTATTGCTATTGTTTGCTAACACGCAAATACCTCCCTACACACATGTTTTTGCAAAATTACGTTTTTAGAATATTAAATTTATGATCATGTGAGGTATGGCTTATTTTTTTATGTATTCTTGAAAGTCTTAGGGGTCTATGTCACCCTGGAAGGGTGCCGCAGAGGTGTTGCTTGAACTAAGATCAAATTTATGGTCAAATGACAGAAGCGGGGATCGAACCTACGTTATTCTATTCTAAATACGCTAGAAAGATCAGGATATGCAAACCATACATATGGTACTCGTAGTTAGCATGAACGTTACCGTCAGATGAAGAGTGTCGAGTCTACCAGTACCGATGTGAGGTATTTAACTAATTGACCAATCAGATGCACCCATTGACACCTAGCGGCGCTATGGTAAGATTTCAAATAGGTAACTCTAACGTACCGTCGACTCTAAGATGCTATCTACCGTCCTGATGAGACTACTACCCCAGCCCACTTGACTCCCTCGGTCATAACGCCGGTATTCTTCACTGAAGAGGCACAAACAGAAAAAGAAGACGCTGATTTCGACCGTTACAATTTGTTTTTGAAATGTCATGTTTGCAAATATGATATTTACGGTTTTTTTTATCGAGTCCCACTTGTAATTAGTTATTATTCGAATCTTATCACTCTATCGCATCGGTCGCTTTTTAACGGTTAGTAGATCTTTATCGCTCGAGTTTTCTCACGATCGTATGTTGTCGCATACTATTATAATTAGCAGAATACAGCACCACCTGTTTTTCGAATTTCATATTTGTTGAGTAATTACATAGAGGAGCAGAAACTAGCTTAGGTACTGCATTGATACATACTATCTGCCACTTTTGTCTCAGTCCTGTCAAACGTTGCAATTGTGTAGTCATACAAAACATGCTTTAACGTGTCAAATTTTATATTTTCTTAAAACGCAACTAAGCTACACATATAGTGTAACTTCTTGCCTGCGTTATCGTTGTCGCATGTGGCGATTCGGGATCTATTTATTTTTACGGGTAAGGGGGCCGGCCTCACACCAACCACTTCTAATTGAAGTGGGGGTTTCCCAGCTCCCGGGGGGGCTGGTACTCACTTCTTGTGAAGGCTGAGTAAGCCTTGCCAGTATTTTATTTTGGGGTTTGAAATAAACACCGAAACGGGGAATCATTTCTGATACCCTCGGCGAGATTCGAACCCGAGCTCGCGGCATGGAATGCAAACATTCTTCCAAATGAGCTATCATCCGGACTTTTTACGTGCTTGGTCGTCGCTAGAAAGCGCCAATTCTCAAGCAAGAACCATTTGCTGTAAGGTTGGATGGACCTTTTGATGACCGGTCTTTGGTTAAGGTTTATGAATTTTTCAACCCAGCGAAGAGCAAATTTGAAAATATAAATGGTAAATTTTTTGTGCTCGTTCGGCATTCGAACCTTCAATTTACTAGTCCGAAGTGTTATCACTGGACCACGTACCGGTCATCCTGATAACGATCCACGGTTCAAACTGACATATTATAGATTGAGGTTGTTCCTTGACTTATAGGTTGGTATGCGGCTGACCACACATGCTGTAAAAATGGTTCTCTTTGCCAATGTCACCCCTGTTACAGGGAAGGACGGCAAGAGTTGCAGGGTGTATGTTCATTTGAGATTTGGTTTTTATGTTGTGGGTTCACATGAGGCATGCGCAAGCGCGAACTTGTACGTGACTGGTTGTGGGAATGCATGTAATCTGAATCTCCAATGTAACATATCTTTGCAACTTAGATTAGATTAGATTAGTTTTCTTGACTAATAGGTTGGTATGAGGCTGACGTTGTATGAAACTTTAAAACTGATAAAAAAAACTACCGTCACGTTTGATATAAGTACGTCCTTTTCATTCAGCATAAAGCCAACGTTGCTAAAAGATAACGTTGTGTATGTACCGGGCCTAAGATGTGAGAAATCAGGTAAGCCACGAATTAAATTGATAAATATATATATAAAAAAAAACCATAAAATTGTGCACAAGTGGGACCAATTATTGTTTTGAAATCACCGACAGTGATGGTGGATATTCCAGTTAAAGTTCACAACATTTCATCTGGTGTAATTATTTAAAATTATCGATGTACAGCGATAGAGATGTGGGGGACTATATAATTGTACTGAATTGCTATCAAATTGTTTGGGCATTGGCGTATCTCTTGAAGTGCTGTGGCTTTCCAATTGGTTGAAAAGAAGTCTCAAGACTCACCTCTTCGTTCAATCACACGGACAAGCGCCTTTGCAGTGACACACTGTCATAAAAGGCGCTTTATAAATTTTGTATTGATAATCTAAATCTAAGCTGCAAAGATATATATCATTTAAGATTCGAATGATAATCGACATACGTTGCAAATGAACTTAGATTCCATTGGAAGTCCAATTGGGAGGAGACATTTCCTGTAACAGGGGGACATTGGAAAAAGTGAACCAGTTTTTACAGTAAGCGTGGTCAGTCTCATACCATCTTATAAGTTAAGGAATTCCTATAATAAAACTTTTATATGTGTTTTCCCTGGCAACCCGGCCGGATGAGGACACTATTATCTATGACAATTCACGTGTGGACCTCATTGTCACATCCACACCTAGCCTTGAGGGCTCTTGAGGTGTGATACACACAAAAACAGCGCTCACCAAATAAATCAGCCTAATTTTATTTTTTTAATTTTAGCCTTACAGCAGCCGGATCTTACTTCATAATTGGCGCTTTCTAACTAACGACGAGCAATCTTTCAGAGGGCTCTTGAGGTGGGGTGCAGCCAAAAACAGTTTTCACCACATAAATCATAATAATTGGCCGATATTAGCCATTGTTCTATAATAATTGTTCTAAAATAATAACTGCAATATATATTTGTTCAAGATTGTTTACAATGTCCAGTCCATATACGACGCTCTGTTTTTGAACAAGAAAGGCATTGTAAGTGAAGACCAAATGTAAAATAAATGTAAAGTGCCAAACCATAAATGTGAATTGTTAAAAATAAATAAAAATTGTTAAATATATCTAAGTGTAAAATAAATATCCATGAAAGAAGACCAGTTGATAACACCAAGTTTGGTTTTACCATGTGATGCGTGGGGAGGGTTTATAAACCGCGCTGGTTCTCAATATACCGCGTTCGAGCGAACTGCCCAGCAAATCTGCCAAGGCAGCTAACCATGAGGAAACAGGGGGATAGGAATCACGGAATTAATTCAGGACTCACCTTGATCTCCAATGGTTGGTTTCTTCGCGGAGCACTCTTCGCGTTCTTCGTATTTTTCCTTCTTTCGCGCGCGATGAATACTGCGATGGTGACAAGTCTGTGCACTACCGCGTTCGAACAAGTACAGAAACTGGATACTGGTGATTGGGTAAATTGGATAGGTCAGATTATAGGTACAAGGACAAAGGATTTTATGACCAGCTACCCATAACAAACCTACCTAACAATCCGCCCAAACACTAGTTTTGTTAATTAAAAGACTTTTGAACCCTAAAAACACAACGGTATATTAAATGTTAACAATAATATTTATTTGTTTACGCCTCTGCACTTTCATTTCATACAAGATCGACGAAAACATGGCGCTTGAATTAATATTAGATTTTTATAATTTAACTCCGCACTGAACCGCCATTCGTAATAAAATGATATTTAAAATAACAACGCGGTGTCCCTGTCTAGCATTAAGTTGTAATGCAAGTGAGAGCGAGAGGGATGTATTCAAGATTGAAGTAAAATGATCGCCTTAGTGAGAAGGGACGTCCAAAGGAGCTTGGAGCCCTGATGCGCTATTCTGCTAAATTCCTTTCGACCTAAAGGCGACGAGCTGGCGATTCGTGTTCAAAACAAATCGGGAGCGTTAGCGCTTGTGAAAGAACTCTATAGAAAAAAATCACAGTAGGTACATCTTATTTTTGGACACGAATCGCCAGCTCGTCGCCTTTAGGTCGTAAAGAATTTAGCAGAATAGCGCTTCTGGTCTTCTCCGGGTTGAAAAAGTCATAAACCGTTATCAATTACCGGTCACCAGAGGTTCATCCAGTCTTACAGCAACTGGGGTTTGCTTGAGTATTGGCACTTTGTAGCGACGACCAAGCTCGTAAAAAGTCCGGTCGACAGCTCAGTTGGTAGAATGCTTGCATTCTATACTGAGAGCAAGGGTTCGATTCCTGCCGAGGGTGTCAGAAATGATTTCCCGTTTCGGTGTTTATTTCCAACCCCAATACCGGCAAGGTTTACTCAGCCTTCCCAATAAATGAGAACCAGCACCCTCGGGAGCTGGGAAACTCCTATTTCAACTGTGTTGGTGTGAGGCCGGCCCCCTGACCCGTAAAAATAAATAGGTCCCGAATCACCACATGCGATGCCTTCGGGGATAATGCAGGCAAGAAGTCGGTGTTATGGCCGAGGGGGGCAAAAGGCTGATCTTACTAGCGTATTTGGAATAGAATAACGTTGGTTCGATCCCCGCGTGGGTCATTTGACCATAACTTTGACCCTGGTTCAACATATGTCATTGGGTTAGTATTAATGAATATAATCCATTAAAATAAACAAGAATGAATTATTAATTGATGATATGAATACCTGTTTCTGGCCAGGCAGAATAGGTTTGTGAATTGCATTCCTCTTCACAAATCTATGTACAAAAAAATAAGCTTAGTTGCGTTTTTTTATGGTTATTTCCGTAAATGTCTACACCCTTGATTCCACTCTGTCTTGTATTTCATATTATTTTGAAATTATCACAAAACACAGTATAGGACGTAATGAGCGTCGAGATGTGCAGCGATGGCGGCCATCGAGCCGCGCCGGCACGCGGGCCCGGGATGAGCGACCACTGCAATTTGTGAACCAACTGATCGATGATAAATAAATAATTGTGCCACATTTATATGAATGGAGTTAGGGTCAACCTTTTTTTAAATATTTTTCTTGTTTTGTTCGTTTTGTAGAAAAATGAAGAGCTTTTATGAAAAAGGTTATGCCTCTGGGTAAAGTAAAAGAAGTATGCAAAGATCGTACAAAATGGCGGCTGATCTGTAATGTAGGCGGCTAAGGTAAAGACTCAATTGTCATTTTTATAGATGTTGTGTAGATTTTTTAATGTTTGCTTGTTTCTTTTTTATAACTGGATGTAATAAATTGCTTGTATTCCTTGAATGTCAGAGGAAAGCGTGGAAGGGGAAGACCGAAGAAGGAATGGATAGACCAAATACGTGAAATTGCAGAAGAATGGAACCTGCAGAGGGAGAATAAGAGAAGAGTATGTGTGAAGAGAGTGATGAATTTTGAAGAGATGAAAGAGGTATGCAAGGACATAAAAAAGTGAAGACGCATCCGCGGAGGTACCAGCCACCCCTAGTGGAACGGCGGTAGTATACAGTAACAGTAACAGCTTCTTTATCTTGGTTTGTGAAGGCCCAACCAAATAACTACAGAGATGACTGACATGGCATATTTTATTTATCTAAGAAATCATTTTTTTGCTGGAGTGATGTTTTCCGGGATCTGTTGCCGTGATTTATGGGAGCTGGAGCTTCCGGACGTTTCGCTTACGTCTACGATGGGCTTCTTCAGCCTAAAGTATTATGATGAAGATGATCTTGATGAGAACTGTGATGACCTCACAGTTCTAATCGTCCAGACTTTCTTCTCGAAACGTACGGAAGCCCCAGCTCCCATAGACCACGACAACAGAACCCGGAAAACATCACTCCAGCATCAGCAGCCTACAACTAGTATTTTTTTTGGTGTCCAAAAGGTTGCGCATCGCTTCAACCCCACAATCGACCACAATCAACACGATCATTACGAGATGTTATTCTCTTACTTATGAGTGAACCAAACCTAACCTTGCCGGTCTTGTATCCCACACGATGTGAACCCTAGATGCCGGCTCGGATAGCGGCCGCTCTAACCACTGCGCCGTGGGGCGACGTGCCCGGCCGGAGAATGTGATTATTTTAATATACATCGCAATTATAGTTATTCTGAAGGTAGTAAGTTTTTATGTGTTAAAGTATGGTTTTTGTAGCGATTTCTGTTATTTTAACATTGCTATTATAAAATTAGTGTTTTTTTTTTGCCAATGTCACCCCTGTTTCAGGGATAGGTCAGCAAAAGTTGCAGGGTGTATGTTCATTTGAGATTTGGGTTTTTATATTGTAGGTCCACATGCGGCATGTTCAAGCGCGAACTTATACGTGTCTGATTGTGAGAATGCATGTAATGTGAATCCCCAATGTTACATATCTTTGCAATTTAGATTAGATGTATTTTGTGTTATCCCTTGACCTATAGGTTGAAATGAGGCTAACCACCCATGCTGTAAAAACAGCTCACTTTGTCAATATGATGCCCTCCCTGTTTTAGGATCTAATCTAATCTCATTGCAAAGTTGCCTGTATTGACTCCATGAATATGTTGAATAGCCACGGACTCATCACACATCCTTGCCTTGCATCCTTATAAACTTCAAACCATTCACTATACTCACCATCAATACGAACACATGCCATACTATTTTCATAGTTAGCATGCGCAGCATTTAAGAGAGCCCCATTCACTCCAAATGCTTTCAAAACAACCCACAACATACCTCTGTCCACTGAGTCAAAAGCTATTTCCAGATCTACAAAGTCCGTGAACAGTTTCCCCCTCACCGACAATTGTTTTTCAACATGTTGTCGTAGAGTGAAAATCTGATCGACACAGCCTCTACCGGCCATAAAGCCGGACGGTAACTGTAACATGGTCAAAAGCTTGGCAAAAAGGAAAAGTTGGCAAAAGTTGCACAGCTTATGTTCATTTGAGATTTCGGGTTTTAGGTTGTAGATACGTAAGATCATATGCGGCATGTCTAATCGCGAACTTATACAGTGTGCATAACTGTATTATGAATCATAAATATTATTGCATGAGATTATAGACTATTATTAAAGATGGATGACGTCACATTGCCGAGTATTTTTTTAATTGTGTCGAGTCCATCGTCAGCATGCTTTGGCCAAACAGCGGATATGCAAATAGTGTTAGTTAGCATATTTAACAAAAATGTTAGTGAACAAAACTCTTTAATTGGTATTTAATATTCGTGGGGTGAACAGCGCATAAGCTCTAACCGTTTTTCCCCGTTAATTCACAGGGGCATAGATAAGGCAACACCGAGATCTCTAAATGCGTGTTCTTAATTTGAATTTAAAAATATTCCGACAGGTACAAAAAAATACTAACTAATCACACATACTAATCTTATATAATCTAAGTTGCAGAGATACATACATATATTACATTAAGAATTAATATAATATGCATTTTCACAAGCAGACACGTACAAGTTGGCGCTAACACATGCCGCATGTGGACATACAATATAAAATCCCAATTTCAAATAAACATAGGATCTGCAACTCGTTGCCGTCCTTCCCTGAAACAGGGGTGACATTGGCTTAGTGAACCATTTTTACAGCATGGGTGGTCAGCCGCATACCAACCTATAAGTCAAGGAACATTATAATTGCAGATATAAAAAGTTCCTATTTAAAAACTAAATTCTTTCTTTTTGCTCCACAAGGAATCGAACCCACAAACTTCCGGTTACAATTCCGAAGCGTTAACCACTAGACTACACACCGGTTTAGATTGAAATCATTCATTCGATATAATTTTAACAATTTGCGTTCCCACATCCGACCAACAGTGGTTTGGTGTACAAAACAGTGCCTTTTTATTTATAACATATCCACATGTAGGTTCTCGCTTACACAACATCACGCACGGCCTGTCCCCTAAGTGAAAAAAAACTCAACGCTTTAACCTTACCACAGAGCTGTACCAGAAATGTAGGGAAATTAAAACGCTCACCAAAGCGCTGTCTCAGTTTTCTAACATATAAGGCTATGGTTAAGTTTACAGATAGATTTGAATACTTGAGGTCAAGTCCGCTTTTCCCCCCTAAATACAAATTAATTACAGAACACAACGATTTTTTCAACAGTTAACAAATTAGGATAAATGAAAGAAGTATGCAAGGACGGAAAGAAATGGCGATTGATAATGACAAAACAGCACATGACAAAATAGCACATGACAAAACAGCACATGACAAAACAGCACATGACAAAGCAGCACGTGACAAAACAAAGCATGAAAATACAATATTCTGTTTAGAGGTAGGTATGTTTAGTTTGCCATGTATGGTATTTTCTGTTTGAGGTATTCCTTCATAAAGGTTGTTTTTCTTGACTTATAGGTTGTTATGCGGCTGACCATACATGCTGTAGAAAATGGTTCACTTTGCCAATGTCACCCCTGTTTCAGGGAAGGTCGGCAGGAGTAGCAGGGTGTATGTTAGATTTGGGTTTTTATGTTGTAGGTTCACATGCGGCATGCGAAGCGCGAGACGTGTCTGCTTGTGAGAATGCATGCAATGTGAGTCCCCAATGTTACATATATTTGCAACTTAGAATAGATTAGATTAAATTAGAGATATGTTCTGTTTTGCCATGAGGCTTTTATGGTATTTTCTGTTTGAAGCATGTCCTGTTTTGCCCTGATATATATATTACTATAGTTGCAATTACTTTGACTACTCACAATGACTACTGCAATGCGATATATGCTGGCCAGATCAAAATCAGCACAATAGGCTTAAATCGCTGCAGAGCGCCTCAGCTAGACTCATATATGGAGCCGCAAAGTCCTGCCACATCACTCCTTATCTTCAAGCTCTGCATTGGCTGAAAATCCCTGAGAGGATCACTTTTAAAGTCGGCTTGCTCACCTTCAAAGCACTGCGTGGGAGTGCTCCGGGGTACCTGATGGAGCTGGTGTCTCCAGCAACTACAACCTCGCGCGGACAAACACTGAGGTCAGCTGCATCAAGAAGCAGCTGTCTGGACATCCCTGCAAGAAGGCCCCGCACTGTTTTTGGAGACAGGGCATTCAAGGCAGCCGCTCCAATGACTTGGAACGCTATTCCCGCCTCACTCAGGGAACTGGATTTGGAGAGACCATTTGAAAGAGGTCTCAAGACTCACCTCTTCGTCCAATCATATGGACAAGCGCCTTTGTAGTGACACACTGTCATAAAAGGCGCTATACAAATTTTGCCTTATCTATCTACTCTAGGTATACTTGTTTTCTGTGATGGAACTGTCTCTGTATGGAACACGAAATGTCGTTGTCCGATAAGTCGTGCGGACGATCTGTCGTGTGACCGATTTGTCCATAACTGAGCTGTTTGTGGACGAGTTATCTTTAACCGTTTTTTTAAAGAAATCCTGTGCGGGAGACTCCATAGATTCTATAGACTCTAGGGGTCTATGACACTTTTTGTAGTGCCGCAGAGGTGTACGAGCTTGGTCGTCGCTACAAAGCGCCAATACTCAAGCAAGACCCAGTTGCTGTAAGGCTGGATGGACCTTTTGACCTTTTTGTTTTATCATGTTCCATTTTATTTTGTCCTGTCCTGTCACCCTCTATTTCTGCGATCTGTTCACTTTCCGTTACAAAATAAATTAACGACGAATGCAATTCATCAATCTATTTTTACCTAACCAGAAGTCAGCATACTTTTAACATTAAGGTGGTTTTAAAATTTAAACGTTTTTTTTTATGAATGCGCCGTTTAAACCAGTTTAGAGATGTTTAAATAAATATGTATTAACATTACACGGTGCGTGAACAAGTCTTGTTCCAATTTGCTGTCTCTTTTTTACGCGCAGGTGTGTTGCGTGAGGGAAAGAGACGGCAGATTAGGGGGGTGCACTAATTAAGTGCATTTTAATGATAATTATTTGTAAGGTTAGACAGGTGTAGCTCGGGTTACGTCAGGTTAAGTTAAAAATAAAATTAAAATAACACAAAATTTTCTCGTCGAAATTTATTACGTTTGAGTTTTTAGAATTTTTCAATTATTTTCAATTGTTCAGGGGTACAGTCTCGTCAACATCGATGGATCTTGTCATGTGATTCAATATGATGGCACGTAAACAGCTGATAGGACAGTCAAATGTATAGCTTATATTTGACTGTTAATTTTACTGTCTTAGAAACAGCTGTTTTTTTTTCTTTTTAAGAAATCCTGTGCGGAAGACTCCCTAGATTCTAGAGACTCAAGGGGTCTATGACACTTGTTGTAGTGCCACAGACGTGTACAAGCTTCGTCGCTACAAAGCGCCAATACTCAAGCAAGACCCAGTAGCTGTAAGGCTGGATGGACCTTGGGTGACCGGTCATTGGTAAAGCAAATTTGAAAATATAAATGGTATATTTTTCGTGCTCCGCCGGGTTTTGAACCCACAACCTTCCCATTCAGAGTCCGAAGTATTACGGATACTTCGGACACTGAACTACGGACCGGTGTTTAGATACTTTACTTTTTACTTCCTTCGGCTCATAAGCCTTGAAGGCTCAGGGCCTCCCACACCACAATCCTCCAGGACTCTCTGTCTTGTGCTGCTTCCCTCCATGGCCCCTCACTCCCAGAACTTAGGCGTCGGCTTCAACGTTGTCTGCCCATCGCATCCTGGAACAACCGAGTAGTCTAACACCTGAGGGGGCTCCAACCAAGGCAGTTCTGATGATGACAGAGACAGCTGTTTAGATAGTAAAAAATAATGTTCCATACAAGTTGTATGGCGTACATTTGATTGCCTTACAAACCTTCAAATGTCTTTCATACAAAATGTATGGTGTAAATTAGACTGCCTGATCAGCTGTTCACGCTCGGACATATTCTATCGTTTTCCATCTACCTTTATCATAGGTCGAGACTTTTTACACTGGTTTGCTTAGCCTTCCCAAGAAAATGATTTTCCTCAGTGTAAGAAACGTTAAGGTTACAGCAATACCGGTTTTAATTGCAGCGTGCTTTGCGGTATTAATACTATCGTTGTACTATCGTTTCCCGGAAAAGGCCGGGATTGAGACCTGACTGTGTTTTTCGCTTTCTCAGCTGATTGTCTTGATAAATGCCATTAAATGAAGAGAGAATACTTAAAAGCTGTAACCTCATCTTGCGTACGCTTCGGTGTACGAGCGTTTTGATGTGAGCACCGAGCAAAACATAAAGTTGTGTCTTTTTTTAAAAAATCCTGTGCGGGAGACTCCCTAGATGCTAGAGACTCTATGGGTCTATAACACTTGTTGTAGTGCCGCAGAGGTGTACGAGCTTGGTTGTCGCTACAAAGCGCCAATACTCAAGCAAGACCCAGTTGCTGTAAGGCTGGATGGACCTTTGGTGACCGGTCATTGGTAAAGGTTTATGAATTTTTCAACCCAGCGAAGAGCAAATTTGAAAATATAAATGGTATATTCTTTGTGCTCCGCCGGGATTCGAACCCACAACCTTCCCATTCAGAGTCCGCAGTGCTACCACTGAGCTACGGACCGGTCTTGTTTTTAATTATTGATATTATTCCTTGACTTATAGGTTGGTATGAGGCTGACCACCCATACTGTAAAAAATGGTTCACTTTGCCCCTGTTTTAGGGAACGTCGGCAAGAGTTGCAGAGTGTATGCTCATTTGAGATTTTGGTTTTTATATTGGAAGTCCACATGCGGCATGTTTAAATGCGAACTTATACGTGTCTGCTTGTGGAAATGCATATGATGTAATTCCTTAATGTTACATATCTTTGCAACTTAGATTATATTAGATTGGATTCCTTGACTAGTAGGTTGGTATGAGGCTGACTCCCCATGCTATACAAACTTGGTTAATTTTTGCCAATGCCACCCTGTTTCAGGAAAAGGTGAAAGAAGTCACAAGGTTATGTTCTTATCTAATCCAAGTTGCAAAGATATGTAACATTGAAGATTCACATTACATGCATTCCCACAACCAGACACGTACAAGTTCGCGCTTGCACATGCCTCATGTGAACCTACAACATAAAAACCAAACCTCAAATGGACATACACCCTGCAACTCTTGCCGTCCTTCCCTGAAACAGGGGTGACATTGGCAAAGTGAACTATTTGTACAGCATGCGTGTTCAGCCGCATACTAACCTTATGTTCATGTGTATTAACACTGGTTTTTATGATACATTCATTTATATATTTTTGTGTGTCTGTTTCAGGGAAGGTCAGCAAAGGTTGCAGGGGTTTTTGATGACAACGCGGTAGAAGTTGCCCTATAGTTGCAGCTTTGTTACATTTTCTTAACTACTAACATCTCTTAAATACTGAAATAAAGGATTCAAATTGAAATAGCAGGTACTTTTTGTTGTTGTTTTGAATCTCGAGCGCTTCTCATGCCGAGGTTTTGTTGCAACAATAATATAATGGTTGTTGTATGATTATTGAGGAAAGAAACGCGATTTCTGGAGATACAGATTAGAGCGGGGAAGTGCTTGTATGTGAGAAACAATAAAACCTAGAGTTCAAACGCAGTGCCGTAACAATTCATTTCATTTAATTTACAAACAGTTTTGTGTTGTTACTTTTTTACTTGGTTCTCTTTTAATTAAACTGGAATTATTTATTTTACTGAATTCACATGGTTTGGTTCACAATTTACAACAATTGATTTCTAGATCTGGCTTTCGAACTTCGTTGCTGATAGTTTAATCGACACTCTGCCTGCACACGATTTCGGCTTACATTTAAACTCATTCGTACGGACATACGGACGGTTCTCGTCTGTTCTCGAACACAGTGGATGATTCCAATACCAGGGGTTCCACCAGCGTAATAAGGATCACGTATGTACTAATACTACTATAGATAACACTAGTGCCAGACTGTTGTACGCACGTATGTACTCCAAGTTCGTAGTTCGTACCACTATCATCATTTTACTAGTTCCAAACTGTTCTATGTATGCATAGAACAGTCTATGGATGCACCAGCTGTCTATGGAGTCTATGGATACACCACTGTCACCCTCAGATGTATATATATAGTTGGATAATTTTTCTCTTTTGGGCGCCGCTTGTGACTCCAGCCACCTCAAGGGCGCCCATCCTTCACTTGTTTCTTGGAAAGCGTGAAATTCTTCAACTCCTTCCTGAAACATTCCTTCCCGGTCTCCGTCCTCACACTCCTCAGCTTCAGAGGTAGCTGGTTTCAGCACAACGGTCCCGCTTAGCCAAACGCCCTACCCCCAAAGCCCGTTCTGCTCCGTCGAGGTGGCATTTTCAGCCTGTTGATATCATCACCTCTTGTAGGTCCAAGAAGGTCCAAGGGAAAGATCCAAGAACGCGACGAAGTGTTTTGTCCTCCAAGCCCTGAAGAGATTTATCTTATTACTGAATCAAAATCCAGGCGTCACATCCATAATACACAATTGACAGAACAATGGAAGCGTAGGTAAGTTTTTCTAAAATTTTTTAGAACGGGAATTTACAATTTGAGCACAATCGGGGCTATTTTTAGATATTTTAGTCGTCGGTTGAGCCCACGCTCTGACAAACTAATGATGCATTTCTATGAAGACCTGTCAATCCAAGATGACCGCAAGTGAACAGCTGATTTGTCTTCATAAAAATATGACAGGAGCTTTGCGGTGGCCGGGCCGGTTGCCTGGAACAATTTGCCCGTCGATGTTCGCGCGAACCAGCCTACCACCACCTTCAGAAAGGGACTGAAGACACTGCTTTTCTCCAGAAGCTATGGCGCCCTTGAGATGGTCCTGGACCATTAAATGGCGCCACAGGAAAGAAATCATCCATCATCATTACAAAATTCGGTAGGTAAGAATGACCGTGCTGATGAAACTTCCAGCTCGGGCATCATTAGTTTGTCAAAGCGTGGTCTCAACCGACGACTAAAATTAATAAAAATAGCCCCGAATAGGTTTTTGAGGGCGAAAAAAGCACAGCTGCAGGAATCAAGTCGATATTGTAGCTCCTAAAACTAAGTTATTTGGCTGGGATATTTTATAGTTAAATCATTTAATAGATCCCCTCGTTGATATGGCGCTGTTACGCCTGTGCGTTTTACAGAGAGAGGGGAGATGGCTGGTGGTTGCGTGAGAATTGGTTTGTATGGAGAATTAAGTAAAGATGGTAAGCAATAGGCATAATGGGAGGGGAGAGATTTCAAAACAACCAAAGAATAAAATAAGATACGAAAAAAATGCATGCTCTAAAATTTAAATAAATAATTACATTTACAGTATTTTATGCTGGAGAGATGTTTTCCGGGATCTGTTGCCGTGGTCTATGGAAGCTGGAGCTTCCGGACGTTTTGCCCATGTCTACGATGGGTTTTTTCAGCGTAAAGTATGATGATAAAGATGATTCTTAACTACCGAAGATATGTGGAGAGGAATGCAATCCACCAACCTATTCTGCCTGGCCAGAAACAAGTATTAATATAATAATTAATAATTCATTATTGTTTATTTTTAATGATTTATTAATTAATAATTACCCATTATCTTGATGAAAACTGTCTCCAGCATCATCAGCCGGCCGTGTAAGCCTAAAACTCTTATTTGTATATTCAATATTTGTTTTTTATGCATTTGTTTTTCAAATCAATAAAATAAAATTTTGTTGTCCTTTAATAAATATTTGAAAGTAATCGATGCCTGTGAAAAAAGTCTCGACTTTTCTAGCGAAAGTATCGGTAGATAGGAAGTGATTCAACAACAGCTGATTGACGATCAAATGCTCGTCATACAAATTCTAAGATTTTTTTTTTGAAAAAGTATAACAAGTATTCCCACAAGCAGACACGTTTAAGTTCGCGCTTAAACATGTCGCATGTGAACCTACAATATAAAACCCAATCTCAAATGAACATAAGCCCTGCATCTCTTGCCGACCGTCCTTGACACAGTGGTGACATTGGCAAAGTGAACCTTACTTACAATATGGGTGGTCAGCCTCATACCAACCTATAAGTCAAGGAATTAGAAAATAGATATTTATATGTTTAATTTTAGGTTTTCACGGATATTCTACATGTTAAGGACCGCCCTGATGAGGCATCGTGTAACCGATCCGAAACGTCGGCTAAAAAAGAATAATAGTCAACGGATTATCCGAAAACATACTAACATATATTTTATATTTTTCATATTAGTCTGATTTTTGATTCGCACCGCTTCTGGAGTGGATATTATGCCGAGGTGCGCCTTCACTGCTCCCCCGGTGTAGCCGTGTTCGTTAATTGTTTGGGAAATAACCATAATAGCTGACACAGACAACTCGCGGCAGTAATTAGCTGAATTAATTCCACTTCTTTTTGTTGGATGCGCCACTGCGCTCCAAATATACTCTGCTTACTATTTTATATATTTAAATTAATTACATTATATTGGAGATGCATGAAAAACGTTACGTATATGAATGAACTAAACGCAACTAAGATACACATATAGTGTAACTTCTTGCCAGCGTTATCCCCGAAGGGGTAGCATGTGGCGCTTCAGGACCTATTTATTTTTACAGGTAAGGGGGCCGGCCACACACCAACCACTTTCAGTTGAAGTGGGGGTTTCTCAGCTCCCGAGGGGGCTGGTTCTCATTTCTTGTGAAGGCTGAGTAAACCTTTGAGATCGAACCCTTGCTCTCGGCATGGAATGCAAGCATTCTACCAATTGAGCTATCATCCTTTGTACGAGCTTGATCGTCGTCGCTGCAAAGCGCCAATTCTCAAGCAATAATAATAATATTAGGATGATTCATTTGGTGAGCGCTAATAGTCCGGTCGATAGCTCAGTTGGTAGAGTGCTTGCATTCCATGCCTAGAGCTCGGGTTCGAACCCCATCAAGGGTGTCAGAAATGATTTCCCGTTTCAGTGTTTATTTCAAACCCCAAATTAAAATACCGGGAAAGTTTACTCAGCCTTCACAAAAAATGAAAAGCCCTCTCGGACACTGGGAAACGCCCATTTCAACTGAAGTGTTTGGCGTAAGACCGGCCCCCTTGCCTGTAAAAGTAAATAGGTTCAACTTGCCATATGATAACGCGGCAAGAAGTTACATTATATGTGTAGCTTAGTTGCGTTTTTTTTTTGCGTACGCAAGTTGAAATTGTGGATGAATTTAGATAGGTATTTGGGAAGTATGGTTGAAAATGAGTTATTGTATGTACGGTGGAAATGAAGCATTTGAGAAGCATGACAGGAAAATCACTAAGGATTTGGAAATTGAGCTTCTTTTGTGAGTGCACATGCAGCATGTTGGCGCAAACTTACACGTGCCTGCTTGTGGCTTTTTTTTAAATAGATTTGATAAGAGGAATTCAATTCACCAACCTATTCTGCCTGGCCAGAAACAGGTACTAATATTATTAATTAATAATTCATTCTTGTTTATTTTTTATGAATTATTAATGGAATGAGTTACCGGTATCTGTGTTTCCATCCCACTTTAACCTTAGCCTTTTCAAATCCATTATCAATCACCATTTCCTCTCAGTGTCTCAAAACACAAAGCAACGTAACACACACCACAGCATTGCGCAGCTAACGGCCCTGCAAATGGACAAGGACAACTGCCACATCAAGAACACCTCTGCGCAACTATAAAAAGTGTCATAGACCCTTAGAGTCTCTTGAATCTAGGGAGTCTCCCGCACAGGCTTTCTTAAAAAAAAACACCCAATAACATATGTTGAACCAGGGTCAAAGTTATGATCAAATAACCCAGGTGGGGATCGAACCAACGTTATTCTATTACAAACACCAGTTTGTTGCAACTTAAATTATAGATTGTAGAAATTACAGTTAGAAAGAATATTTAATTAGGAGAAAATATCCAATTCAAGTAATCATCAAACCAACAATTACAAAAATTAAAAAAAAAAATTTTTTTCACAAATTAGTCACTCAAATTTTCACTTATCTTTAATACTTACATTACTCTTGTACATTCTTTTTTTTATGATGGAATTCAGAAGTGGCTAAACAACATGTAAGAACTCGGAAGAGAAGTTTGTCCATTAGCGGGCCTGGAGTAAGGGCGGATCGAGAAGTGCAATCGCACCAGGGCCCCCATATCCAAAAGACCCGCAAAAAATAAATGGGAAAATCATAATAAAAACGTAGCGTTCTGTAGACCCCTCGACAAGTATCGACCTTTTTCTTGTATAGACATCTCGCTCCCCCAGTTCTTGTTTTCAGTAGGTATACGCCAATCTTGTCAAATATGACTTTTTCATGCAGTTGTCTTATGAATCAAATTCTACACAATCTGAGCTAAGAAAAACCGTAAAACTCGATAATGTGAGAGTTCTTTTAAATCTTTTTAAAATAAATTTATTGTTTTTATAAGACTCATTGGTCCAGTACACATGCAAATTGATCATGTAAAATTTTCTCAATGGCGTATACAGTAAACAAGAACTCAGGCAGCGATCTGTGAAGGAAGCAATCGAAATACACAGGCACCCCAACTTCAACAGAGATGACAGCTACAAACTTTCCAGTATATGGAGGCCAGTACTAACTTCAATGATCCACCCTTTCATTAATCGGACGATCTCACAAGAAGACATAATATCGTCCTTCTGTACAACTGGAGCTATTGCGACATCTATGGATGCATCACATAAAGTTAATAAAAGTACCAACAACCTTCGGCCTCAAACAAACAACAATAGTTCAACAGTTCGTGGTTCTTCTTTGTATAAGACACACGTATCCTGAGGACGTCGGATATGACTCCGACGAAACGTAGAGAAAATCGTTCTTCTCTTTTGCACGGTCAGTAAAATCTGTTTTTTTTTTCATTCTATAAAATGTCTAACGACCGTTATCATAATTTAAAATCTTTAATCTTTTTAAAGGTTTTGTTGTTTTTATATGCTTAAATATATTCATTATTATTTGTACTGCTTGACTTATAAGTTGGTATGAAGCTGACAACGCATTCTAATTTTTTTTTCACTTTATCAATGTCACCCATTTTTCAGGGAAGGTCGGAAAAAGTTGCATGGTTAATGTTCATTTGAGGTTAAGATTTTAATTTGTTGGGTATATCCAGAATGGCGGTACACAATGGCATATTGTTACCGACTTTGATGTATGGAAGTGAAGCATGTACAGGGAATGATAGCGAAGTAAGTAAAGTATGTACGGTGGAAATGCAGCATTTAAGAAGCATGACAGGGAAAACTCTGAAGAATATCTAGTGTTAGGGATGAATGGGTAAAAAAAGAATGTAAGTTGAAAAAGGATGTGAAAGTTAAGCTACAAAAAAATGTGATGAGATGGTTTGGGCATGTGGAAAGAATGAATGATGATAGACTGACAAAGAAGTGTGAAAGGAAAAAGAGGTTAGAGACGACCGAGAAAAGTATGAAGTGATCAGATTGTAGAGATTGTGAAAGAATGGGATATACAAAGCGAGCGTAAAAGAAGAAAATGCATGAAAAAGGTGACGGATATGAATGAATTAAAGGAGGTAAGTAAGGATAGGAAGAAATGGAGGCAACTTTGCAGAGGCTCTGGTCACCCCTAGTGGAATGGCGACAGAGTTACAGTTACAGTGGTAAAGAAATATGAAAAATTCATTAAAAACAGTGGCGTTGCCCAGTAGGCAGTATTCAAGTTCGTTTTGGTCATCGATGCCCCAGGGCCCCCGGCTGGCGGAATCAGGGCCTGACATTAGGAAGCAGCCTAGAGTTGCTTATCATTTAGCTCAGCATGGGAATAGGAACGTCAGAGTAGAAAAGTATTCAACAAGGGCGTAACTGAATTATTTCTTTATTTTTAGTTTTTATTTTAAAGCAAGTTTCTTTGGTCTTTTTACAGTATTCCTCTTACAATCTATTTCAAACTTCTCTGTTGTTTAGAACTCACAATCTTGTGTTTAAGAGTCGGTGGCGTGAACTACTTCTGAACTATGTACCTGTCAATTCTTATTAATTACAATAAGAATAACTACACAGTTAAAATTTTATTTATCGGATATTAGACGAGCTGTTATAAGAAAACATACATTATTCTCGACGTTTCATTAGCGACGTAGCTAACGTCTTCAACAATATTTTTTAGCTTTTGGGGGGCCCCTTAGCCCTTAGTATGCCTCATAAGACATACACCCCAAAGATATTTTGTTGTAATGCTTGTAAACTAATTTCTATTAAGTCTGTCATCGGGGACCCCTTTGGTCACATATGCCCCGAAAGACTTGGGCACTGATAAACATATAAGAGTTTTGTTGGCCCTGTGGGGGCCCTGGTTCGGTTGTACCGCTCGATCCGCCCTTAATCCGGGCATGACGACGACTAAGGATGAACTGATTTTTCTATAAAACTTTTACAAATCACGGCATACCTTGGAGCAAAGGTAGTAATTATGATTAGGTTTGTCAAGAATATTTACACTTTTATTCTGTTTCCAGTCCACATCACTAGATGGCACTATGCTATCCGTACATACGGAGCTGATTATACCATTGTCTTTGATACGAATATTAGGTATTGGTTTCCAAATACTGGACGATTAAAAGCTGTCATTCCTGTTGAAGTTCGGATGCCCATAAATTTCAATGGTTTCTCTCACCCTCTAGGAATCAAGAACTTTTCTTTACATATAACCTCCGTTTGGTCGAGTCTAATAAAGTGCATGTTGCCCTTGGAGGAGCTGCCCAGAGAGGGTGTCTGCTGAAGACGTTAGCTACATCGCTAACGAAACGTCGAGAATAATGTAAGTTCTCTTATAACGGTTCGTCTAATATACGATAAATACAATTTTAACTACGTAGCTATTATTATTGTAAATATGTCAAACGACCGTAATTTCCACTTAATTAATTTTACTTGAACGTAGTTTAATTTTCACAATAATATTTTATATCTCGAGCACTTTCGACCTTCAATACTCAGGTCATTATCAAGAGTGATGTACATGTCAAATTAAAATTATTAAGAACAAACCATAGATCAAAATTAATTAATTAATTTTATGTTTGCAAAGCTTTGGTGCAATGAAACCAAGAAATTTGTTTATGTTTTCGAAGTCCACGACCTTTTACTGCACTGTAGATTTTACTCGTGAACCCCTTGTCTGACGCCTCAGTTACGGCCGTGTGTTTTCTACGAGCAGTGCGGTGTCAGAGAGGAGTAAAGAGCAGTTTGTTGAACAATTCCGCAGGTTACTTTTACGACTTATTAAGCAGATGCTATCTCCTGTGGGATACTGCTGATATGCAAGTAATAAGAAGTGGAAGCGCCTAGCTAACATTTCTAAAAAAAATGCAAGCGTTAATAATAACTTGTCTTGTCTTGTATCCTGCCGCCATTCCTCTAGGGGTGGCCGGTACCTCCACACAAGTGCCTCCACTTGACTCTGTCCTTGCATAGATACTTCTTTCATCTCATCTAATTTCATCACTCTTTTCATGCATGCTCTTCTCTGTAAATTCCATTTATTCGCAATCTCACTTATCTGATCAATCCATTCTTTCCTAGGTCTTCCCCTTCAACGCTTATCTATTACATTGCCTTTATATTATACTCTTTTTCTCAGTCGGTCTTCATTCATCCTTTCAATATGTCCAAAACCATCGCATCACACTTCTTTGAACTTTCACTTTTACGCTTTCTTTTACTCCGCATTCATTTAGAACCCAATCGTTTCTCACTCTATCTTTCAGTGTTTTTCCTGTCATACTTCTCAAATGAGCCATTTCTACGGTGCATACCTTATTTACTTCTCTTTCATTCACCATCCATGACTCGCTTCCATACATCAGGGTCGGCAACAATATACAATTACTACTATTAATAACAATAAGACAAAAATTGTACATTGCCTTTCATGACAGTGTGTCACTACAAAGGCGCTTGTCTATATGATTGGACGAAGAGGTGAGTCTTGAGACTTCTTTTAAAACAGTCTCTCCAACTCCAGTTCCGTCAGTGAGGCGGGAATAGCATTCCAAGTCATTGGAGCGGCTGCCTTGAATGCCCTGTCTCCAAAAACAGTGTGGCCTTCTTGCAGGGATGTCCAGGTAGCTGCTTCTTGATGCAGCTGACCTCAGTGTTTGTCCGCGCGAGGTAGTAGTTGCTGGAGACACTAGCTCCATCAGGTACCCCGGAGCACTCCCACGCAGTGCTTTAAAGGGGGTTCTACCAACTGAGCTATCGACCGGACTTTGTACGAACTTGGTCGTCGATACAAAGCGCCAATTCTCAAGCAAGAACCAGCTACTGTAAGGCTGGATGGACCTTTGGTGACCGGTCTTTGGTAGTAGAGGTTTATGAATTTTTCAACCCAGCGAAGAGCACATTTGAAAATATAAATGGTAGGTATCAGTGGCAAAGCGTGCCATACAAGCCGATTCCCATCGGCTTCCCTTTTAAAATGATATAAAAAAGTAGTTAAAAAATATAGGCACAAAGTAAAAAAATACATTTAAAACCAAATAAACAATACGTATTTTTCCCCCATTGAAACCATGCAGTCTACTTTATTATCATTTCTGCCTCATTTTAAACGGGAAACCGATGGAAACCGGCTTGTATGGCACCCTTTGCCACTGGTAGGTATATTTTTTGTGCTCCGCCGGGAAGTGTTACACTGGACTACGGAAATAAGAACCAGCTCCTTCGGGAGTTGAGCAACCCCCAATAGGTTATACGCGCCACGTGCGATGCCTTCAAGGACAACGCGGCATGAAGTCGCATTTTTTTTCTCGTCTGTAAGAATGTGTATTTTTCTGACGAGAACACTTCACCTCTCGAGTGTGCCACAATTGGTTAGTTCTCTCGTATTGAGCATGTGATTGTTCTGCGCATTGCCTCTAAATGACCAATTAAAAGCGTTTTTAATTACAGCTTAGCAAGCCAGCGTACAGTAGGTACATCTGCAAATAACAATACTCTACTTTATTTATTACATTTTGTAAAAAGTTTCACTGATGTCTTTATCAATTGAGCATTGTCCTGAAACAACATGCAGCCATTCCCTTCAGCACTGAGCTAGCAAATAAAAGGCGAAAGGATTTAGTCTGTCCACCAAAACTAGCAATAAGACATGCTTTTATAAAAAAATTCTATGTATTCTTAGGACCATTCCTTTACAATAGGCTAAATGCACTGATAGACATATATCCCTTAAATTACATAAATTGTAAATTGACTCTCCATGACACTCTACAAGACATGACCTACGAAGATACAGAGAAGCTCTTAATTGTAGTTGAGTAAATTTATATTTCTATTTTACATTTGTTTATCCTAATATCTTGAGTTAACTAAGTTTATAGTATTAGAACCAAGATTTAAGATGGTAGTATTAAAATATGAATTAATGTAATAATTATTATTTACCTAGGTATATATTGTGTACAAGCTCTCTACGCCTGAGATACAGGATTTCCTAGTTCAGGCACATGTATTTTTCTTATTAAATTAAAGTTCTTATGTGTACAAATGTAATGTGAAGAGGTGTTTTTGTATAAATAAATAAATTATTATTATTATTATTGAAAAAAAAAATATGTTTTCAGCAGGATCGTCGTTCAGCGTCTTAGTAGCGTTAACGTAGCGGCCGCTTAGGACAGCAGTCCCATACAAGTGTGTCGAAAAAAGAGATTTATATTCAACGCTGTCTTCCATTCTTTAATGTCCATCTCTCTAACTTAATCATGTGTATCGACTACGAGGCGTACCTAAAAAAAATGAATATTTTATTTATATACGATAGGTACGTCATATTGGGTATCAAAAAAGGTGAGGTGAAAAACACGAAAATAAGTAGGTAGCACTATATGTGTAGCTTAGTTGTGTTTTTTATCCTCATTATATGTAGGTACCTACCTACCTACTTTTCACACATACATACATAGCTTTATTTAGTCGAAAAACAGCTGGCCGTAAATAAAAAGGTCTACGCGGCTTTCGTAGATCTTGAGAAAGCCTTCGACTCGGTGGATAGAAGTATGATGTGGTGTGTGCTAGAGAAGTATGGTGTAAACAAAGCACTTTTGAATGTGATACGCGCCATCTATGTAAATAGCAGGGCGTGTGTCAGGGTGGAAGGAGAATACAGCGAGTATTTTAATGTGTACAAGGGTGTGAGACAGGGTTGCATAATGAGCCCATGGTTATTCAATATAATCATGGATCAATGTGTTAAACAAGCGAATCCGGAAGGACATGGCATACAAATTGGAGAGAGAAAAGTCGGAGTTCTGCTTTATGCTGATGACGCAGTATTAATTGCTGATTCAGCAGCGGAACTCCAGACAATGCTCTCTAGTTTGAACCATGCCCTATGTGTGAACAAGTTGAAAATTAATGCAAGTAAGACGAAAGTACTGATCTTTGACAGAACGGATGAAAATGAAAAATGCACGTTTATGTTAAATGGTACGAAAGTTGAAATTGTGGATGAATTTAGATACTTGGGAAGTATGTTTGAGAAGAATGGAAAGATGACAAGAGAACTTGAGAATAGGGTGTGCAAGGGAAAGCAAGTGGTCGGTGCAATAGGAAGAATAGCACAGAACAAGCGACTGACGATGGATCTGAGAATGGCGGTACACAATGGCATATTGTTACCGACTTTGATGTATGGAAGTGAAACATGGACAGTGAATGATAGTGAAATGAGTAAAGTATGTACGGTGGAAATGAAGCATTTGAGAAGTATGACAGAAAAAACTTTGAGGGATAAAGTTAGGAATGAATGGGTAAAAAAATAATGTAATTTGAAAGAGGATGTGAAAGTTAAAGTACAAAATAATGTGATGAGATGGTTTGGGCATGTGGAAAGAATGAATGATGATAGACTGACAAAGTATGTACTATACAAAGAAAGTGTGAAAGGAAAAAGAGGGAAGGGACGACCGAGAAAAGTATGGAGTGATCAGATTGTGGAGATTGTGAAAGAATGGGATATACAAAGTGAGCGTAAAAGAAGAAAATGCATGAAAAAGGTGATGGATATGAAGGAATTGAAAGAGGTATGTCAGGATAGGAAAAAATGGAGGCAACTCTGCAGAGGCTCTGGCCACCCCTAGCGGAATGGCGACAGAGTTACAGTTACAGTCACAAAGGCTTAGCAATAGGATAGACTGCTAACGTCCGTCCTAACCGGTCCGTAGTCTGGTGGTTAACACTTCTGCCTCGCAAATGGAAGGTTGTGGGTTCGAATCCAGGCGGGACACAAAAAAAATACCATTTATATTTTAAAATTCGCTCTCCGCTGGGTGAGAAATTCATAATCCTTTATCAAAGACCGGTCAACAAAGGTTCATCCAGCCTAATAGCAACTGGGTCTTGCTTGAGCTTTGTAGCGACGACGACCAAGCTCGTAAAAAAGTCGATAGCTCAATTGGTAGAATGCTTGCATTCCATGCCGAGAGCAAGGGTTCGATCTCAAGGCTTACTCAGTCTTCACAAGAAATGAGAACCAGCCCCCCCCCGGGAGCTGGGAAACCTCCACTTCAACTAAAAAGTGCTTGGTGTGAGGCCGGCCCCCTTACCCGTAAAAGTAAATAGGTCCCGAATCGCCACATGCGACCCCTTCGGCAAGAAGTTACACTATATGTGTAGCTTAGTCGCGTTGCGTTTGCGTTGCGTATCGAGTCACAAAGGTCAAGGAATAGGATGGACTGCTAACTTAATATGACTGTGAAAAGGCATCGAGCCTCCTCGCAGGGAGTCAGCCAAGTGGAAAATGTTATAACGTCACGTCGCCAACACATAATGCTCCTTCACACGCGAACATCTGCTCGCAGCGCCTGAGCGATGGTGGATCTGTGACAGAATAATCATAAACAAAACAATTGCATTTTTATACCCTCGATTATACAACATTTTCTTGTACCTATCTATAATCTCTATAATCTAAATTGCAAAGATAAATTAACATTCCAAGCTCATATCAAATGCATGCCCACAAACAGGCACATGTAGGTTCGCGCCCACATATTGTGCATGTGTGCATACAAATAAAACCATAAAAAACCTCACATGAACATAAACCTTGCAACTCTTGCCGACCTTCCCTGAAACAGGGGCGACATTGGCAGGGTGAACCATTTCCCACAGCATGTCAGCCACATACCAACCTACTTATAAGAGCTTAATAAGTGCTGATTCACTGATTTGAGAAATCGCGGATAAAACATTTTATTTGGATGTTACTTCTCATAGTAAGTCTAATCTAAGTTGCAAGGATGTATTAACATTCAAAACACATAGGTATCAAATGCATGCCCACAAACAGACACGTGCAAGTTTGCGCTTACAGATGCTGAATGTGTACTTACAAATTAAAACCAAACGCAAATGAACGTAAACCCTGCAACTCTTACCGACCTTCCCTGAAACAGGGGTTACATTGGCAAAGAGAACCTGTAGATACGTAATTTGATTAGGTATTATAAATCATCTCCTTGATTTATAGGTTGGTATGAGGCTGACCACCCATACTGTAAAAAAATGGTTCACTTTGCCAATGTCACCCCTGTGTCAGGGAAGGTCGGTAAAAGTTGTATGTTTTATGTTCATTTGAGGTTTGGATTTAATTTGTAAGTACCTACACATTCAGCATTTGTAAGCGCGAACTACACGTGTTTGTTTGTGGGCATATCTACATCTGAGAGCTTTGAATGAATATATCCTTGCAACTTAGATTATAGATTATAATTATGTAGATGAGTGATCAGCCTCATAACCAATGTAATAACCTAACCGTCATTAAACATCAACGCAAAAACGCAACTAAGCTACACATATGTATAGTATAACTTCTTGCCGCGTTGTTCCCGAAGGGTTTCGCTCCCGAAGTGGCGAGTGGAATATATTTATTTTTACAGGTAAGGGGACCGGCCTTACGCCAACCACTTCAGTTGAAGTTGGGGTTTCCCAGCTCCCTAGGGGGCTGGTAGGTCCTCATTTCTTGTGAAGGCAGAGTAAGCTTTGACCGGTATTTTATTGTGGGGTTTGAAATAAACAACAAAATAGAAAATCTTTTCTGACACCCTCGGTGGGATTCGAACCCAAGCTCACGGCATGGAATGCAAGCACTCTACCCACTGAGCTATCGACCGGACATCAAAAGTAAAAAAAAGAATCTAAAATGACGCCATCCACGGACAATACACAAAAAGTTTTGATATCAAATGTATTAACAATAATTATTATATGGCCTATAGATATGTGTAGGCAGAGAGACATGATCGTGAATGAAAAAAATACCCATTAAATTCTCGTTTAAAAAAAGAATTTAAAAAAAATAACACAAATTGATCGTCCCACTCTGTCGAAGCGGCCGGCGCGTGATAGGACCGTTTGAAATAAGAATGTTTTTTTTCAACGCAAACATCTCGACTCCACCCCTGCAATTTACGCGTAGCCCCGCCCCCTCGTTCAACTTCCAGCGCTTCGATTGGTCGACGCTTAATTCATCTCGCGCGCGATTGGTCAAAAGTCAACACACCTTTTCGCGTCCAGTGGTGGGGTAGAGGCAGGTTTGGATAAACGTTTTTAGTCGCTCCCCATACGAGCTTCGCGTCGCACGTGGGTGATTTTAACGCATTTGTTTCTGTAAATTTTTCACGAGTTCGTCAAATTTGCAAAATTAAAACAATAATTGAACGATTCTATTGTAATTTTATAAAAAAAAACATCGATGTAGGTACCGTGAATTTCAAACCTGAATATTTCTGTGTTCCAGTGAAAAAAGTGTTTTTTTTCTTGTACTATCTACCTGCAAATATAATTGACTAAACAATTATCTATTTATTTATTGCGCAACTAATACGTAGTATTTTAAAATACAACATTTAAATATTTTTGTGTTATTTTATATCAAACGATTTGAAAACACTGAAATTGTACAAAGTGTAATCAAAACTGATTGAAACAATCTTAATTGCACTGTTTGAAACTTATAAAATTTAAATTCGTGCTTCCTGTGCGCGCCATTAAATGGTTAATTGCTCCCCGGGTGCATGTGTTGTGTGTGTGTTCTAAGAAATGGATCGTTTTGTATGAAAAGTGAGTGGATTCTATGTAAGCAAGAGCCGTGACGGCTGAGCCGCCAGCCTAGCGTGAACCACCTTACACTAATTAACGACATCGCGCACCTAAAAGTGAAAAAAAAAACAAAATTACGGGAAAAAAACTCATCCGGAATTGACTACGCCTCTGTGTTGGTTCCTTTTTCAAACGACTGTCATTCGAATTGCAGTTTTTTCTTTAATTCTCATTACAAAACAAAAATCTAAAAAGGAAATAAGCATTTTTATTTTCATCGGAAATTGACTACGCCTTTGTGTTTGTTCCTTTTTTAAATAAATGTTATTCTAAATAAATAAATAAAATAGGAATGAGCAATGAATTAGTAACCTTTTAGTTTGTGTTCTAAATTTAAAAACAATACCTATTATGATTTACAATTAAGAAATCTGTGATACCCAAACATTTTTACATAACTCAATATTTCTTGATTGGTAGAAATCGTTTGTTTTTCAATTTTATTGTTAAATTGAATAAAACACCGCGTAAACGACCATTTTAAGCTGTATTAATTGCTGCATTTTCTTTGTTAATTCAAGCGAATAAATAATTACAGATTTAAAACAAAAAAGTACAAATCAGAATTAAAAATAATAATAATGAAACGCGTTTACATTTTTAAATTGATTTCTGTAAATTAAAAATTAACCAATTTACATTTAAATTGGAAATTATTTCATACGAAAAACTACCGTCGCAATATTTGATGTGGTAAAAAAAAAGAATCAACCATCCAATTAATTAAGGTGAATTTTTAATTTTTTTTCAACGTATGTTACACATTTTAAAACAGAAAAAAAATATTGAAAAAATTTACCTAATTGGTGTAAAAAATGTACATAAACATAATGTTGAATTTGTTGACTTTTAATATGAATTTTAAAATACATTATCTATTATGTACGACGGATGTGTGAAATAAATAAAGAGATTCTAATAAATAAATAAATTGAAAAAAAACAAATGACTGGAAAAATCTTGTTTTTAAATAATAAAAATATCTATGATTAATTATTAAGGGAGTAAGCAAGTAGAAAGCGATCGAGGACTTAATTAAGAAAGTAAACTGAAGTTTAAGTGTTTGTTTGTTTGTTTGCAACAAATATTTAGATTATTCTTGCAAAGGTGATCTGAGGGTCATTTTGTCTAAGTTTTCAATCGTTAATTAATCAACGTGAGTAGATACTTGAACAGAAAACAATCGTGGAACGAAGTTTAAGTGTTTGTTTGTTTGTTTTTTTTGAAAAAGTATTGCAATTGCTCTCGAACGAGAATACTCGATTAGAAAACAATCGTGGACTGAATCTTGAAAGTAAACTAGAGTTTAAGTGTTTGTTTGTTTGCAACAAATATTTCGATTGCATTTTTAAAGATGATCTGAGGGTCGTTTTGTCCAAGTTAATAATCGTTAATTAATCAACTTGAGTAGGCATTTGAACAGAAAACAATCTTGGACCGAAGTTTAAGTGTTTGTTTGTTTGTTTGTTTTGAAAAAAATATTGCAGTTGCTATCAAACGAGACTAGGTACCTACTCGAATAGAAAACAATCGTGGACCGAATCTAGAAAAGTGGACTCATGTTTGAGTGTTTGTTTGTTCGGACAAATATTTTGATTGGAATTAAGTTTACCCAAGTTTGAGTGTTTGTTTATTTGTACAAATATTGAGATTGTTCTCACGAGGATGATCTGAGGCTTGACTTGTTCGTTTCCTCCGAGTATCCTCACCAGCTTTCCTCCATGCCCGCCGCATTGTCAGCCATGCCGCAGCACCATCACCAGGTGCACTCGCTCCATCGTCCGCAGGCGGCGCCGCCCACCAGATCCCAGGCCAGGTTCATGATCCAGGATATCCTGAGCGAGGCCGGAGGAGGAGGCGGCACCATCGGCTCGCTGGGCCTGGATCTGGGACACCAGGTGCGGCTGCAGTCAGAGCAGCGACACAGGATACACGACGACAGCGATTCAGATTCGAGTCATCATGATAACTCGAGCGTTTGCAGTAATGGTGAGTTGAACTCCTATATTTCTATGATTAAAAATTAACTGACGGAAAGATTGCTAAAACTTGTTCAACGGCGGCAAGTGATGTCTGCAAGTGAAAAAGATCATTTTCTCTTTTTTTTTTTTTAAGAAATCCTGTGCGGGAGACTCCCTAGATTTTAGGGACTCTAGTAGTGCTATTTTTAGACATATTGATCGTCCGTTAAGCCTACGCTTTGACAAACTAATGACGCCTAGGCTGGAAGTCTCATCACCACGGCCATTCTTACCTACCAAATTTTGGTAATATTTGTATAAAGACTAATCATCTGGCCATCTTGGATTGGCAGGTCTTCATACAAATGCATCATTAGTTTGTCAAAGCGTGAGCTCAACGGACGACTAAAATGTCTAAGAATAGCACCGTAGGAGTCTATAACACTTGCTGTAGTGCTGCAGAGATGTTGTTTACGAGCTTGGTCGTCGCTACAAAGCGCCAATACTCAAACAAGACCCAGTTGCTGTAAGGCTCGATGGACCTTTAGTAACCGGTCTTTGGTAAAGGCTTAAACCCAGCGAAGAGCAAATTTGAAAATATGAATAGTATTTTTTTGTGCTCCGCCGGGATTCGAACCCACAACCTTCCATTCACGAGTCTGATGTGTTACCACTGGACTATGGACCGGTCTTATATTTCAATATGAGGAAAACATTTAAAGCGACCCATCAATTTACTTTCAAAGATTCAAACACAAGATGGCCTAGAGCGTTGATAACTTGTCTAAGTTTTTTTTACAAGAAGTCAGATAGTATACTTAAGTTAAATACTTAGAAAAAGCAATGCGCCTTCTATGAAAGACTGAGGTATGTAATTTTAGCTGATAGGTATTCCTGGTGCGGTGGAACATTTAAAGTGAGTTTTTTTTACGTAATTGTGGGTGAACTATACAGTGATTTGAATAATAGCATAGGCGTTAATAAACTCAAATAACTACCGTGCAATGTTGGATCAGAAGGATTCCCAAAATGTTAGATTCTAAATCTAATCTAATCCAAGCTGCAAAGATATGTAACACTGGGGATTCACATGCATAGGGTAGAGGAAAATAGATACAGTTAAGAATAAATATTTTCTCCCATTCCTTTAAAAAACCTCATTTGAAATTGACTGAGGTGCTAACGATGGCTCCAATCGAACATACATTTTGAATTTTAAATCTAAGTATTAAGCTAAAACGTTCTTGTACCATATATTGCCTACCTATTAGGCGCATATGCCTGTATGGGATGCACGCCCCTGCGACTATACCTATACATTCTCCCAAGCAGACACGTACAAGTTCGCGATTAAACACGCCGCATGTGAACCTACAATATAAAACCCAATCTCAAAATTAACATAAACCCTGCAACTCTTGCCGACCATCCCTGCAGCAGGGGTGACATTGGCATAGTAAACCATTTTTTTTACAGTATTGGTGGTCAGCCTCATATCAACCTATAAGTCAAGGAACATACACAACAAATTACATTTTTTAAATCAACATGTCAACCTATTCAGTTTTAATTTTAAGGTAGGTACCTATCGATATTTGAATCAAATGGTAGATACGCCAAACAAGCACTAAGAGGACGTATTGTACCCGCGTTTTTTAGGGAAACGTGTAACCTGTATATTCCTTGACTTATAGGTTGGTATGCGGCTGACCACCCATACTGTAAAAAATGGTTCACTTTGCCAATGTCACCTTTGTGTCAGGGAACGTCGGCAAAAGTTGTAGAGCTTATGTTCATTTAAGGCTTGGATTTTATTTGTAATTACACATTCAGCATTTGTAAGCGCAAACTACACGTGTTTGTTTGTGGGCATCAGTGGCCAAGGGTGCCATACAATCCGGTTCCCATCGGCTTCCCTTTTAAAATGATGTAACAAATTAAAAAATATAGTATATTTTGTATTGTTTGTGTATTAACACTGTGAAAATTCATTTTGTTTCAATTTATAATTTTTTCAATTTAAAATTTCATCCAAAAATTTAAAAAATATAGGCATAGGTATATTAAAATAATACATTTAAAACCTATGAAACAAACGTATTTTTCCCCATTGAAACCATGCAGTATATTTTATTATCATGTTTGCCTCATTTTAAACGGGAAACCGATGGGAATCGGCTTGTATGGCACCCTTCGCCACTGGTGGGAATGCATTTGCAAACTTTAAATGAATTTGAATAGGTATATCCTTGCAAGTTATATTAAAGATTATTATTTTTAATGAAATTTTGAGAATTCCTGTCAGATAAATTTGATAGTATGTAGGTGCATTTAGCTAGATTCTTTGCCTTAGGTCATATGAAACGTTTACCCATTTGGATACTGTTTAAATGATTCGGTTGCTGTATAAATGATTCGGTTGCTGTATAAATGATTCGGTTGCTGGATAAATGGTTTGGTTACGGTAGGTACTGCAGGTCAAAACATATCATCAAATATGGTTAGTGGAGATAATTTCAAATGCCCCGTCGGAATAAAGATCGAAAATTAGTTAGAGAGAGCTTCCGAATTACAATACCAAAATACATGTCTCATAAAATAAATCTAAATAATATTAATGCAATCATAAGAAGTAATATCGATACCTTAACAGTGTATAATCTCAATTGCATAGATAAATTACATTTCAGATTCATATTAAATGCATTCACAAAAGCAGACAAGTGGAAATTCGCTCTTACACATGCCGCATGTGGACCTAAAATATAAAAACCCGAATCTCCAAAGAACTTACACCCTGCAACTCCTACCGAGCTTTCCTGAAACAGGGCTGACATTGTCAAAGTGAACTATTTTGTACAGCATGTGTGGTCAGCCGCATACCAACCTATAAGTCAAGGAACTTACACAATAAATAACATTTTTAAAATCAATAAATAATAATATACTTATATGGACATCAAAAACTAAACAGAAAACAAATTCAAATTTAAAAAACTCTAGCCGCCAACATTACAGATCAACCTCCATTTCTTTCTGTCCATACCTACATACTTTTTTCATATCCTAAAGAGTCATAACCTTCTTCATAAAGGCTCTGCTTTTATTATGACTCTGGATATCCCATTCATTCGCTATTTCCGAAATTTGATCCATCCATACCTTTCTCGGTCTTCTTCTACCACGACGTTCATCTATTCTTGCAACATACACTGTGTTCGTCAGTGTTTCATCATTCATTCTCTCCATTAGTCCAAGCCATATTAACAAACTTCTTTTAATCTTTACTTTCACACTTTGTCACTTCTCTCAAGGTCGTAAGAAATTTAATAGAATGGCGCTTCTAAACTCTAAAAGGTGTGTGACAAAATGTAGATCAGTTGTGCTTGTAAATATTTGTCAGCTATACTTGTCAGCTATATATGTCAGGTATATTTGTCAGCTATATTTGTCAGGTATCTATATTTGTCAGGTATATTTGTCAGCTATATTTTGTCAGCTATATTTGTCAGGTATATTTGTCAGGTATATTTGTCAGGTATATTTGTCAGGTATATTTGTCAGGTATATTGATGTGTAAAGTTGAGTGGATGTGGAATGGCAGTCAGTGTGTTATGAAGAGGTGAAAGCAGAGTTAGCGCATCGGGGAAGTAGGCAATTACTCACAATAATTATGTTACATATAAAACAATGCATAACAACTGTACCTACCTAATCTACCATCCTGAATACACGACATGCAGACCCCGAGTTGTGCGGTAGCTAGAAAACAAACGATGCTATTCTTAGACATTTTAGTCTTCCGTTGAGCCACGCTTTTTTTTTATTATTCTTTAAATAGTACATTCATACATTATAATAAATACATATGTCCTAATTATTTATATTTAATATATTATATATTTTCTGTTACATATCTTCTCAAGTTACTCTTGAACCCAGCTATTGTTTTTTCCTCTGCTATTTCCTTCCCCATTTCCTTAAATTCTCTCATCGCTTTACACAGAATAGAATTCTGTGATTTTGCTTTTTTTCTTAACAAGATTGGCGCTTTGACAAACTAATGATGCATTTGTATGAAGACCTTTCAATCCAAGATGGCCTCAACTGATCAGCTGATTAGTCTTCATGCAAGTATTAACAAAATTCGGTACGTAAGAATGACCGGTTCGGTAATATTTGTATAAAAACAAATCAGCTGTTCACTGGCGGCCATCTTGGATAAACAGGTCGTCATACAAATATTACCGAAATTCTGTAGGTAAGAATGACCGTGGGGATGAGACTTCCAGCCCAGGTATCATTAGTTTTTCAAAGCGTGGGCTCAACGGACGACCAAAATGTCTAAAAATAGCACAGTTTTTAATTAAAAAGCTAGAATTTATTATTTTAAATAATTTACTTTTCACCATTTATTATTCACAATTTACAATTTATTCCACCACTTGACAGTCACAGGTTGTATGTGTTACTCAGCAAAGTGCTTCCTTGCAACTTCTCCTGTCCGTAGCATTTTGATCTTTTTTATCTTAAACCGGAGAGGTATTTCTCTCAATTTCTGGATTATTCTACCACGCTACCACATTTACTAGATCATTCTACACACAACCAGGGACTGCTAAATGATTCCATACTACGTGCATTGGTGTGTGTGGTCATTAGAACATTAACGTTCACACAATCACTAGAATGTCATTCCAGAGTCATAATAATATGATGGAATTTGAACAGGAAAGATGATGTACATCTGGAGTGATGTTTTCTGGGATCGGTTGCCGTGGTCGGTGGGAGCTGGTGCTTCCGGACGTTTCGACTATTTCTACGATAGGCTTCTTCAGCGGGAAGTATAATGATGAAGATGATCTTGATGAGAACTGTGATGATCACAGTCCAGAAGCTCCAGCTCCCACAGACCACGGCAACAGATCCCGGAAAACATCACTCCAGCATCAACAGCCGGCCGTGTAAGCCTAAAACTCTTATGATGTACATCAGCTGACTTACGTACATGCAACCAAATTTTTGATTTGAAAGAGAACACACTTAATTTATATTTTTGTCTGATTGGAGTTTGGTGCAACAGCAATCCAATTTAACGTGTCAATCAAATATAGCTTGGAGGTTGGTGCGACAGGCCCATATTGTTTTTTTTTTAGTCTCCGCATAAAACGAGGTGCAGTTAGCAAGCATTAACTTGTATATATATTTGCGCAAGTAATCTAGTAACTCATCAAAGAAATAACTGCAGAGCAAAGCGGAAAAGATGTCGAAGCCAGTTGCTGCCAGTTTTGTTTTGCTTTTTCTGCATTCACTTTATAATTTCATTCGCTGCGCAGTGTTCGACATGCGATTAGTGATTTAGGGAAGAGCTCGTACCGGATGTGCGAACTTTTTTTTACAATTGTAATTCCAAAGCATCAAGTCCAATACTGCAATTGTAAAACAAATAAATACAACAATAATGAAATTAATAAGACTTTTTATATTAATTCAGTGTACAATAATTAATAATTCATTTCCGCAAAAAAGTGCGCTCGGAACTATTGCATTTTGTCTCGGCGGGTAAACGTCACACGTCTGAGTGACTAGGTCCTTAGCAATCAATAAGAAAAACTTATATTTTATATGTTTTGTGTATTAGCACTGTGAAAATTCATATTGATTGAATTATTTTAAACTTTATAGAACTTAAACTTAAACACTGTTTTATTTTCACAATTATATTATTTTAATTTAAATTAATATCTAATTACTGAATATAAATATATGTAAAATAAAAATAAAAACATAGGTACATGCTGTTATGATTTTATTTGGGTTCATTTAATCAAACTGCAATTTATTTGTTTTTGAAGATTTGTTTTGTGCAATGTTGGCTTACAATGTACTGATCACTTTTCTAGCTTTTGGCTTATCGACTTCACGGCTCAATGTTTTAATCGACCTGCCCTCTGTCCCATTGCCCCTTTTTATCTTAAGAAAAAACAAACAACATTAAACATTGTTTTAAACCACTTTAAATTCAGTAAATTACATAACGTTTTCGATAGCTTACACCATCATCTTCAGTTATTTTTCTTATGTATAAGTATTTACTATAAAACCTGCCCTTGGTGCAAAAATTCAAGATTTTGCATAAAAACTTCTCGCTTGAGGCTTTTGCAAACCTTTTGCCCAGTCGCTTGCATTCATACAATATTCATCAAAGACCATATTTTGACATTATTCCTCGCTTTGGTGACCCAAAGCATTTTATCTCTCCTTTGAAGACGATTCGACCGAGAAATTGGCATAAGTGGATTTGAATGGGCACTAAGCCGTTTTGAAATAAAATATCAAATAAAACTAAATCTACTATCAACCTTTCATAACCTTACACAGACGTTTCCTTAACATTCACACTTCATTTTCAACGTATTACAATGGCAATTGCGCTAGCCATTTGTCTTTGTTGATTGCCATACTCTTGTATTTGCCTTGTTGTGCCTACAATTTGTTTCTGCTGGTAACCATCGTCTTGTAAAGGCAGTGCCTTGTTGTGTTAGACATTTGTCTTTGTTGATTGCCATCCTCTTTTACAGTGCATTGTTGTGACTACAATTTGTTTCCACTGGTAACCATCGTCTTGTAAAGGCAGTGCCTCATTGTGCTAGCCATTTGTCTCTGCTGGTCGCCATCCCCTTGTAAAGGCAGTGCCTTGTTGTGCTAGCCATTTGTCTCTGCTGGTCGCCATCCTGTTGTAAAGTCAGTGCCTTGTTGTGCTAGCCATTTGTCTCTGCTGGTCGCCATCCCCTTGTAAAAGCAGTGCCTTGTTGTGCTAGCCATTTGTCTCTGCTGGTCGTCACCATTTTGCTTTATTGATAGGAGAAGACATCTATGGGACCTCTGATTTAATTTCTTCTCAAAGGTTTTCTGAAGCATAAAATCATTTCCGACAAGTTAAAATTCCTATAGACTTTTTTTGTAGTTAAATAAATACGGCATCAACCATCTATTCTTATTGAGGTCTCGACACTGCTCGACTATTTGTTTTGTCTAGAGAATGTTGAATGTCACAAAAGTGTCACGCAAGAGTGTTGAATGTTGAGCTATCGTGTGCAAGGTAAATAAACACGTAGACACATGTCAAAATATTTTGCCATTATTTTGTGTGGCATTTTTTGCAAGGTTACCTTTTTCAAGATGTCATCGTACTTTTTGACGTTTCTATTCTGCGATTTCTTGCAACTTTAATAAAAATAAAAGTCGTTGTTTAATTAATAATTCTAAAAATGTTCAGAGGAGCTTTTTAACCGTTTTTAACTCTGTGGTTTGCAATACGCAGATAGTCATTTTTAAGATTCAAAATCTTGCACTTTTCATTTGAAAAATACTTGCATTGAACAAATTTTAGGCAAACAATGACATAATTAAGAAAAAAAAATCTTTGTTATAATTATAAATCACGCATTGCAAAATAGGTAAGTGAATTGCATTGCTCTTCACAAATCTAATTTATGAATATTATTATTACGTTCATTGGTTTACAGGCTGGTATGACGCTGACCACCCATATCTACTGTAAACATTGGTTCACATTACCAATGCCACAAAATTTTCAGGGAAGGGCGGTAATAGTTGCAAGTGTAAGGTGTATTTTCATTTGAGATTTGGATTTTTATTTTGTTAGTACAATTGCGGCATATATAAGCGCAAACTTACAGGTGTCTATTTATGAGCATGTACTTATTATGAATCTTAAATGTTAGTATATCTTTTGCAACTTAAATTATACATCCTAGACAAAAAATAAATAAGAGGATTATTTATTTGATAAGCGTTGTTTTTGTGTGAATCACACAATCTCCTTACCCGTAAAAATAAATAGGTCCTGAATCAAATCATGCGACCCCTTCGTGGATAACGCAGCCAAGAAGTTACACAATATGTGTAGCTTAGTTGCGTTACACATCTCAAAAGCCCTCTTCGAACTTGGTTGTTGTTACAGAAAGCGCCAATTCGCAAGCAAGACTTAATTGCTATAAGGCTGGATGAACCTTTGGTATGAATTTTTCAACATAGCGAAGAGCACATTTTAAATAATAAATAATATTATGTATTTCTTGTGCTTCCCGGGGAATCCATGACCTTTCATTTACGAGTCGGAAGCGCTAACCACTAGACTACAAACTCATGTAATAGATTAAAGCGTCATTTTTGTATGTCACAAAGAAACCCCACATTTCTAACAGAAACTAATATTTTTAAATACGAGAAAACGTTACAAATATTTGAAAAATATAATCCGGGTTACGACTTCAACAGGCATGGCTTCATAATCATTCTCTCACTGTAACTGTGTCGCCATTCCACTAGGGGTGGCCAGAGCCTCTGCAGAGTTGCCTCCATTTCAGCCGATCCCTGCATACCTCTTTCAATCCATTCGTATGCTTCACATCTATAATCTAAGTTGCAAGGATATATTCATTCAAAGCTCTCAGATGTATGCCCACAAACAAACACGTGTAGTTCGCGCTTACAAATGCTGATTGTGTACTTACAAATAAAATCCAAACCTCAAATGAACATAAGCCCTGCAACTCTTGCCAACATTCTCTGAAACAGGGCTGACATTGGCAAAGTGAACCATTTTTTACAGTATGGGTGGTCAGCCTCATACCAACCTATAAGTCAAGGAATATGCAAGGAATATGAACATGCTGAGGTTTATTCCCATATTCCCGTAGTTCAGTGGTAACACTTCGGACTCTGAATGGGAAGGTTGTGGGTTCGATTCCCGGCGGAGCACAAAAAACATACCATTTGTATTTTCAAATATGCTCTTCGCTGGGTTAAAAAAATCATAAAACCTTTACCAATGACCGGTTACCAAAGGCCCATCCAGCCTTACAACAAGCAACTGGGTTTTGCTTGAGAATTTACGACTATCAAGCTCGTAAAAAGGTCGTTAGCTCAATTGGTAGAATGTTTGCATTACATGCCGAGAGCAAGGGTTCTATCTCAAAGGTGTGCTCAGCCTTCACAAGAAATGAGCTGGGAAACCCTCACTTCAACTGAAAGTGGTTGGTGAGAGGCCGGCCCCCTTACCTGTAAAAATGAGTAGGTCCCCAAGCGCCACATGCGACCCCTTCGGGGAAACGCAGGCAAGAAGTTACACTATATGTGTAGCTTAGTTGCGTTTGCGTTGAAGGGCGCTATTCCACTTATTTAATTTTTCCTTTTATTCAATTTGTCTTCTTAGTTCTTGTTTATCTTATGTCCATCATAGGTAATTTCACATGAGCAATGCTTGTACATATGTGTACTGGACCAATGTGTCTTATGAAAACCGGAAATTGATTTAAAATATATTTAAAATAACGCTCAAATGATCGTCTTTTACGTATTTTTCTTAGCTCAAATTGTGTAGAATATGATTCTTAAGAAAATTTAATTTTAAGGTCATCTTAGAATCAAATGACAAGAACTGAGCGAGTTTGATCGTCACTATGATGTGCGAATTCTCAAGCAAGGCCCAATTGCTGTAAGGCTGTCTTTTGTGACCGGTGAAGTAAAGAAAATTAATTATTCAAAACACAGCGAAAAGCATATTTGAAAATGTAGTCGGTGTTATGGCTGAGGGTGTCAAGTCGCTATTCTTGACTAGCGTATTTGGAACAGAATAACGTTGGTTCGAATCACGCCTGGCCCTTTGACCATAACTGCAATCCTAGTTCATTAGATGCCATTGCATGCACACAAGCTTCTGACAACTGGCTAAGCAAAATAGGGTGGTGAATTGTATTCTATAATCTAAGCTGCAAAGATATATAAACATTTAAGGCTCATTTTAAATGCATGTCCACAGACAGGCTCGTGCAGGTTCGCGCCTACACATTCTGCATGTGTGCATACAAATAAACAAAATCTCACATGGCATTGGCCAAAGTGAACCAATTTTTACAGCACGGGGGGTCAGCCTCATACCAACCTATCAGTCAAGGAGCCCTCTTTGCAAATCTATTTAAATATACACATTGTTTTGTGCCCATCGCTAATCGAACCCAAGGACTTCCAATTACGAGTCTGAAGCGTTTTAACCACTAGACTGCAGACCGGTACACAGAGAAAATGATTGGATATAAATCTTCTAGAAGTTGATGTATCATATAATATGAAAGTATTTCAATTTGTTGAAATACAAATATTTAAAATATAAATACCTTATAAAAGGTCAAATTGGTATAGACGGATTAAGGCTTAGAAGGGTTTATATTTTTAACCGTTTAAAATTAAAAACAGTGGCGTCTCTTTCGTATGAGCACAACGGTAGTGCTCACTATACAATAAAACAAAAAGATAGTATCGACGTTTTGAAAGTTAAACTTGTACCTACCATAATATTTTTTTGTGTCAATTCTAATGTTTACATTTATTTATTTTAATTTTCAATATTGCAGCCATCGATATTTAAGAACTAGATTGGCTCAGAAAGTAATCCTTTGAGAATTGAAAAGTAAATTGTATGGATCCCGTCCCATGTCGGTGTTATGGCCAAGCGGGCCAAGTGTGCTGATCTTTCTTGCGTATTTGGAATACAATAACGTTGGTTCGATCCCCGCTTGGGTCATTTGACCATAACTTTGACCCCGATTCAACAGATGTCATTGGGTAATTAATTATTAATAAATCATTAAAATAAACAGTAGTGAATATTATCTTTTTATGTGTAGGTAAATCTGTTCACACAGTGAAAAAATTAAATGAAAAGTGAATTAAAACTTTGTTTTTTCCAATTTAATTTTTAAAGTAGTGAATATGTGTATGTACATTTGAGGTTTGGATTTTATTTGTAAGTACACATTCAGCATTTGTAAGCGCAAACTTCACGCGTTTGTTTGTGGACATGCATTTGAAATGAGCTTTCAATGATAATATAGCTTTGCAACTTAGATTATAGATGCTTTCAGATCCTTAACTTACTGATATACACGCTCAATTTTGACGGAGTTTGATTTCAATCTTTGCAACTTAAATCATAGATTGTATTCCTGACTCTGCAGACAATGTCTATGAACGTCCCTGCTTTTCGACATGTTGTTGAGCTTTGAATTTTTAAAAAGTACACCCTGACGTATTTTTTAAATGGAAACGTCGAGATGACAATGTCACACGCTGCATTTTGACGGAGTTTGATTCCATAATCCTGTCTGAATGGAGACTCGGGTTCAAATCCCATCTCGGGGCCTGTACAAAAAACATACGCACGTCAACAAGCCATTGTCACACCAATATGAAGTTATATAATATCATAATGCGGGAATTAAAATATAAAATTTGTAACAATTTCATTTTTAAATAGAGTAAGTTTGAAATAAAAAAAAACTGGTTTAAAAAGAAAATAGGCTGATTTATTTGGTGAGCTCTGTTTTTGTGTCTATCACACCTCAAGAGCCCTCTGCGAGCTGGGCCGTCAATGTAGAAAGTACCAATTCTCAAGCAAGCAATCTTTCAGTGATTTCTGAGCCTCCTTTGCTTTGTGTAAACACTTGGGAAAGTGTAGCTTCACGGGAGAGCCTTCTGCCACTCGCATCTCACATAACTTTTGCATGCGAGTCCTGTGACACATCCCCGGATGGGATGGATATACAGGGCGTGGGTCAGTGGAGGGGAGACTGACCCTGAGAGAAGGTGTTGTTGAAGGCTGGATGGACCTTTTAATGACCGGTCTTTGGTAAAGGCTTATGAATTTTTCTACCCAGCGAAGAGCAAATTTGAAAATATAAATTGTATATTGTTTGTAAGCTTTACCAAAGACCGGTCATCAAAAGGTCCACCCAGCCTTACAGCAGCTGGGTCTCGTTTAAGAATTGACGCTTTCTACAGCGACGACCAAGCTCGCAGAGGTCTCTTGAGTTGTGATACACACAAAAACAGCGCTCACCAAATAAATCATCCTAATATTATTAGTATTATTATTATTGGGAGGTATTACTTTTCATACTGGGGGTAGGACAATTTGTTAAGAAGAGTGTATACATGAAATAATGCCTGCCACTTTTTGACACTTAATTCAAGTTGCTTTTGATATGCAAACAGTATGGGGAAATAGGAGGGGACATAGACTTAATCCCCTAAATAAAGAGGGGACAAATTTAAAATGTATTTTTTTTCGCATACATAAATAAACTTGTTATTTTGAAATTCATTTATTTAGTTAGGGTAGGTCTTCCCTGTTTAAAAAGTTTCTGATTGGTCGGTTTGATTTTAATATTTTATCTTAGTGACATTGAGGGAAATGCAATAAAAAAGTCCATTTCGCTGCCTTAGTTCTTGTTTACCGTATACGCCATTGAGAAAATTTTACATGAGCAATGTTTGCATGTGTACTGGACCAATGTGTCTTATAAAAACAAGAAATTTATTTAAAAAATAGTTAAAAGAACTCTCACATTATAGAGTTTTATGGTTTTTCTTAGCTCAGATTGTATAGAATTTGATTCATAAGACAACTGCATGAAAAAGTCATATTTGACAAGATTTGACAAGATTGGCGTATACGGTAAACAAGAACTGGGGGAGCGATTTTTTCCCTAATCTAAGTTGCAAAGATATGTAACATTAAAAAGGCTTGTTGCAACAACCTCAAATCAATATTTGATTGACACAGCATTTTTTTTGCTTACTTCTGGTAAGTACAACCTTAACTTTTACATTTTCAAATTCGCTCTTCGCTTGGTGAAAAATTCATATTCTTGTACCAAGGACCGGTCACTAAAGGTGCATCCAATCCAGCCTAACAGCAACTGGATCTTGCTTGAGTATTGGCGCTTTGTAGCGATGACCAAGCTCGTAAACAACACCTATGTGACACTATAACACGTGTCATAGACCCATAGAGTCTCCGAAATCTAGTGTGTCTGCCGCACAGGATTTCTTAAAACAAAATACAAAAAAAACATCGATATCTACCTTAAAGGTAAAACTGAATAAGTGACATATTAAGTAAACATGGGTTTCTCAGATAACATGCACCTTTTTCCCCTATTTTCTACGAGAAAATTCACTGCAAAAGTGTGAAAATCCTTTAGCTTAGAACTTTTTCAAGAGCACTGCCTTTTAATTAGTTCACTTACTATGAGGAGTTCCACCCAATCAAATGTTTTAACTCTTGATTTCTGAAATCAGTGACACACATGACACAACTCATTCAGTTTTACCTGTAATGATTAATCTAAATCTAAATCTAAGTGGCAAAGGTATTTATCATTTGAGGATCAAATTAAATGCATTCCCACAAGCAGACACGCATAATTTCGCGCTAACACATGCCGCATGTGGACCTACAATATAAAAACCCAATCTCAAATGAACATAAGCCCTGCAACTGTTGCCGACCTTCCCTGAAACAGGGGTGACGTGGCTGTATAAAATATGTATGTATAAAATATGGCTTTATGAGATATGGTGTCTAATCTAATCTAATCTAATCTAAGCTGCAAAGATATATATCATTTAAGATTTATATTTAAATGCATTCCCACAGGCAGACATGTATAATTTCGCGCTAACACATGCCGCATGTGGACCTACAATATAAAAACCCAATCTCAAATGAACATAAGCCCTGCAACTGTTGCCGACCTTCCCTGAAACAGGGGTGACGTGGCTATATAAGATATGTATATATAAAATATGGTTACATTATATATTATGGTGTAATGTGGCTTTATAAAATAAGAGATAGAAACGTTTACCAAAAAAAAAATTGTACCATTCGCTTAACACGAAATTGCACACGAAAAGCTAATCGTGAAAAAATTGCGTGTTACTTAACGTTTCGTTCGTAATTCTTTACCCAAAGCCAATTACACGAAATTATACATAATATAGTGCGGGTACAATTTCGGTAACCGGCGTGAAATGAGCCTAATATACCTAGACACGGATATTTATCTGAAATTTCGTAGGCAAGTACGCTTTTTTTTTATTGTTGCAACATTTTATAATTCAAGTAATTTCATGTTATCTGATTGCGGCCGAAACAAGGCGCCCCCTTAATGTGTAGCACACCCTTAATCATTGACTTATGATATCTGTGGACTAGAAACTATTTCGATGAAAATATACATTAAGTATATATATATATCTGTTTCAACTGACTTGCGAAAATGGTCATTAGTAAGAAAGAGAAAAAAGAACTTGAAAGTTGCATCTCCATGTGTACAAAAAAACTTGGGCGAATGTAATTTTTTTCTTAGAAAGTTGGTACTATTGCAAAAATAATAATGGCTGCCGAATCAGTCCGAACACAGCTAGAATAGACAGATAACACGCGTTATAAAATATATTGTGATTGCTTAAATTGATAAATTTAAAAGGAAAAAGGCTTTATGTTTAAGACATTAAGGTACGTGTTATAATTGGGTGTCGAACACACAAAATGGATTTGGACAAAATTGCCTAATTTTGGATGACGAAATTAGGTAAAAGCTGTAAAAAATGGTTCACTTTGCCAATGTCACCCCTGTTTCAGGAAAGGTCGGCAATAGTTGCAGGGTTTATGTTCATTTGAGATTGGGTTTTTTATATTGTAGGTCCACATGCGGCATGTGTGAGCGCGAAATTATGCGTGTCTGCTTGTGGGAATGCATTTAATATGAATCTCAAACGATGCATATCTTTGCAACTTAGATTTCGATTTAGATTTACAGGATAGAACTGCAACGTTTGACAGGACTGAGACACCGCAAATTGATCTTATTTAGAAAGAGAACAAAGATCTTCACAGTGTCATTCCGTTGTAAACCAAAAAACTTGAACATAAGCCTGCAACTATTGTCAACCTTCCCTGAAATAGAGGTAGCTCTGGCAAGACGAAACATATTTTACAGTATGGGTGATCAGCCTCATACCAACATATAATTTATTTAAAAAGTTCAAACTCAAGTGTCAAAGACTAATCGCATAAAATGGACTGGAGGAAGGCAGTCATTGTTCCTTAAACGTACTTAAACTAAAAAACCTAAATTCTACATTTTCAAACATGCATTTCTTAAACTTTATACACTTTTAAAAGGCCCGATGTTGTATGTAAGCGGTGCTTTGGTACATTTAATGCTTTCGTAAAGCAAAGCCTAATTGCTGATTCGTGGCAAAGCCTCCGCATATAGAAAATAATGTATTTAACTTTATACATTAAAGTTGGCGTAGCCGCCTAAAATTCACACAAGCTTTGAGATCCATGCTGCCGCTCAGTAGTCCTAAGATACTAAAATATTATTCGTCAGATTGAGATTGGCTTACGAGTTGGTATGAGGCTGGCCCTAATTACTGTAAAAATGGTTCACTTTGCCAATGTTATCCTTGTTTCAGGGAAGGTCGAAAAAAGTTGCAGGATTTATAATCATTTCAGATTTGGATTATGATTTGTAAGTGCAAACGCAGCATTTGTAAGTGTGCACTTGCACGTGTCTGCTTGTGGGCATCCATTTAACATGAATCATAAATCTTTTCAACATAGATTATACTTATACTGTAGGTCTACACATTCATTAACAAGACAAAATAGTGACGTCATGCGGCGGGTGGTTATGGAAAAGGCAAAAAAAACATTGCTTGCTAAGGACCGTGTCTTTATACAAGTATGACGTTTGACCACCAGAAAAAAGTACTTATTTTAACCCGAGTCTATCGGAATTTTTTGTGTTATTTTGCTTGGTTAACCGTCAGCTTACATAATTTTTTGATGTTAAAACAATGCCTGTCAATAACAAGACTATGTAATCTAATCTAATTTAAGTTGCAAAGATATGTCTAAATCTAAATCTAGATCTAAGCTGCAGAGATATGTATCATTTGAGATTCATATTAAATGCATTCCCACAAGCAGACACGCATAATTTCGCGCTCACACATGCCGCATATGGACCTACAATATAAAAAACCCAATCTCAAATGGACATACTGCAACTCCTGCCGACCTTCCCAGAAAAAGGGGTGACATTGACAAAAAGAACCATAATCTACAGCATGGGTGGTCAGCCGAATACCAACCTATAAGTCAAGGAACATACACAACAAATTAAGTACGTTTTAGAAAGTTATGAAGGCCGAAACCCAAAAAATTAAAAATCAAATCTGACACGCCTGGCAGAAAAATGGACGAAAAAATGTTTTTTTTACAGGCCTACTAATACTTTTAGAGGCGTTTCAACGTTGCCAAAATCACCAGTGATTCACAGCCTCTAAATTTAGGCGGCTATGGCCGACACCCACTAAAACTTAAGTCTTGCTTGTCGTGTTTCTCGTTCCTTTTGCCTCGCCACTATCGCTTAGATCCGATCACAAGATGGCTGCCAGATAAGGCGAGATAAGGTCATTTACAAAACGCTCCAAAATGCCCGGACCACGGCCGTTTTTGCGCTCTTAGCTCCGGCCTTTTAATTCATTTATTTATTACACCCATACAGTCGTTTAAAATTCTCTTTTTATGTAGAAACAAGTTTTTTTTATTAAAAAATAAAAACGCAAACTCCAATCCCTCTTTCATGACATTTGTCCGATTGAAACTGTTTTTTTTTTTTTTTGAGATTTTGAAACCATGTACGGTACTTCAGACTTCTACAAGGTTTTGCTTATTAGTCATGAAATAAAAAACATAAATACAGAATAAACCAAACCTCACATGAATATAAACCTTGCAACTCCTGCCGCATTTCTCTGACACTATTGGCAAAAGTGAACCAAGTTTTTACATCAAAGTGTCAGCCTTATACCAACCTATTTTGTAATAATAAAAGGTTTTTTAACGCTGTTTTTGTATGTATCTAATCTCAAGGTCGGTATGAGGCTGACCCTCCTTACTGTTAAACACAATTGTTCACTTTGTCATGTTTCAAGGAAGCTCGGAAAAAGTCGCAAGGTTTAAGTTCATTTAAGTTTTTGTTTTTATTTTTGTAAATACAGATGCAGCATTTTAAAGTGCAAACTTACACGTGCCTGTTTGTGGTCGTGCATTAAATATAAATCTTAAATGTTGATTTGTCTCTGCAACTTGGATTATTCATTATAGACTCTGTAGCATTTATCGTCGGGTATAAAACACATTTTTAGGAGGTTTGAGTTACTTAGGGGTTCGCGTGTCGGTTAACAAATTACCTACACGAGATCTGCTATCGGCTGCTACCGCTGGCAACACCATACACACCCCACTCTCACAGCTTAAGGGAAACGACAGGCGCGTGCTCTCCACACGGGCAAATAAATGCCAGAATAAAAATCAACCATGAAAATATGAAATCAAAGTGCCTACGCACACACCTATACATGTACAATAGTGTGGGTAGAACGATCTGGGAGTAGTCCATGATGGTAGTAGTGCATAGAACGGCGTTCTGGTGTGAGCGAGAAATCAAAGAATCGAACAAAGATCTCATTTGACCCTATATATAGGGACTGCAATGGTGCGTAGAGCTATCAGTCGCTCCAAGCATTTTGCTGTAAAGACTAATAACCAGAGATTATATCTATCTATCTATAATCTAAGCTGCAAAGATATGTTAACATTTAAGGATCATATGAAATGCATGCCTACAGACAGGCACATGTTGGTTCGCGCCTACACATTCTGCATGTGTGCATACAAATCAACAAAAACTCATATGAACATAAACCTTGCAACTCCTGCCGCCGTTCCCTGAACCGGGTGGCATTGGCAAAAGTGAACCGATTTTTACAGCACGGGAGGTCAGCCTCATACCAACCTATCAGTCAAGGACCCCATATCAATTGTTAACCAAATGATTATACTTACTACAATTAATATAATTTTGTAACCTAAAACGCCTTAGCCAATACACAGGTTCGTTTTGGTTATTTAAGTAAAATAAGTGTGGTGTTTGAGGCCCCTTGTCTTTCCTAGCTCCAGGGCTCCCGGTGATCTTAATCCTGGCCTGATCGTAGGTACCTAAAAACCTGTCAGTCGAAATAAAAGAACGTACAAAGTAATTAGTCGAAAAGAAAGAAAGCAAGAACGCTTGGATCTGATTTCAGTATAATCGTTTCCCCCTCGCTCCTACTACTGTATAACATGTATGTTCAGAATTACACAACTCCCTTAATTATTACCATAATTACAACGCAGCGGGTGGTTTTCAATGGTGAACCACTTTCAAATAGACAAGCAGTTTGATTAAATGGAAAAAAAAACTGTTTAGTCAGAAAATTTTTTTAGTCAAAAATTTTTTCGACGCTTTAAACAGCTTTCTCAGGAGACTTTTCTAAATGTTAAACAAAAAATTACGTTTGCGTTTTCGAAGCTTTAACCACTAGAATACAGACTAGTCTAAAATATTATAAAAAATTAAACATATCTGAGAAACAATTTAAGACCGGTCCGTAGTCCAGTGGCAGCACTTTGGACTCGTAAATGGAAGGTTGTGGGTCCGAACCCCGGCGGAGAACAAAAAAATATACCATTTATATTTTCAAATTTGCTCTTCGCTGGGTTGAAAAATTCATAAAACCTTTACCAAACACCGGTCACTAAAGGTCCATCCAGCCTTACAGCAACTGGGTCTCGCTTGAGTATTGGCGCTTTGTATCGACGACCAAGCTCGCAAACACCTCTGCGGTACTACAACAAGTGTCATAGACCCCTAGAGTCTCTGAAATCTAGAGAGCCTCCCGCACAGGTTTTCTTAAAAAGAAATCACATCAACATAATTCGTAGCACTTCATTTGACTGTATGAAGCAGGGGCGTAGTCATTCCGGGGGGCACCCGGCGTTATAAAATTTACATGTTCTTTATGAAATCACACTCTTCCTGTCCCCCCCCCCCCACACTCTCTCACTTGTACGCCCCCCTAATAGCTAATAGCCATATCTACGCCCTTGATATTCAAATTCGAAACAAGGGCGCTATATTCCACTTATTTTATTTTTCCTTTTATTTATTTTTCTCGTAAATGAGTATCCATTTTACAAACTCGTCACGTTAGTGCTTGTATGTCTTATTTCCAACCAAGGTCATTTAACATGAGCAATGTTTGTACGTGTACTGGACCAATGTGTCTTTTGAATAAAGGAAATTGATTTTGTAAATATTAAAAACAACTCTCACATTATCGCGTTTTTTTCTTGGCTTAAATTGTGTAGAATGTGATTATTATTATTATTATTATTTTTTTTTTTTTATTTATTTATAATAAACGGCTGAAGCCTTTTACATTTTTAGATTAACAGAGGTAGTACAGAAGTTTGTTGCTTACAAATTGTATAAATATTATGATTATTACAAGATACATATTATGAATATAAAAAGATTAAAAATAAATGTATAAAAAATATAAATGATCAGTAAGAAAAGAGAAATTAAACATAAATCAAGAAGAATTACATGATAAAACAGACTTTAATGAATTTCTATAAATTCCGATGGACATACCAAAAATATCTATATCATCATTGGTTAGATAATCATTACCGAGTCGATGAAGCCGATATATCATAGAATGCATTATAAATGTTTTTGTTGCAACGTCGCAGTGGAATATATTTCGACTTCTTGTTCGACTCGGTATGTGTAGATTAATGACATTCAATAATTCAGGGCTGTCCACCAATGAATTAACAATTTTATACAAAAAAAATAAATCATGAAATATTCTGCGATTTTGTAAAGTTTCAAGATTCAAAAAATTTAACAAAAAACTATAGTTCAAGTCATCAAAACGAATATTTAATTTAAAATTTACAAATCTTAAAAATCTTTTTTGGATACGCTCTATAGCATCACAATGAAGTTTGTACCCGGGAGACCAAATGTATGAGTTGTATTCAAGTTGGCTGCGTACAAGGGAAATATAAAGCTGTTTGATGGCTAATATGTTCGAGAAATCTTTCACAGTGCGACACACAAAACCCAGGGTCTTAGTGGCCCTATTTGTTATAAATGCAATATGTTGTCGGAACGATAAATGGCAGTCAAAGATTATGCCTAAATCTCGAATTAGTTCAACCGATTCAAGGGAACTATTGTTTAGGCCATAATTATATACTATTTTATCTTTATTTCTACCAAATCTTATAACTTGGCATTTATTGTCATTCATAAACAGTCTATTGTGTGCACACCACATGGACATTCGATTTAAATTATTCTGAAGCAAAAGACAGTCAGACACGTCATTTATAGCTTTGTATAGTTTGATGTCATCGGCAAAAAGTAAGAATTCAATGTCAAACAGCACATCTGTGATATCATTAATAAAGATAAGGAACAAAATTGGGCCAAAATGACTTCCTTGCGGAAGACCACTTTTAGCAGGGAAGGGCTTTGATAGGGTTTCCCCCACCTTTACTCTCAAAGAACGCTCGACAAGATAACTCGACAGCCACTGCAAAAGTTGATTTTTTATACCAAACCTTGACAATTTTTGTATTAAAATTGAGTGGCATACCTTGTCAAACGCCTTTGAAAAGTCGGTGTAAACACTGTCCACCTGGTACCCGGCTGCAAGATTATTGGCTAGATAGTTTTGGTAAATTGCCAAATTTGTCCCTGTGGATCTTCCTGGTAGAAAACCATGTTGCTTAGTAGAAATACATTTAGAAATTTCCGGAAAAATTTGGTCCAAAACTAATGATTCGAATAATTTGGCTAAAATTGATTGAATACAAATTGGTCTATAATTTTCAATATTGGACTTATCATCTTTTTTGTGAATGGGTCTAATGTGACCGTTTTTCCAGACATTAGGATAGTGACCTTGGCTGAGCGATTTGTTGAAAATTGTCGTCAAAGGAGAAGCTAGGGCAGAGGCACAATTGATAAGAAATAAAGGAGGGATTTTATCGGGACCAGCGCCTTTTCTTACATCTAAATTGGATATCTTGTTTAGCACAGTGTTGTAAGATAAACTACATTCAGTCAAATTTAATGGTGTTGAGTCTTCTTTTAATGGTGTATAGTTTATCAAGTTGGAGTCCTCAACATACACTTCACTAAAGAATCTAGCAAACAAGTTAGCAATGTCATTGTGATTATCAGCCATCATCTTGTTCAGAAACATTTTATTTGGACATTCTTGATTGTCATTGCTCAGTTTTCTTTTGAACCTCCAGAGCGATTTAGTATCGACGGTTGTATCTTGTATATTTTGTATAAAGTTAAGGTAACATTTTTTTGATTGCACCTTACAATCATTTCTTAGGGCAGAAAACTTCAAATAATCATCAGTTTCCCCTGTAATTTTGAATCTTCTGTGTGCTATTTTTTTTTCAGATATAGTCTTTATCAAATCAGCAGTGAATCAGCAGTGTATGGGTACGTTGTTGTTTTGTATTCATTATAAGGAATGTATAGATTTATAGTTTCATTTACAATCTCATAAAAGCGGGTAACCATTAATTCAACATTATTATTTTGCAGGAAATCCCAGTTTTGATTAAACAAATATGAGTTAGCGTTGGTATAATCTCCATTTTTAAAATTGTGGGAAAAAACGGATCTGTTTTTCTTGCAATTCAGTGATGAAAGTATTTCTATATCTAGAGGAGGATGATATTTGTCAACATTTAAGAAGGCATCTGATGATCTTTCAACTATGATCTTTTTTCGGTCAGAAAATACAAGGTCCAAAAGTTTATCATTGCTATTAAAGACAAAGTTGTGTTGTTTTAAATTCATAAAATTTACGGTTTCCAATAATTCATTAGCACCATTGTTATTTTCAAGAATTGCAGATGGTTTGTCTTCATCCATAGACCATTCAATATTTGGAAGGTTGAAATCTCCGAATATGACAAAAGTAGCGCGAGGATATTTTTTTTGAAGAGCCTCAAGCTCGCTGCAGACATTTTTATATATGTCTATGCTTGAGGAGGGTGGAATGTATACACATCCTATTATTAATGTTTCAGTTGTGGATTGTAATTTGATGTATATGTGTTCTATATTTTTCTGGTTTACCTTAATGTAGGTTGCAGGTATATTCTTTTTTACAGCTATAAGGACTCCTCCTCCTCTCTTTTTTGAACTTGTGAATTTGTCTCTATCCTTCCTGAAAACATTGTATTGATCCAGTCCTAGTTCAGAGTCTTTGATTGACTCGTCGAGCCACGTCTCTGTGAAGATGACTAATTGATATGATAGAGTTGGGATATGTTGTCGAATCTGTGATGTTTTTGATCTAATACTTCTCACATTTTGGTAAAAGACTTTCATGCTTGGGAGTTTTTTGAGTTAAGCTGTACTATTTTTGGTTCACCGTTGATGAATTTGACAGTTATGTTTTCATCGCCATTTTTCTTACGTGCATCAACCTCAGACCATAATGCTTTTAGATGATTTCTCTGCATTAATGTCAAGTCCTTCTTTGATTTTATGCCCGGAGGAAGTTTGCGGCTGTTTCGCAAAAAACAAGTTACATCTTCGCTCTCTTTGAAAATCACCTTGATGGGTCTTGGTTTGTCTCTTTGGCGGAGACCAATTCTATGCACCCTAACTATTCCGTTAGTGTTTTCAGTCACGCTTGTTATGATTTTAGATGTCTTATTATCATCTTCTAAGTTTTGCTCCTTTGGTGGAGTATCAGGGTCCGACTCAGGAACACCAAAAAGGATTATATTTTTGGCTCTTAGATTTCTATCATTTAACTCCGTCAAAGTTTGTAGGATGTTTTCTGGTTGTTTATAGGAGTTATTTCTTAATGATGGTTTTGATTCAACCTCAAATGATTCCTCTGCAGGATTGTTGGGCTGCGGGGGATTTTTTAAAATAGCTTTGAAAGCGTTAATCTCGCCCTCCAGACTGCCCATCTTAACAGCCATTTGGCTGATGTTGCCCAGAAGATCTGTTAGTTTAGGTGTGAGCTTCGAAATTTGATCCTTATTGAATTTGTTGTTTGTATCATTTATAATTTCTCCCAATGATTTAATCATGTTTTTGGCGTCGGTGATGTATTCCATCGCAGTCATTATTATCACAATTTTTTGGTATCACAAATTGTAGTGACAACCCTGTTACAGCGAGACGCTAATTGGCTATAAGCACTGATGACAGATTTGCCAAAATAGCCCTTATTAATTGTATACGTGATAGAATATATATTTTATTTTAGCAAAAAAACACAAAAGCAGACGGTAAAAAGTAACACCAACAATTAGAGACAACTAATCAAGTTTGCTTTACACGTTAATCACCAATTCAGATATAACAACACAGATAAAACATATAATTTGAATTATTATTTTGTAAACAAAAAATTGACGTACACCTCGATACTTAGTAGGTATGTAGGTAAGACAATGTCGTTGAAAGGTCATCTTTGAATCAAATTTTAGATAAGACAAATAATCTCTAGGCTGACGAACCATGGGATCTAATTTTTATTTAGAACTCTGTTTTTAAGGTCCGCATATGAATTCACAAACACAAATTTTGTACGTCACACGGTAGGCTTGCTAAGAAAAAGCAAGGAGCTACGGTGAGGGATGGTGTAAAGTATAAATAATTTACTGATGTGAATACCAAATCAAGACCAGAATTGATAACTAAGTACAAATAAATCAACAATCATCTAATCTAATCTAAGTTGCAAAGATATGTTACATTGGAGATTCACATTACATGCATGTCAGGATAGGAAAAAATGTAGGCAACTCTGCAGAGGCTCTGGCCACCCCTAGCGGAATGGCGACAGAGTTACAGTTACAGTGCATTCTCACAACCAGACACGTGCAAGTTCGCGCTTGCACATGCCTCATGTGAACTGACAACATAAAAACCAAATCTCAAATGGACATACACCCTGCAACTCTTACCGACCTTCCCTGACACAGGAACTACATTGGCAAAGTTAACCATTTTTTACAGTATGGGTGGTCAGCCTCATACCAAATTATAAGTCAAGGAATAGAGATGGGGTAAAATATAAATAATTTACTGATGTGAATAACAAATCAAGACCATAATTGATAACTAAGTACAAATAAATCAACAATCATCCTTATCCATTCTTAGTTGAAAGTATTTTACAAAAAAAACTATTTTTTTAATGAAAAACTTGGATTATTATTTATTTGTCGATGGATCAGCCCTGTCTCCCCGCAGTTATGTGATTCCATCGCCCTCTCACATTCCCTGACTTGGGGTACCTACGAATTTTTGTACGCGCTCTGGTTTCCATGATTGCCCCCCTAGATCTGACTACGCCCCTGGTATAACACGATCGCCTATTAGAAAAATATTTCATATATGAACATATTGTTATGATTCTACTGCGTTTCTCTTACAACTAAATTGCAATTATTTGTTTTAACAGAATTTATTTTACACAGTTTGGTCGATAATCTCTGCTTATTGGTCTTCACGGCAAAATGCTCGGAGCGACTAATCATTGAAGTCCCTATATAAAGGTACAAAAGAGATATTTCTCGCATATTCCAGATCATTCGATCTCTCGCTCATACCAGACCGTCGTTTTATGTAGGTACCTTACTACTACTAACAACGGTTGTAATCGACACGTCTCTCCATCACACAATTTCGGCTTACATTTATATACGTTCATACGGCCGGTTCTCGACTGTTCTTGAACATAGTCAATGATTCCAATACCAGAGCGTTCCACCGATAAGTATCACGTATATGCATTAATACTACCATACGCTCGTTACAGTAGTATGAAAAATTACAATTTGACCGTCCGTAGCTCAGTGGTAACACTGTGGACTCTGAATGGGAAGGTTGTGGGTTCGAATCCCGGCGGAGCACAAAAAATATACCATTTATGTTTTCAAATTCGCTCTTCGCTGGGTTGAAAAATTCATAAACCTTTACCAATGACCGGTCAACAAAGGTCCATCTAGCCTTACAGCAACTGGGTCTTGCTTGAGTATTGGCGCTTTGTAGCGACGACCTAACTCGTACACCTCTGCGGCACTAGAACAAGTGTCATAGACTTCTAGAGTCTCTAGAATCTAGGGAGTCTCCCGCACAGGATTTCTTTCTACGAGAGAAAACACGAGTGGGGAAAAATGTATTAGGACATAACTGCATACTTTTATAAACATATATCAACGGTTAAAAGGCAGTAGCAAAGGCATAAGCGACATAAACTAAATTGCTCAGGAGAGCAGTTTTAAGTTTGATGTTGCAGAAAAATGGCACAACCTTTTATTAATCGTTAAAATCAAAACAGCTCTAAAATAAAAAAAAAATAAAGGCATTTATTGGCATTCCTATTAATGTGGTTTTGAGATTTTTTATGATTTTTGTATGTCACAAGAACCTTGATGAAAAAAACCCCCAAAATCTTGTCGGTTATACTAAAACCATACTTCGAAGACGCAGTTGTTTGCTTGGGCATAAACAACACAAAAATCATCGTAGAGCTATGGGAGTTAGCGCATTACAAAGAGCTGAAAATTTCAAGTAAGATAGCATTCATAACTCATTTTTTACCAAAACGTCGTTTACTTCCAAACGTATCATGAAACAAATACAAACTAATACAGAAGGTTACGGAACAAATTCAACTCGTATCTTGAGGTATCACTGTTAAGCAAATTTTCTCTATTTAATTGTAAAATTAATCTTGATTGATTTTATAAGATAAAATTAATATTGTTTCCAACTAATATAGGAGCTTTCATTAAATATCTTATCTGGAATCTTTGATCTTAAAGATGATAATTATATCACTTATAAAGTTATACTTAAGATGATAATTATATCACTTATAAAGTTATACTAAAATTGATAATTCTATCACGAAAGCATTGTGAGAGGGAAATTATTCTAATCTCTGATCTAAGTTGTAATTATACGCAAGTATATTAATATTCAAGATTTATATTTGAATGATTGACTTAGATAAGGCACCTTGTACCATACATATCTAAATCTATAATTTTTAATCTATGTTTCAAAGACAGATTATCTATAAAGTACATTTTAAATTCATTCCCACAAGCAGACAAGTGTAAGTTCGCGCTTACACATGCCGCGCGTGGACCTGCAACATAAAAACCCAATCTCAAATAAGCACAAGACATGAAACTCTTGCCGACCTTCCCTGAAACAGGGGTGACATTGGCAAAGTTTTCTACTTTATGAGTGGCCAGCTTCATACCAAACTGTAGTCAAGGAATCTATTACCATAATAGTAAAATAAAACGAAGTCTGTGTTCAGTTTATTACTATGCAAGGTAAATAAAAATAATAATCAAATATTAAATTTTAATCAAATTTGAATTTTTTAAATAATTATAATCAAATAGTACTGTAGTGTTCTTGGGGTTCTAATGTTTTAAAATTTAGAATGATGGTCTTCGTAATTGAAACAGCTGGAGATTTATTTTAAATTTATTTATTTAAGTTCACAATTTATTTTACACAGTTTCACTTGGATGGTTGACTTTCACTGACTCAACTACTTGCAGGAAAATCTCGCCTCATATAGTTACTACAATCAGAACATTCTGGGCATAGATTCGTCTGGAAACATATATCATATTATACAAGGTTCCAATACTTATACTACTAATATCATATTTGCTTACTCTATGTACTTAATAATAATTTATCCTACAGTCACATTACAGTGCTAGAATAAAAACAAAAAGTAATCGTCAAATTGTAAAACTCCATACATATGGCATGAAAACCAACTTGGAAACGGCTTTAAGCCCCAAAAAATTCATACTTTCGGGATTTGAAGAGGTTCCTTGACATATAGGTTGGTATGCGGCTGACCACCCATGCTGTAAAAATGGTTCACTTTGCCAATGTCACCCCTGTTTCAGGGAAGGACGGCAAGAGTTTCAGGGTGTATGTCCATTTGAGATTTGGTTTTTATGTTGTAGGTTCACATGAGGCATGTGCAAGCGCGAATTTGTACGTGTCTGGTTGTGGGAATGCATGAATTGTGAATCTCCAATGTAACATATCTTTGCAACTTAGATTAGATTAGATTAGATTATATTAAGGATATTGCGTTCTATTCGCAACTTAAAAGGATAGCAACCGATAGAGACAGATGTCTAGCACAACAAAGCACTGCCTTTACAAAAATATGGCAACAAACAGAGACATATAGCTGGCACAACAAGGCACTGCCTTTAGAAAATTACAGTGAAAGAGACAAGCAGCAAATGAAAACTTAATTTTCTCTCCAGGGGATTTTCCTTCCACCTTATCTGCAAGCTATGTTGCCAGATTCATTTCTTTGAAGCTTTTCATCATATGCGCCTGAGCATTGTACTATAATTGGTCCATTGCGCATGCTCTCTGCGCTTACCCGCCAATTTCCCATCATCTCGGCAATGGCGGACATGATCGGCCATTTTTTAAATGTTGCCCGATTCAAGATGGTTCACAACATTTCACGATGGAGTCGGAACAAGACAGTCTATGGATATAGATCACGGCATTTATAACTTGCAAGATTTTTTTGCTTTCGTAAAAAAATAATTCAAGATTTCAATACCTATAGGTGGCAGGAGTTACAAGGCTTATCTTTATGCTATTTCTTATGTTTCTTTTTATCAATGTTTATCTTCTTTCAATGTAATTTTCTTCTATGTTTATATTTTTTTTCTCCGTTTCTATTTTTCCTGTACGTATTTTTCGATCAATGTATTTCTTTTTTATACGGCCAGTCACGTATTGCACCCTCCGCGTGACCGGGCTGGAATAAAGATTATTATTATATGCATCTGTGTTTTTTTAAATTAAATACATACGGTGCTATTCTTAGATATTTTAGTCGTCTGTTGAGCCAACGCTTTGACAAACTAATGTTGCATTTGTATGAAGACCTGCCAATTCAAGATGGCTGCAAGTGAACAGCTAAATAGTCTTTATACAAATCTTACCAAAATTCGGTAGGTAAGACTGACCGTGGTGATGAGACTTCCAGCCCAGGCATCATTAGTTTGTCAAGGCGTGGGCTTAACAGACGTCCAAAATATCTAAGAACAGCACTGAGAGTGTATAGTTTTTAAATTACAGAACTTCATTAAAATTTGCACATTCCGTAGAATAGTATTTTTTTGTTAAGGCGGATCTTTGACCGGTCCGTAGTCCAGTGCCAACACTTCGGACTCGTAAATGGAAGGTTGTGGATTCGAATCCCAGCGGAGCACCAAAATATACGTACCATTTATATTTCCAAATGTGATCTTCTCTTGATAGACAAAAATCATAAAACCTTTACCAAAGACTGGTCACTAAAGCCTCACAGCAACTGGGTCTTGCTTGAGTATTGGTGCTTTGTAGCGATGACCGAACTCGTACACCTCTGCGGCACTACAACAATTGTCATAGACCTCTAGAGTCTCTAGACTCTAGGGAGTCTCCCGGATAGGATTTCTTAAAAAAAGAAAGTCTGTGGACTTAGAGCAGTGAGTAGTATTTCTCTGAAGTTCACCAAGCCTCGAGTAGGTGAAGGCGGGTCCTGTGACGTCATAGCCAAGCAAGCCGGTAATCTGGCTCGATTTCTCGGCATTTTATGTTCAAATCACTTTCTCGATATCTGATAATAAGTTTGCAACGTTTTAATCTACGACAAGGGACACTAGAGTGGCCATGTGTGCGCTTTGACATGCTTGTTGGATACTGCACTAGATACCAGGCTGCATGGCACTTGCTTGACAGTTTTCAGAATATTGTTTGCGGCATAGAATGCGTATGGTTGATTTAAATAGCATCCTTGCCTACTAACGGGGCTATTCTTAGACATTTTAGTCGTTGGTTGAGCCTACGCTTTAACAAAAAAATGATGCATTTGTATGAAGACCTGTCAATCCAAGATGGCCGCAAGTGAACAGCTGATTTCTCTTCTTACGAATATTACAAAATTCGGTAGATAAGAATGACCGTGTTGATGAAACATTCATCTCAGGCACCACTAGTTTGTCAAAGCGTGGGCTCAACCGACGACTCAAATGTCTAAGAATAGCCCCGTTAGTACCAAAATATTTACCCTTATAATACTACACACCTAATTTGTTATGTATATACCCTAAACATGTCGTTTCTGTTTCTTAAACTTTATGGATCTAGTGATAGAGTGACACTGCAGTGGCAAAGCGTGCCATACAAGCCGGTTCCTATCGGCTTCCCTTTTAAAATGATGTAACAAAGTAGTTTAAAAATATAGGCTCAAAGTTAAACAATACATTTAAACCCAAAGAAACAATACGTATTTTGACACAATCTTAAAATTTTTTTTTTACGTATTTACGTAATACGTATTTTTCACCCATTAAAACCATGCAGTCTACTTTATTATCATTTCTGCCTCATTTTAAACGGGAAACCGATGGAAACCGGCTTGTATGGCACCCTTCGCCACTGAGTGACAGTAATATAAGAAATTAAGCGTGTTTATTAATTATTTCTCTAAATTGAGGCTATCATCAGGGCAATAGTGGCGTTTTTATTAATTATTTCTCTAAATTGAGGCTATCATCAGGGCAATAGTGGCGTTTTTATTAATTATTTCTCTAAATTGAGGCTATCATCAGGGCAATAGTGGCGTTTTTATTAATTATTTCTCTAAATTGAGGCTATCATCAGGGCAATAGTGGCGTTTTTATTAATTATTTCTCTAAATTGAGGCTATCATCAGGGCAATAGTGGCGTTTTTATTAATTATTTCTCTAAATTGAGGCTATCATCAGGGCAATAGTGGCGTTTTTATTAATTATTTCTCTAAATTGAGGCTATCATCAGGGCAATAGTGGCGTTTTTATTAATTATTTCTCTAAATTGAGGCTATCATCAGGGCAATAGTGGCGTTTTTATTAATTATTTCTCTAAATTGAGGCTATCATCAGGGCAATAGTGGCGTTTTGGCGTAATTTTCATTCCTTATTATTCATATATTATTCCTTGACTGATAGGTTGGTATGCGGCTGACCACCCATACTGTAAAAAAAATGGTTCACTTTGCCAATGTCACCCCTGTTTCAGGAAAGGACGGCAAGAGTTGCAGGGCTTATGTTCATTTGAGATTGGGTTTTTATATTGTAGGTCCACATGCGGCATGTGTTAGCGCGAAATTATACATGTCTGCTTGTGGGAATGCATTTAATATAAATCTTAAATGATATATATCTTTCCAGCTTAGATTAGATTAGATTATTATAGTACCTGCAACGTCTCTGGCGCCATCTCTTTTTCAATAGGTAAACTATCTTACACCACTTCTGATTTGGTAGATACTATAAAAATATATGAAAATTACGCCAAAACATCACTTAGCCGAAATTGTGGAATACACCACTATTGCCCTGATAGCCTCAACTATAAAGGTTAAAAAAATACATAACTAAAAGTGTCATCACAATAAAAATATTTAAAAGAATGCTTTTCTTTTTTTCACACTTTTATCGTTTTTCTTTGTACATGCTATATTTTGGAAAAAAAATAATAATTACAGAACTATAAATTGAACTTTGAACAGGAAATATGATGTACCTACACCAGCTGATTAACGTTTATGTAACCAATTTTTTTTATTCAATCGGAGAAATCCCACTTATATTATCTAGATTTTCAGCAGTAACTTCGTGAAAGTTCATTTTAATACAATAAAATAAAAATTGCTTTGTTTTAATTCACATGAGTTTATTTTTGGACACGACCAGTTTCGGGAGAAGCAGTACCTCTGAAGATGGGAGGTACTGCTTTTCCCGAAACTGGTCGTGTCCAAAAATAAACTCATGTGAATTAAAACAAATAAATCCCACTTAATTTTCATTTTTGTCTAATTGGAGTTTGGTGCAACAGGCCCTAAGTCTCCCAACATGCCGATTTTATATATATAAAGATTTTAGATAGTTTTTGAGGAAATATAAAATAATAAACACTAACATCAATAAGTACAATCTCTTACTTGAAGTATATCTCGACTATAAAGACATTGTTTTTCGATTAAATCAACCGATCAGGCTATGTTTTCTGTCATGAATATTGGAGTACGCCTTTAACGTTCCCCTCATGAGCTCTCTATATTAATAAGGTGTGATTGGGTTTTGATGGGGAATATTTAGCAGTTATAACAGGTATATGAATTGACTTAGACTCTTACGGGGCTATTCTTAGACATTTTAGTCGACGGTTGAGCCCACGCTTTGACAAACTAATGATACCTGGGCTAGAAGATTCATGACCACGGTCATTCTTACCTACCGAATTTTCGTAATATTTGTATGAAGGCTAATCAGCTGCTCACTTGTGGCCATCTTGGATTGACAGATCTTCATACAAATGCAATCAGTAGTTTGTCAAAGCGTGGGTTGAACGGGCTACTAAAATGTCTAAGAATTAGATGTTAGAGAAATTATTTTAACGAAAATAGACAGTATATATCTGTTTCAACTGACTTACGAAAATGGTCGTTAGTAAGAAAGAGAACAAAACGTTTAGAACGACACAAACAATACAAGTGGAATATATTACTTACAGAGTTTTTTTTTAAAATAATAACACCTAGAACATTGAGCTTATTTGACGTTTCCACAAGAAATGAGAACCAGCTCCCTCGGGAGCTGGGAGCCACCCACTTCAAGTGGAGGGGTTGGCGTAAAACCGGCAACCTTACCTGTAAAAATAAATAGGTTCCACTCGCCACATGCGGAATATCGCCCTTCGGCGATAACGCAAAGAAGTTACATTTAATGTGTAGCTTAGTTGCGTTGCATTGCGTTACACCATACAAAGTAACACTTAAATATGAAAGTATCAAGTGCAAGTACTAATCAAATGTACTAAGCACGTGTGAAGTGGCCATTAAAAACAGTGGAAGCATCGGTTCAACCATAATATTGCGTGCGTTCAAACAATAAAAATAATTTATTTACACTTGTACAAACATGGCTTCCGCAATTTTCATTTTTTTTTTCCTTTTTTTTTTTTTTTTTTTTTTTTTTAAGAAATCCTGTGCGGGAGACTCCCTAGATTCTAGAGACTCTAGGGGTCTATGACACTTGTTGTAGTGCCGCAGAGGTGTACGAGCTTGGTCGTCGCTACAAAGCGCCAATACTCAAGCAAGACCCAGTTGCTGTAAGGCTGGATGGACCTTTGGTGAACGGTCATTGGTAAAGGTGTATGAATTTTTCAACCCAGCGAAGAGCACATTCGAAATATGAATGGTATATTTTTGTGCTCCGCCGGGATCCGAATCCACAACCTTCCATTTACGAGTCACAAGTGTTGCCACTACGGACTACGGACCGGTCCAAGATGCCAACGACACGCGGTGTACCTGAGCGGTTACCCATCCAAGCACTGACCACGCCCAATGTTGCTTAACTTCGGTGATCTATGGGAACCGGTGCTTTCAACATGGCTAACGTCGTTGACCTTTTCCGATATGAACACTTCAATTATGTGTATTAATTTTACACTCATAAATATATTTTTTCCATTTCCGCACATGCTTACACCGGTTCACAATCTAGTGGTTAACGCTACAGACTCGTAAGCGCGAGGTGGTCGGTTCGATTTCTGGCGGAGCACAAAGAAAATGGATTCCACGACAAATCGGTAACACGACAGTTTGTCCAAACGACTTTTCGGTCGACGACATTTCGGTCACATACAATATAGGTCCACAAACAGCTCCATGACAGAAAACCACAGCTAGTTACAATTCCTTGACTTATAAGTTCGTATGAGGCTGACCTTCTTCTTCTTCTTTTTGTGCCACTTTTATCGAAGATCGGCGATCATCGTGGCTATTTTGACTTTGCATGCTGCGGCTCGAAACTGGGAGTTGGTGCTTCTGCCGAACCATTGCCACGTTTTTCAGCCACGATGTCCTTCGGCGTCCCTGAGATCTTCTCCCCTCAATCTTACCCTGTATGATAAGATGAAGGAGACGGTACTTCTCATTTCTCAAAATGTGATCGAAGTACATCGGTTTTCTCTGCTTAATGGTTGGCAGGAGCTCCTTTGTAGTGCGCATTCGTTGGAGCACTTCTTCATGAGGCTGACCACCCATACTGTAAAAAATGGTTCACTTTGTCAATGTCATCCCTGTTCCAGGGAAGGTTGGTAAAAGTTGCAGGGTTTATGTTCATTTGACGATTACGTTTTAATTTGTTAGTACACATTCAGCATTTCGCTCCCCCAGTTCTTGTTTACCGTATACGCCAATCTTGTTGACTTTTTCATGCAGTTGTCTTATGAATCAAATTCTACACAATCTGAGCTAAAAAAAACCGTAAAACTCGATAATGTGAGAGTTCTTTTAAATATTTATAAAATAAATTTCTTGTTTTCATAAGACACATTGGTCCAGTACACATGCAAACATTGCTCATGTGAAATTTTCTCAATGGCTTTTGCGATAAACAAGAACTAAGGCAGCGATTTGTCTGCGGGAACTCAAACGTGTTTATTTGTGGGCATGCATTTGATATGAGCTTTGAATGTAAATATATCCTTGCAACTTAGATTATAGATTATAGAACATGCTGGGTAGTAAAATTCATCTGCTTTTATCAAAGACATAATTTTGACAAATCTTAGAATATTCATTACTCTTTTTAGTACCTAGACAAAGGTTTCTGTTTGGCCTGAATAAGTCCAGTTTTAATTAAAAAATGATTTTTAATTAGAAAACGATTTTTAATTAAATTAAATGCGATTATAATAATTTTAATGAATATTTGTCTTGGCTACGATGTGTGCGCCAGTGAGATAGTGATTCTGAAGGCAGTAGGGAAGCCTTAACAAGCACTAATATGCGGTGATAAAACAAGTCAAGCGAGCCATAAGACGGTCGACTACAACCCTGTGGTGAACGGATATTAATTAAATTTAATAAAACTTATTAAAAGACATTTTTTAGTTTTAAAAAAAATATACGTAGCTTATTTTTCAAATCAATGATTGTAAAGAAAATACACAGTTTTAGTTCACTTTTTAATTTTTTTTTATGGCTTAAAATTTTTTCGAATGCATCTTCAGGAGCAGTGATATTGGTACCAAAATTAACGCCAAGCAATAATAAATAGACACATTTCATTTATTTTATACTTTTTTTGCTTTTTTTAAATAATTGATTTGAAAAATAAGTTATTTTTAGTACAAACTAAATACAATGGACTTGTGTGAACCACCAACTGCAACTTTTGCTGCCCTTCCTTAAAACCGGGATGATATTGGCAAAGTGAACCATTTTCTACAGCATGGTAGTCAACCGCATACCAACCTATAAGTCAAGAAACATACACATCAAATTACATTTTTAACAAATAATAATATGTATGGACATGGTATTTTCAAATTTAAACCCAAACCTCAAATGAACATGAATCCTGCAACTTTTGCCGACCTTGCCTGAAACGGGGATGACATTGTCAAAGTGAAACATTTTTTTACATCATAAATGAAATTATTTCAGCAATGTCATTGAAATTATACATTTTTACAAACTTTTTTTTACGGGTGCTTAAAAAGTCTTGTTGGTCGTTGTAGGGTTAGATCGGGCTTCGAGCCCGGAGCTTTCTAGCTGGTAAGCCGTGCCTCTGACCACAAGATCTCCACATCCTTTCAACCAGCACACACTTTTAAGGGTTTCATGCAGACATATTAAATTTACATGACTTAAAAATCATTTTTAAAATAACCCTATTGAATGAAAGAAGTATGTAAGGACAGAAAGACATGGCGGTTGATATGTAATGTTGGCGGCTAGGGCTAGGGTTTCTCAAATTTCTTAAGTTGTAAAATAGAGTTTTGTATTTCTTTTTTAATGTTTATACATATTATGATTTGTTTATTTCTTAAATGTAATTAAGTATTTTGTTTTGTATGTTCCTTGACTTATAGGTTGGTTTGCAGCTGACCACCCATGCTGTAGAAAATGGTTTACTTTGCCTTTGTCACCACAGTTTCAGGAAAGGTCGGCAAGAGTTGCAGGGTGTATGTTCATTTGAGATTAGTTCCACATGCGGCACGTTTAAGCGCGAACTTATACGTGACTGTTTGTGAAAATGCATATAATGTGAATCTTTAATGTTACATATCTTTGCAACTGAGATCAGATTAGATAAGGATACCAACCCAGCCGATAGACACTACAGTTTTCCCCCACAATTTCAATTTAGTCTATTTTAGACTTTTTCTTATTTCATAAAATGCCTCTGACTTTTTCTATTTAAAAATAAAAAGTCAAATAGAATTTGTCGTCACGACTTTTGATCGAAATTGTCTTTTTTTTTCAGCCGTGTGACGTTTTTTCTAGTTTCTGTTTACACAGACCTTACAAGTAAAATTTCACGCATTTTAAATCTTGAAAACCATGAAAGTTAGACACACTATAGTCCTGCCAACAAATTTATTATTATATATTTTAAAAACCTCAATTTTGCAATGTTTCATTTCCATATTCTTATTTTTTTTTAAATGTTGGACCTTTTATTTCAATCTATATAAGCTATAATAATCTACATATAATCTAAGTTGCAAAGATATGTAACATTGGGGATTCACATTATATGCATTCTCACAAGCAGACCCGTACAAGTTCACGCTTGCACATGCCGCATGTAAACCAACAACATAAAAACTCAAATCTCAAATGAACATACACCCTGCAACTGTTACCGACCTTCCCTGAAACAGGGGTGACATTGGCCAAGTGAACCGTTTTCTACAGCATGAGTAGTCAGCTTTATACCTACCTATGAGTCAATGAACATACACAACAAATTACATTTAAAAAATCAACGAATAATAATATGTATAAACATCAAAACAAATACAGAACACACATTTCTTATTTTAAAAACCCTGATCCTAGCCGTCAAAATTACAGATCAACCGCCATTTCTTTCAATCCTGACATACTTCTTTCATTTCCTCCAGAGTCATAACCTTCTCCATACAATCCTGACATACTTCTTTCATTTCCTCCAGAGTCATAACCTTCTCCATTCAATCCTGACATACTTCTTTCATTTCCTCCAGAGTCATAACCTTCTCCATACAATCCTGACATACTTCTTTCATTTCCTCCAGAGTCATAACCTTCTCCATTCAATCCTGACATACTTCTTTCATTTCCTCCAGAGTCATAACCTTCTCCATACAATCCTGACATACTTCTTTCATTTCCTCCAGAGTCATAACCTTCTCCATACAATCCTGACATACTTCTTTCATTTCCTCCAGAGTCATAACCTTCTCCATACAATCCTGACATACTTCTTTCATTTCCTCCAGAGTCATAACCTTCTCCATACAAACCTGACATACTTCTTTCATTTCCTCCAGAGTCATAACCTTCTCCATACAAACCTGACATACTTCTTTCATTTCCTTCAGAGTCATAACCTTCTCCATACAATCCTGACATACTTCTTTCATTTCATACAGAGTCATAACCTTCTCCATACAAGCTCTCCTTTTATTATGACTCTGGATATTCAATTCATTCGCTATTTCAGAAATTCGGTCCATCCATGCCTTTTACACACCTCATACTTTTTGGTCAGCAACCCGAGGCGTTAACCACTAGACTACGAGCCGTTTTTTTGGGTGTCGCACGCCATCAGCCTCACAATTTCAATGTCATCTTAACATTTGAAACGCACGAGTTGTGCATTTTATTGTTCTCTATACAGCCCACCTCCACTGTACTCTTGTACGTGGTGAAATTGTCGACCATTCAACCACCTATGTAGGTGGCCAATGGGCAGCTTCTTTGTCTTCTTTTAGTGCCACTTCCATCAAAAATCGGCAACCATTTAATAATAATAATAATATATAATCTTAGTTTAAGGATATATTAACATTCAAAGCTCATATTGGTCGATATTATGGCCGAGGGGGCCAAGTGGGCTGATATTTATAGTCTATTTGGAATGGGATAACGTTGGTTCGATCCCCGCGTGTCATTTGACCATAACTTTGACCCTGGTTCAACACATGTCATTGGATAATTATTAATCAATAATTCATTAAAATAAACAATAAACTGCCGGTTTCTGGCCAGGCAGAATAAGCTAGTGAATTGCATTCCTTTTCACATATCAATTGTATTTATGTAGAAAAAACTATCAAATACATTTCTACAAACAAACACGTGTAACTTCGCGCTTACAAATGCTGAGTTTGTTCTTAAAAATGAAAATCCAAACCTCAAATGAACATAAACTCTACAACTTCTGCCGACCTTCCCTGGAACAGGGCTGACATTGGCAAAGTAAAACATTTTTTACAGTATGGGTGGTCAGCCTCATACTGACCTATAACTCAAGGAATACTACAGATATCGCGAACGGTCCGTAGTCTAGTAGTAACGCATCAGACTCGGAAATGAAAGGTTGTGGGCTTGAATCCCAGTGGAGCACAAAAAACATGCCATTTATATTTTCAAATGTTCTCTTCGCTGGGTTGAAAAAATCATAAACCTTCACCAAAGGTAAATCCAGCCTTACAGCAACTGGGTCTTTCTTGAATATTGGCGTTTTCCATAGCGACTACCATGCTCGCAGAGGACTCTTGAGTTATGTTTTACACAAAAAAGCGCTCACCAAATAAATCATCCACATATGATTATTTTTGTAGATCGACAAGGTTTACAGAAAACGGAGTGAAAATCAAAACTAACGTCGCCATCTTGTAAAACGTCACTTTTTTCAGTTCAAGGTGATATAATCTGAAATGCTAAAATTTAAGAAGTGTTTTCTTTTTCTGTAAGCACACGAAAATGTGTACAAAAATGAGCACAGCTTCTGCAACTCTTGCCACCCTTTCACGAAAATAGGGTGACCCTAGAAAATTTAAAACAGCTATGAATTATAACAAAAAGTTATCCCTCTTCTCTATTTCAACCATCTTTAAATACCTACTCGATTTAAAAAAAAAGCAACAAAACGCTCTCATTGGTTGAAATTATACAGCATTTTTTTTCTCTTTCTGATTTACGTACATACATGCATTTATTTACAAATAATACATTTATATTCATACGCTGAATAGATGAATGCACATAAAAAAACATTTACAAATTAAAACGATGAAAAGGTATTATGTCAGTTGTGTGTTTGTGTATTCTTAAAACCTGATTTTCGGGTTGCGTCACTTGAGTGTTTTTTTTATTATGACGAATGGTCATTTCTTCATTTTAATTGTCATCTGTTATGAATGCGATAGGTAGGATAAATGTATGTAGAGAGGGGCAAGAAATTCGAACGATGAAAACGATGATATTCGAAAATCTTCGATTTTCTTGAAAATTATTGTTTTTCGTGGTTGCATTAGTTTTTGCTGTATCTAATCTAAGTTGCAAATATATGTAACATTATATGCATTTACACAGACAGACACGTATAAGTTCGTGCTTAAACATGCCACATGTGGGCCTACAATATAAAAACCCGAATCCCAAATGAACATTCACGCTACAACTCCTGCCGAACTCCCTGAAACAGGGGTACCATTGGCAAAGTGAACCATTTTGAAAATATAATAAAAGTTTTAGACTAACAAGGCCGTCTGAGGATGCTGGAGAGTTGTTTTCCGAGATCTGTTGCCATGGTTTATTGAAGATGGAGCTTCCTGACGTTTCGCCCATGTCTGCGACGTGCTTCTTCAGCGTGAAAGTGAAATGATGAAATCCATTAATGGCGTTTGTAAACTGGCAAACACACACATGAAATAACAAGGGGGATAGTGAAATACCCCACAGTTTTACATGCATAGTAAACAGATGTCGCTGCTCCACAACACAACTCATACGCAGAGTGTCATCATTTTTCTTAATTAAACCTCAAATATACTCACACTTTTATCAAAATCATCTTCATCATTCCACTTACACGCTGAAAAAGCTCATTGTCGACATGGGCGAAACGTCCGGAAGCTCCAGCTCCCCCAGACCACGCCAACAGATTCCGGAAAGCAACTTTCCAGAAAACGATTATAATCGAAAATCGACGTTTTTTCGGATATTTATTAATTTCATTGTTGCATTAATTTTTGCTGACACAAAAGTATTTACCGTCAAACAAGCTACAAGTTCTTTATTTAATGAAACAACCTTGACTAATAGGTTGATATGAGCCTGACCCCACATGCTGTAAAAATTTGGTTCACTTTAACCAATGCCACCCTGATTTCAGCGAAAGGTGGCAGGAGTTACGAGGTTTATGCTCATGTGAGGTTTGGTTTCAATTGTATGTACACATGCAGGATGTGTAAGCGTGAACTTATTCTCATGCCTGCTTGTGGGCATGCATTAAATCTGAGTCTTAAATCACAATACATATTTTGAACATTAAATTGTTGATTGATTTTTATATTTTAGAAACAAAATTCTAATGAAACGATGTTTCTTTTCACAAATATCGATTTATTTTAATGAATAATTACGAACGTTCTCGACCTTGTTGTTCATCATCAGGTAAGAATACAATAAAAGTTTAAAAATTTGTCGTTGGGTATAAAATATGTCATCAGGTATAAACTAAAATTGTTGATTACTTACAATCGAATTTTTCGATAAAAATGAAACATCGACGATGCTACTTTTGTTGCTCTTACACATCCCTAGTCACACCTAAGGCGCGTCCACTCCCTATCGCTCGCCTTGTACCGCTCGACGAACCGTGAGGGATGTGCCTCGAGAAATTATTTGACAATCGAATCGACGAAATGATAACAGAAAGAGCGGAGCCGTGTCAAGAACCATGTTCCAAGATACTGCCACTCGAAAACTCGTTCTTTTCTTATTCTACTCGATCGTTTTTTTTCTGGATCGTCTTTTTTTTCATCTGAATATCTTTATTCGATTATAATGCGATATACATTTAGGGTGCTTGATATGACAATAAAGATGTCTATTTTTTTTTAATTTTAATCGTGTTTTTTGCACGTCATGAATAAATTTAATTAAAATATATTTAGATTTTTTAAATAGGCGACAGTTGTGCTAGCGTTTTGAGATAAGATTTTTAAAGCAAAAAAATGAATGTGGACTCTATTTAGTAGACTGTAGATCGAATTAGATGTCATTTGAAAAGCTCTAAAAAACTTTTTTTTTTTAAGAAATCCTGTGCGGGAGACTCCCTAGATTCTAAAGATTTTAGGGGTCTATGACACTTGTTGTAGTGCCGCAGAGGTGTAATACTATAATTTCAAAGATAAGTTTTTTTTTTTAAGTAGATTTGTGAAGAGAAATGCAATTTACCGAACTATTTTGCCTCGCCAGAAACACGTACAATCATTTGTGCAAAAAAAGTGTATAAAACTTTTTTTTCTATTGAATTTATACAAAAATACAATGAACTTTCACTGTGTTAACAAAAATACTCCTAAACATATATCGTATTATCATTTTTATATTTATGGTTCACTTTTTAATATTTTAATGAATTATTAATTAATATTCACCCGTTGACATCGTTTGAACCAGGGTCAAAGTTATTGTTGATAGAACACGCCGCAGGTGGGGTACGAACTTGCGTTTGTTTCAATAACGTAAATTATTGAGTAAAAATTACGAACACTAGCGGCCCTCAGACAATCATCAGGTAAACGAAACTAAGATATATGCATGCCCACAAGGATGCACGTGTAAGTTTGCGCTTACACATTACAACTTAACCGCTTTTTTTGGGTCCTTGCATACATCCTTCATCTCAACGAGAGTCTTTTTCATTCAATCCTTTTATTATTCCTCTACAGATCCCATTCATTCGCAATTTCAGGAGTTTGGTCTATCCGCACCTTTCTCGGTCTTCCTCTACTACGATATCCACCTATTCTTGCACCGTATACATTTTTCCTTATGGGGCTTCCACACGCTTGCCAACCCATTACAAGTCAAGCGCACAGTGTGTCGTCTAGAACATGCTAGCTGGACAAAATTTTGTCTAATGGACTAATTTTGTCCAGCTAGCATGTTCTAGACGACACACTGTGCGCTTGGCTACAAGCTAAGTGCACATTGTGTCGTCTAGAACATGCTAGCTGTACAAAATTAGTCCATTAGACAAAATTTTGTCCAGCTAGCATGTTCTAGACGAAACACTGTGCGCTTGACTTGTGATGGGTTGGCAAGCGTGTGGAAGCCCCATTAGTTTTCTTTACTCATTTTCTCCATATGTACAAACCATCTTAACAAGCTTCTCATAATCTTCACTTTCACACTTTCTCTTGCACCACATTCTTCGCTTACAAAATCATTCCTCACCCTGTCACTTCGTTTTTTCCCAATCATACTTTTTAGATTAAAAAAATAAAAAAAACGCAACTAAGCTACACATATATCGTAACTTCTTTGCCTCGTTATCCCCGAAGGGCTCGCATATGGCGAGTGAACCTATTTATTTTTACAGGTAAGGGGGGCGGCCTTACGCTAACCATTTCAGTGAAGTGGGGGGTTGCCCAGCTCCCGGGGGGACTGGTACTCATTTCTCGTGAAGGCTGAGTAAACCTTGCCGGTTTTTATTTATTTAAGGTTTGAAATAAAACCGAAACGGGAAATCATTTCCGACACCCTCGGCGGGATTCGAACCCGAGCTCACGGCATAGAACGCAAGCACCAACTGACCGGTCCGTAGCTCAGTGGTAACACTGCGGACTCTTAATGGGAAGGTTGTAGGTTCGAATCCCGGCGGAGCAAAAAAAAATATCATTTATATTTTCAAATTTGCTCTTCGTTGGGTTGAAAAATTCATAAACCTTTACCAATGACCGGTGTCACCAAAGGTCCATCCAGCCTTACAACAACAGGGTATTGCTTGAGTATTGGCGCTTTGTAGCGACGACCAAGCTCGTACACCTCTGCGGCACTACAACAAGAGTCATAGACCCCTAGAGTCTCTAGAATCTAGGGAGTCTCCCGCACAAGATTTCTTAAAAAAAAAAAAAACTGAACTATCGACCGAAGATAGTCCTTCATTTTAACTGTATTTAATACTTGACAAAAATGTTCAACTTATCACTGCCTTCGTTTGAACGGTGTATAAAGGAAAGTAACACATTATTGACACACTGATTGGAACAAATATTGACACGATTTTAAATGTATACACACTTTGTTAGTAATATCAAAACATGGTCGGCAAAGTAAGTAAACAGACAAATATTTGGTTAGGGGACATTAAAGTTTTATGAATTTTTGTTCAACGCAACTAAACTACACATGTAATGCACAATATAACACTTAACCCATTAATTTTTACAGGTTATGTAAGCTTTTCCATAATGGTTCGTCAACCTAACTTTGTTTCTTTGACTTATAGGTTGGTATGACGCTGACCGACCATACTGTAAAATCTTGTCTAATCTAATCCAAGTTACAAATATATGTAACATTGGGGATTCACATTACATGCATTCTCACAAGCAGACACGTACAAGTTCGCGCATGCCGCATGTGAACTTACAACATAAAAACCAAATCTCAAATGGGCATGTCCTGCAACTCCTGCCGACCTTCCCTGGCAAAGTGAACCATTTTCTACAGCATGAGTGGTCAGCCGCATACCAACCTATAAGCCAAGGAACGTACACAAGAAATAAAATTTTAGAAATAAAAAAATAATAATATGGATAAACATTAATACTGTAAAAAAGTTCACTTAAATAGCTCATATTAAATGTTAACATATCTTTGCAACTTAGAGTATTGATAGATAAGTATAAAATGTATTAATTATAATTGAAAATATCTCAAATGTCCGCAATTCCAACTTAAACTTAACAGGGTGACCGATTCGTCCATGGATGAGCTGTCTGGGTCGAGTTATCTTTGACTGATTTGTCGGGGAAAGCATGGTAGTGGAATAGATTGGCAGGCACAGCTAATACTGCGTATAACCAATAAAATATGCAAATGAAGGCTAGGGGGGGGGGGGGGGTAGGGTAGCCTCATAATACGGAAAATAGGGTAAAAATCACGAGTGGAAAGATTGGAGGGGCTTTAACTCGGCAAATAGACTCGATGGGGGAAATTATTGGTGGTATGGTTAAGGTGGGAATACAAGTCGCTATAGAAGAGGCATGCAATTGGTATGCCAAACAATTGACAGGAACCCTAATGTTAATGCCGTGAGCTCGGGTTCGAATCCCACCGAGGGTGTCAGATATTATAAATCATTTAAGCTGATCTTTCTAGCGTGTTTGGAATAGAACAACGTTGATTCAATTCCCGCCTGGGTCATTTGACCATAACTTTGACCCTGGTTCAACAGATGTTATTGGGTAATTATTAATTAGTAATTCATTAAAATAAACACTAATGAATCATTCATTGATGATTTTAATACTTATTTCTGGCCAGGCTGAATAGGTCGGTGAATCGCATTCCTCTTCACAAATCTATATTTAAAAAAAAATGATTTCCCGTTTCGGGGTTCATTTCCAACCCCAAAATAAAATACCGGCAAGGTTTACTAAGCCTTCAGAATAAATGAGTACCAGCCCCCTCGGGAGCTGGGAAACCCTCATTCTAATTGAAGTGGATGGCGTAAGGCCAGCCCCATTACTTGTAAAAATAAATTGGTTTCACTCGCCACATGCGAAATCTTTTGAGGATAACGCAGCAAGAGCTTACACTGTATGTGTAGCTTAATTGCGTTTAGTTGCGTTTGCGAGCAAATTCTCACACGATATTATTATTTAAGCACCTACATCTTAATACTGACACACTCACACAAGTAAAATACACAGGCACACAATCACACATTCGTAATAATATTGAAAAAAAAAAAAAAAAAACGAAAGTAGAAAGTTTTGTTTTCAAGCTGTGTCAAGCAGGTATATTTTTTTACCAGTGTAAAATGCGGCAGCCAAAGCGAGACCATGTAATCTGATAAACAAATTACAAATGTGATTTTTACAGGCCACCCTAACGGCCGGGCTATACATGAGGGGGTGGCTCACACACCTACCAGTTGTGTATTTATATGAACCAGTGTAAAACATTAGAGTGGCGTGAATATTTCGTTTGAAAAATAAAACAAAAAAATAGATGTTACTTGAAGAGGTCATACCTGTGAGGTATTTTGTGAGGTAAATCAATCTTTTTCTTCTTCTTCTTCTTGTGCCTCTTTAATGAAAGTTAGCGATATAAAATATTATTTCTATTTAGAGCTTCCACGTGCTACCTGCATGTGCAATTACTTACAAAATAAACACCCAAATCCCAAATGAAGATACACTCTGCAATTTTTTCCGCCCTCCCCTGAAACAGGGGTGGCATTACACAGTGTGGGAGCTCAGCTTTATATTGACCTAGAAGTCAAGAAACAAAAAATATACTTAACATTTTAATCTTCAATTTATTTTTAATAAAAATTGAAAAGGAGACTAATTCTTCTAAATCTTGTTCCTCATTGCTGAGGAGTGTGACCCTTGTGGAAGTAACCACTCTTCTCCAGTTCTCTCTTGACTGTGCTGCCCTCAGCTTTCCAACCACTGAGGTGCCTGCTGCTGTCTTTGCTTGATCGATTCATCGTGGGGGGGATCTAAAAAAGGAGAAAATGAATTAAAAGAAAAAATGAATTAAAATTTAAAAACCTTATCCGCCAACAGCTCCATTGAGCTCCATTCATTAATCTCTCTCAGAAAGCGAAACTCGCAGTACGACTCTCATTCATCTCTTAGCAGTCGATCTCAAAATTATGAGTACTTGGTGTTGCCATGACTCATTCCTTTGCCAAACTGCCCGTTTATGGAATGATCTACCAGTATCTGTGTTCCCTTCCCAATTTAATTCGGTTTTATTCAAAACCAACATCAATCGCCACTTCCTTGCAGCGCCTCACAACAGAAACCACAACTCAAGCAACACCTCGGTACCCTTCTAGGGTGACATAGACCCCCAAGACTCTCAAGAATTGGGGAGCCTCCCACACAGGATTCCTTAAAAAAAAAACAGGCCCCTAAAATTTAAAAGCCTTATCAGCCAACATTACAGATTAACCTCCATTCAGAAAAAAATCCACTGCCTTGATGTTTTATTTAATAACCGTCTTTTATCTTTTTCCAGGTGGCAAAGAGGATTCAGACGACGTCGGCTCCGGAGGTGGAAAGACTTGCTCCGGTGGCGGAAGCAGCTCCTCGCTGTCCAAGAAGCAGAGGAAGGCCAGGACGGCCTTCACGGACCACCAGCTGCAGACGCTGGAGAAGAGCTTCGAGAGGCAGAAGTACCTGAGCGTGCAGGATCGCATGGAGCTGGCTGCCAAACTGGGGCTGACTGACACGCAAGTGAAGACGTGGTACCAGAATAGAAGGTAGGACTGTTGTACTGTTTTTCCTTCATTTTAAGCTTCAGGATGATCAGACTTTCAACATATTACCTGCAAACTATATATCATTGCGTGCCACGACAAATCGGTTTTACATACAGTTACTTACATATCGACGGTTAAAAGACAGTAATAAGCGACATTTTGGTCAAAAATGAGTTATGAATGCTATCCTACTTGAAATTTTCCGCTCTTTCTAATGCGCTAACTCCCATAGCTCTACGATGATTTTTGTTTTGTTTATGCCCAAGCAAACAACTACGTTTTCGCTATGGTTTTGGTGTAACCGACAAGATTTTGGCCTTTTTTTTGTCCTAAAGGCGCTTGTGACATAAAAAAATCGTAAAACATCGTAAAAGCACATTAATAGGAAAGCCAATAAATGCCTTTATTTGTTTAATTTTGAGCTGTTTTGATTTTAACGATATACTGTAACTCTCTGTTACTCTGTCGCCATTCCGCTAGGGGTGGCCAGAGCCTCTGCAGAGCTGCCACCATTTTTTCTTTCCTCCATGCATACCTCTTTTAATTCATTCATATCCATTACCTTTTTCATGCGTTTTCTTCTTTTCCGCTCACTTCTACGAGATCTTAGAGCTGAACGACGATGCATGAGAAAGGTCCAATTTGTCGGTGTCTGGGTGTGTAATTTTAAAACAAATAGACCACTGTCGGCCCAAAATGGGTCTATCGTTGTTATTGTTCATTAAAATGGGCGCAGACTGGCCCACGATTGATCCAAGGATGACTCTACGTGAAATCGATTACATATGGACATAGACCGACGTTAATGGACCAATTTAAGCATCGCTTTGGTCCAAACGTGGTTGGTCTTTGATTTAGAGACCGGCTCAGGTTCGGACTTGTTCTATAATCTATAGTCTAAGTTGCAAAGATATATTTCATTAAAGATTCGTATTAAATGCATTCCCATAAGCAGACACGAATTATTTCGCGAATACACATACTGCTTGTGGACTTACAACATAAAACCCCAATATCAAATAAACATATGAAGCTCTGCTACTATTGCCGACCTTCCCTGAAACAGGGGTGACATTGGCAAAGTGAATATTTTTTACAGGGTGGGTGGTCAGCCTCATTCCAACTTATAAGTCAAGGCACATATACAACAAGTTAGATTTTTTAAATCTCTAATCTAATCTAATCTAAGTTGCAAAGATACACAATTAGTAATATGTATAAACATCAAAACAAATACAGAATACTAATATTCTAATTTAAAAACAATAGTCCTAGCCACCAACATTACAGATCAACCGCCATTTCCTTCTGCCCTTACATACTTCTTTCATTTCATCCAGAGTCATAAGCTTCTTCATACAAGCTCTCTTTTTATAATGACTCTGCATATCCCATGCATTCGCAATTTCAGAATCTTGGTCCAACCATACCTTTCTCGGTCTTCCTCTAACATGACATCCATCTATTCTTTCAACGTATACCTACTTTCTTCGTCAATCTTTAATCATTCATTCTCTCCATTTGTACGAACCATCTTAACATACTTCAAATGTCTTCAAATGTCAAATACCTATCTTTGACAAATGCATATAATTATTTAAGCTCGGCGTTTTAAAAAAATATAAGATGACTTTTCTGTGGAATTGAATTCACGACTTTCGCTTACGAGTCCGTAGCGTTAACCACTAGACTACAGACCGCTGAATTTGATATGATTACATGCCCGAATCCATCTCTGTTTCAATACTCATCTACAGTAGCCGGCGTGTTATTTATCATTATTTACCAAGACCGGTCGGAGGTTTTTTTACAAGGTTCACCTCGTCTTCGAGCCGGCGCCAGGGCCGCATGACTCAGCGCTCTCCGAAAGAAGGAATTAATTGTATAAAAGTGGGGCCCCCGAATACGCCCCTGACCACGTAGGTACATATAACGTAAAAGACAGGTGGAATCGGCTTCTGTGAAGTTTGAGTACAGAGCTTATGATATGACCGGTCCTTGGTATAGTGTTTAACGCGTTGGACTTCAATTGGATGTTCATGGGTACGATTCTTGTCGAGGAACAAAAAAATATCATAATATCGGTCCGGTTGATAGCTCAGTTGGTAGAGTGCTTGCATTCCATGCCGAGAGCTCGGGTTCGAATCTCGCCGAGGGTGTCAGAAATGATTTCCCGTTTCGGCGTTTATTTTAAACCCCAGAATAAAATACCGGCAAGGCTTACTCAGCCTTCACAAGAAATGAGTACCCCCCACTTCAACTGACGTAAGGCCGGCCTCCTTACCTGTAAAAATTAAATAGGTTCAACTCGCCACATGCGACCCCTTCGGGGATAAGGTACTTTAATTTCATCCGGTGCTATTCTTAAACATTTTAGTCGTCCGTTGAGCCTACGCTTTGACAAACTAATGATGCATATGTATGAAAACCTGCCAATCCAAGATGGCCCCAAGTAAACAGCTGTTAGTCTTCGTTCAAATATTACCGATATTCGGAGAATTACCGTGAAGATGAGACTTCCAGCCCTGAAATCTTACAGAAAATGGGTGTTACTTGAGAATTGACGCTTTCTATAGCAACGACCAAGCTTACTGAAAGCTTTTGAAGTGCAATTAACACCATGGAGGTATATTAACACAGATAAATCATCTGGATATTTATTTATTTCATCCATTTACATTTAAAACATCGTGAGAACAGATTATAAGAACAAACATGACCGCACCTTTTTTTTTGTTTTTTTTTTTCGGGACCGGACAAAGGCGCCCCAGCGGTCCGTGTCGGTGGCACATACGAAGCGCATTCACATGCTGCATGTGAGATCATTTAGTCACCTAATTGCGGGCTTTCTGGGTTTCTCGGTGCCGCCAGTGGCTTGGGCAGAGAAGACCACGCCCTAAGAACTGACCTGGCTAGACGTATGCCGGAGCCTAACCTCGCGGGGAGCATTATTTTATTTTTGAAAGGAAATTTTTGTAATTATTTTAAATAGATTTGTGAAGAGGAATGCAATTCACCAATCTATTTTCCCCAGCCAGAAATAGATAATAACTGAAGACTACAGAGGAAAAACAAGGAATGTCAGCAAAACTAGTGGGCCAAGTGGCTGATCTTTCTAGCGTGTTTGCAATAGAACAACGTTGGTTCGATCCCCGCCTGGGCCGTTTGACCGTAACTTTGACCCTGGTTTAACAGATGTTATTGGGTACTAATTATTAATTAATAATTAATCAAAATAAACATTATTGAATTATTAATTGATGATATTAATACCTGTTTCTGGCCAGGCAGAATAGGTTGGTGAATTGCATTCCTCTTCTCAAATGTATTAAAAAAAAAACTAAGGAAATAACTTCGTAAGAAAAAATAATCTAATGGCATCTGTGTGTATCTAAAGCTCTGCAAAAATTGAAATGCAACAACAGTCGCTATCACAGTTTATGGCTGCACCTCCGGTTCTTTGTGACAGGTAATAACCATGATTTCAAATAACAACTTTTGATTTACTCATAATTTTCTTCAACTGACCTTCCTTGTTTTTCCCTTTTTGTCCAATATAATATAATCTAAGTTGCAAATACCTATATGTAACTTTGAAAATTCACATTACCTATATGCATTTTCACAAGCAGACACGTATAAGTTCGCGCTTAAACATACCTAAAATATAAAAACCCGAATCTCAAATGAACAAACACCCTGCAAATACTACCGACCTTTCCTGAAACAGGGGTAATATTGGCAAAATTAACCATTTTCTACAGCATGGGTGGTCAGCCGCATACCAACCTATAAGTCATGGAGCATACACAACAAATTACATTTTTAAAATCAATAAATAATACGTATGGACATCAAAAACTAAACAGAAAAAAAAATCTTATTTAAAAAAAACACCTAGCCGCCAACATTACAGTTCAATCGCCATTTCTTTCTGTCCTTAAGTACTTACATACTTCTTTCATTTCCTCCAGAGTCCATAACCTTTTTCATACAGGCTCTCCTTTTATTATGACTCTGGATATTCTATCTGGATATATGAGTTTTATTTATTTTTATTTCATAGAAACGCTTTATACCTATCTAGTTTTATATCGACAATACAAAATGCGGCTATAAATTGAAAATACATAACATGATCCCCGTTGGGCAGGGACCCTACTAAGTCTCGGCGCCTTCGGCAAAGGATATGACGTTTGCAATATTTGTACAGATTAACTATTTAATGATGAGGCATATTATGCGGAGAGCTACACTAGACTTAATCACACGCCGCCAGCATCTGTCTGTGAATAAGACAGACGCCGACAAAAATGTACTGAGTAAAGTTGGTCACAAAAAACTAAAAGGATCTAAATCTAATCTAAATCTGAGTTGCAAAGATATGTATAATTTGAGATTCATATTACTTGCATTCCCACAATGCATGCCGCATGTGGACCCATGTACAATATAAAAACCCTATCTCAAATGAACATAAGCCCCGCAACTCCTGCCGTCATTCTCTGAAATAGGGATGACATTAGAAAAGTGAACCAAGTTGTACAGTATGAGACGAATGGTAAAAGAGAATACAAAGTTGTTGAAATTCAACCATACCCTTTGGTTTTAGAACACGAGCATTCTACCAACTGAGCTATCGACCGAACCTTTATAAAAGAAAAAAAGAAGCATATTAAATTATATTATTTCTATGAACAAAGGATTTTTTGTTATAAAAATAATATAAATTCATTCACCATTTTGTTTTTTTTTTTTTAACCATAGACAATTATTTTTAGGTTATGGTGAATCACTTAATGATGTGTGGAAAGAAAAACCCATAAGGTGAAAAAATATGATACCATAGATAATTGGCGGGCTTCCGGATCCTGGTTTTGAATTAGGAACATACCTATCGCATTTAAATACCTACCGACCAAATTAAATGGCAGTTATTAAACCTTAAAATTGGAAAGACATTGGCGTACCACAGTTCTATTTTATTTTTTATCCTCTTGGTAACGTCATCTTGTAACTGTCACTGTATCCAGTCATCATTTCGCTAGGGGAGGCCAGTACCTCCGCAGATGTGTCTCAACTTTTTTCTGTCTTGGCATACTTTTTTCATCTTCTTGACATTCATCACTTTTTTTTCTCTTTTTCTCACTGTGTAAGTCCGGTAGTAATAATACATAACATTCAGGTATAAAAAAAAAACTATCCAACAAATAATACATAAATGAATAAGCCGCCAACATTATAAATCAACATTACATATTAGCCGCCACTTATTCCTGTACTTCTTTCATTTCATTATAATATTATTATAATCATTATACGTTTTCTTCTATTTCTCGTCCGGTCGATAGCTCAGTTGGTAGAGTGCTTGCATTCCATGCCGTGAGCTCGTGTTCGAATCCCACCGGGGGTGTCAGAAATGATTTCCCGTTTCGGTGTTTATTTCAAACCCCACAATAAAATACCGGCAAGGTTTACTCAGCCTTCACAAGAAATAAGTACCAGCCCCCTCGGGAGCTGGGAAACCCCCACTTCAACTGAAGTGGTTGGCGTAAGGCCGGCCTCCTTACCTGTAAAAATAAATAGGTTCAACTCCCCACATGCGACCCCTTTGGGGATAACGCGGCAAGAAGTTACACTATATGTGTAGCTTAGTTGCGCAGATTTCAGTAATTCTCGAATCTAGCTTATTTTATAAATCCATTTTTTCCTCGGTTTTTTCTTCCAAGCTTACCTAAGATATTCTCTTTGTACACTCTTTTTATCAGTCATTCGTCGTCCATTATTTCTAGATGCCCGAAGCATTAACGCCATGATTTCCTGTAATTCTTACACTTTATGGTCTTAGCAAAAGAGTTACTATGAAGAAAATCATGTTCAAACAAACAAAACGGCAGATTGTGGGGAAAACCACTCTTTAATACTTTCCGTAAGCTTTACTTTACTGAAGTTGTGCAACTCGTACTCAGGGTACTGGACAACTCATTTACGTGAACATCTCATTTTTTTTTGTTCTCGTCAAAACAGTACTTACTATTGTCCCTTCCGTGGCGGAAGAAATTAAAATTAAATGTACGTTACGCTACTGAAAAACGGTTACAATAATTGTGACAAAAAAAATATCAAATAGGGAAATTACTACTTATTGTAAAGTGCACATAAGTTACTATACCATACATGTAAAACACCTGTCAGTAAATGGATGGTATATTTAAAAAAAACACTAAGTAACATAGGTAGTCGTCAAACCATTGAGTTATAATAAAAGTGGAGGTGACAGTAAATTACGCCATTGTAACATTCTATCAAAGCTATTCTCAGACATTTTAGTCGTCGGTTGAGCCCACGCTTTGACAAATTAATGATGCCTGGGCAGAAAGTCTCATCACCACGGTCATTCTTACCTACCGAATTTTGGTAATGTACGTATGAACATAAATCAGCTGTTCACTTGCGGCCATCTTGGAATGACAATTCTTCATACAAATGCATCATTAGTTTGTCAAAGCGTGGGCTCAACCGACGACTAAAATGTTCAAGAATAGCCCCGTATGAGACTCTGCAGAGCTAACATACCTCTTTTAATTCATTAATATCCATCACCCTTTTCATACATTTTCTTCTTTTACGCTCACTTTGTACATACCATTCTTTCACAATCTCCTCAATCTGATCACTCCATACTTTTCTCGGTCGTCCCTTACCTCCCTTTCCTTTCACACTTCCACCGAGGATGCCAGAAATGATTTCCCGTTTCGGTGTTTATTTCAAACCCAAAATAAATATACCAACAAGGTATACCTACTCATTACTCAGCCATCACAAGAAGTGTATGTGAAGATTTGTATAATTTGAGATTCATATTAGATGCATTCCCACAAGCAGACACGCCTTATTTCGCACTCACACATGCCGCATGTGGACCTACAATATAAATAACCCAATCTCAAATGAACATGAGCCCTGCTACTCTTTCCAACCTTCCCTGAAACAGGGGTGACATTGGCAAAGTGAACCATTTTTTAACAGTATGGGTGGTCAGCCTCATACCAACCTATAAGTCAAGGAATTCATACCAGCTGGGAAAACCCCACTTCAACTGAATTGGTTGGCGTAAGGCCGGCCAGCTTATATGTTAAAATAAATAGGTTTCACTCGCAAGAAGTTGCACTGAATGTGTAGCTTATCAGCGTCAGTAGCGTACCTCCTATTTAAAAACAGTACAAAACACATGTCGTGTCCAATCCAGGATCAAGGCCTTAAAAAGCCGCATGCTGAGGCGTAACGAAGGGGGGGGGACATTAATGCAAAACTAATGGCCATTTAATTGCATGTAAGCATGTAAAGGTGACGCAACTGCCCGCCGAGTACAAAAAAAAACAGTTCAAAAAAGTGTTTATACAAAAAATGTATTGAAACTTAAATAGCGCCTCTATTGAGCGTCGAAGATTTCATACATTATAAATATATAAATTCAACCACAGCGCTTACCAAAAACATGACGTGTTTAAATTCAAATAGTGCCTCTATTGAGCGTTAAATATTTCATACATTATAAAAGAATAATGTCAAATATAGTGCTTACCAAAAAAATGTATTTAAATTAAAATAGCGCCTCTATTGAGCGTTAAATATTTCATACATTATAAAAATATAAAGTAAGCCATAGCGTTTACCAAAAAAATGTATTTAAATTGAAATAGTGCCTCTATCGAGCGTTTAATATTGCATACACTCTAAAAGCATAAAAACGCAACGCAACAAAGCTACATATGTATATAGTGCAACTTCTTGCCGCGTTATCCCAGAAGGGTTTCGCATGTGGCGGGTGGAACCTATTTATTTTTACAGGTAAGGGGGTCGGTCTTACGCCAACCACTTCATTTGAAGTGGGGGTTTCCCAGCTCCCGAGGGCCCCCTCGGTACTCATGCCCCCATGGTACTCATTTCTTATGAAGGTTGAGTAAACCTTGCAGGTATGTTATTGTGGGGTTTGAAATAAACACAGAAACGGGAAATCATTTCTGACACCCTCGGCGGGATTCGAACCCGAACTCACGGCATGGAATGCAAGCACTCTACCAACTGAGCTATCGACCGGACGTTAGCAAAAGAGATATAACCTCATGTTTCAATCAATTACCAGAGCGGTTGTCAAAAAAACGTTTTGAAACTGAAATAGCGTCTCTATTGAGTTTTACGGATTCCATACATTATAAAAGTATAAAACATCACGTTTAAATTTAAGTTATATAACCGAAATAGTGTCTCTATTGAGCGTTTGATTTTCTATACATTTTGCGTCATTCTAAGTTTTTTTTATATTTTTTTCCGGTCGTATAAAAAGCCCCAAGGTGATTTTTTCCTGTATTATTATATTGTTTTATACAAAAACCGTTGCGATTTCGTGTACATATTGTTTTTGATGGAAGGTAAGAACATTTATTATATCATTAATTTGCAAACAAAACACATTAAAAATTAAAAATCTTTCAAGTTGCTTTTCAAGGATTTGTACTTTTTCAAGTATCTTGTCTAATCTAATCTAAGTTGCAAAGATATGTATATGTGATTCACATTATATGCATTTTCACAAGCAAACACGTATAAGTTCACGCTTGTACATGCCGTATGTGAACCTACAACATAAAAACCCAAATCTCTAATGAACATACACGCTACAACTCTTGCCGACCTTTCCTGAAACATGGGTGACAGTGGCAAAGTGAACCCTTTTTCTACAGCATGGGTGGTTAGCCACATAGCAACCTATTATAAGTCAAGGAACATACACAACAAATTACATTTTTTTTAAATACAAATAATAATATGTATGGACATCAAAACAAATATAAAATACAAAATTCTAATTTGCATACCACCCTAGCTCTAGCCGCCAACATTACAGATCAACCACCATTTCTTTCTGCCCTTACATAGTTATTTCATTTCGTCCAGAGTCATAACCTTCTTCATACAAGCTCTCATTTTATTATGACTGGATATTCCATTCAATTCCTTGACTTATAGGTTGGTATGAGGCTGACCACCCATACTGTAATAAATGGTTCACTTTGCCAATGTCACCCCTGTGTCAAAGAAGGTAGGCAAAAGTTCTAGGGTTCATGTTCATTTGAGGCTTGGATTTTATTTGTAAGTACACATTCAGCATTTGTAAGCGCAAACTACACGTGTTTGTTTGTGGGCATGCATTTGATAGCTTTAAATGTTAACATACCTTTGCAACTTAGATTATAGAGTCGCTTTTTCAGTAATTTGGTCCATCCATACCTTTCTCACATTTGATATAACATTTTACATATAAGGTGTGTTTGTCTATTTAACCCTTTGTGTGTCGCAGCCCGGTTAATGAGCCAGTTATTACTTTCACGCCGGATAGCGGTCACATTCAATTATCCGGCCACGGTTGGACGGTCCGGCGTAATCAGCTGATGGCATATTGATTAGAACCAGCGGTCCCCAAATTTAGTGTGCGCTTGAAGAAAGTATACCCTGAAAGAAGGTTCTCTTGTTTACTTAATAAAAACGCAACGAAACATAAGCTACACATATAGTGTAACTTCTTGCCGCGTTATCCCCGAAGGGGTCGCATGTGGCGAGTTGAACCTTTTTATTTTTACAGGTAAGGGGGCCGGCCTTACGCCAACCACTTCAGTTGAATGTTTAATGTTTATTCATAAATATTATTTGTTTATTTCTAAAATATAATTTGTTGTGTATATTCCTTGACTTATAAGTTGGTATGCGGCTGACCACCCATGCTGTAGAAAACTGATCTGTAATGTTGGCGGCTGAGGTTTCTTAGATTCAAATTGAAATTAATATTTTGATTTTTCACAGATTCTTTTTAAGGTATTTTTATTATTTATCTTTTGTTAAAATTGCTGACCATCCACCCTGTTAAGAATTGTTTACTTTGCCAATGTCACTCCTGTTTCAGTGACAAACAGCAAGAGTTGCAGGGCTTATGTTCACTTGAGATTGTTTTTTTAATGTGGTAAGTTCACATGCGGCATGTGTAAACGCGAACTAACACGAAAATTAAATATAAACCATTAATGTCAAGATATATTCGCAACTTAGATTATAGGTCATAGAATTACTCGCGTACTAATAATCACAGCAGTAGGGACAAATAACCGTTCTGTATTTTAGTGGTAACGCTTCAGATTCGTGAATGAAAAGTTGTGGGCTCGAATCCTGGCGAGAACAATAAATACACCATTTATTTTTTCAAATAATATGCTCTTTGCTGGGTTGAAAAATTTATGAACCTGTAGGTACCAAAGAACGTCCAGCCTTACAGCAACTGGGTCTTGCTTGAGAATTGGTGCTTTCTATAGCGACGACCAAGCTCGCAGAAGGTTGATTCACACGAATACAGCGCTCACCAAATAAATCGTCGTAATATTATTTATTAAATGGTTGACAAAAAATATTTCACGTAAAAGTTTTGAAAGCTTTAGATGGTTTTCACATACATGATATGTTAACAAGTCTATATATTATTTAGTTAATGATTTTAATGATAAAGGGGCGTCAGAATTACAACGAACCATCTGGTAAATTAGATTTGTGTTCTACCAATTGAATTTAATGAATAAATGACACTACTTTTCTAGTTTAATTTATTTCTTTGGCATTATGCTCGGTCGATAGCTCAGCTGGTAGAGTGCTTGCACTTCATGCCGAGGGTTCGGGTTCGAATCACACCGAGGCTGTCAGAAATGTTTTCTTAATTCCGTGTTTATTTAAAAACCCAAAAAAAAGACCGGCACGATTTACTCAGCCTTCACAAGAAATGAGGAACACGCTCCCTCAGTTGCTGGGAAATCGCCACTTCAAGTAAAGTGGTGTGCGAAAGCCTGGCACCCTTACCTGTAAAAATAAATAGGTTCATTCACTAGATGCAACCCCTTCGGGGAGAGCGCGCCAAGAAGTCATGTGTTGCTAGTTGCAAAAAATTGACCGTTGTTTTAAAAAAATTGTTTCTTATACTTTATGGCATAAGTAAAACAGTGACATTTATGAAAAAAAATCACGCGTGTTTATTGATTACTTAAAAATTACGCCGCAAAAAAATATTTTAAAAATACTCGTTTTTTCCAGATTTTTTCTTCTAATTTTGTTGTCTTATATTTTGGATTTTTTTTTTTTCATAATTTTAGAAGGATACAATGTCTAGAAAAATTATGATTTTTTTTTGGTAATATGAACAGTCTTAGAGATAATATGAAAAAATTAAACAAATTAATTAATTTAATACAAAACAGTTTTTTCATACTATTATTTCGAAAACTATTCAGTGTTTACATTACCTAAAATATTTTTCATAAAAGCAACTTGGATTAAAGATGAAAAAAATAAAACTACGTGCATGTCAAATTTCATGCTTTCTTCTGGATGGTATCGTACTTAAGCCAAGCTAAAAACCTTACTAGTTCGTACACTTTAAAGTAACACAAAAATTAACCCTCTGAGTGCCGCAAGTCAATTGTAATTTATTTTTATTTATTACACCTTTGGTGATTATTTCGAGGGGTGTCGATAATGACAGCGACACAACTGTCATTATGTCATTAAGTGTGTCACGAATGACAGGTCATTAGCCGCGGAAAGGGTTAAAAATGACAGTTGACTGCCTGGCACATGCATTAGTATATGAATAAAGTAAAACTCAGAGTGACAGTAATTGAGAAGTATAGCTCAATTAACTTTAAAACGCAAAAAGGACACTTGCACTAACTAATTTGTTTATAATTGTTGCTGGAAGCCTTTTCATTTATTCATTTTATACCAAAATTTCAATGTGTCATAAATTTGAATAAATTTTATTTAAAACTAACTAAAAAGATATTGATTGAAGAAGTGTACATTGTATAAGAGAAAAATCCTTCCTGAAGCCAAAACGCTTTTCAAAATAAATAATCTAAGTTGCATAGATATGTTATCATTCAAGACTCACATTTAACGCATGCTTATAAGCAGACACGTGTAATTTCACGCTTGCATATGAATCTAATCTAAGTTGCAAAGATATGTAACATTAAAGATTCAAATTACATGCATTTTCACAAGCAGACACGTATGAAAAGCGTGTTTAGTAGCGCTTGTTCTGTAGCGCTTAAAAACATATCGCCTGTAAAATATAAAAACCCAAATCTCAAATGAACATACACCCTGCAACTTTTGCCGACCTATAAACCCGATAAACAGGGTGACATTGGTGAAGTGAACCGTGTTCTACAGCATGGGTGGTCAGCCACATACCAATCTATAAGTCAAGGAACTTAGATTCTACTTAGAATATTCCAGTAAACACTCACACAATCTCGAGCAAATACAAATAGGTACAGTTATTTTACATACTTTCATCTTGAGAGTTGAGACATCACAGACTTACACAGACACACAATTACAAATTTGGAACAATATTTAAAAAAAAATCATGTTATTGTTCACGGAATTCATGCATTATACAATCAAAGGTGTTTGTCGTGGATTTGCATGATAATGTGAGTGCTAACATCGAGAACAATTGCCTTTAATCGCGGCTAATATCCCACTAAACCCAGAGCCTGTGATTCTGGCAGACAAAGGGTCAACACAAAGGATCCCCGACATGAAATAACCACAATGGCCGGCGCTTATGAGATATTTATGCATATCTCAAAATGTATTGTCTCATAATTGTTATGATAACGTTGTAATATTCCTTGTCTTTGAGGTTGGTATGAGGCTGAACGCCCCATACTGTAAAAAATGGTTCACTTTGCCAATAATGTGTATATATGTACAAAATATGCCGACTAATGTTCACTTGAGGTTTGGATCTATTTTTAGAAGAATGTGGAGCAAGAGAAAGTGTGAAAGTGAAGATTAAAATAAGTTTGCTAAGATGGTTTGGACATATGGAGAGAATGAATGAGGAATGACTGACAAAGAAAGTATATGTTGCAAGAATAGATGGATTTCGTGGTAGAGGAAGCCGAGAAAGGTATGGATGGACCGAATTCCTGAAATAGCGAATAAATGAGATATCTAGAGTCATAATAAGAAGAGAGCTTGTGTGAATCTTCTAATCTAAGTTGCAAACATATGTAACATTAAAGATTCACATTATATGCATCTCAAATGTAATTTATCTTTGCAACTTAGATTACAGATGCAGACCGGTCATCTAAGTCTTGGCTGAGTACTATCGGCATGATCGTGCCATCTAGGAAATGGACTTCTCCAATAGATTTCCCTCTGCTTTAGACCATAATTAAATTAAAGCAGTAGATCGCCGGTAATGGCTGAGGTAGACCAGATTACCATAAAATCCGGTAGCTGCTGGTATAGACGCCAGTGGTTGGATCGTTTGGCCAAATTTGCACTCACTTACCATGGTATTATGCAGATTAGCACATAGGCCAGCATTTGCGAGTGCCCTTCTGTTGGGAAAATCGATCTAGAATGCTCTATATACAGGTATGTCTCGACTTCAAACTTTGCCCCTGGTTTGAACGCATACAGTTTTTGATGGACATTTTTACTCATGATTTTCGCTGAAACGGTTGCATCTTTGTCGCATCTAATCTAATCTTATCTAAGTTTTACAAATGTGTAACATTGAGGATTCACATTCTATGAATTTACTAGCAGACACGTATGAGTTCGCACTTAAACATTCCGTATTTGGACCTACAATATCTAATCTAATCTCAGTTGTAAAGATGTGTAACATTGAGGATTCACATTATATGCATTTTCACAAGCAGACGCTTATGATTTCGCGCTTAAACATTCTGTATTTGGACCTACAATATCTAATCTAATCCAATCTAATCTCAGTTGCAAAGATGTGTTACATTGGGGATTCGCATTATATGCATTATTACAAGCAGACACGTATGAGTTCACGCTTAAACATGCCGCATGCAAACTTACAAAATAAAAACTCAAATCTCAAATTAACCTACACCCTGCAACTCTTGCTGACCTTCACTGAAACAGGGGTGACATTGGCAATGTGAATCATTTTCTACAGCATGGGTGGTCAGCCGCATACCAACCTATAAGTCAAGGAACATACATAACAAATTATATTTTTAAATCAATAAATTATAACATGTATGGACATCAAAACTATTTACACATCTTCGTAGCTTAGATTTTAGAGTATATCGTAGAAAACGCATGCAGAGGGCTCTTGAAGTGTGATTTTCACACAAACAGCGTTCACCAAAGGAATCACCCTTTTATTTATGTATTTATTAACAAGTTAATCTACTCATTATTTCTAACATAACTTTGTAAAGTTTAAAGAAGTTGTATCTGACAAAGTATTTTTTACGCCTATTTAATTGCTACCTTAATAGTTCAACTGGGTTTTGTTCTTGAAAGTTTAAATTTATGTAAAACCCAAAAATAACGCTCGTTTTGCAAGACATCCGAATATCGAAAGCTATGTGAATTAGAATCGATTGTTATAGGCTGTTCGTGGTCAAGAAATAATAAGACAGAAGCCGTTTTTCAAGACAGGGAGATGTATTGGAAACGTTATGTAGTAACCACGGATTATTCTTCTCCAGGGCTTACATAGTCATCGCGGGCTGCGATTGGTTCGAAATTCAAAATCATTGTTCAGAGGAGAACGAACGTAAATCATACAGCGATTCCGTAGCCGCCTATAATGCAAAGCTTTGATTGTTTGTTTTGAAACGCTGTTGGATTATAGTAGGCTAGATTATTCTTTGTACTCTTGACCCTTTGCTAAGACTGTAATAATCAATAATCTAAGTTGCAAAGATATATTTCATTTACAATTTTTCTACAATATAAAACCCAATCTCAAATGAACATAAGCCCTGCAACTCTTGTCGACCTTCCTGAAACAGGGGTGACATTGGCAAAGTGTATCATTTTTTTACAGTATGGGTGGTCAGCCTCATACTAACCTATTGTCATGTCTTGTATCCTGCCGCCATTCCTCTAGGGATGGCCGGTACCTCACAAGTGCCTCCACTTGACTCTGTCCTTGCATACTTCTTTCATCTCATCTAGTTTCATCACTCTTTTCATGCACGCTCTTCTCTTGTTTACACTCTGTAAATTCCATTCATAAGCCTTTAAGTCAAGGAAATACAGTTGTTGTTTGTGCTCTGCTGGGATTCGAACCCGCACCCTTCCATTTACGAGTCCGAAGCGTTATCATTAGACCACGGACCGGTCACTTACTGTAACTACTTGAACTCGAAACTGAAAAATGGTATTCGGGATTGTAGAACGCGATAGGATTTGTTAATAGCATTGCGAAGAGGCATTGCTTGTACAATTTTCACATAGGATCGCTATCCCGGAAATATCGAATACCGGAAGCGAATCCCGGGCTATGGGTGGTGGATAATGGCTACCTTCCGGCTGTTTTCCGACTCTAGTTCTACCGTATACCGGCTTCAGACCTAGACAGTATACAAGTGATAAGCGGCTTAGTTACTGCAGCTACCTACATATCCAATCGGGGCTATTCTTTGACATTTTAGTCGTCCGTTGAGCCCACGCTTTAGCAAACTGATGCCTGAGCTGGAAGTCTCATCACCACGGTCATTCTTACCTACCGAATTTGGTAATATTTGTATGAATTTGAAGACAAATCAGCTGTACACTTGCGGCCATCTTGGATTGACAGGTCTTCATACAAATGCATCATTGGTGTGTCAAAGCGTGGGCTCAACGGACGACTTAAATGTCTAAGAATAGCACCGAATGTGTCTAAGCATATATATATATGTATATAATCTTTTCTTTTTTAAAGTTTCAAAGTTACATATATTAACATTTAAGGTACAGTGGTTTTCAAGTGCATTTTTCCTGATGATAAGGGTCGAAAGAGTATAGGTACCCACATACAAACATTGCTCATGTGAAATTACCTCTGATGGACATAAGACAAACAAGCACTAATGGGACGAAAAGTCAACCAAGTTTTTACAGCAGGGGTTTCAGCCCCACACCAACCTATTAGTCCCGTTTTACCGTGAAAATAAATACATAGGTTCCACAATGTGATAAGAAGTCGCAACTAAACTACACATATAGTGTAACTTCTTGCCACGTTATCTCCGAAGGGGTCGCATGTTGCGAGTTGAACCTATTTATTTTTACAGGTAAGGGGGCTGGCCTTACGCCAACCACTTCAGTTGAAGTGGGGGTTTCCCAGCTCCCGAGGGGGCTGGTACTCATTTCTTGTGAAGGCTGAGTAATCCTTGCCGGTATTTTTATTATGGGGTTTGAAATAAACACCGAAATAGGAAATCATTTCTGACACCCTCCTCGGTGGGATTCGAACCCGAGCTCACGGGGTAGAATGCAAGCACTCTACCAACTGAAAAATCGACCGTCGCGAAGTCGTATCGACTTACCCGCTGTTTACTGTCCAATATTGACTATCTGGGTGTAAACGGGCATACGGAATACCTGTGTCTAGAAACGAATCGCTTTTACTTGATGTAAATTCAGTTATTAAATATGCTATCTGTAATCTAAGTTGCAATATATATCTTTGAACACGACAGACTGATTAATATGTTGTGAGAATGTTTACTAATATGGAAATCAATAAAAAAACTGATCTAATAACAAATATGTAAATGGAAACAAATTTATAGACACTGAAGACACACCTTTCTCATTTTGTCTTTGTATGCTGAAGATATTATAGCAATAAGGTTTTTTTTCATGTATGTTCCCTGATTCAAAGTTTGATATGAGGCTGACCCCCAATGCTGTAAAAACTTGGTTCACTTTTTTCAATCACACCCGATTTCAGGGAATAACGGCAGAAGTTTCAAGGGTCATGTTCATATGAGTTTTATATTTTGATTTGTAAGTACACATTCAGCATTTGTAAGCGCAAACTTACACGTGTCTGTTTGAAGGCTTGCATTGAATAAAAGCCTTAAATGCCAAAATAAATTTGCAACTAAGATAACAGATTCCAGTAAGATCTAAGTTGCAAAGATAATAATTATGAAGTTTTACAGGTTATAACCAGAGTCCGTTGCCTTAACGTAAACCCAATGTGAAAGAAGTGATGCATAAAGGTTTGCATTTGTGATTGTTTTTTTTCTCTAAAAGTCTGTGCTAAAAAATGTAATTTGTTGTGTATGTTCCTTGACTTACAGGTTGGTATGCGGCTGACCACCCATGCTGTAGAAAATAGTTCACTTTGCCAATGTCACCCCTGTTCCAGGGAAGGTCAGCAGGAGTTGCAGGGTGTATGTTCATTTGAGATTTGGGGCTTTATAAAAAAGGTCCATATGCGGCAAGTTTAAGCGCCATCTTATAAGTGTTTGCTTGTGAAAATGCATGTAATGTGAATCCCCAATGTTACGTATATTTGCAACTTAGATCCGATTAGATTAGGAACCTGTAACCCCTAGACAGCGCGTAGATTGGGGAATGTTTTCCAGGTTTGCCTGGAGGGTAGGGATGAAATAAAATAGTCCTAGCGGACCAACAGGTAGTCACCAACCCGTCTGGCAAACGTGGTGAAATGTCAAATTCAAAAAAACAAGAACACAGCTGCCCTTTGAAAGACATGGAGAACATTCGAGGAGACCTACTACCTGAACAATAACTGAGAGAATACTAAGGAGGAAGAACAAACAGTTTAAGGATTAATACAAGGCTAAGGTGTCTTTTAAGGAGTTTGGCTACGACACAAACGAAACGTCGAGAATAAATTAGTGCGGATAAGTCGTAGATAGACGCCGAGGAATGTTTAAAGTAAGCCGTATGGAAATTCTTTGAACGTTGAACAATTTATTAGTTTTTAATAGGCGATTTACGTCACTCGCGGCTCCTCCATTCACGTGTCGGATTTTTTTGCCACTAAACGGTGCGCTACTGGGTGACCCGTAATGGCTCCCGTGCAATATGCAAACCTTCTAATGACCGACCACACAGAGGCGAATACCACCTACTTGAAAAAAAAACAGTTAAATATTTTATAAACTTATTAAAAATTCATTTACTTTACTGCAACTATGTCGCTAATCCTCTAGGGGTGGGCAGAGCCTCTGCAGAGCTGCCTCATTTCTTCCCATCCTAACCTTTCAATTTATTCATATCCATCACCTGTTTCATGCATTTTCTTCTTTACGTTCACTTTATATATTCCATTCTTTAACAATATCCTCAATTTGATCTTCATACTTTTCTTGGCCGTACCTTACCTCTTTTTCCTTTCACACTTCCTCTGTATACATACTTTGTCAGTCTATCATCTTCCATTCTTTCCACATGTCCAAATCTTCATCACATTCTTTTATACATTAACCTTCACGTTTTCTTTCAACTTTCACTTTTTCTTTACCCATTCATTCCTAAGTCTATCCTTCACTTATCGACTTATAGGTTCACTATCGACTTATAAGTTGGTATACGGCTGACCACTCATGCAAAAAATGGTTCAATTTGCCAATGTCACCACTGTTTCAGGGAAGGTCGGAAAAGGTTGCAGGGATTATGTTCCTGAGAGGTTTGGATTTTATTTGTAAGTAGGTACACATTCAGCATTTGTAAGCGAGAACTACACGTGTTTGTTTGTGGGCATGCATTTGATATGAGCTTAAATGTTCACATAAATTATTTCCCGGCGATTAAACGTGAATCTTGTATGGAACCACCTATGCTGTAAAAAATGGTTCACTTTTCCAATGTCACCCCTGTTTCAGGGAAGGACGGCAAGAGTTGCAGGGTGTATGTCCATTTGAGATTTGGTTTTTATGTTGTAGGTTCACGCATGTGCAAGCGCGAACTTGTGCGTGTCTGGTTGTGAAAATGCATGTAATGTGAATCTCTAATGTAACATATCTTTGCAACTTAGATAAGTTTAGATTAGATTAGATCCTTCCATGCCTTTTTCAGTCTTCTTCGTATACTTTTTTCGTCAGTCTTTCAACACTCCTTCTTTCCACATGTATGTCAAACCCATCTTAACAAACTTCTTTTAAGTTTTCATTAGCAATTTCAGAAATTGCGAATAGGATTCCTTAAAAAAAGCATGAAACTAAATTCAAAAGTTCCGCCGATGCCGGCTCACTTTACCTTGTAAGGCAAATCGTTGTGGCAGCGGTGGTTGTAGAGAATTACCCTATCGGTGCATCAGTTTACGGGCGTTTAGGTCGAGATATGCAGAATTCACCCCCATGCTGCAGCACCTGCAGGTAGTTAGGGTGAAACGGTAGCATGGAGAGACTTGCAACGTCTAAGGTGGAGATACAGGGCAAGAAAACGACGTTAATTAACACTGCCATGATAAATCAGTCAAAGATAATTCTACTATATATAGCTCGTCTTGTCTTGTATTGTCTTGTATCCTGCCGCCATTCCTCTAGGGGTGGCCGGTACCTCCACACAAGTGCCTCCACTTGACTCTGTCCTAGCATACTTCTTTCATCTCATCTAATTTCATCACTCTTTTCATGCATGCTCTTCTCTTGTTTCCACTCTGTAAATTCCATTCATTCGCAATCTCACTTATCTGATCAATCAATTCTTTCCTAGGTCTTCCCCTTCCACGCTTACCTATTACATTCCCTTTATACACTATTTTTGTCAGTCGGTCTTCATTCATCCTTTCAATATGCCCAAACCATCGCATCCACACTTCTTTGAACTTTCACTTTCACGCTTTCTTTTATTTCGCATTCATTCAGAACCCATTCGTTTCTCACTCTATCTATCAGTGTTTTTCCTGTCATACTTCTCAAATGAATCGTCCTACGTCTACGTCCATCGACAAATCAGTCACACGACTTTGCGGTCACAGACAGCTCGACCACAGATAATTCGTCCATAGACACATTAGTCACGGACAATTTGGCCACATGGCAGTTTGTCCACACGACTTTTTGATACAATATAGGTCCGCAGCTCCATCACAAAAAATTTGCTCTCCAAATAACCTTTGTTGTGTTTTTAGACAATATATTGCATTTGACCGAAAATTTGTGTGGACGAACTTTCGTGTGACTGATTTGTCCATGACCGAACTGTCTACGGACGGATTGTCTGTAACTTATTAGACATGGAACCAGTTCGTCTTATATATATATGAAAAGTGTAATTATCCTTAAAATTTATTAATATTTGTGAAAAGAAAATACAAGACACTGACTGAAAACACTTACTTGATTAGTGTTTGCTTAGTTGACAGTCACACACTGTTGGAGGGCTACAGGTTGTATGTGCCTGACGACTCCACCCGAGGGCGAGGACATGATATATTTCATGTACCGAAAAGCCGTACTGATGTCGTGGCGCTACACGCTGACTCGGAGTATAAAGCTCTTAAATAAGTCTAATATAGACATTTTTTAGTGTTATTTGTTGTTATTTGTCCCAGCATGTTGATAGCTGTGAGGGTGCACTGTAATTAGGGTGACCTGTTGTGCACAAAAAAAAACACTGACTGAAAACACTGACTTAAAATACTGACTGAAAGCACTGCCCGCGCAAGCAAACCCCCACGTTTAAGTAGAAAGGCATTTTCTTCAAGAAAAGTGTTGCAGTCTGATTGCTTTGGCGTGTCTGACGTCATTTAGGGAACCCGGAGCATTCTTTAAATTCTCTACTTAATGCTTTCCCTACCAGTGTGGTTTTATTTTCACAAGCCTTTGAATGTTTTCTGCCTTTTCCATTGCAAAAAAAACCTTTTTGTACATTGCCTGCATTTTTTTGTAATGCATTCTGACTTACTTACTTCTTGTCCACTGCTGGATATAGGCCTCCCCCATATCTCTCCAGGCGTCTCTGTCCTGAGCTCTCTGCATCCAGTCACCAGCAACTCTTTTAATATCATCTGACCATCGTGTAAGAGGCCTTCCTCTACATCTTTTGTCTTCACGAGGTCTCCATTCTACCACTCTTTTCGTCCATCTTTGCCTACCTACGACCTCTTCTGCTTTGCCACTCTTTTGACTATGTCAGTAGCTCCCGATCTTCTACGTATTTCGGTATTTCGTATCCGATCTGACAGTCTTATGTGTAGTATGCATGTGGCGCTTCAGGACCTATTTATTTTTCCAGGTAAGGGGGCCGGCCTCACACCAACCACTTTCAATTGAAGTGGGGGATATCTTGAATTATATAATAAACACTTGATCTGTAATCTAAGGCCCGTTATTTTTAACGTTAATATTTTAACGTACAAAAAAAACTACCCGGTCCATAGTCTAGTCTTAGCACCTATGACTCGTAAATGGAAGGTTGTGGGTTCGAATCCAGGCGGAGCAAAAAAAATACCATTTATACTTTCATATGTGCTCTTCGCTGGGTGAAAAAATAATACACCTTTACCAAAGGCCGGTCACTAAAAGTACATTCAGCATTACAGCGACTGGGTCTTGCTTGAAAATTGGCGCTTTTTACAGCGACGACCACGCTCGCAGAGGGCTCTTGAGGTGTGATACACACAAAAACACCGCTCACCAAATAAATCATCATAATAATATTATTAAATGAATTTTCACAAATTGAAGCACATACTCCAACCCATTGAACTATCGACTTTTTTTAGATGCATTCGAACCACAGACAATTCGTTTTGTAGATCGTGCCGTTACCCACCGTAATAAATACTAATAATATGAATCCTTTTGTGTACATCACAATAAGTAGCTCTACTTGAGTATAAATGTACTTGCGTTTTGTACTCCCTAACCCTGTTTAGTACAAATTACACTCTGCTAGAAGTATAATTGTACTTTCGTAGCATAATATACATTAGTCTAAAATGAGCATAATCACCCTTTACATGCAGAGCGAGACAACGAACCGAAAATAACCGGTTAATATAATTTAAAGATAAGTTTACAATGTACTGATAGTTTTCTAGCTCTTGGCTTATTGACTACACGGCTTAATGTTTCAATCGACTCTGTTCTCTCACAAATTTCCAAATATATAATTTTAAGACAATTTTACAATGTACTGTTGGTTTTCTAGCTCTTGACTTATTGACTTCACGGATCAATATTTAAATCGACTCTGGCCTCTCTCACAATTGCGTTCCAAATATGTAGCGTCGAAACGGACGTTTCTCGCATATTCCTGACCCTTTTAAAGTGAACCTTTCCACACACCTCTGTATTGTTCCATAAAATTCTAGTTACGCATACCAACAACTACGTGCCTGGGCACATGCACACATTCAAACTCACAGTAGACTATACTGGAGTCGGACACATTTACATAAGCAAGCCACACAATCGGGCTCATGAGCTCGTAACAATATGAATGAGATCTCAGTAGGTAGACATACACCCTGCAACTCTTGCCGACCTTCCTTGAAACAGGGGTGACATTGGCAAAGTGAACCATTTTCTACAGCATGGGTGGTCAGCCGCATACCAACCTATAAGTCAAGGATCATACACGACAAATTACACTTTTTTCAAATCAATAAATAACAACACGTACGGACATTCAAACTTAAAACAGAAAACAAATTCCAATTTAGTAAACCCTAGCCGTCAACATTACAGATCAACCGCCATTTCTTTCTGCCCTTACATAGATACTTCTTTCATTTCATCCAGAGTCATAAGCTTCTTCATACAGGCTCTCCTTTTATTATGACTCTGGATGAAATGGTAAATTTCTCTCAAAGTATTTTTTTGCCCATTTCTATCTCGAAATAACTTTATCTAATACGCTTGGACCGGTCCGTAGTCCAGTGCTAACACTTCGGACTCGTAAATGGAAGGTTGTGGATTCGGATCCCGGCGGAGCACAAAAAATATACCATTTATATTTCGAATGTGCTCTTCGCTGAGTTGAAAAATTCATAAACCTTTACCAAAGACCGGTCACTGAAAGGTCCATCCAACCTTACAACAACTGGGTCTTGCTTGGGAATTGGCGCTTTCTACAGCGACGACCAAGCTCGCAGAGGGCTCTTGAGGTGTGATACACACAAAAACAGCTCTCACCAAATAAATCATCCTAATATTATTATTATTATTACACGTTTTTTTATTTTTTATTTCTCAACGATATAATTTGAAGGGGTTCAAATTGAACCCTCAACAACGAGAGCAACTCGCTAGAGATGACGCGAACAAAACCCAGACAGACAAATTAAAAATAATTTGATAAATGTTCTGCAGCGCCCCCTGTCAGAATTTTTTTTATATTTATTTATTTATTAGTTGATTCTTGCGGTTTCCATAATGAAAAATCTGCGATTGGGGTGGTTCAACATTCAACACAAATATATAAAAAATAATAATATTAAAATTAAAATTATTTTAATGATATAAAAGGGACGACGACTCTCATTCATCCCTTTGCAGTCGATCTCAAAACTATGAGAACTTGGCGTTTTCATGACTCATTCCTTTGCCAAACTGCCCGTTTATGGAATGGTCTACCAGTATCTGTGTTCCCTTCCCAATTTAATCCGGTTTTATTCAAAACCAACATCAATCACCACTTCCTTGCAGCGCCTCACGACAGAACCAAGAACTCAAGCAACACCTCTGCGGCACCCTTCCAGGGTGACATAGACCCCCAAGACTCTCAAGAATTGGGGAGCCTCCCGCACAGGATTCCTTAAAAAAAAAAAAGGGGTTCGCAGTACAATGCTCTAAGTGGCTCTTAGAGCCTTCTTAAAGGGTAAGCGTGAAAGAGAAACACCAAGAAAAGATGGTGTTGATCAAATTATCGACATTACAAATAACTGGAACATACAGAGTTTCCCGGTCCGTAGTCCAGTGGTCACGTCGGACTCGTGAATGGAAGGCTGTGGGTTTGAATCTTTGCTAGCACAAGAAATATACCATTTATATTCTCAAATATGCTCTTCACTGGGTTGAAAAATTCATAAAACCTTTACCAAAGATTGGTCACTGAAGGTCCATCCAGCCTTACAGCAACTGGGTATTGCTTGAGTATTGGCGTTTTGTAGCGACAACCAAGCTCGTAAACAGCACCTCTGCGGCATTAAAACAAGTTTCATAGACCCCTAGAGTCTCTGAAATCTAGGGAGTCTCACGCACATGTCGGGGTTATAGCCGCGGGGGCCAAGAGGGCTGATCTTTCTAGCGTGTTTCGAATGGAACAACGTTGATTCGATCCCCGCTTGGGTCAGTCTCACCACCACGGTAGTTCTTACTTACCGAATATCGATAATATTTCTATGAAGACTAATCAGCTGTTCACTTGCGGCCATCTTGGAGTGACATGTCTTCATACAAATATTACCGATATTAGGAAGGTAAGAATTACCGTGGTGATGAGACTTCCAGCCCAGGATTCCAAAAAAAAAAGAGTGAGAAAAAGAAAAGAGGATGCATGAAGAAAATTATGAATTTTGAGGAGATGAAAGAAGTGGATACGCATCTGCGAAGGTACTGGCCCCCACATTTAGATAAAACTACAAATACAAATAATTGACAATCCTTTTTATTTGAACTACCCAAATTATTAAGGGTTGCTCAAGTGGCGTAGCGTTCGTTTTAAAACTATTCATTTGTATAAAAAAATAAAGGATCCATGCCATCCGTCGTGCTTAATCCATGGTTCACCGGCCATGGCATTCATTAAACCGCACTTGAGAACCATGCCTGTCATGACCATGGCTAAATACGCAACGCCAAACTGTGGCATCTTTATCATTAAAGCATCAGTAAACAGTAGTCCAATTTTAGCGTTTCCAAAAAAAAAAAGTCCGACGTTTCGTTTCCAGGAGCGGAGAGCATTTTCAAGGCTGTTTATCAAAACGACGCGATGGCTCTCACATTTACTGTGTTTTGGAAATCTGTAATAGTGGTTTGGTGCATTGTTCTTAACTCTCAGCCTTTTTTTTACAACTTTAGCAAAACATGCAGTTTAGTCCTATAATCTAAGTTGCAAGGATATAATATAAACATTCAAAGTTCATATCAAATGCATGCCCACAAACAAACGCGTGAAGTTTGCGCTTACAAATGCTGAACGTGTACGTACAAATAAAATGCAAACCTCAAATGAACCCTACATTTTTTGCCGACCTTCTCTGATACAGCGGTGACATTGGCAAAATGAACTATTATTGACAGTATGGGTGGTCAGCTTCATACCAAGTTAAATCAAGGAAATCAGTACACAGTATTCCAATTTTATTGTTTCCAAAAAAAATCCAACGTTTCGTTTCCAGGAGCGGCTAGCATTTTCAAGGCTGCTTATCGAAGCGACGCGGTGGCTTTTACGTTTACTGTATTTTTGTAAACTGTATTGGTGTTTTTTTTCGTTTTTCTGAATTAACTCCCAGCCGTATAATTTAAATAGTAGGTACCTATAATTGTACTTTAAATATATTTAAATTAAAAAATAATTTTCATATTAAACTAAACTAATCTAATGTAATCTAATCTAAGTCGCAAAAATATGTTACATTGGAGATTCACATTATACGCATTCTCACAAGCAGACACGTACAAGTTCGCGCTTGCACGTGCCGCATGTGAACCTACAACATAAAAACCAAATCTCAGTTGGGCATACACCCTGCAACTCTTGTCATCCTTCCCTGAAACAGGGGTGACATTGGCAAAGTGAACCATTTTTTACAGTATGGGTGGTCAGCTGCATACCAACCTAAAAGTCAAGGGACAGATTTTTCAAAATTGAAATTTCTTTATCAACAATTTATAAATAAGTTCGGTCTATCGAATTATAAGATTTAAAAAAGGATATATTCGATTTCCCTATTAGTCCGTGACGCAGTTTACTCCTTGTACATCTTGTACCCAGATTCCCGCTCTACTCGTAAATAATTGTCATTGCGTTATTAACTTGATTTATGGACGCAATTGAAAACGATAATGGGAGAAATAAAGCGGTGCGTCGCATTCGTACCGCCACTCCCCTAATGCAAACTGCGCGAGTAGCCAGAATCAACAAAAAAATACACGACTCGCGGATCGCTGACAGTGATTGCCAACCAAAATGTAAAAAATAAAGGTTTTTTTCTATTTTACGTGCCCTGTCGTTCTCCCCAACATTGGCAATCATATCTCTACTTGCGCCATCTAAAATCTAAATCTAAGCTGCAAAGATATGTATCATTTGAGATTCATATTAAATGCATTCCCACAAGCAGACATGCATAATTTCGTGCTCACACATGCCGCATGTGGACCTACAAAATAAAAAAAACCCAATCTCAAATAAACATAAGCCCTGCAACTCTTGCCGACGTTCCCTGAAACAGGGTTGACATCGGCAAAGTGAACCATTTTTTACAGTATGGGTGGTCAACCTCATCCCAACCTATCAGTCAAGGAATCTTCTTCTCTAGTTTCAATCCTAGGATTGGCTTGCAGCAATTTTTTTCACTCTTCTCCCCCATTCCTCCCTGTCAAGGAATACAAGCAATTAAATACATCCAGAAGACTAATCAGCTGTTCAATTGCGGCCATCTTGGATTGACAGGTCTTCATACAAATATTACCGATATTCGGTAGGTAAGAATTACCGTGGTGATGAGGCTTAGCAATAGAGCCACATTTCAAACGCTTCCAGTCTGTTAATTGAGTTATTGTTTAAGGTCCAAGTATCACAATACATCAAACAAAACAAATATTGAAAAATATCATCGAATTTAACATGCGTTTAATGAAAATAAAACATACACGAAGTTGCACATATAGTGCAATTTCTTGTTTTGGGAGAGGGTCGTATAAATCCAGAATTGGCGCTTTCTACAGCGACGACCAAACTAGCAGAGGGTTTTCAAGGTGTGATACACACAAAAAGAGCGCTCACCAAATAAATCAGCCTAATTTGAGTAGGTTCCACTCGCCACATGCGAAACCCTTCAGGGATAACTTGGCAAGAAGTTACTTTATATGTGTAGCTTACAGTTGCGAAGGGTGCCCATCGGTTTCCCTTGTAAAATGATGTAACAAAGTAGTTCAAAAATATAGTCACAAAGTAAAAAAAAATACATTTTAAACCAAAGAAACAATACGTATCTATTTTTTCCCCATTGAAACCATGCAGTCTACTTTATTATCATTTTGCCTCATTTTAAACGGAAAACCGATGGGAATCGGCTTGTATGGCACCCTTCGCCACTGATAGCTTAGTTGCGTCGTGTTTGCGTTGCACACTAGAACTACGGACCGGTCAATGGTTGGTGATTTCTGTCATTATTGCTCTAAAAGGGGAGACTGGGGGGATACCGAATCAAGTGAGACGTGAGTAGATTTGTACCGTAATAAAGCGATTATCGCATGTTCTATATATTTTATTTGATTTCTATTGCGTCGCACAGATACACGTCCTCACCCCATGACTAATGCTGGGATCTATTTTGAATGGGGTAACTATTTTTCATACAAGACATTGCATTCTTTTGTAAAAAAGACGAGTCGTATATTATTATTATTTTATTTTTTATATTTCTAATTTTTAAAATTCAAAAACTAATTGACCTTAAATTTTGTACACTGACATTTATTCTATGTGCTATTGTTTTTCGTATATTAAATAAAATAAAAAATAAATAAATATAACCAACTAGGCTATTTTTCGAACATGAGATAAATATGTTGTTGCAAATTACGGGTTCAATTTAATAAAAACTTTAACACAATTTATTTCAAGATTTCGTTCACATTTGATTCGTTCACGGAGCTAAATTTTGTACTGTATTGCTCGACAGCTCCGATCAAGTCTATCACTACGGACAGCTTTGGCCCTTTTTATAGTATGGCATAAGGATAGTTCTTGGTGTATTGGGAACTGGGAAATGCGAGATTTTTCCAGAATATTTTAATTTGAATATTCGAGCAAACACTCAACAAGTTCAATTTTTTACACACCTACGTCTAGAGATACACACACATGTAAAAAACACACAGACGCACAATCACACATTCGTAACAATATGTCACATCACATTTTTTTTTTTTTATAAATATATTTATATTTATATTTTTTTTCTATAAAAATCATCTTCATCATCATACTTCATGCTGAAGAATCCCATCGTATACATGGAAAAAATGTCCAGAAGCTCCAGCTCCCATAGACCACGGCAACAGATCTCGGAAAACATCTCTAGCAGCACCAGTGTCGATTGAAACACTGACCCGTAAAGTCGATAAACCAAGAGCTAGAAATCAATACCTATATTGTGTACAATAAATCTTGAAAAGTAAATTGCAATTTAATTAAAAGAACCCAACTAGAATCATAACATTATTATCTGTTTTAATTGAAAACCTTTTTCCTGTTGTCCACAGAACGAAATGGAAGCGCCAGACAGCAGTTGGGCTGGAGCTCCTGGCCGAGGCGGGCAACTACGCGGCCTTCCAGCGCCTGTACGGGGGCGCGCCCTACGCCGCCTGCTGGGGCTACGCCGCGGCGCCCGGGGGCGGCTCTGCAGGAGCAGGCCAGGGTCCCGGGGGAGGCCACCACCAGCCCAGCGCGGCGGACCTGTACTACAGGCAGGCGGCGGCGGCTGCGGCGGCCGTCACCCTGCAGAAGCCGCTACCTTATAGGTGAGTGCTCGTGGTGGATGATGGGGATGATAATTGGAATGATGATGATTATGATTAAGATGCTGATGGGGATGATGAGGATTATGATGATGACGAAGATAGGGATTATGATGATGATGATGGGGATTATAATGATGATGAAAGGGATTATGATGATGATGATGAGGACGATGATGGAGATGATGATGGGGATGATGATGATGGAGATGATGATGGGGATGATGATGATGATGAAGATGATGATGAGGATTATGATGGAGATCTATAATCTATAATCTATAATCTAATCTATAATCTAAAATCTAAGTTGCAAGGATATATTCATTTAAAGCTCTCAGATGTATGCCCACAAACCAACAAGTGTAGTTCGCGCTTACAAATGCTGAATGTGTACTTACAAATAAAATCCAAACCTCAAATGAACATAAGCCCCACAACTTTTGCCGACCTTCCCTGAAACAGGGGTGACATTGGCAAAGTGAACCATTTTTTACAGTATGGGTGGTCAGCCTCATACCAACCTATAAGTCAAGGAATATGAATGAATAATAAATTACATTTAAATATAAAAAAGAACAAAACCTTACAAAGAAATCTATACAAAAAAAGTCAAAAATTTCCTATGCAAAAAATGTAGCAAATGAATACACCAACATTAGAAATCAACATTGCAGATTAGCCGCCACTTCTTCCTGTCCTTGCATACTTCTTTCATTTCATCCAGAGTCATAACCTTTTTCATACAAGTCCTCCTTTTATTATGACTCTGGATATCCCAGTCATTCGCTATTTCAGAGATTTGATCCTTCCATACTTTTCTCGGTCTTCCTCTACCACGACATCCATCTATTCTAGCAACATATACTTTCTTCGTCAATCTTTCATCACTCATTCTCTCCAAATGCCCGAACCATCTTAACATACTTCTTTTAATCTTCACTTTCACACTTTCCCTTACACCACATTCTTCTCTTACAAAATCATTCCTCACCCTGTCACTTCGTTTTTTCCCAATCAAGAGATGATGATGGGAATGATGATGATGATGATGAGGACGATGATTGAGATGATGATGGGGATGATGATGATGAGGACGAGGATGGAGATGATGATGGGGATGATGATGATGAAGAAGATGATGATGATGAGGATTATGATGGAGATGATGATGATGATGAGGATGATGATGAGGATGATGATGAAGATGATGATGGGGATGATGATGATGATGAAGATGATGATAAGGATTATGATGGAGATGATGATGAGAATGATGATGATGATGATGAGGACGATGATGGAGATGATGATGGGGATGATGATGATGAAGAAGATGATGATGATGAGGATTATGATGGAGATGATGATGATGATGAGAATGATGATGAGGATTATGATGGAGATGAGGATGATGATGGAGATGATGATGAGGATGATGATGTAGATGATGATGGGGATGATGATGATGATGATGATGAGGATGATGATGATGACGATGATGGAGATGATTATGGTGATGATGATGATGATGAGGATGATGATGAGGATGATGATGGAGATGATGATGGGGATGATGATGATGATGAGGACGATGATGATGATGAGGATGATGATGGAGATGATGATGGGGATGATGTGATGATGAGGACGATGATGATGATGAGGATGATGATGATGAGGATGATGATAATGAGTATGATGATGGGGATGATAATTGGTATGATGATAATGATGAGGATAATAAGAAATAAGAACCGGCAATACAAACACATACAGAACCATTTTCATAGATCGTATGCACCGCATTTAGGAGAGCCCCATTCACTATGTAAACTGTCTACTGACTCAAAAATCTTTTCCAAATGTAGGTACTTATTACCCAAAGGAAATAGTATATACGTATACTTATTTTTCTCTTTCTTTTTTTCAGATTATATCCACCTTCCATGGGAGGACTAGGTGGAATGCCACCCTTGGGTCTAGGATTGGCAGGCCCCTCCGCCCTTGCTCCTTTAGCCCTCTATGCAGGCGCTTCAGGAGGTCATTGCTCGTCTCCACCAGCCCGCCATCCCCCTCAAAGGTCACCAAGCCCTGACCTCGACCCAGGGTCACCTCCGCAGCCGTCGCAGCAGCACCAGTCCCACGATCAGAGAAGCCAGGATGAATCTGATGGAGAAGAACCCATCCAGGTTTGAGGATGCTTGTGAAAGTGAACAACAGTTCAAGACAATTCCAGTGAATGCCAGTTCAAATCAAACAGTGGAAGCCAGTTTAGGGTGAAATGAAAGCTAGATCAAATCAATCCTAGTGGAAGTCAGTTCAAATCAAGCTACTTGTCACAATAAGCCATGTTTCAGGAACCATGCAGAAATCATAACCAATTCAACATACGTTGGTCGAACTAAAAATATCAAGAGCAAGGTCAAATGATACCCAAGGTCAAATAAAGGATTCATTTATTATACAAAGCGAACTAAAGTAATTCATTTTGAATTCTAATGAGTTTTGGTCGATTTAACTGAATTCGACTCACGCTTGTTTAAAAGAATCCGTGTTTAGGTCTAATTAGAAATTCTCTATGATGAAAATATGGGGTCAAATGAATCCTAGTTGGAAATAAATCAAATGAATTCAGTTTAATATTGACTTATGAATCTTTTGAGTGTGAAATTCATAGTTCGTCAATCAATTTGCAAGAACCAAAGTTTGGAACAATTTAATGGAACTCATTCAAACCTGCATAGGTCAAATCAATTCTAAATTAAATAAAGTTCAAAGGGAATGGACTATTTGCCAATTCACAAAACTTTAATATGGTTTTCTTAAAACTAAACACACAAAAATGGCTTATTTAATGGGTATTTTCGGATAAACGTTTTGTAGTATACTGATTTTCAATTTCAATTGAATTCAAAGGAATATATAAATTTGATATTGGTGTGAACTGCTAAAATGTAAATAAAAAAGTGTAAGCTTGTTAAAATAATGTGATAAATTAAAAAAAAAAATATATATTTATATATATATATATATATATATATATATAAATCTCATGTGCAAAAAAAAACATTTCTTAAATGAGAAAATATATTTGTGTAAGTCGACAAAATAGCTTAAAATGTATTAAAAAAATGTAAATAATTTTTAATTTTATTTTTTAAATAATGACAGTTCAAACGAATATAATTTCGAATGATAAAAAAGAAGTTCAAACATTTTTTGTGAAATAAATTAATGGATTTTTTTATTTGTGTACTTAATTACGATGTAAAAATAAATTTTAACAATAAAAAATAAAAAAATTAAAATGTAATTAAAATGTGAACTTTTTTTGATGTGTATAAATTTAGAAATTAAATTGTATAAAATGATGTACATAAAAATGTTTCATTTCTTATTTATTTGTTGTATGTTTTTGAAACAAAAAAAAAGGAGAAATTAAAATAAAATCGAAAGTTTTCAAACTTTAGAATTACAATAAAATACATTTGATTACTTGTACAGTTTCTTTTTTGTTGTTGTTATTCCATTTAGTAATTTCTGTACAAAAATGTAAAAAATAATTAGATAAAATATGAAATATATAAGTAGGAACAATATATTATAGTAACTGTATCTTAATTGATATCGGTGTGAAAAAAATAAGTTTCAATAAAATCGTTTTATTAAAAACCATTTAAGCTTTAAGCAGAAGATGGACAGCATGACATACATTTGGGTGCATAATTCTTGCTTCTCTGTTTATAGTGAAGTCACACTGGGAGCATTTTTGTTCTCTTTCTAACTAATTGACCGGTCCGTAGCTCAGTGATAACACTGCGGACTCTCAATGGGAAGGTTGTGGGTTCGAATCCTGGCGGAGCACAAAAAATATACCATTTATATTTTCAAATATGCTCTTCGCTGGGTTGAAAAATTCATAAACCTTTACCAATGACTGGTATTGACGCTTTGTAGCGACGACCAAGCTCGTACACCTCTGCGGCACTACAACAAGTGTCATAGACCTCTAGAGTCTCTAGAATCTAGGGATTTCTTAAAAAAAAAATGACGATTTCTAAACCATTACTTATTTTATCACAAAACTGACAATTCAAAAAGAAAATAGGCGAAATGATTTTGAACAGTTGATTTACTTGAAATAATAACAAAAAATACTTTAAAATGCTTTTGTGATGAAAGTTGAGAAGCGCTGATATGTGTATTAGACAGGGGAGTGCACTGTGTAGAGGCAAATAAATGTCAGATAAAAATAAAATAATCTTTAAATTAAAATTGACTCAATAAGAAACTTAACATTTTTGATATTATTTCTAATAATAATAATAATAATAATACAATATTTTTATAGCGCCTTTTCATGACTCTTGGTCATCCCAAAGGCGCTTGCTCATATGAGCGCGCGAACAGGTGGGTCTTCAACCCCTTTCTAAAAGTACTCTCCAGATCCATTTCGCGCAGGTCATCTGGGAGGCCGTTCCATATCGTTGGAGCAGCCACCTTGAAGGCTCGATCTCCAAAAACGGTCTTCTTTTTCCTTCTTGGAAACTCTATCCGACTGCGACATGATGCTGCTGATCGCAGTGTTGCTGTTCTGCTGCTTGTGGTGGCTGGAGTTATCATATCCTTTAAATATTTTGGTGCGGTCCCACGCAGGCTCTTGAAGACCAGCAACCCTATCTTATACTGGACCCGTTCATGAATCTTGAGCCAGTGAAGAGACTTCAGGTGCGGCGTAATATGGCAAAACTTTGAGGCACCATGTATAAGTCTGGCCGCGGCATTCAGTACAGACTGGAGTCTCTTCAGCTGGCTCTGGGGCTGTCCGGCATATACGCCATTGCAGTAGTCGATTTTCGACAGCACGAAGGCATTGACAACAGTTTTTAAGGCCTTTGTTGTCAGATTTCTTCTGATTGCTCTAATTTGTCGGAGAGCGAAGAAACCTGACTTAACTGTTTTGCCAATTTGCCTATCGAGTACCAAGTGCTGATCAATTTCTACTCCAAGAACTCGGACATGGGTTGCTGGGATGACAGCACTACCACATATGTCAACCGGAGACTGGTCAAGGAGGGGCTTACGCCTCCTGGTCACTAGGTATAGTAGTTCTGTCTTGTCTGGGTTAAGGATCAGTTTGTGCGATGCCATCCAGTGCCCTATCCTTTCGATGCCTCCTGCAATTTTTTGAGATGCTTCTCGCATTTTCTCAGGCTCACACTCCAGGTAAATTTGGCAATCGTCAGCGTAGCAGTGAACGTTAAGTCCAAGACTATGTATCAGTGTCTCGAGTCCATAGGTGTACATTAGGAACAAGAGCGGCCCAAGAACGGATCCCTGTGGGACTCCTGTTTCCACTGGGAAGGAGGAGGATGCATCGTCTGATATGCGGACAATTTGACTTCTTCCATTTAGGTAGGCAGTCAACCAGTCAAGGGCCTTTCCTCTCACTCCGAGGGTAGTTTTGAATTTCCTCAGAAGGATCTGATGGTCTACTGTATCGAACGCTGCACTCATGTCCAAGAGAGCCAGGACTGCGGCGTTTCCTTTTTCGATGCTAAGGGTTAATTCTGAGAGTAGTCCTACTATACCGGTTTCGGTGGAATGGTGCCTGCGATAAGCTGACTGTCTATCAGCATACAGCTCATGTTTGTGCAGATATGCAGATAACCGGGCAGCTACAACTCTCTCATATACTTTGGCAACGAAGGGTAGATTTGATATGGGCCGATAATTGTAGAGCTCATTAGGATCAAGTTGCGGCTTCTTTAGAACTGGGGTAATAAAAGCTTGTTTGAGCGTATCTGGGAACTGGCCGTTTTCGAAAGAACAGTTTATGACATCGACTAAGAATGGAGCAAATACAGTTTCACATTTTTTCAAGAGCCATGTTGGTATGGGGTCCAGCCTACACTGCTTATTCGGAGCTCTCCTCATCAAAACAATAACTTCCTGGATGGACGTGGGTAAAAAGCTGTCAAGTGAGATATTTGGGGAAATCGTTTCAAGATTTGGGTGAGGAGAGAGTTTTGTTGAGCTCCTGATTTTATTCACTTTTTCCCGAAAAAATTCCGCAAAATCTTGGGCTTTTGCATCTGTTTCTGACTTGTCTTGTTTGTTACCATGTATGCTGCTGATGGCCTTCCATAACTGTTGTGGATTTCGTTCATTTTCAGCCAATAGTGATTTCCAGTAGGATGCTCTTTTGTTCTTTACTAGAGTCCTATAAGCGTTGAGCGCTATCGTCCATGCCTCTCTGGTTGTCTCGCAAGGTGATAATTTGTAGTTTCTTTCCTGACTACGCGTCTCTCGTTTTGTTTTTCTACAGTCGCTGTCAAACCACTTATCAGACTTCCTGATTCTTACTTTCTTGGATGACTCAGGGACATGTTGGTCGAGTAAGGCCTTCAGAGTGATATCATACAGTTCTAATACTTTATTAAGATCAGTTTCGCTGTTGATTTTGTTGAGAAAAAGAGCAGAGTTTCTTAAGTCCGCTTGGAAAGCATCCAGATCCAGTTTTCGCCACGATCTGGTGGTAATTGTTTTAATCGTTGGCACAGGCTTTTGAAGATTAACTTGTACTTGGATAAGTTTATGGTCTGATAAACCAATATCTTCGACAGTTGCATTATGTGAGCAATCCTCTATTTTTGTTATGATCACGTCCAGAGTTCCCCCTTCTCGATGTGTTGGAACATCTACCCACTGGATGCAGCCAAAATCATGTAATATTTGATTGAATTTGATGGCTGATGGATCGCTTATCCGGTCAAGTCTAATATTGAGATCACCTACAATCATAATAGGCTCACTGCGTATGGTTATCGTCTCAAGGAGGCTTTGGAAATCGTCAAAGAAGGACTTAGTTATGTTTTTCGAACCAGGTCTATATATGTTCACTAGTGTGAGAGATTTCCCACTAGTGGCAACTCTACAACCAAGCCCCTCAAAGGTTTTGTATTCTCCTATTTTCAGTTTAGTGAGGCGGATATTGTGTTGTGCAATGACGACTACTCCACCGTGGTTCACATAATTTACGGAGTCTTGGTTTTTTATTTTGGTTGGTTGCCTTGCAGCTTCCACCAGTGTGTATCCCTTGTCCCGTAGTCGCTTAAGCGCTGAACAGTCATAGCCTTCATGCCAGGATTCAGTTATGGCGAGTATATTTAAAGCTTTATCATGGAAAAGTTCATGGATTTCCTCAATTTTGCTGTTCAATGACCGTGCATTCCATGTGCCTAGTTGAATATGAGAGAGCTGGTGATTTTTGTTACACTGACCGTTGATTTCTTGACGAGGTAGCAGAGGTGTTGAACTCACGATACATTGATGCGCAGGATATTGTCTTCTATAGCTCTTCTTAGTGCATTGCCCACCGCGCCGTCCTCTAGCCCTAAGTTTCTTCGGGTTAGCATAAACTATGATTTTTGAAAAAATGTCCCATCTCCGAAGTACATGTATTGCCTGTTCACTGGGTAGACCGGCATATTTACGTAGATTTAAAAGTTCATCTATTGTATAACACATGCTTTGAGTTTTTGTAGTCATTGGTCAACAAGCACGCTGCAGGAGCCGGAGGTGGCGCTAGTCGTCATGTAGTACGCTAGTTGTCATGGAGTACACAGACACGTTGCAGGAGCCGGACGTTGCGCTAGCTGTCATGTAGTACACAAACACGCTGCAGGAGCCGGACGTTGCGCTAGCTGTCAACATGCTGCAAGAGCCGGACGTTGCGCTAGCTGTCAATGCTGCAGGAGCCGGACGTGGCGCTAGCTTCACACACACTGTAGTACACAAGCACGCTGTAAAAGCCGGACGTGGCACTAGCTGTCCTAGGCTTCCACCCTCACACACACTTACTACACAAGATGGCGTCACAGTAAATATTTGATTATCAAGAACTCAAATTGAAGTTTAACATAACGTGTCATTGTTTACAAATGTAACAGGATAAGCACGGGCGTAAATGAGAAACACTGATTCAAAAACAGACAAGATAACACGAGCGTTAATGAAAAACACTGATTAAAAAGACAAAGATTTACGTTACGGAAAGATGGTGTCAAAGAAATATGTAATTATCAAAAACTCAATTGAGATTTTACACAGCGTTATTGTTTACAGAGATAACAGGATTAACACGTATTTAAGAACACTTTTGATATCATCACCAAACAACAGTTCAGATTTTTACAGAAAATAGAGTTAAATTAAGAAAAGGGAGACCCACTGCGCACACGTCCGTCGCACTCGAGTGCGCCAGGACGAAAGTCTACTTTGGAATATAATTTTTACGTTTCTTAAGCCTCTATGCTATGATCGCCCCTGGTATTAGCTATATATATTTATTGATAATAATAAAATTAAGGGAAAAAATTATATATATTTTACAAACGTCGGACAGGAAAAAGTGGAAAAGTAACTGATAACGCCAAGTTTGACGCTATCATGTGGTAATGCGAGGGGGAGGATTTGAGATCGCAAACTGGTTCTCGATTATCGCGATCGGACGAACTGCCCAACAAATCTGTCTAGGCAGCCAACCAATGGAGCAAGGGGGAAGGAATCACGGAATCAAATGGTCTGGACTCACCTTATCTCCAATGGATGCCTCTTTCGCGGAGCACTGGTCGCGTTTTTGTGTGTGGTTTCTCCTTCGTTCGCGCGCGGTGTACACTGCGATGGACACGTCTATCCAAGGCCGCGTATGAAGAAGTACTGGCTGGAGACAGGTGATTGGGCAAATCGGATAGGTCAGATTATAGGCACAAGGACAAGGATTTTATGGCCAGCTACCCATAACAAACCTACCTAACAGTTCGCCCAAACATGCCCCCCAGCTTGAGAGGACGTAGTCCTTTCAAAACAATGATTTTTTTTTTTTATTTGTTTATTATTATAACTTAAATCTACTTAATTTAGCGAGTGGACTGTATATTATTTTGTAATGTTATTGATTTGGCAACGGACAAACCTTGACAACTGGACGCCTATAAGTTCCAGTTTTCGTCCGGACATTAACTACTCTAGCTATACCGTCCGCTCCCGGAAAGACATCCTCAATAACTCCTAGTGGCCAATTAAGAGGTGCACTACCTTCAGTTTTTAACAAGACAACAGATCCAATCTTGATTGGCTCTGTTTCCGTGTTCCATTTCTGACGCGTTTGGAGAGTGTGAAGGTACTCCACCTTCCACCGTTTCCAGAAAGACTGAACTAAATGGTCCACATACTGTTTACGAGACAGTAAACTAATGTCTCTAGAGGAGGTATCTGTCGCCGGAAGTGACTTTAGAGGAGTCAATGTGAGAAAATGTGCGGGGGTTAGAGCAATAGGTTCGGATGGATCGGCACTCAAACATGAAAGCGGTCTGGAGTTTAAAATTGCTTCAATTTGCGCAAGTACTGTAGACATTTCCTCGAATGTCAATAATTGTTTACCAATTACTCGATTCAGATGGAGTTTGATACTCCGCACGTTACTCTCCCAAATTCCACCGAAATGCGGGGCGGATGGGGGATTGAACTTCCAATCTATCCGATGGTCTCTTAGTTCCCTGTCGAACTTATTTTGAAAAGCTTCAGACTCCAGGAGACCATAGAGAGCATCGAGGTGAGATTTTGCACCAATGAAGTTTGTCCCACAGTCTGAGTACATTATTTTTACCGGCCCGCGTCGCGACAAAAATCGCTTAAGAGCGTTAATAAATGTTTCCGTGCTTAGATCTGATGCGAGTTCGATATGAACCGCTTTCGTGATTAAGCACACAAACACACAAATGTATGCTTTAATTTTGTGCACACCTCTTTTTCTATAAGGAATCACACTTAAGGGGCCCGCGTAGTCTATGCCACAGTGGAAAAATGCCTTACCTTCATTTACCCGACAGGCAGGTAAATCCCCCATGAGGGGGAAGCGTGATTTTGGATTAACCTTATAACAAGTATTACATAATTGGACGCGTTTACGCACAATATTTCTAGCCGACAAAATCCAGAAATTTTGTCGCAAAAGGGACATCAGTAACTGAGGTCCGGAATGCAAGAATTTTCTATGATAGTAATCAATGATTAAATTCAAAATATGACCGCGACCTGGTAAAAGTATTGGATGTTTACTGTCATAAGCTAAGTCAGCGTTTACAAGTCTCCCTCCTACTCGTAACAACCCATCGGCGTCGATAAAGGCATTAAGCTTACGAAATGCAGGAGATAAGACTTTACCGGCTTTCGCGTTTTTAATTTCGTTCGAAAAATGATGATTTTGTAAGTCTTTTATAACTACGATTTCTGCAAACCGTAGGTGAGAGACTTCAAATTTTGATGACAATCTTTTTATAAAACGAAGTATGTAAATAACAACTCTTAACAATTTACTCCAGGAAGAGATTCGTTCAGCGAGTGAACCTAATAAAGTTGGTTGCTTGGGTAAGTTATCCATTACAGTCATAACTTTTATTTTTTGTTCCGGCGGGTTTTCAATAGTATTTGGATCAAATTTACAAAAATTCCATTCTTCAATTGGTGAGCGCGCGAAGGCAGGGCCTTTAAACCAGAGCGGGTGGTCAATTAATTGTGCGGGAGTCAGGCCGCGTGAGAGACAATCCGCGGGATTGTCTTTCCCGGCAATATGATAAAACTGACTTGGAGGTATATTATCCTGAATTATAGTTACTCTATTCGCGATGAAAGTCTGCCAGCGGGATGGGTGTGAATGAACCCAAGCGAGTGCCACTGTACTATCAGAAAAGGCGTATACATTATTAATTTGGCAGCGAGTTGAATATGTATCAATGACTACACGCATTAATTTTGACAATATCAATATTCCCGATAATTCAAGTCTTGCTAAAGATATTGTACGACTTGGAGCTACTCGCGACTTTGCACAAGCTAAACTTATTTCTCCGCGTTTACTTGGAGGATTATATACATGAATATATATCACCGCTCCATATGCTCTCTCACTTGCGTCCGCGAATCCCAATAGGGATATAATCGACTCCTGCGTTACACCTGTATGACGTGGCAGCTGAATACTTTGAAGGAGTGGGAGTTCCGATTCATAATTTTCCCAAGTTGAAATTATACTCTGAGGAGGACAATCGTCCCAATCGATTTTATGTTCCCAGAGAAATTTAATCATTAATTTAGCTGTTACAATCACGGGTGCGACAAACCCCATCAAATCCCAGAAGCGCGCAATTGTCGACAGAATATTTCGTTTTGTACATTTACGAAATTTGTTAGTGACACTAAAGGTAAAAACATCCTTTCCAGGCAACCAATGCAAACCAAGGATGGTACATTGATCTTCTGAACTGAACTCCACAGCTTCAGAAATGCGACAAGCTGAGGGAATGCCTCCCATGACTGATGGTGAATTACTCGAGAACTTCACTAATTCAAAACCGCCCGCAAGAAATAATTCAATCAACTGGTTTGAAAGTGCGATAGCCTCTTCATCATTTAAACAGCTAGAAACCAAATCATCCATGTAAATATCTCTCTCTGCTACAAGTGCCGCTAATGGAAAACGTGTTCGCTCATCATCAATTAAACGACGAACGGTACGCATTGCAAGGTATGGGCTGCACTTTAAGCCAAATGGTACGCGTGTAAATTCAAAAAGCTGAAGTGGATCATTTTTATCAAACCGATATAAAACTCTCTGATAGCATCTATGCTCTTTATTTACCAGAATTTGCATATACATTTTACGTATGTCAGCGCTTAGAGCAACTGGAAACAAGCGAAAGTGTAATATTATTTTAAATAGATCATTTTGAAGATTTCTACCCGTATGTAGAACATCATTCAGCGATAATCCTGATGTAGTTTTCATACTAGCATCTATTACTGCGCGAACCTTAGTTGTGGATTTATTTTCACGTATCACTGCATGATGCGGGGCTATGTATTGCAAGCTCAAGCATTGATCCGAATTTATATTTACAGAATTCAAATACTCTTCTTGTATATGCTTTTTTATATTAAGGTCGTATTCCAAATTTACAGAAGAGTTTGAAAGCAGTTTCCTTTCTAACGCGTAAAATCTCCGCTCTGCCGCTCTCTGAGAGTCACCAAGCTGCCCCGGATCGGTCTTGAAAGGCAGCATTACGGAAAATCTACCAGTCTCGTCTCGCGTGGTGGTACTAGTATATTTTTCTTCACATACCAGCTCCTCGATTTGTGCAGTGGAGACGTCCGATACGTCCTCCAACTCCAAGATATTTTTCATTTCAATTTCAATTGTTGAAAAGAAACAATAATCTGTTTTGATTGCCGGTAGCACTGGAACTTTCCCTAGTACCACATACCCAAATAGGGTATCCAGTGCAACTGGCTCGCCTAAATTTCGTGAGATAGTGTTGTGTTTTATCACACGGGAGAATACATCTGCACCCAGAATCATGTCAATTTTTCCGGGAATAAAATATTTTTCATCAGCCAAACGTAATGATTTTAAATATTCTAAATTTTCAATATTAATGTTGGCGACGGGTATTTTATCAGTTATTTGATTAACCACCAAAGGCGATAGTTTAAAATTGACCGATTTCTCAACTCTCGAAAGAAGGGTAATTGTTGTCACTCCCTTGATAGGGTTGACAATATCCCCTATTCCTGAAACAACTTTGTCTCGCGTCGTCTTTACATCAAGATGAAGTTCTCGACAACAGGAGGCCGTTATTATGTCTCTCTGTGAAGCACTGTCTAATAAAGCGCGAATAGTGTGTCTTTGACCCCGCTTGTCTAAGATTACACAACAAACAGTTCCTAGTAAAACCGTAGATTCTACCTCACTAGAATTAGGGCCCATAGCACAAAGCGCTAGGGGCTCCGCCTTTTCTTCGGCCGCGGCTTGCAAATTCAAGTTGAAATGCAGGCTAGTATGGTGGGATCGATTACAAACGCTGCATCTTCCCTTTGATTTACAATTCTTGAGATTATGCATCGTACTTAGACAATTGACACATAATTTCTTTGATTTTATAAAATTGTACCTTTCCCGAGCGTCCAGGATAGTGTATTTCGGACACTGGTACAACTTTGAGTGGTTGTTATCTCCGCACAACAAACATTTGTCAGTATTAACTGTCACAAATGCCCTAACGTTTTTCTGGGAAGCTGAGGGCTTGCGCGGCATCGCGTTAATTTGATTGTTAATTTTACTGCTTCTACTTCCGTTTGCGCGCTGTAGTATTCGCGAGTAATTTCTAATGAATTCCACAAATTTTATTGAATCTACTGAGTCTGAAGAATCTTGTATAGAAACTTCAAAAGCCTTAATCGTATCCATGTCAAGTTTCTTACACGCAATGTGTATGAATATAAAGTCTTCTAGATTCTCCATGTTCAACTGTTTGATTGCAGCAGTTAAACCTGAAAATAGATCAATAAAGTCCTCCAAGTTTGAGGCAGATGGTTCCTTTACTGCAGGAATATTTAACAATTTCTCTAGATAAGTTGTTGCCAGAACGCGCTTATCGTTGTATTTCTTGACCAACGAATTCCATAAAATTGTATAATTTTGAGCAGTTGGCAATAAACCTTGGCAAATGCTTTGAGCTTTTCCTACCAGTTTTCCAACTAAATATTGAATCTTTTCACCTTCCGTTAGACTGTCATTCTCATGGACCATAGATTTAAAATTTTCATAAAACACCGGCCAATTGTTTACATCTCCGTTGAAGGCACACAGCTCCAATCGTGGCAGTTGGATGCTCCTTTTTAAAGGAATATCATTTGCACTTGAGGTTTTTGTTGTGTCTTTTAAATTCTCGTAAGTATATTTAATTTCAGCGTATAAATCTTCAAATGTCAGAATAATATTATTATCTGATGCTTCATCTTCCTCACTTTCTGCAATTAAATCATTTTTTTCTTTTACCAGTAATAAAAATTCTTTACGCCAGTTGTCAATGCCTGCCGCGTGCACTTTAAATTTACGCAAATAAATTTCTCCCAAATGAATTGAATTAATGGTATCGAAAATGCATTGTGCCCGTTCCAAGTACGTCTCTATCTCATTCTGGAGGCGCTCCTTACGTCGTTGAAATGCCCGTTTCTCGCGTTCTGACGTCATGTTTTAAATTTGGCTTTAATAAATTAAATTTGATAAAATTAATAATAATTTTTACTAATCCCGTACGTACAAGTCCTTATAAATTGAAGTAGCAAAGAAAGAAGAAGGTTATAATAATTTTATCAAAATGTAAACAAATAATGTAAACAAAGAAAGTAAACAATGCTAGTACCTAGGTAGTTACTTATACCGCGGGCTTAATTCGAATGTACCTAAAATGCAAGAGATAGGTATACCTACAAGGCAATTAAATAATTAACCCGCACTTCGATTCCAAAGCGATATTTATGATAATAATGTATGAACGCGTCACGAATTGTAGCAATAAAAATGGCGAATATTTTTTTTTTGAATCCGATTTCAAACTATAAGAATCTGAATTAATATTACGTGAATCTAATTTTTAATTTACGATCCGGTTCTGTAAGGACCAAAATTATGATAACGCCAAGTTTGACGCTATCATGTGGTAATGCGAGGGGGAGGATTTGAGATCGCAAACTGGTTCTCGATTATCGCGATCGGACGAACTGCCCAACAAATCTGTCTAGGCAGCCAACCAATGGAGCAAGGGGGAAGGAATCACGGAATCAAATGGTCTGGACTCACCTTATCTCCAATGGATGCCTCTTTCGCGGAGCACTGGTCGCGTTTTTGTGTGTGGTTTCTCCTTCGTTCGCGCGCGGTGTACACTGCGATGGACACGTCTATCCAAGGCCGCGTATGAAGAAGTACTGGCTGGAGACAGGTGATTGGGCAAATCGGATAGGTCAGATTATAGGCACAAGGACAAGGATTTTATGGCCAGCTACCCATAACAAACCTACCTAACAGTTCGCCCAAACAGTAACAAAATAGAATATGTTAAAACCAGCTGCTGGTTATTTTTAAAACTGACAATTTTACTTGCATATTTTTAAGCAAAATCGTAAGACATCTCTTTAACAAAGTTTGACCGGCATGCGTCCCCCACTTCAACTGAATTAGCGTAAGGCTGCTCCCTTACCTTTAAAAATAAATAGTTTCCACTCGCCACATGCGACTCCTTCGGGAATAACGCGGCAAGAAGTTACACTATATGAGTAGATTAGTCGCGTTTTTTGCGTTTATTCATACAAGCTCTCTTTTTATTATGACTCTGGACGCGTATTCTTGTGGGTATTGCTTAGGACTCGTAATCAAAAGGCCATGAGTTCTATTCCCGGTGAAGCACAAAATAATATTCAATTTTCAAATATGCTCTTTTCTGGATTGAAAAAAAAAATTGTCTTTACCAAAGTCTATACAAAAGCAATTGCAGTGGGGGGGAAAACGGTATAAAATACTATGGTTGTGTAGAGTACATTTCAAGGATCACAACCATATATTTTTTTAAATAATGAAAATAAAGATATCATTGATAATTTACAAAAAATAAAATGTCGTGAATTTGAATCCCGCCAAAACGCAGTGGGACCGACTAGCCACGCTGTGACGTCAAAATTACGTAGATGGATCCGTCGGTCTTAGAAGACCTAACGGTACACTCCATAGATCCTAAGATCCATCGACGTCACAACGGTCTAAATAAAAAATGAGCTGTTTTACTGGAAATCGAAAATGGGTGAATTTTACAGAGCTATAATTTAAAAACTAAGCCAGATATATTTTTTTTAAAAACGCAGATGCATTGTTAAAAAGGTAGTCTATCATTTTATGAAATAAAAAAACATGTGAAATTACCCTATATAAATTGTGTTCTGCTTGAGAATTGCGCAAAAACAATTCACAGAAGGCTCTTGAGGTGTGAATCACAGTAAAAAGAATTCTAATATTTATTCAGTTTTATTTGAAAATTACTTGGAATTTGTTTACAAGATATACCTTACATTAAAACAATGTAGAATAGTCGATAATCCATTTTGAAAAACATTTAACTTTTTCTTGTTTGACGTTGTAAGTATCATGCTCATTATAATGATTTAATATGTACTTGAAGCTATGGTAAAATATAAATATATAAAAAATAGCATACGACCCGATTCAGTATTGTTTGTATATACTTAGGCAAATAAGAAAAAAATGTAGTGACATATATGAAAAATAATTCGCAAATAAGTGTAAGAAAAAATGAATAAGCAAAAAATATTAAAAAATAATATTTAAAAAAACATGTTTTTCTTATTTCAATCCGAATCCTGCAGATATGTCGTTCAATGCTTTTTTCGTCCTCTTTTTAGTTCACAATTTACAGCAATTGACAAACACTGCTTATTGGTATTTTATGTCAAATCCCTTGAAGCGACTACTCTTCTGATGCCCTATTGCAGTCCCTTTATATAGGTACAAAAGAGATTTTTATTGCATATTCCAGATTATTCTATCTCTGTTCTAGATTAGGTACACTAGACAGCTGCTCCACTACCATTATAGATCATACCAGACGCTTTTATACACTCTATTACTTTACACGTAGTTCGTAACTCTACCACCATCATAGTAGTACCAGATTGTTCTATGTATGCATGCACGCAGGTACTCCATGTTTGAAACAGTATCAGTAATGAAATCAAGAAGACTTGAGTTGGCTGGACATGTAGCACGTGCAGAGGACTCCAGGATCATCAGAATTGTCTCGGATGGTGCCTCTTCCGGTGTAAGACCACTCGAAGGTCCCAGGATACGGTAGGCAGACAATGTCAAGGCTAACGTGGAAGTCCTGAAAGTTAGGGGACCATGAAACGAAGCAGCACAAGACAGAGAGTCCTGAGTAATTGCAGTGCAAGAGGTCATACAGCTTTACATCCAACTGGATCTCGTTTGAGAAATTGGCGCAGACTAGCGACGACCGCACTCGCATAGGGCTCTTGAGGAGATTCACACGAATAAATCAATCCGCAAAAAAACGCCATTAAGCTACACATAATATAGTGTAACTTCTTGCCGCGATATCCCTGAAGGGTAACGCATCTATAATCTAAGTTGCAAGGATATATTCATTCAAAGCTCTCAGATGTATGCCCACAAACAAACACGTGTAGTTCGCGCTTACAAATGCTGATTGTGTACTTACAAATAAAATCCAAACCTCAAATGAACATAAGCCCTGCAACTCTTGCCGACATTCCCTGAAACTGGGGTAATAACTATAAATTACCTATTTATTATTACAAGTAAGGGGGCTGCCCTTACGCCAACCACTTCAGTTGAAGTGGGTGTTTGCCAGCTCCCGATGGGGCTGGTTCTCATTTCTTGTAAAGGCTGAGTAAGCCTTGCCGGCATTTTATTTTGGGGTTTGAAATAAACACCGAAACGGAAAATAATTTCTGACAACCACGGTGGTATTCGAACCCGAGCTTACGGCATGGAATGCAAGCACGCTACCAACTGAGCTATCGACCGGACAACAACCGGACAATGGACAAGCTTAAATGGTTTTTTACCATAGGCAGGTATATTGTCTACCTATTGGCTATTAGGCGCATGTGCCTGTATTGGATGCACAGGCCCGGATCTAGGGCGGTTCGAGCGGTGCGACCGAACCAGGGCCCCGCGCCAGGATGGGCCCCGAAAGACTTTAAAGGAATTCTAAAAAATTTCGTAGGAATTGATATTGAATACTTTTGACTCAAAAAGCTGCGTTTTGCCCAGACAAAGACACCGATAATAAAAGTTTCTCACAGCAAACGTTCGAGGCCCCCGACGATCTGAATGAGGCCCTTAACGACTTGAATGGGCCTCCAAAAATTTTAAACAAAGCCTCCAGTAATAAAGAAAAAAGTTTCTGGGTAGGAAGTCAGAAAAAAAGTAAAGGTAAACAAAGGTATCGACTGCGTATGATTTTATGACACCTGTTCGTGTCTTATAATGAACTTCTAGGATAATAGCTGCATAACTTGCCTTTGTAAAGTCCACAGCGGAAATATAAAATAAAAGGCTCCGACGGCTGTAAAACATTTATTGCCATTGGCGCCGAGAGAGTAAACATTGCAAATTTAAACAATGGATGATTTATTGAAGATAGGCGGTGTCGAAAATAATGTAAATTTGGTTGATAGGATGTCAGATTTTTTGAGCTTTGTGATAATAATATTAACTTGATTTAAGTAAATTTTTGATGAACAGGTGACCACCCTAGTAATATGCAAAGGCGATAATTACACGTGACGCTTGTGGACAACGCAAAAAAAAACGCAACTAAGCTACACATCTAGTGTAACTTCTTGCCGCGTTCCCCCAAAGGGTTTCGCATGTGGCGAGCGAAACCTATTTATTTTTACATGTAAGGGGGCTACGCCAACCACTTCATTTGAAGTGGGGATTTCCCAGCTCCCGAGGAGGCTGGTATTCATTTCTTGTGAAGGTGAGTAAGCCTTGCCAGTATTTTATTTTGGGGTTTGAAATAAACACCGAAACGGGAAATAACTTCTGAATTTTCGGCGGGATTCGTACCCGAGCTCACGGCATGGAATGCAAGCACTCTACCAACTGAGCTATCGACCGGTAGTGCATTAAAATGAGCCTTGAATGTCAATATATCTTTGCAACTATGACTATAGATTATAGAGGTCAGTTTCACACAAACTTATGTGTCAAATAAGCTTTATCTATTATGTGTGAATCACACCTCAAAAGACCTCTGCAAATTCGGAGGGAAAATTGCTAAGAAGTAGCATTGTACTTGCATTTTTTTTTACCTAATTAGTACCGTTTTTATTATAATCTAAAACTAAATCAAAGATGAAAATCAATTGAAATTCATATTAAATGCATTCTCGCAAGCAGAGACGTATAAGTTTGCGCTTACACATGCCACATGTGGACCTACAATATAAAACCCAATCTCAAATGAATATAATCCTAGCAACTCTTGCCGACCTTCCCTGAAACAGGGGTGTCATTGGCAAAGTGAACCATCTTTTTACAGTATGGGTGGTCAGCCTCATACCAACCTAAAAGTCAAGAATAGAATCAAGGAATTCAACCATTCAATTAGCATGTTCGTAAATTGTATATTTTGCGTTCTGAAAAAAAATAAGCGCGAGGGGAGGGGATTTTGTGATAAGGGGGGAGGGGGAGGGGAAGGGGGGGGGCTATAGGGGGCCCCGAGATTTTTTTTCGCACCAGGGCCCCCACAGGGGTTAATCCGGGCCTGGCCGGATGCACACCCCTGGTAAATGTAAGTGCATATATCTTTCTAACATAAATTATACATTGTACGGTCCGTAGGCCAGTGGTTAACACCTTGAACTCGTAAATGGAAGGTTGTGGGTTCGAATCTCGGAGGTGCACAAAAAAATATACCTGTTTGCTGGGTGAAAAATTCATATACCTACCTTTCCCAAAGACCGGTCACTAAAGGTCCATCCAAGCTTACAGCAACTGGGTCTTGCGTGAGAATCGGCGCTTTCTATAGTGACGACTAAGCTCGCAGAGGGCTATTGAGGTGTGATACACACAAAAACAGCGCTCACCTAATAAATCATCCTAAATATTATTTTTATTATTAGGTTGGTATGCGACTGACCACCCATACTGTAAAAAATGGTTCACTTTGCCAATGTCACCCTTGCTTCAGGGAAGGTCGGCAAGAGTTGCAGGGCTAATGTTCATTTGAGATTGGGTTTTTTATATTGTAGGTCCACATGCGGCATGTGTAAGCGTAAAATTATGCATGTCTGCTTGTGGGAATGCATTTAATATGAATCTCAAATGATACATATTTTTGCAGCTTAGATTTAGATTATTATAGATATTGCCCACCTTACATGTACAATTGCCTCTATAGGATATACGTCCCTTTTCTAGCATAGGTACATTATGCTTAAAAATATAGCTACATACCACTACCAGTGGCGAAGGGTGCCAAACAAGCCGGTTCCCATCGGCTTCCCTTTTAAAATGATGTAACAAAGTAGTTAAAAATATAAGCATAAAGGTAAAGATACATTTAAAACCAAAGAAACAATACCTACGTATTTTTTTCCCATTGAAACCATGCAGTCTACTTAATTATCATTTTTGCCTCATTTTAAACGGGAAACCGATGGGAATCGGCTTGTATGGCACCCTTCGCCACTGCTACATACTGCATCTTATTTTCTCACTTTATAGATTATTACATTGTGAAATAGAAAACGCTAGACAGAGACAAAAGACTTTTTATTATACTATTATCATCAAATGAAAGAGAGGGGAGGTGTTGGCCACGCCCCTATTCGACACCCCTCCCTCTCGCACTTGCGCCATTGAAATTCCAGCATCTCTTTCTCACAGCCTCTTCTGAGCATGCGTAAAACGAAGGTAAAGATTTTATCCGACGGAGACGAGGAATCAGTGCGGCCCAACTTCCATTGCCATCGAGCAGAGGTATGTATACTTGTCTGACATGTTCTCACCCGTTGAGATGGATTTGAGACGCCAAACTCTCAGATCTGCGGGGTGTGGGGTGGTTGACTTGGTTCAGCCGTCACGTCAGACACGCACTAATTTTGGGGACCGTTCTTTCCGGTTTGCGGGCCCAATGTGGTGGAACAGACTAATAATAATAATATTAGGATGATTTATTTGGTGTACGATGTTTTTGCATCACACCTTAAGAGCCCCTCTGCGAGCTTGGTCGTCGCTGTAGAAAGCGCCAATTCTCAAGCAAGACCCAGTTGTTGTATGGTTGGATGTAACTTTCAGTGATCGGTCTTTGGTAAAGGTTTATGAATTTTTCAACCCAGCGAAGAGCACATTTGGAAATATAAATGGTATATTTTTGTGCTCCGCTGGGATTTGAATCCACTACCTTCCATTTACGAGTCCGAAGTGTTGCCACTGGACTACGGACCGGTCCAAGAAATGCCAGCAACACGCGGTGTAGCTACAATACCACATAATGTGAGGAAGGCAGAAACTGTAGGTGTCTTAAAGGAGCACTAAAGACGCATCTTTACAAAAAATCTTATCCGTGATTTGAGAGGGCTCTTGAGGTGTGACACACATAAAAACGGCGCTCTTTAATTATGTGCACCTTATAAATAGATTATCCTTGGAGATGTATGTATACATTCGGTACACCATGACTTATAGGTTGGTATGAAGCTGAAAATTTGTGTTCGCGCCTCCTTTTCTAAGTTTTTTTTTTTATATTCATATCTGCTAATACTTTATACCTACATAGATACGTTTTTGGCGCCTTCCCTGGCCATAGGAGGAGCGCCCCCCAGTTTGGAAACCGCTGCCTTGATGGATAACGTAGGCAATAAGTTACACAATAAATGTAGCTAAGTTGCATTGCAAATTATAGATTTTATAACCCTTTAATAAACAAGTTATTAAGTAGTAATTGGTGAGGGGTTAACGAAATTAATGATGAATTCGTTAATATTAGATTAGGGGTTAATCAGTAATCAATTATGGGGGATGAAAGGGTCGTTTCTACCCCCATACACAAAGTTGGGAGAATTCTGGGTGATTCGGATACCTGAGGGTTAAAATTATAGCTATATCAGCAAATATACTGTATGGCTATAGACGAGTAGGTAGATACGGTAGATCCTACTAGAAAGCAGGGTTGAACCAAAAATGTATAATCTAAGATGAAAAGACATAAGAACATTTAAAATTCATATGTATGCATGCACACAAGCAGACACATTAATGTTAACGCTTACAAACGCTGAATGTGTACTTAAAAATTAAAATCCAATCTTCAAATGAACATAAGCCCTGCAACTTTTGCCGATCTTCTCTGAAACAGGGGTGCTTTTGGCAAAGTGAACCCTTTTTTACAGTATGGGTTGTCAGCCTCATACCAGCCTATAAGTCAATGAGTGCAAAAATTTAATAAAAATGAAAATTTAAAATTCATTCAATTAATTTTTCTGTCCTTCTGTTCCTTGACTTATATAGGTTGCTATGTGGCTGACCACCCATGCTGTAGAAAATGGTTCACTTTGCCAATGGCATCCCCGTTTCAGGGAAGTTCGGCAAAAGCTGTAGGATTAATGGTCATTTGAGGTTTGGATTTTAATTTGGCAGTACCTACACATTCAGTATTTGTAAGCGCGAACTACACGTGTTTGTTTGTGGGCATGCATTTGAGAACTTTAAATGAATGTACCCTTGCAACTTAGATTATAGATTTTAGATAGTTAATTCACAAAATTGCCAGCCTTGCTTCGTCAATGCAAATAATAATACCAGTACTAGGCACAAAACAGCAGCTAGAGAGCCGTTAATTGAATAAGCGGTTCGTCCAATCAACTCTGGGCTCAGACAAGCGAACCGGAACGCTCGTAATGACGTAGACAGCTCTGGAGCAGTGACGAATAATGAGGTGTGAAATAATTAACTAGTCGAAATGGTTTTCAAGCAACTATGCTGCACATATACTGCAACTTATAGCCGCGTTGTCCCCAAAGCGATTGTTCATTTGAAGTGGGGGCTCCATCTTAGATTTGGATGAAAATGTAAAAGGTTGGTGTGAGGCTGGCTCCCCATTCTGTATAAATTGGTTCACTTTGAAAATGTCACCGCTTTTCAGGGAAGGGTGGCTAAGGTTGCAGGCTTAATGTTCATTTGATGTGTGGGGTTTTTAATTTGCAAGTAGTAGTCATGCAGCATGGGTATACGCAAGCTTACATGTGATGTTAATGAGCGTACATGTAATATGAATCTTAAAGTTTAATCTATCTTTACTTAACAAACAAGCTACAAAGCAACATAGATTATTTATTGATTATATAAATAGATCGATATATTTTAACCAGTCGGTAGAATGCTTGCATTCCATTCCGAGAGCTCGGGTTCGAATCCCACTATGGGTGTCGGAAATGATTTCCCGTTCCTGTGTTTATTTCAAAACCCAAACTTACCGGCAAGGTTTAGGTATCATCCTTCACAAGAAATGAGTACCAGCCCCCTCGGGAACTGGGAAACCCCCACTTCAACTGAAGTGGTTGACGTAAGGCCGGACCCCTTACCTTTAAAAATAAATTTGTTTCCACTTGTCACATGTGAAACTAAACAAATCTAATCTAGTCTAAGTTGCAAAGATATATTCTGGATTCACATTATATGCATTTTCACAAGCAGACATGTACAAGTTCGCGCTTGTACATGCCGCATGTGAACCTACAACATAAAAACAAAAATCTCAAATGGGCAACTCTTGCCGACCCCTGCAACTCTTGCCGACCTCGCCTGAAACAGGGATGATATTGGCAAAGTTATTTTTCTACTTACAGCATGGGTTGTCAGCCACATACCAACCTATAAGCAGGCCCGGATTAAGGGCGGTTCTACCGGTGCGGGCGAACCAGGGCCCCCGCGTCCTAGGGGGCACCAAGAGTTTTATAAAACTATTCTTAAATACTTATAACTTAATTTTTTTTTACTCTCGTTGTCTATACTCGTTTTTACGGTAGGCAAGGATGAAGAGGTGGGAGTAGGGGAGAAAGGAGTTGGGGTCCCTCATGACTTTCCCCGCACCAGGGCTCGGGCCTGCCTATAAGTCAAGGAACATAATATACAAAACCCTTCGGGGATAACGTGACAAGAGGTTGCACCATATGTGTGGCTTGGTTGCGTTCTTTTATTTTACCGTCATGATAATAATAATAATAAGTTCATTTGTATGGCGCCTTTTCATGACCCTTGGTCATCCCAAAGGCGCCGGTTGTGGAGGTGGGAAGAGGTGGGTCTTCAGCTGCCTCCTGAAAACCGCCTCACTATCTATGGTCCGCAGCCTGTCAGGCAGCGAGTTCCAGGCCGCGGGCGCAGCGACACGGAAGGCGCGCTCCCCGAACACCGTGTTGGGGCTTCGTCTCGGGATCTCCAGAAGGTTGCCGCTTGTTGATGCCGATCTCAGCGTTAGTCCCCTGGTACTGATTGTTTCTGGTGTGATGAGCTCTCTGATGTATTGTGGAGCCCCTCCATGAAGAGCTTTATGTACTATCACACACAGTTTAAATTTGATGCGTTCGGGTACGCGAAGCCAGTGAAGCCTCTGAAGAAGTGGTGAAATGTGGCAGAATTTGGAGGAGTTATAGATCAACCTCGCTGCCGCATTTTGTCATGATTGCCAATCTTCACTGAAGAGGCTCAAGAAGAGGAGAAGTAAGCTGCGGGCGCCACTTGGCTACTGTGTGAGATATTGAATTAAAAAATCCATTGGAAAACGAGGAACGGCGTGGAGCATAAGTGGCGGAAGATTTAGCGAGGTAATGTCTGCGGTCAGCTGTGCAGGATACCGAAATACCGAACAACAGATGGGTTGACCAGACAAGGCGTTTTGCAGTAAACGAAAAAATTCAGTAGTAGGTACAGCGACGAACAGTTTCTCTCAAAAAAAAAATTCATTACATCACGTAATTTTATTACACTCCTTGACTTATAGGTTGGTATGACGCTGACCACCCATGCTGCTGAAAATGGTTCACTTTGCCAGTGTCAACCCTGTTTCAGAGAAGGCCGGCAAGAGTTGCAAGAGTCATGAATCATGAACCGTTAATGTAAGATGTCTTTGCAACTTAGATTCTATTAGATTAGACATCAACAAAAAAAATCAGTACAGTAGGTACAGTCTCTATCAAAAAAAAATCATTATCCCATTTTTTTTGTAATGCCATTATGTTTTGTCATGTCATACATGACAATTACAAGACATCACATGACAAAATATTAAAATTACAAAACATCACATAAAAGTATATCACAATGACGAAACATCACAGAAAAGTACATCACATGACAAAATATTAAAATCACAAAACATCACATAAAAGTATATCACAATGACGAAACATCACAAAAAAGTACATCACATGACAAAATATTAAAATTAAAAAACATCACATAAAAGTATATCACAATGACGAAACATCACAGAAAAGTACATCACATGACAAAATATTAAAATTACAAAACATCACATAAAAGTATATCACAATGACGAAACATCACAGAAAAGTACATCACATGACAAAATATTAAAATCACAAAACATCACATAAAAGTATATCACAATGACGAAACATCACAGAAAAGTACATCGCAATGACAAAACCTCACAGAAAAGTACATCACAATGATAAAACATCACATAACAAACGTTATAAAACAGAAAATACTGTTGCAAGCTTATTAACTTAAGAAATTTCCTATTATCATGGTCACCCCAAATGTAGTTAACCCTTATGGCACCGCGGACAACAAAAAAAATCAAAAATCATAATCGAAATGATTTTCTCAATTGATGTAAAATAAATCCCCCCCTCTCTTTCGCTCTCGATGCTTTCGCGTGCGCCAGACAGAGACAACGGTATGGAGTGATTTGCTCTTGCGCACGGTAGCTGCGCGGCCGATCCTGTTTGAAAAAGGAATCCAATTTCCAATTTCAAATAATCAAATAATTTTCGAACGTTTATTTCCATCGTTCGGCAGATTTCAAATTTGTTTCGAATACCATTTTCGAATTTGATATTTTGTAATCGAAATTCTGCCCTGCGTCCTTCTTCTTTTTCTTTCTCTATATCATAGAATGCAAAAAAAAACGCAACTAAGCTTCACATATAAAGTAACTTCTTACCTGCGTTATCCCCAAAGGAGTTGCATGTAGCGATTCGGGACCTATTTATTTTATGGGTAAGGGGCTGGTCTCACACCAACCTCTTTCAGTTGAAGTGGGGGCTTCCCAGCTCCCGGTGGAGCTGGTTCTCATTTATTATGAAGGTTGAGTACACCTTGGGATCGAACTCTTCCTCTCGGCATGGAATGCAAGCATTCTACCGACTGAGACTGAGCTATCGACCAGACTTGAAAGCTGTGGAGCTGGGAAATCCCCACTTTAACTGAAAGTGGTTGGTGTGAGGCCGGCCCCCTTACTTCAGGGGTAACGCAGGCAAGAAGTTGCAGTGTATGTGTAGTTTATTTGCTTTTTTACGTAAAATATTCTCGAAATGGTTCCTGTGCTCACACACTGTGTTCAGTCAAAGCTACAATATTGCTTGCATAGCCTACTATGCTCTTCCGTATTGGATATTTGCAAAAACATTACAGTAAACAATGAGGAAGTAGTTGAAGGTATTATGTTGGAATGATGTGGTACTACCTGCTCAATGTAATCTCATTGTATCCATAAAGAAAGACAGGTAAGTCTTGTACACTTAGGTACAGGTAAATAACCAATAAATAGGAATGCAAATTGTGTATTTATTTCAAGTCAGATTGTCCATGGGAAAACAGTCGTATTGATTGTTAGGTTTAGGTTGGAATTACGGTCGTTTGACATATCTACAATAAAAGTAACTACACAGTTAAAATTTATTAATCGGATATTAGGCGAACCGTTATAAGAGAACTTACATTATTCTCGAAGTTTCGTTAGCGACGTAGCTAACGTCTTCAGGAGACACCCTCTCTGCACGTTAGCACAGGAGTTCATCATCAGTCGACGTGATCGAATGATCTGGAATATGTAAGAAAGATTTCTTGTGTACCTAAAAAAAGGGACTGCAGTAGTAAATAAAGAATTGCAGTTTAATTAAAAGAGAACCCAGTAAAAGCATTACATATTTTCCTACAATAATTATTATCAACATATTGTTGAAAACATCGGAAACGACGCCATATTGTTTTTGTGGCATAAACAACATTTATGTTAATTGAAATTTACATTGTAAACCGTGAAATGACAGCATATTGGTTAATTAACACCGCCATATTAACCGTTTATTAATTAATATCGGCCCATTTATCTGTTGTTAATTAATTCAAATTGATATTTATGTATTTACAGCATCTGCCTGAAATGAGACAATTTAAAATTTCAGATTTTATTTATTTGCAAGTAGAATTACTTCGCATTTAGGTAATTCAACTTTTCGGATAAAAGACGAACGTTATAGGAGAACTTGCATAGGTAATTCTAGACGTTTCGTTTTGCAAAGTAGCCAAAGTCTTCAGGAGACACTCTCTCTTTGCATGATGACTGAGGATCTAATCTAATATAATCTAAGTTGCAAAGATATGTAACATTGGGGATTCACATTACATGCATTCTCAAAAGAAGACGTTCGCGTTTGCGCATGCCGCATGTGAACCTACAACATAAAAACCAAATCTCAAATGGGCATTCACCCTGCAACTCGTGCCGTCCTTCCCTGAAACAGTGGTGACATTGGCAAAGTGAACCATTTTCGATAGCGTGAGTGGTCAGCCGCATACCAACCTATGATTCAAGGAACATACACAAGAGTCTACTAATCCTAGCTTAGTCGCCAGCATTACAGATCAAACGCCATTTCATTATGTCCTTACATTTCATCCAGAGTCATAAACTTCTTAAAAGGATGAACACAAATATTTCGGAAAGTAACAGTTACAGTATAACTAATAATAATAATAAAGTCTTTATTCCAGCCCGGTCACGCGGAGGGTGCAATACGTGACCATCCATATAAAAAAGAAATACATTGATCGAAATATACATGTAGGAAAAATAGAAACAGAGAAAGAAAATTACATTGAAAGCAAATAAACGTTGATTGAAAGAAACATACCTATAAGAAAATAGAAAATATAAACAGATGACAGCGTGGAGATGAAGAATGCGTTGTGTCGGAAAAACCTATGCTATTACGGTTTAACAAAAAGCATCAAATCCCTGTTGTGAGCTGCAGCATCTCAGTCTCAGTGGTATATCCTTGTCAGCCTCAGCATTTAGATAAGCCTTGTAACTCCTGCCACCTTTCTTTGAAGCTAGGAAGCTAGTCCGGTCGATAGCTCAGGTGGTAGTGCTTGCATTCCATGCCGAAAGCTCGGGTTCGAATCCCACCGAGGGTGTCAGAAATGATTTCCCGTTTCGGTGTTTACTTCAAACCCTAAAATAAAATACCGGCAAGGTTTACTCAGCCTTCACAAGAAATGAGTACCAGCACTCTCGGGAGCTGGGAAACCTCCACTTCAACTGAAGTGGTTGGCATGTAAGGCCGGCCCCCTTACCTGTAAAAATAAATAGGTTCAACTCGCCACATGCGACCCCTACGGGGATAACGCGGCAAGAAGTTACACTATATGTGTAGCTTAGTTGCGTTTGCGTTTTGCGTTTAGGGTGGTATTGGCAAAAGTGAACCAAGTTTTGCAGCATGGGGAGTTTACCTTAATTAAGGAAATAAATAACTTAAGTAAAATATTTAATACAGTATAGTCGTACACAGTTATGTGTGTACACGCGTACCTATTAGGAAATAATAATATTTTGTAACTTGGTGGAAGCAATACTTCCGCCGGAACAGGTGTATTATGCTCGCTTCAACATGCTGAACACAGTGCGCGGGGTTCTGATACAAACGAGGCTAAATCTACAACAAAACACATTTAAAGTAAACTTTGAAACATATTCAACATTTCCATTTGCTGGGCCGTCTAATCTAATCTAATCTGAGTTCTACAATAATCTATAATCTAAGTTGCAAAGATATATTAACATTTAAAGCTCATATCAAATGCGTGCCCCAAACAAACACGTGTAGTTAATAATAATAATCTAAGTTGCAAGGATATATTCATTCAAAGCTCTCAGATGTTTGCCCACAAACAAACACGTGTAGTTCGCGCTTACAAATGCTGAATGTGTACTTACAAATAACATCAAAACCTCAAATGAACATAAACCCTACAACTTTTGCCGAGCTTGCTTGAAACAGATATTATTGGGTAATTATTAATTAATAATTCATTAAAATAAACAATAATGAATTATTAATTTATGATATTAATACCTGTTTCTGGCCAGGCAGAATAGGTTATTAAATTGCATTCTATAATCTATAATCTAAGTTGCAAGGATATATTCATTCAAAGCTCTCAGATGTATGCCCACAAACAAACACGTGTATTTCGCGCTTACAAATGCTGATTGTGTACTTACAAATAAAATCCAAACCTCAAATGAACATAAGCCCTGCAACTCTTGCCGACATTCCCTGAAACAGGGGTGACATTGGCAAAGTGAACCATTTTTTACAGTATGGGTGGTCAGCCTCATACCAACCTATAAGTTAAGGAATTCATTTCTCTCCACAAATCTATTTTTTTAGTAATTAATTAAAAAAACACTTGTCGATTTTGGATTAGGGTGTTTTTGAAATGCATCAACGCCCATAATATGCGTATTTTGAATTAAAATATTTGTGATGTTTTTTCACGGCTACTTGTGATAATGTGACGAATTTCTTTATTTAATTGTCGATTTGATACCGAAAATAGTTTTAAAAAAAAACAGGCCCGCCTTCGTGTTAAATGGAATGTCCTGTATTTTATTTTTATATAAGGCACCGCTTTTTCTAATGAAGGCAGCACGAGTTGCAGAGATAACTTTCATTTTATCTTGGACCATAGGTTTAAACGAACCTCGAAATATTTTTTCTGATCTTAGTTTTTGAACTTTTAAATATTGATTATTATTTGTGAATTATGTTCCTTAACTTAAAGGTTGGTATGCGGCTAACCACCCATTCTGTAGAAAATGGCTCACTTTGCCAGTGTCACTCCTGTTTCAGGGAAGATCGACAAGAGTTGCAGGGTGTATATCGACGGTTAAAAGGCAGTAGGGCATAAGCGACATAAACTAAATTGTTCAGGAGGGCAGTTTAAAGTTTGCAGAAAAATAGCATAACTTTTTTATTTTTTATCATATCGTTAAAATCAAAAAAGCTGTATAATTAAAAACGAAAGGCAATTATTGGCATTCCTATTAATGTGGTTTTACGATGTTCTACGATTATTTTATGTCACAAGTACCTTTAGGACAAAAAAGACTAAAATCTTGTCGCTTATACAAAAACGAAAATATTATATTCGAAAACGCAGTTGTTTGCTTGGGCATAAACAACACAAAAATCATCGTAGAGCCATGGGAGTAAGCGCATTAGAAAGAGCGGAAAATTTCAAGTAGGATAGGTACCATTCATAACTCATTTTTGACCAAAATGTCGCTTATTACTGCCTTTTAACCGTCGATATGTTCATTTGAGATTTAGATTTTTATGTCGTAGGTTCGCATGCGGCATGTGCAAGCGCGAACTTATACGTATCTGCTTGTGAGAATACTTCTCTGCAACTTAGATTAGATTAGATAAGATTAGTATTGAAGGTGCAAATCGGTAATATACCTATGTTACCCTATGTATGAAAAGACAAATCAGCTGTTCACTTGCGGCCATTTTGGATTGACCAGGTCTTCATACAAAGATTACCGATATTCGGTAGGTAAGAATTACCGAAGTGATGAGACTTCCAGCTTTATATTCCGTGATCTGTGCTTCCAGCCTAGGAACAAGCAGAGGAATTCCAAAAAAAACTACCTTCACCCCTGGCAACAATAAAATCATCTACTCGATTAGGAAATTATAAGTACTCAATCAAAAAGGAAGTTTATCACACAATACGTGTTATTTACTCGTGATAGGAAGTGGGTAGAGTATTTTTGGTATAACGGACATGCGTTGTTTGTAGTGTAAACTGTATGGTAGAGTGCGATCGCATTGTGTTGGTGTATCCATGGTGAATTAAGAGACAAAGCGCCAACGGATGTTGCGTGGACTGTACAAAAAAAAATACGTACGTATTGACTCCTCCGGTCAATGCCACTAAGGGTAAAGCTTGCAGTTTCTAAGCGTGTGGCCAGGGCTTGAATCTGAGTAGATGTAAGATACCATTGAGTAATAAAATAGAGAAGCAGAATAGTTTGTTATCGGTCGATTAGAAGGATAGCCTCATACAAGGTTTACAATCGAAATTCAAAAATGGTTCCATTTCTGACAATGCGCATGCGCACATTTTCATTTCAACACGGTTACCCGTTGCGTAATGACCATTACGCCACGGGCTGTGGAAATGAATAGCATTGTGATTCTGTTAGCCGTTTTGTATTTAGTAAATTACCAAATGGGAGAAAAAACACTAACTTACTGCATTGATACATACTATCTACCACATTTGTCTCAGCCCTGTCAAACGTTGCAGTTGTGTAGTCATACAAAACATGTTTTTATGCGTCAAATTGTATGTTTTCTTGCTTTCTCCATTTTGTGTTAGGACACCCAATAACAACACATGCCATAATGTCTTAAAATAATGCATTTTTCTTTTTAAAATTCGTCAATTTTATCGAGCACAAGATTTATACCGCATGTGTCTATGTTTGGAATGCTCCGGGCATAGTACGCACGCGGCAATGCTGCCACCTTTCTAAAAATATTTTTACATTCGCTCGAGTTTTTTTATACACATGGAAATGCAACTGTGAAGTTCTTTGTTCTCTTTCTTACTAATGACCATTTTCGTAAGTAGGTTGAAACTTATATTTAATGTCTATTTTCGTTGAAATAATTTCTAGTCCACAGATATCATAAGTGAACCAAACCTATCGTTGCGAATGTGTAATTGTGGGTCTATGTGAGTTGGTGTAAGTTATGTCACAGACAACTCGTATGTACAGGTTAGTTCCTGGACTAATAGGTTAATATGAGGCTGACTGCCACGCTGTTAGAGCTTGGTTCACTTTTCAATGCCACCCTGGTTTCAGGGAAAGGCTGTGGGAGTTGCAACTCCTTCATGAATGAAAATTAACATCAACCTTGCAAGGTTGATGTTCATGTGAGGTTGTTTTTTTTCTTGTGAGTACGCATGCAGCATCTCCATGTTTAAACGTGAACTTACACGTGTCTGCCTGCGGGCTTGCATTAAATACAAGCCTTAAAATGTCAGTAGGTATATCTTTGTAACTTATATGATAGATGATAGAGTGTAATAAATTAATTATTAGAGAAAACTTTTTATACATTGCTTCATTAGGTACCCATACGTAAATTTCTAACAGGAATGGTAATTCCTTGACTTATAGGTTGGTATGAGGCTGACCACCCATACTGTAAAAAATGGTTCACTTTGCCAATGTCACCCCTGTTTCAGGGAAGGTCGGCAAAAGTTGTGGGGCTTATGTTCATTTGAGGTTTGGATTTTATTTGTAAGTACACATTCAGCATTTGTAAGCGCGAACTACACTTGTTGGTTTGTGGGCATACATCTGAGAGCTTTAAATGAATATATCCTTGCAACTTAGATTATAGATTATAGATTATAGTATCACTTTTTTGGCGCCTTTGCTAGAACGCCTTTTCTAACAATTAATGTCAGTCATTCTCTTAAACTTTGTGAAATTATCTCCCCTAGCCTGTTAGAAGGCTCCGAGTTTCATTGTCTGGCGCAAAAGTTGCAAAAGCTGCATGCTATTGGTAAAACACAGGGCAGGATTGACCAACTAACATAATATTATGATTTTATTTGTGTTCTTTTAATCAAACTGTAATTAATTATTGATCAAGATTTATTTAACACAACGTCGGTTACAGAGTACTGATTAAATTTTCTAGCTGTTGACTTATCGACTTCACGGCTCAATGTTTCAAACGACACTGCTTCCCACATGATTGCGGTTCAAATATATACCACCCATATGGACGCCTTTCGCGCAATCCAGACCCTTCTATAGTGAACCGCTCCACACACATCTACAGCGTTCGACACTATTCTAGTAACACACTAATAAACTACGCACAAACTCACAGTAGACTATGCCAGAGGTGGACACACACACAAACACAAGCAAACCCCACGAAATCATACGTTCGTAACAATAATAATAATAAAAGTTTACAAGAGCCATGAAACTGTTTTTTTCTCCTGCCCCTTGACTTATAGGTTAGTATTAGGCTGACCACCCACGCTGTAAGATAATTTTTCAGGGAAGGTCGGCAAAAGTTGCAGAGCTTATGTTCAACTGGGGTTTGGATTTTAATTTATAAGTACACATGCATCATTTGTAAGTGCGAGCTTACACGTGTTTGTGGGCATGCATTTGATATGAGCTTGGAATGTTTTAAAATGTATCCTTGCAACTTTGATTGTAGATTCTATAAATTGGTGGCCAGCCTCACACTAATCTAATCTAATCTTGGTTCACTTTGCCAGTATTACCCCTGTTTCATGGAAGGTCGGCAAAAGTTAGGGTGTATGTTCATTTGAGGCTTGGATTTTAATTTGTTAGTACACACTACACATGCAGCATTTGTAAGTGCGAACTTACACGTGTCTGTTTATGGGCATGCATTTAATATGAATTTGGAATGGTGAACATATCTTTGAAGCTTAGATTATAGATTATAATCGATAAATAAAATTAAATGAAACTGAATTCGTCCCTGCACTTTAAGGCTTCGCCGAATTCATTAGGGCGGTCGAATTTAAGAAGGATAATTAAATTGAATTAACTAAACTTCTTAGAGTTGGTATCTATTCTTACACCTAAATTAATTACCATTTTACAAGAGATTTCAAATAATTGAATTATCACTGATGCCGATGCCACCCCTGTTTCAGGACGGTTTTTTTTTCAAACAGTTGTATTTATAAACGAATAAAACATATATTACAAAATATCAAAGCAAAAAACCAAAGAAGAATAAATAAAAATTTCATTAAAAATAAGTCAAGTATAAAATTGAAAAAATATATCGATTTTTACAACAACAAAAAGAAACAAAACAGATAATTAAACAAAAGCGGTACGAGTTGCAAGATTTATGTTTATGTGAGGTTTGCTTATGTTTTTTTAAGCGCATATTATGCAACATATGTAAGCGCGAACTTACACTTGTATTTCTGTTGACGTGCATTGGGTGTTTAGTCTCAAATGTCAGCATATCTTGCAACTTAGATTATAGATAGTAAAATTGGATACATTTTATTTATAAATTCTTGCTTATCCGAGCCTTTGTTATTTAGGGGTATCCTGTATTCCCAAAAGAGTAGACCGGCTTTTACCGAACAATCGAGATGTATCAGATACTGTATCAGTTGGGAATCAGCGGTGGTACTTATTGTAGTGAAGCTAATAATCCATATTGATACACCCTAATACGACTATATAAAAATTTCAGACTCAGAATTGAATGTTTTTCGACGCCATTTGTGTGTATTTTTGTTCTATAAATAAAAGAACAAAAGTTTTAATACTTATACTCAAATTTAACTATTTCTAATCTAATCTAAGTTGCAAAGATATGCGATTTTGGGGATTCACATTAATAATAATAATAATAATAATAAACTTTATTGTACACCACAAATAAATTACATTAAAATTATAAACAAAAGAGACATATGTACAATGGGCGGTCTTATCGCACATGGCGATATCTTACAGACAACCTTAGGATGGACAAGATCTGCAAGCACAATGGTATGGGTAGTCATTATACATTATATGCATTTTCACAAGCAAGCACGTATAAATTCGCGTTCGTATATGCCGCATGTGAAACTACAACATAAAAACCCCAATCTCAAATCAACATACACCCTGCAACTCTTGCCGACCTTCCCTGGAACAGGGGTGACATTGGCAAAGTGAACCATTTTCTACAGCATTGTTGGTCAGCCACATACCACACATGTTGTAGAAAATGGTTCACTTTACCAATGACACCCCTTTTTCAGGGAAGGTCGACAAGAGTTTACCTACAGGGTGTATGTTCATTTGAGATTTGGGATTTTTCTACTCGCAGGAAATATTAAAGTCGTTGTTTTTAACATGCCACAACCCAACCTTCTTGGTCCGAGGTCGGTACCACAGAGAGAGAGCTTACATACAAAAATGATAGACGACACAGAAAACGTCTCCTTTTCTTTTTACTTGTTATAGCTATTAGAATTGTCAAGCTAATTCAGACCAGATGTAAAAATTGGTTCACTTTTGCCTATGCCACCCCGGTTTCAGGGAAAGGTGGCAGAAGTTGCAAGGTTTTTGTTATTTGTATCCACACATGCAGAATGTGTAGGCGCGAACCTACATGTGCCTGTCTGCGGGCATGCATTTAATATGAGCCATTAATGTTAACATATCTTCGCAGATTAGATTATAGATCCAAAATTTCCGTCTCTGATTTTATACTACACGCTTTTCCCTAGTATTAGAATGGCGTCATTCTATAACCCACCCCGTCTCATCGGGTGATCGGCCTCCCCCTCCTGGCTGCACCCTCCCCCCCCCCCCAACCATCTCTCTATTGTGCTCTCTCTGCGGCTAATGTATGGATATAAACTCTGATAGTTTGCATTTTTATTCGGCTATTTTGTCCGATCCCGGAAATAGCCGATGTAGACTGCCGAAGCAGGGTTTTTTGAAAAAAGCCGGTATTCAAAGTTTTACCGGGATCCTAAAATGTTGGCAATAGTCCGGTCGATAGCTCAGCTGGTAAAGTGCTTGCATTCCATGCCGTGAGCTCGGGTTCGCATCCCAACGAGAGTGTCAGAAATGATTTCACGTTTCAGTGTTTATTTCAAACCCCGAAATAAAATACCGGCAATGTTTACTCAGCAGGTTGCTCAGCAAGTTGCAGGGTAAATGTTAATTTGAGGCTTAGATTTTAATTTGTAAGTACACAATTGGAATTATTAAGCGCGACCTACACGTGTTTGTTTGTGGGCATGCATTTGATATGAGCTTTATATATTTATATATCTTTGCAAGTTAGATTACAGATAGATTGTGTTCTTCCTTAAAAAAGTTTGATAGTAAAAAAATATGAGCGATGGGAACGACATGAATGAAAAATAAAGAGTGAAAATAAGAGAAGAGCTTAGGTATATGAACAAGATGAAATGCAAAAAAAATGTAAGCCTACAGAAATATGGATAATACTATTTATATTTTCAAAAATGCTCTTCGCCAGGTTGAAAAATTCATGAAACCTTTACCAAAGACCGGTTGCTAAAGGTCCATCCAGCCTCACAGCAACTGGATCTTGCTTGAATATTGACGCTTCGTAGCGACGATCAAGCTCGTAAACACCTCTGCGGCACTACAACAAGTGTCATTGTTTCCTACTATTCTTATACATTTTAGTCGTCGCGTCGGCTGAGCCTACAATTTGACAAACTAATGATGGGCTGAAAGTCTCATCACCACTGTCATTCTTGCCTACCGAATTTTGGTAATATTTGTATGTAGGCTAATCAGCTGTTTACTTGCGGCCATCTTGGATTGATAGGTCTTCATACAAATGCATCATTAGTTTGTCAAAGTGTGGGCTCAAAGGGGGACTAAAATGTCTATGAATAGCACCGCCAGAGTTTCGGAAATCTAGGGGGTCCTCCGCGCGGGATTTAAAAAAATTTAAGTTTTACTTTCCCGGTATTCGTTTCACCGGGGACTAAGCCGTCGACCGCAGGGCTGCCTCTAAAGCCGGTAATCTCCCCCACTGGCCACTAGTACAGAGCGCCGCAGTATATTTCGCGGCGTCCCCATTCATCTCCCGCGCTCATCTTTTATTAATCCGGTATTAACATTTTTATCGATCACGCTCGGAGGGGAGGCCGCCACCCCTAATGGAAAAGGCGTAACGACTAATCCTGTCAACAGTTTTTCCAAATATTCTGAATCAACTTTGTCTGCCTTCGCATTGTGAAAGAACGCAAAAAAATACAACTATCTATGGTATGAGGCTGACCACCCATACTGTAAAAAATGGTTCACTTTGCCAATGTCACCCCTGTTTCAGGGAATGTCGGCAGGAGTTGCAGGGCTTATGTTCATTTGAGTTTGGATTTTATTTGTAAGTACACATTCAGCATTTGTAAGCGCGAACTACACGTGTTTGTTTGTGGGCATACATCTGAGAGCTTTAAATGAATATATGCTTGCAACTTAGATTATAGATTATAGATTATAGATCTAAATCTAAATCTAAGCTGCAAAGATATGTATCATTTGAGATTCATATTAAATGCATTCCCACAAGCAGACCTGCATAATTTCACGCTTACATATGCCGCATGTGGACCTACAATATAAAAAACCCAATCTCAAATGAACATAAGCCCTGCAACCCTTGCCGACCTTCCCTGAAGCAGGGGTGACATTGGCAAAGTGAACCATTTTTTACAGTATGGGTGGTCAGCCGCATACCAACCTATCAGTCAAGGAATGGCTACTATAATAATAATATTAGGATGATTTATTTGGTAAGCGCTGATTTTGTGTGTAACAAACCTCAAAAGCCCTCTACGAGCTTGGTCGTCGCTGTAGAAAGCGCCAATTCTCATGCAAGACCCAGTCTTTGTAAGGTTGGATGGACCTTTCAGTGACCGGTCTTTGGTAAAGGTTTATGAATTTTTCAACCCAGCGAAGAGCACATTTGGAAATATAAATGGTATATTTTTGTGCTCCGCTGGGATCCGAATCCACAACCTTCCATTTACGAGTCCGAAGTGTTGCCACTGGACTACGGACCGGTCCAAGATGTCAACAACACGCGGTGTACCTAGCGGTCACCCATCCAAGTAGCATTCGCGCCCAATGTTGCTTAACTTCAGTGATCTGATGAGAACCGGTGCTTTCAACATTGTATTGTCGTTGACAAAAAAGCATTGAGAAAGAACGCAAAAAAAAACGATGATACACATATAGTGTAACATCTTGCCGCGTTATGCCCGAAGGAGTCGCATATGGTGAGTTGAATCTATTTATTTTTACAGGTAATGGGGCGAGCCTTACGCCAAACACTTCATTTGAAGTGGAGGTCATTTCTTGTGAAGGCTGAGTAAACCATGACGGTATTTTATTTTCGGTTTGAAATAAACACCGAAACGGGAAATAATTTCTGACACCCTCGGTGGGATTCTGGTTGTGAGACTTTTGCACATCCCTTGCACATCCCTCATGTGAACCTACAACATAAAAACCAAATCTCAAATGGACATACACCCTGCAACTCTTGCCGTCCTTCCCTGAAATAGGGGTGACATTGGCAAAGTGAACCATTTTTACAGCATGGGTGGTCAGTCGTATACCAACCTATAAGTCAAGGAACAACCGACAAACGAGGAACGGACCGATTATTTGTTATAATTGCAAAATTTACCCAATTTTGTGCTCACGCAAATAATCAACCATTTATTTTATCCATTCAAACATTATTGCAAAGAAGAACATCAAACACTCTTTCCTCTAATGCGTTGTTATTATGAATGTTTAACAGGGAGTAATTCGTTGTTTTTATTTAGCGTTAGGGGTGGCCAGTGCCAGGTCACGTGGCGTTGATTGCTCTTAGCGCTGAAAGGACCCTTGATAAACGGCACGCGGCCGCACTTTGCCACCCCTGTTTCCCATACTAACTAATACCATGATAGCATTTGGGTTTTGGAAATTAGCAGCGCATTGTGGGTTTCCGAAAAACGTGCTTTTGATGTTTACTCTTAGACATTTTAGTCGTCCGTTGAGCCCACGCTTTTAAAAACTAATGATACCTTGGCTGACCGGTCCGTAGTTCAGTGGTAGCACTTCGGACTCTGAATGGAAATGTTGTGGGTTCGATTCCCGGAGGAGCACAAAAAATATACCATTTATATTTTTAAATTTGCTCTTCGCTATGTTGAAAAATTCATAAAACCTTAACCAATGACCGGTCACCATAGTCCATCCAGCCTTACTTTTTTCCATTGGGTCTTGCTTGAGAATTGGCGCTTTGTAGCGACGACGATCAAGCTTGTAAAAAGGTCGATAGCTCAATTGCTAGAATGCTTGCATTCCATGCCGAGAGCAAGGGTTCGATCTCAAAGGCTTACTCAGTCTTCACAAGAAATGAGAACCAGCCCCCGCGGGAGCTGGGAAACACCCACTCCAACTGAAAGTGGATGGTGTGAGGCCGGCCCCCTTACCTGTAAAAATAAATAGGTCCCGAAGGGCCACATGCGACCCCTTCGGAGATAACGTAGGCAAGAAGTTACACTATATGTGTAGCTTAGTTGCGTTGCTAAGTCTCATAGCCACGGTCATTCTTACCTACCGAATTTTGGTAATATATGTATGAAGACTAATCAGCTGTTCACTTGCGGCCATCTTGGATTGACAGGTCTTTATACAAATACATTATTAGTTTGTCAAAGTGTGGGTTTCAACGGGGGACTAAAATGTCTAAGAATGGATGGAATGGAATGGAAAGAATCTAAGAAATTCACTTTGCCAATGTCACCCCTGTCTCAGGGAAGGACGGCAAGAGTTGCAGGGTGTATGTCCATTTGAGATTTGGGTTTTATGTTGTTGGTTCACATGCGGCATGTGCAAGTGCGAACTTGTACGTGTCTGGTTGTGAAAATGCATGTTATGTGAATCTCCTATGTAACATATCTTTGCAACTTAGTTTAGATTAGATTAGATTAGATTAGATGGCACCGGAAGTGTGTATATTTTTTATTTTTAGAAATCCTGTGCCGGAGTCTCTCTAGATTTCAGAGTCTCTAGGGGTCTGTGACTCTTTTTGTAATGTCGCAGAGGTGTTTACGAGCTTGGTCGTCGCTATAAAGTGCCAATACTCAAGCAAGACCCAGTTGCTGTAAGGCTGGATGGAGCTTTAGTAACCGGTCTTTGTTAAAGGTTTTTATGAATTTTTCAACCCAGCAAAGAGCATATTTAAAAATATCAATTGTATATTTTTGTGCTCCGCCGAGATTCGAACCCACAACCTTCTATTTACGAGTCCGACGTGTTGCCACTGGACTACGGACCGGTTTGTAGATGTTCAACCGTCTCTGTTGCAGTCCAGTGATTAACGCTACAGACTTGTAAAGAGAAGGTCGTGAGCTCGATCTCCGGCGATCCTCCAAAATTTGCGCTTCGATAGCTAAATATGTCTCCAATCGCCACTTGCGACCACTTCGGAAATAACGCAGGCAAGAAGTTACACTTTAAGTGAAGCTTAGTTGCATTTTTTTTAATAGCTGTAAAGCCTCATACTATAAAAACTTGATTAAATTTTGTCAATGCCACTCCGGTTTCCGGGAAAGTGGCAAGAGTTGCAAGGTTCATGTGAGGTTTGGTGTATTTTATAAGTGCTCGCGCAAAATTTGTAAGTCCGAACATACACGGGTCTGCCTGTGGGCGTGCATTAAATATAAGCCTTAAATTTCAATATACTTAAATTGAAGACTACGGGGGAAGAATAAGGAATGTCAAATGCAGAAAATTATGAGTACCTTCATCAAAATTATAAATTTGAAATCATGGCTATTGCCTGTCGCAAAGAACCGGAAATACCGCCATAAACTGTGATAGCGACTGTTGTTGCATTACAAATTTGCAGAGCTTTAGGTACACACAGATGCCACAAGATTTTTCTATTTTTCTTACGAATTTATTTTCTTATTTTTTCTGACATTCCTTGTTTTTCCCCTGCAATCTTCTATTATGGATTCGAGAGATGTAACACCTTCGAAGACAACACAGTTACAAGTTGCGCTATATGTGCAGTTTAAAATCATTATTTTCATGAATGCTTTTGTGAGCGTACATCCCCCATAACGAACAATCCGTTAAAAAGCATGATTGAGATGGCATCTTGCTAAGCGCTTACAAAAGCGCTATCTCCCACACCATCTATGCGATGCCCAGGCTCGCGATAAGCATCTGTTTGACGAGCGCTTATACCCCAAAAACCCAAATAAGCACTGCGGCCAAATGGTGAATAAATGATGCGCCCTTATCAGAGGATTCTAATGGATTAATCTGCAATATCCAGCGTGAGGCTCCTGTTTCTGTTCGTTTGTGGTGCAGGTTATATATCGCACGCTTAATAATAAAGAGCAATAATTAAAAAAATAAGAATGTTGGGAAATCACGTTTGAAGTTCAGACAACCAGTACTTGCATGGGATGAAAAAGACTTCCGATGTTTTATCTCGGTCATATTCGTCCAAATTGAACGGCTGTCGCATTCTACCTATTCTTCTCGTATTGTTATTGCGTTTTATTACAGAATCTCGATTTTCCCAATTTTTGAGTTATCGCTCTTTATGATTAAGCGTGCGATATATAATCTATAATCTAAATTGCCAAGCCATCAGCTCATATCAAATGCATGTCTACAAACAGACACGTGTAAGTTCGCGCTTACAAATTCTGAATTTGTACTTACAAATTAAAATCCAGATACAGATACACCCTGTCACTCTTTCCGACCTTCTCTGAAACAGGGGTGACATTGGAAAAGTGATCCAATTTAACAGTATGAGTGGTCAGCTGCATACCAACCTATAAGTCAAGAAAATCAAGGACCTCTGTCAGGATAAATCGGCTATTTTCGTTAGTTGCTTTCCGTTGAAGCGCTATTCTGCTAAATTCATTACACTTTGGATATCCATACAAGTCGGAGATTGCTAGCGCTTGCGAAAGAACTCCATAGAGTGCATCTTATTTTTGGACACGAATCGCCAGCTCGTCGCCTTAAGGTCGTAAGGAATTTAGCAGAATAGCGCTTCTGAGCTCAAGACCTTCCGATTTTGAGTCCGTAGCGTTAACCACTAGACTACAGGCTGTTCTGATGATTGCCATGATACAACACTTGCTTTCCATTGTAGCTTTGTTCCGCCACGTCCAAACAGAAGCTGCTAATGACGGCGGTATGTTTTTTTATCAACCCGCAGACCGACAAAAGGCATAGAGAGAGATAATCGTGCCTTTTGTATTGCTACTCCCCAAGTATAGAACAGAAAACTTAACGTGTAAACGCAACCAAGGCGTTTAAGATGGCCACATACAATAAATATGATTTTCTTAAATATGTTTCTTTATTTTTTCATGTTCTTAGTATTAGAGGACCGGTCCGTAGTTCAGTGGTAACACTTCGGACTCTGAATGGAAGGTTGTGGGCTTGAATTCCGGCGGAGCACAAAAAAAAACATTTCTATTTTCAAATTTGCTCTTCGCTCGGTTGAAAAATTCATAAACCTTTACCAATGACCGGTCATCAAAGGTCCATCCAGCCTTACAGCGACTGGGTCTTACTTGAGAATTGGCGCTTTGTAGCGACGACCAAGCTCGTAAAAAGTCCGGTCGATATCTGCATTCTATGCTGAGAGCAAGGGTTCGATCCCCACCGAAGGTGTCGAAATGATTTCCCGTCTCTTTCCGTTTCCGGACTCGTAAATGGAAGGTTGTGGGTTCGAATCCCGGCGGAGCACAAAAATATACCATTTATATTTCCAAATGTGCTCTCCGCTAGGTTGAAAAATTTATAAACCTTTACCAAAGACCGGCCATCAAAAGGTCCATCCAGCCTTACAGCAACTGGGTCTTGCTTGAGAATTGGCGCAGTCTACAGCGACAAACAAGCTCGCAGCGGGCTCTTGAGGTGTGATACACACAAAAACAGCGCTCACCAAATAAATCAGCATAATTTAATTAATTTAATATGGGGAAGGTGCTATGTTCAGGAGTGGACTAGAATGGCTGATTCAGTAAGTAGAAAGTATAACATACTTATTAAATACAATTTCTTGAAGACAGTTTTTCTTCGTACACCAACTCTTTTATAAAGTAACATAAATCTTAAGAAACATATTAAAAAAAAAAAAAATCTGGGGTAGGTATGTAGCCGTCTTAAGGAAAAAATATATTGAAAAGTGAATTTCTCGCTAGAGGCGCCGCTTAAGAGTCCATATATATTTTAGTAAAACACTATGGTTGAGTTTCAACTAGGTGTGTTATACTTGAGTGAATGGTCCTCATGACTCCTACCGCAGAGGTGTTTAATGATCACCCTGAGTGTGCACAGTGACAGACAGACGTATGTGCAGCTCTCATTGAGAACTGAATAAGAATATTGCAACTTGAAAAAAAACTTGAAAGTTAACAATAGCTAATTACGCGCACTGGCATACAATACTTTTTCTACGACAATGAAATATATGAAAGAAAATTGTGAACCATTAACGATAAACTTTATTGAGAACTTGGATGAAAGTTAGAAATGACGCAGGTTTGTGCGGTTTTTTCAATGTTTTGTTTATGCTTTGGGAGCTTGCATAAAATACTATTTAATTTAGTTATCATCTATAATGAAATGGAAAGAAAATGGAAATAAATGGCGGTTGATCTGTGATGTTGGCGGCTAGGGTTTTTTAAATTAGAATTTGTTTTCTGTTAGTTTTTGATGTCCATATTATGTTATAATTTGTTAATATTAAAAATGTAATGTGTTGTGTATGTTTCCTTGACTTATAGGTTGGTATGCGGCTGACCACCCATGCTGTAGAAAATGGTTCACTTTGCCAATGTCACCCCTGTTTCAGGGAAGGTCGGCAAGAGTTGCAGGGTGTGAGATTCGGGTTTTTATATTATAGGCGTGTTTAAGCGCGAACTTATACGTGCCTGTTTGTGAAAATGCATATAATGTGAATCTCTAATGTAACATATATTTTGCAACTTAGATTAGATTAGATTGGTCAGCTACAGTCAAATTTTAATCTTTTTGTGTTTTTTTAGGATTAAGGCACATTACTGAGTATGCATCCATTTCTCTTGTTTATATAATTGTGTATCTGCATCTATTTTTTCTCTTTAAAAATAAATATAAAAGCTACGATATTCTTCCTTGGCTCCAAGATTTACAATCCTTTAAAGTCAGCCGTCGTCCGCCATATGATTGATTGAGCGCCGTCCATCTTGTATGTGCGAGAGGGAGACGGCTTGATGCACCGCCGCGTGCGATGAAGCGAGACAGCCGTATGTTTGCTTGTTGCTTCCTCACATTCACCACCAGTAGGTATTATAATTAAAATATTTAATTGAAGTTTAATTCGCTCCCGAGTCCGGCCCTGATTGATGGATGTAATACCTAATATCTGCCGCCGGCCCTGCGCAGGTGTCACAACCTGTATCTGTGACATTGTTGGCATTTATTTTATAATAATAATAATATCTATAATCTATCTATAATCTAAGTTGCAAGGATATATTCATTAAAAGTTCTCAAATGCATACCCACAAACAAACACGTGTAGTTAAATGCTGAATGTGTACTTGCAAATAAAATCCAAACCTCAAATGAACATCTAATCTAATCTAATCTAATCTAAGATGCAAAGATATGTTACATTGGAGATTCACATTACATGCATTCCCACAACCAGACACGTACAAGTTCGCGCTTGCACGTGCCTCATGTGAGCCTACAACATAAAAACCAATCTCAAATGGACATACACCCTGCAACTCTTGCCGTCCTTCCCTGTAACAGGGGTGACATTGGCAAAGTGAACCATTTTTACAGCATGGGTGGTCAGCCGCATACCAACCTATAAGTCAAGAAACATAAGCCCTACAAATTTTGCCTACCTTCCCTGACACAGGGGTGACATTGGCAAAGTGAACCATTTTGTACAGTATCGGTGGTCAGCCTCATACCAACCTATAATATAAGGCAAGGAATATCGACGGTTAATCTAAATCTAATCTAAATCTAAGCTGCAAAGATATGTATCATTTGAGATTCATATTAAATGCATTCCCATAAGCAGACATGCATAATTTCGCGCTTACACGCTTACGCGCGACCTACAATATAAAAAACCCAATCTCAAATGAACATAAGCCCTGCAACTCTTGCCGACCTTCCCTGAAACAGGGGTGACATTGGCAAAGTGAACCATTTTTTACAGTATGGGTGGTCAGTCAAGGAATGGGAAGGAAGGAAATTTAATAATAAATAATAATAATATCGAGACCGGTCCGTAGTTCAGTGGTAACACTTCTTCAGACTCTGAATGGAAGGTTGTGGGTTTGAATCCCGGCGGAGCACAAAAAATACACCATTTATATTTTCAAATTTGCTCTTCGCTGGGTTGAAAAATTCATAAACCTGTACCAATGATCGGTCACCAAAGGTCCATCCAGCCTTACAGCAACTGGGTCTTGCTTGAGTATTGGCACTTTGGTAGCAACGACCAAGCTCGTACACCTCTACGGCACTACAACAAGTGTCATAGACCCCTAGAGTCTCTAGAATCTAGGGAGTCTCCCGCAAAGGATTTTTTAAAAAAATAAATAAATAAATCAGCATGTGTAGAAGCGCGAATTTTCACATGCCTCATTGTGAGCGTGCATCAAATATAAATCTCAAATGTTAATACATCCTTGGCCTTAGATTAAAGATGTAGAATGCGATGTAATTATAAGAGTATGCGTATCGGATGCTGGGTTATACGAGATGTTTATACAGATCATCAATCAAAAGCATTGAGAACCGCTGGAATACAATGTGAGAGAAAATGGTGTTCGTTTGTAATTAGATTACGCTGGGCTGATCAAACCTGCGCTTTCTAAACATAGCAATTAATTTACCAAGCAATAAAAAATTCATAGACAGGTTTTAAAGTTTTACTTCGTTGAGTGTGTTCCTTAACTTATAGGTTGTTAAGAGGCTGAAAAACTGTAAAAAATGGTTCACTTTGTCAATGTCGAAATGTTGAAATGGGTGTAAGGAGGCAGACACTCCGTGTTGCGGGTCCGGTGGAGTGGAACAGACTGCCACCCGGAGTGAAGAACTCCAAATCTGTGGGTGTATTTCGCGGAGCACTCAAGACACACCTTTTTAGAAAGTCTTATCCATGATCGAAGAGGGCCCTTGAGGTGTGACACACACAAAAACGGCGCTCTCTTATCATTTGTAATTAAAAATAAATTATCCTGATAAAATAATAATAATGTCACTCCGGTTTCAGGTTAAGGTCGACAAGAGTTGCCGAGCTTGTAACTGTAACTTTTACTCTGTCGCCATTCCGCTAGGGGTGGCCAGAGCCTCTGCAGACCTGCCCCCATTTTTTCCTATCCTTACATACATCTTTCAATTCGTTCATATCCATCGCCTTTTTCATGCATTTTCTTCGTTTACGCTCACTTTATATATCCCATTCTTTCACAATACCCTCAATCTGATCACTCCATACTTTTCTCGGTCGTCCCTTCCCTCTTTTTCCTTTCACACTTTCTTAGTATATATACTTTGTCAGTCTATCATCATTCATTCTTTCCACATACCCAAACCATCTCATCACATTATTTTGTACCTTAACTTTCACATCCTCTTTCAAATTACTTATTTTAATTTAAGATTGGATTTCATATTTAAGTTTAGAAGAAATTATACGTGTCTGCTTGAAGGAATGCACTTAAAATAAATCTTAAATTTAATTTATCTTTGCAACTTAGTTTGTATATATATTTTTTTATTTTTTTATTTATTAGGTTATAGATTACATTATAGAGCCACAGCAATGCGTGGCAGGGTACCTACAGCTAGTTTTAAATGAAAAGAAATGAAACTTTGAGGATCTCTGATAGAAGATAATACTTTCCGACGCCTAGTTCATTTAATCGAGAGAAATAGGATGTGTATATTTGAAGAGCATATTTGAAAATATAAATGGTATTTCTGTTGTGTTCCGCCGTGAATCGAACCCACAACCTTGGGTGGGTTCGATTCCCGGTGGACTAGACCGGTAACTAAAGGTCTATCCAGCCTTACAGCAACTGGGTCTTGCTTGAGTATTGGCGCTTTGTAGCGACGACCAAGCTCGTAAACACCTCTGCGGCACTACAACGAGTGTCATACACCCCTAGAGTTTCTGAAATCAAGGGAGTCTCCCGCACAGGTTTTTTTTAAAAAGAAAGCATCTCATCACATGATTTTGTATGTTTCCTTTCTTATTGTTCAGGATTCGGGCAGTCGCTGCTTTTGGATTGGGCTTCAATGAAAGAAATGCTTCTCGCTTGATACGTAGCACTTTATTACAGAAAAGTTACAGACTTTTTATTCACTCTACTCGAGAGGAATTTAGCAAGAAGAATGATGACTTCACTAGTCAGAATATGACACGAATAGGGAACATGTCATTAGAAGAACCTTTCCTTATAAAGCACATAATTTTAACCTACACAAACTTGAAACAAAACTGCTTGGTTTCGACCACATGGTTTCGACGAATCAAAATGTCAATCAGTTAGATATTTCTTCTTCTTCTTTTTCTTTGTGGCGGATTCCCGCATTCGGCAGGGGATCAGTTAGATATCGATACGTCAGACTCTATCAAAGTTGTGGTTGAGTAACTCAAATTCCCATATTATTTAATTTATATTTTGTATTGTTTGTGTATTAACACTGTGAAAATTCATACTGTTATAGTTTAAAAATTTTTGAGGAATTCAAAAACACTGTTTATTTTCACATGAATATATTTACAAAGATTACAATCTTTAGAGTAAGTTACTAACGTTTTCGACCTAGAAGGTCATCATCAGGTATGATTATTGATTACAGAAAAGAAATTTTATTGTATGAAATTTAGTCATTTTATTTAATTTATTTTACCTACCATTTTTTAAATTTCCCTGCATACATTTAAATTCCCCCATATCCATTATTTTATTATTGAGTTATTTAAAAACAACTTGACACTGGCGCTCCTGCTGAATGCGGGAATCCGCCACAAAGAAAAAGAAGAAGAAGAGTTATTTAAATGTTTGTGTCAATATATTGTTTTTTACAATAAAAAATCCTAACACTTATCCTCTTTGAACTTGTATTTCTCGTTCACATCTTCAATCCCTTTTTCTTTTTACGCGATGGCCGCGTATTTACACAATATCTCATACTCGCAGTACATGACTCACTGTAGTAGGAGTGACACGAAGAAAACCCTCCGAATCAACTGACCAATGGCTGCTCTAGTTCAAAATACCTACTGCCTAAAAAAAAATAATGTTCAAGCGTAACAATTGGCGTTTTATAAAAAAATGTATGTAATCTTAAACGCTTCGTAGAGGCGCCCTTCGGTATTCCATACATATTTTTGTTAACGTCATGGTAAAGTTTTAAACTTAGCACAGTGTAATTACACCAATACCAGTTTATACGGGTTAACCTATAAATATATACTTCTACGAGTAAAATTTTATCTTTGGTACTTTAAGTTCACTAGAGCAGTATCTTTTAAAATAACTTGCCTTTTTTGTTTTTCCTGAAGAGGTAGCATTGGGTCTTTTTATTTTGTATTTTGTCGTTAAGACAGGCAAAGTTTTAAAATATTTATCATTATTTAAAAACTTTTTTTTTTTTTTTTAAATAAGTGTGTCATGTGAAAACCAAGTTTAGAGCAGCGGCTGGGAGCTTGTGTTAGATTTTACACATTTACAGATTTTCGTTCCTGTAGAAGTAGTAAATTTACTTTAATTTTTATCTTTAAGACAAGTAAAAGTTAAAGAAGTTTTACGTTTGAATAAAAAATAATCGTGTCATGTGAAAACCAAGATTCGAGTAGCGGCTGGGAGCTTGTACTGACACATTTATACCTTTTTCTGTTCCCATTTGGTAGGTACATACTTGAAAGACACATACCCAAGTCTCTACAGGACATAAACACTTTAACTCTCGCCATTCTTCTGCGAAACATGGGTGACTTTGGCCAGGTGAACCAATTTTTGCAGTATACGTGATCAGCCTCACAAATCAAGGATCTATGATTCTAATATAATCTGCTATCTATGTTCTCGCCCCAATTTGATCCTGTTTTATTCGAACCCAATGGCAATCGCTTTTTTGCTTCAGTGTCTCTAAACAACACCAACACAACACAACGCAGCTAACAGCCCTGCTACAAATAATCAGGACATCGATTGCCGCATCAGCAAAACCCACACCTCTGAGGCTCTAAAACAAGTTTCATACGGTGCTATTCTTAGACATTTTAGTCGTCCGTTGAGCCCACGATTTGACAAACTAATGATGCATTTGTATGAAGACCCGTCAATCCAAGATGGCCGTAAGTGAACAGCTGATTAGTCTTCACACAAATATTACCTAAGTAATCGGTAGGTAAGAATGACCGTGGTGATGAGGCTTCCAGCCCAGGTATCATTAGTTTGTCAAAGCGTGGGCTAAACGGATGACCAAAATGTCTAAGAATAGCACTGATGGACTTCAAGATTCTTTGAAATCTAGGAAGGAGTCTCCCACAAAAGATTCTTAAATTAATAGATATACATAAATTTTAGTAGATGAAAACAACCAATAGAAAAGACTTGATTTTTGATCAAAAAAGTACACTAGTTTAAATCGCAATGAAACAATTGAATCTATTTTTTCAGATACGTCACGATTCGTTCGGAGGTGCGTCCTCGCAGTTGAATAATATTTTATACCCTCAGTTCATTCATCATACTCGCTGGACGGGCTCAGGCCTGTCCCAACTCGATTATTGCGACCGTTCACTTTTAATTCGCCGTCATTTGTTATAACCAAGACAAAAAACAGCATTTTTTCTGTGCCCTTACATATATTTTCATACATACATATTATGCAGCTAAGCCGTGAATGTATATTCAATGGAGGGGCTGTGAATGTCATTTAGTACCAATCGACATGATGCAACGTCTTTGACACCATTCATTGTTTATAATGCTGTCTCGCTCAAGACATATTATGAAATGCTTTTCTCATTTTCTTTGTAACCAACGTGTCTCTACTCCGTCTTCAATCTATTAACACATCACCATGGAAACCATGAAATCACCATGGCAACGGTATTTGTTACTAGTGTTGCTGAAAGTATGAAAATATCTGATAAATTCCGAATTCAAAAATGTTCCGGCCTCGTCGTGTACGGGATGATTTTCACAAGTATCTATTACCACAAGCATACAAGTTACATACTTGAATAAGGAAGTACCTACATAATTGAACATCACTGGTTCTAAGAATGCCTGTCCCTTTTGCGAGCAAAGTAGTTCGACAAATGAAAAACAATTTTTATGAACGTAATCATACAAAGAAGAGCAAAATATTTTAAGTGAAATATTATTCGACATTTTATACAACATTTATTTTCTTTTGTTGGCACGTTTAGAAAATATCCAGTTTGGCATTTATATGGATTTTTTTTCAATTAGGTAACACACTTGTTGACAGTTGGAAGGTTACCGATAGACTGAATTTGGAGTTTTCTATGATGAGTGGGTTAGCGCATTTCTAATTCTCAAAGGATTGATTTCTTAGCCCATCCAGTTCTTATATAGGTATCGATGCTTACAAATATTTTCATACATACATATTATGTAGGTAAGCTACTAAATATTTTTAAAAATATATGAGTTGTGTTTGTCATAGCCCGGTAGAGCAATTTCCAAAATATATTGTATGGTTCACTATTGCCATGTCACTCCTATTTCAGAGAAGAGTGGCAAAAGTTGCAGATCCCGTTGTGTTCATTCGTGGTGCACGCGTCTACTTATGGATGTGAATTTAATATGAATCTGAAATGTTGATGTTTACCTACTTTTTTCGTTGTGAAGGCTTGGTAAACCTTGACCGATCTATAATCTAAGTTGCAAAGATATATTTTATTTAAGATTCATATTTAATGCATTCCCCTAAGGAAAAACGTATAGGTTCGCGCTTACACATGCAGCATGTGGATTTACAACCTAAAAACCCAATCTCAAATGAGCAAAAGCCCTGCGACTCTCGCTGGTCTAAAAATGGTTCAGATGTAGGAATAAGAACGGATAGTAGAGAAGAGAGGAATCCTGGGCAAAAGTGGAAAGGACTACAACTCGCAGAAATCAAACTCGATGTATTTGCAACACGCCATCTATTTGGCTCACTGCCGCAAACACATGTTGACAGGTTGATGGTCAAAGCACAAGAGAAAGTTTTAAAACTAAAAAAATGACGTCAGACAAGTCTTCTTCCTCTTTTAACTTTTTAGTTGTTAGACAAAATGATATTAGACGTCAAAATCGTCTTCTTCTTCTTTTAATATTATTTATCATATTAAATTCAGACCACTTGCCGTGTGAGGTTTTGGCGCTCATTAAAAAAATACTCATGAGCATGTGCAAGCGTGAGCTTACATGCAATGCTGGTGAACACAAATTACAAATGAATCCGAAAAACTAATATACTCGTGCAATTTAGATTATGGATCATGGACAAAAGGACGAAAGAGCTATCTAATAATAATCAACCGGTCCGTAGTCTAGTGGTTAACACTTCTGATTCGTTAATGGAAGGTTGTGGGTTCGAATCCCGACGGAGCATAAAAAAAATATCATATTATATTTTTAAATGTGCTCTTTGCTGGGTGAAAAATCCACCTTTATCAAAGACCGGTCACTAAAGTTCCATCCAGCCTTACAGCAACTGGGTCTTGCTTGAATATTGGCGCTTTGTAGTGACGAACCAAGCTCGTAAACACCTCTGCGGCACTACAACTAATTTCATAGACCCCCACAGTGCTATTCTTAGACATTTTAGTCGTCGGTTAAGCCTACGCTTTGACAAACTAATGATGCCTGGGCTGAAAATCTTATCACCACGGTCATTCTTACCTACCGAATTTTGGTAATATTTCTATGAACACAAATCAGCTGTTCACTTGCGGCCATCTTGGATTGACAGGTCTTCATACAAATGCGTCATTAGTTTGTCAAAGCGTGGACTCAACTGACGACTAAAATGTCAAAGAATAGCACCGCTAGAGTCTCTTAAATCTAGGGAGTCTCCTGCACAGGATTTAAAAAAAAAAACTACGCCGTCGACCATGATGGAAATCGTATTTTGTTCTTAACTAAAAACAATAAAAAAACAAATGAGTTCGTTAATCGTTCTTAATTTTGATTAACTCGGTTCATAATTCAAGAAAAGAGCGCCGCGCTCTGAAAAATGTCTTCATTTTCTCAAATTTAATAATCACCATGATGGTTGCCGCTGCTGCCGAACGCTAATGGTTCCATTTCTACCACGCCGCGCGGCGCTCCTCTTTTCTGTGTAACTTTTTAAACATTTTGTTAATTAAAGACGATGAATATTATCCAGTGGGCAGGCGGCCATGATAGATCGATGTCGGAGGTCAGAGAGGAAGACGAACAAAAAACAATGCACGGAGCCCATTAATCCAAGGTGGGATTGCGGGGCACTGAACGCATTCGTCATCCGTGTTTGGAATAGTGTTTGCTAACTGGTGGTCCGCAGAATATTGGTCAGTTCTCCTCTTCCTTCTTCCTCAGCCTTTTTCAGTCAACTCTATTTCCGTCTATCGGCTGCTGTGTTCAGTCATTCTCTGCCTGCAGTTTTCTTGATGTGGTCCAGCTACCTCAGTTGTCAGTTGGGTTCATTTCTCATAGTCCTGCCTTGCGACGTGACCTACCCAGCGCCACTCGCTGTAATTCGCTGCCTTAGTTCTTGTATTGACAACTGCATGACAAAGTCATATTTGAGAAGATTGGCGTATACGATAAACAAGAACTGGGGGAACGGTATGACATCAGTGACATCAGTGCGTCTACGGATCTCTTGGTTTGGAACCCTGCCTTTGAGACTGATGTCCCAGTATCCTCTTTTCAATGGCATTTTGTTACGTCCTCAGTCTATTGGCGCTATACTGAGTGATTTTTTTCCAATCCATAGGTGGATATTGAAAGAACGCATGACTCAAAGACTTTGAGTTTCAGGTAAACAGGAATTTCGTGTCACTGAGGATTTAGAATAGGTTCGTCAGCGTTTGTGGATAGTTAAAAATGGTTCACGTAGGAAAGGAGTCAGACAGGGATGCGTCCTGTTGCCAATGTTGTTTATCCTTTATTCATAAAAAAAAATGGCACAAGCAAATACTTTACTACTTACTTACACAGCCATCTGTGTCTACTGCTGGATATAGGCCTCCCCCATCTCTCTGCATCCATCTCTGTCTTGCGCTTTCTGAATCCAGTCTCCAGCAATCCTTCTTACATACGAGTATATCACAAAAAAAGTAATCCATGATAAAGATTAGCAAATTAACAACGAAGCAACAACTTAGACAATCCATAATGAGCAAAGCTGCATATTCGTACGGTGCAATTCTTAGACATTTTAGTCCCCCGTTGAGCCCACGCTTTGAAAACCTAATGATGCATTTGTTTGAAGACCTGTTAATCCAAGATGGCCGCAAGTGAACAGTTGATTAGTCTTTATACAAATATTACCAAAATTCGGTTATATTCGGGCATCATTAGTTTGTTAAAGCGTGGGCTCAACCGACGACTAAGATGTCTAAGAATAGCCCCGATAGAGTGTACATAGAGTCCTTCTATTACGGAAATCCCAAGGTCAACATGGTTGATCCAAAACAATGATTATAAGAAGAAAAAAGCTTTAGTAAAAAAAGAACTAGATTGCGTATGGATTAAATAAGTTTATTGGGGATCCAGTTTGGCAAAAACATGCGCAAAGCCTTCAAAGGTAGAAAAATGGAGTCGGTACAAATAAACTGAGACGTCACCTGGCTGGGTTGGTAGGGAAAAAACAAACAATCAGCAATTGGTTGCCAAATACCCTTGTGACCTGGGCTGGAAGTCACTTCGCCACGGTAATGCTTACCTACTGAATATCGGTAATATTTGTATGAAAACTTATCAGCTGTTCACTTGCGGCCATCTTGGATTGACAGGTCTTCACACAAATATTACCGATATTTGGTAGGTAAGAATTAGCGTGGTGATGAGACTTCTAACTAAAAGTAATGAAATTTGGAATTTTGTCCCCAATTGGCAATTGGTTGGATTTTCAATCAAGTTGGATCAAAGTGATCCTTGGTTCACGATAGGTTAGGAACGACTGGTTTGAAAAAAGGACGCCGCCGGGAATTTGAAATTGGAATATTAGAACAAAAAAGGCAATGGCTTTTTTATACCATAAACAATTAGGACTCAACACGGGTAGGTTGTTATTAAAGTTTTATACCTAACCATCATTTTTATTAATCAATCATTTTTCTGCGGAATTACAAAAGGTAAAAAGGAGCTGTCTTAGTTGGTGTGATACAATGTCTGCTTCACTGAAGTGATAAATGTGAGTTCAGATTCCTAGGTTATCAAAACCCTTACAACCTTGAAGAGTACCTCTCGAGGCATGCACTGTGACATCTATTGTAGAATGATACTGTTACATTTTCTGCTGGATTCTCTTTTAATTAATATGCCAGAATTTATTTTTCACAATTTACAATTACTGTTTATAGGTGTTACTTAGCAAATTGCTCTCTTGCGACTCCCTGTCCGAACCATTTTGATCTCTTTTATAATGAACCAGAGAGGTCTTTCTCGCATTTACTAGATCATTCCACCACCAGAACATTAATCACTAGAACGTCATTCCAAGGCACGAATACAATCACATAGACTGCTCCTAGATGGTTCTATATTACGTGCATACTCGTAGATGTGCGTAGTCACTTTGGTTTCATAGTCCATCATTTGATGTATGCGTGTATAAGCGCACGTATTTCAAGTTCGCAACAATACCTATGGTGGATTAGAAACAGGCATACTTTAAAGAAACATTGTAAGATTCATAACAGTAAGCCATATTCCAGCATCTAAAAAAGCTAGTCTATGTGTCCAAAAATCCCATCTGGACTATTGATGATCGGACTCCATTGAAAGTCCATATTGCAGGAGAAGAGTGTGAAAATCTGCCACACTAGGAGGTCCGAGGGTTCAACCTTTTGAAAGAGATGTGAACACCATTAAACAGGGTCCATACCGAGCAAGGCCGTTGCACCCTTCTTGCTCCATAGATGGGGATTAGCTTCATCTCTAGGATGCGTCTGCGGGGTGGAAAACTAGACTGTTTGGCTTAAAGTGGAGGAGTGCCGCATCAAAAGACTCCCTCCCGGCCTGAAAGACATCCACGAAGCCATGCCAAGAGTAATTAAGTCATCGCTCTCTTCATGCATTCATGGTGAGTTGATGATTTTTAGAGCGCCGTTTCGTGATGTAGTCACTCCAAGGGCGCTTGCGCAAACGATGATAATTTTTTTTTTTTTATATTTTCGTTTACTGCACTAGAAATCGAACCTATGACGAGTCCTTAGCGTTGTCCTCTAGACCACGGAACAAGTATATCCTTGATTATATTATCAATAATACATCCTTGCAACTAAGATTGTAGATTTTAGCTTATGGGCAGATTCTAGTCTCATTTCTTCAAAGTAACTTAACCGCCAACTTCCTGAGTAACTTCAAGCACCCTCAAGTACTTTGATAACTCCAAGTTCCTAGCAGGTGCCTTGATAACTTCAGGTACCTAACCAGGCTTGTCTCCGCAAAGGCAGGGTTCATTAGCGCGTACCTGAAGTTCTCATCTAACTACTAGACAAGTTACATCTACCTTAGATTACCCAGCAAACTTATCTTTAACTGTCTCCACGACAAATCAGTCACAGACAACCTGCCCACAGAACAGTTAGTCCAAACGAAATTTCAGTCACAGACATGTTCTCCTTCTTCTGATTCACGTCTTGTATATCCATCCCATCCAGGGATGTGTCACAGGACTCGCATGCAAAACATTATATAGATGCAAGTGGCAGAAAGGACGAAAAGAGTGATAAAATGAAGATCTCATAAAGACAACAGAGCTTGAGGAAGGCCTCTTACACGATGGCCAGATAAAAGAGTTGCTGGTGACTGGATGCAGAGAGCCCAGGACAGAGACGCCTGGAGAGATATGGGGGAGGCCTATGCCCAGCAGTGGACAAGAAGTGGCCGACTAAGTAAGTAAGTGGCAGAAGGCCCTCCTCCCGTGAGGCTAACACTCTCTCCAGTGTAAACAAGACAAGGTGGCTCAGAACACAAGCAAGCAATGATAGCCATAAGTGAAGAAATTTAAAGGCTCGATGATTTTAAATTACACCCTGTTGAGTTTCTAATTTAATCTAATCTAAGCTGCAAAGATATATATCATTTAAGATTTATATTAAATGCATTCCCACAAGCAGACATGTATAATTTCGCGCTAACACATCGCACGTTTAATAATAAAGAGCAATAACTCAAAAAACATGAATGTTGGGAAATCACGTTTGAAGTTCAGACATCCAGTACAACTTGTATGGGATAAAAAAGCGACCGATGTTTTATCTCGGTCATATTCGTCCAAATTAAACGGCTGTCGCATTCTACCTATTCTTCTCGCATTGTTCTTGCGTTTTATTACAAAATCTCGATTTTCCCAATTTTCGAGTTATTTCTCTTTATTATTAAACGTGCGACATGCCGCATGTGAACCTATAATATAAAAACCCAATCTCAAATGAACAAAGCCCTGCAACTCTTGCCGTCCTTCCCTGTAACAGGGGTGACATTGGCAAAGTGGGTTTCGGTTTTGAAATTGGGAACACGACAGTTTGTCGCGACTATTCGGTCAGCGAAATTCCGGTCACTTACGACAATTATGATCGAGCTCCATCACAGAAAACTAATACAATAATAACGAAGGTTTTTTGGAGAGATAACTTTGTTGTGATGGTAAAGTTTGTGGACCTATATTGCATGTGATTGAATTGTCGTGTGGCCAAATTGTCCGTGACCGATGTGCCTGTGAACAAGCTGTCTTTGACCGATTTGTTGTAGCACCTCTATATAACATATAGATCGCATATTATGAGTAGATAGATGGATCATGAGATGTCTCGTCCTAAGATAGACCCGTTCTCATTGAGCGATAACTAATGAAAACCTATTCTGTACGCGTATAATAGCTTGATGACCGGTTCGTAGTCTAGTGGTTAACACTTCTGACTCGTAAATGGAAGGTAGTGGGTTCGAATCCTGGTGGAGCATAAAAAATGTATCATTTAGATTTTCAAATATGCTTTACCAAAGACCGGTCACTAAAGGTCCATCCAGCCTTACAGCAACTGGGTCTTGCTTGAGAATTGGCGCTTTCTACAGTGACGACCAAGCTCGCAGAGGGCTCTTGAAATGTGGAAAACCTAAAAAACATATTCTAAAAAAATGAGAATTGACATTTTTAAAGCCTTAGCCTTAACCGCCAGCATTGCAGATCAGACGCCATTTTTTTCGGTCCTTGGATACTTTTTTCATTTCATCCAGAGTTATATTTTTTTTCATACAAGCTCTCCTTTTTTTATAACCCTGGATATCCCATTAATTCGCTACATCAGGAATTTGGTCCATCCATACCTCTCTACGCCTTCCTCTACGACGACATCCATCTTTTCTTGCAACATATACTTTCTTTCATCTCGACTAACATCGGATTGAATTTTCCACAAACTGTGATAGTAAACGTGTTAATAATTTAGGAAAAGCGAAGGTGCTATGAATGGGCTTACTTAATTTGAGATGCTAATCCGCTCGTGTGTGAGAAGAATATCAATTTCTGAATAATTTGACAATCTCATAATCTGTATCATTAGGGAAATTTACCCTACGTCTTAAAATAAGTCTATTATCTAAGTTGCAAAGATGTATTAACATTTCAGATTCATATTGAAGGACCGGTCCGTAATCTAGTCTAGTGGTTAGCGTTTTCTGATATTAGTTGCATATATATTTAACCTTAAGGATTCACATTATATGCATTTTCACAAGCAGACACGTATAAGTTCGCTCTTAAACATTCCGCATGTGGACCCACAATAAAAAACCCAATGACAAATGAACATAAGCCCTGCAACTTTTGATGACCTTCCCTGAAACAGGGGAGACGTTGGCAAAGTGAACCACTTTTTTACAGTATGGATGATCAGCCTCAAACCAACCTATAAGTCATATTACGCACACCCAAGAGCTTAGTCTCTTTTTATTGAGGTATTGCGTTACAAAAATATAATCAAAAAGGTAATAGATTGTAGAAAAATAAGTGTATCTATAATCTAAGTTGCAAAGATGTATTAACATTAAAAACTCATATCAAATGCATGCCCACAAACAAACACGTGTAGTTCGCGCTTACAAATGCTGAATGTGTACTTACAAATAAAATCAAAACCTCAAATCAACTATTATGAATGTATATCAATAAATAAAAAATTAAAAGTCAAGGAGTAAGAGTATAAGGTCCATCGCCAACTGAACGACTTGTCGCGGCGACTTGGCGACTCTTGACGCCCAGTGTGCGGAGCTTTGAACAAAATATTAGTTAACTCACTGCCTTAGTTCTTGTTTATCGTATACGCCATTGAGAAAATTTTACATGAGCAATGTTTGCATGTGTACTGGACCAATGTGTCTTATGAAAACAAGAAATTTATTTAAAAAATATTTAAAAGAACTCTCACATTATCGAGTTTTACGGTTTTTCTTAGCTCAGATTGTGTAGAATTTGATTCATAAGACAACTGCATGAAAAAGTCATATTTGACAAGATTGGCGTATACGATAAACAAGAACTGAGGGAGCGTTCTGTCGGCCGCAGCCTGTCGCCGCGACTAGTCGTCGTGCTGTCGCTGTCGCCTGTCGCCCAATGTGCGCCTAGACTAAGAGTGCTTCTGTATTTTTGCACCGAATAGTTTTTTTTAAAACACGCGCAACAACAGTTGAAAGTGGCGCAATGATGCTGCACAAATAGTGAGTGATGGACGCGGCGGCTCCGCGCGTTTTTAAAGCCCCCATTAAGCGCGAGTTTACATCACAATGGGGGGGGGAGAGCAGGCGGGGGGAGGGCGGGTGCATGTAAATACGAAAATAGACAACTTAAATTTTATATTATATTCATGCAACGCAACAATTGATAGAATGCTGATTTCTGAGTGAGTTTCAGAGAGGCAGTCCCGGATTTGATAAATTAAAAAAAAAAAAATTACGACCGGTCCATAGTTCAGTGGTAACACCTCGGACTCTGAATGGGAAGGTTGTGGGTTCGATTCCCGGCGGAGCACAAAAAATATACCATTTATATTTTCAAATTTTGCTCTTCGCTGGGTTGAAAATTTCAAAAAACCTTTACCAATGACCGGTCACCAAAGGTCCATCCAGCCTTACAGCAACTAGGTCTTGCTTGAGAATTGGCGCTTTGTAGCGACGACGATCAAGCTCGTAAAAAAGGTCGATAGCTCAATTGGTAGAATGCTTGCATTCCAGCCGAGAGCAAGGGTTGGATCTCAAAGGTTTATTCAGCCTTCACAAGAAATGAGAACCAACCCCACCCCCCCCCCCCCCCCCCGGGAGCTAGGAAACCCCCACTTCAACTGAAAGTGGTTGGTGTGTAAAAATAAATAGGTCCCGAAGCGCTCACCAATTCTAATATTATTATTTTTGTAACGTTTTCTGCTGGATTCTATTTTTAAATTAAAATGCCGGAAATTTTTTGTAAAAGAATTCATTTTTCACAATTTATTTTTCAGAATGTACAGTTCATTTCATAATTTGTTATGTGTTGCTTAGTGTATTATTCTCTTGCGACTTCTACTGTCCTGCCATTTTGACCTCTTTTATAGTAAACCGGAGAGGTATTTCTCGCAATTTCTAGACTATTCCCCCACCACAGCATGTACCTACGCACACACAATCACTAGAATCTCATTCCAAGGCACGAATACTCCTAGATGGTTCTGCATTACGTGCTTCAGTGTGTGTAATCATTTTGATGTATGTGTGTATAAGCGCGCGTATTTCAAGTTCGCAACATTATTATTACACATGGCGCATATGGACTAACAACATAAAAACCTAATCTTAAATGAACACAAGCCCTCCAACTCTTGCCGACCTTACCTGAAACACGGGTGACATTGGCAAAGTGAACCATTTTTTACAGTATCGGTGGTCGCCTCATACCAACATCAACATGCCAATGTCAGCCCTGCAACAAAGGATTAGGACATCAACTGCCACATCACCAACACCTCTGCGGCACTACAAGTGTCATATACCCCTAGAGCCTCGGAATTCTAGGGAGTCTCGCGCACAGGATTCCTAAAAAACAATTGTAATTTTTTTTATCGGTGTTATGGCCGAGGGAGACAAGTGGCTGATCTTTCTAGCGTATTTGGATTGGAGGAATAGAAAAACGTTGGTTCGATCCCCACCTGGGTCATTTGCTCATAACTTTAATCCTGGTTCAACGATCTCATTGTATAATTTTTTAACAAATAATTCATCAAAATATACATACAATAATGAGTTATTAACTGATGATATAAATACCTGTTCCTGGCCGGGTAAAATAGGTTGGTGGATTGCATTCCTCTTCACAAATCTTTTTCTTTTTTAAATACAAATAAAAATAAATACAAACGAGTCCGGCCCTGCCTGTCGGCATAACAAAGGCAGCTTATTATTCATCACTCGCATTATTTTTAACAATCCGCCTCTGTAAACGCGGGTCATACATTTTTTTCCAACATTTAAATTTCTCTATAAAAACTGTAAAGTCATCTACCGTTCTGATTAATTATTGTCTGTTATGAAAGCATGTGAAAAACTGTCTACTACCCCAAAAAAAATGTGGCGTCACATGGCTCGATTGAAAAGGGAAATGGTAAGAAACGCAACTAAGCTACACATGTATTGTAACGTTTGTAGTGTAATGTTTTGCCTGCGTTATCCCCGAAGGGGTTGCATGTGGCGATTCGGGACCTATTTTTTTTACGGGTAAGGGGGCCGGCCTCACACCAACCACTTTCCGTTGAAGTGGGGGTTTCCCAGCTCCCGGGGCGGCTGGTTCTCATTTCTTGTGAAGGCTGAGTATGCCTTGAGATCGAACCCTTGCTCTGGCATGGAATGCAAGCATTCTACCAATTGAGCTATCGACCTTTTAACGAGCTTGGTCGTCGTCGCTACATAGCGCCAATTCTCAAGCAAGACAGCAAGCAAGCAAGGTTGCTGTAAGGCTGGATGGACTTTTGGTGACCGGTCATTGGTAAAGGTTTATGAATTTTTCTACCCAGCGAAGAGCACATTTGAAAATATGAATGGTGGTTCGAATCCCGGCGGAGCAAAAAAAAATATTACGTTGGTTCGAATCTTGCGTCTAGCCCACTTGACCATAACTTCGACCCTGGTTCAACAGATGCCGTTGCATGCACATAAGCTTCTGCTTTCGCATGAAAACAAGTGGCCAGGCAAAATAGGTTGGTGGATTGCCGGAATTCAATCCCACAACCTTCAATTTGCGAGACCGAAGTGTAACCATTGGACTACGGACCGGCCTTATGGAGCTTAATATTCCAATATTATCACAAAATATTAAGAAAAAATTAAACCACTAGACTGCGGAGTCATATACTAAGGTAGCGTTTTTTTAATGATGCTGGATTCGAGAATTACAATTTGATACCCACACACAGCTTCATGATGATCCATTTTATATTCCTCGATGCGTTACCATTCTTTTTTTGTGTATTCCTTGAATCATTACTCCGTTCTTTTTTTAGCTCCACGATCATCCCTTTAGTCCTAATGATCACAATTTACCCACCTTTATCTATTAATATTTCCTATACCCCGCATCATTTTCTCTCGTTTATAATATGAATTGGATTTGCAAGTCATGGGGTTGAAAATATTAGATTTGAATAAACGCAACGCAACTAAGCTGCACATATAGTGTTACTCCGTTCCGCATTATCCCTGAAGGGTTTTGCATGTGGCGAGTGGAACCTGTTAATTTTAACAGGTAACTATACTTCAGTTGAAGTGGGGGTTTTGCCAGCTCCCGGGGGGGCTGGTACTTATTTCTTGTGAAGGCCTATAATAATTTGCCTTTATTTTTAAGGTTTTGAAATAAACACCGAAACGGGAAATTATTTCTGACACCCTCGGTGGGATTCGAACCCGAGCTCACAGGGTGGAATGCAAGCGCTCTACCGACTGCTATCGACCGGACAACTGGAATATTTTCAATATTGTATGGGTTCATAAACAGTAAAAAAAAACAGTTTATATTTATTTAACAATCTAATCTAATCTACGAGTAAGTTGCAAAGATATGTAATATTGGGGATTCACATTATATGCATTTTCACATGAAAACACGTACAAGTTCCCGCTTTTACATGCCGCATCTTATGAGTGAGCACCATAAGGGACCTGTTGCGCCTCGTTTCCAGGCTTCTAAATCCAGTCTCCAGAAAAAGCTCCTCATGATGCATGAATTGTAGATAACTTCCACGCAGCCTCATAAGAAGATACCTGAGAAACTTTTTTGGACTTGTTCTATCATATCTATGTACGAGAGGGAGTCCAAACCTCGATAGCGTACTCTAATTTGGATCGTGTAACGCAGCTAAAGACGTCCACCATCGCTCTAGGCTCAGTGAGGTGTTTGCACACTCTGATTACCAAGCCCAGCAGCTGGTAGCACTTAGTCATCAGCTGCGTTATATGATCAGAGAACTTCAGTCCTGGATCAAACACAACTCCCAGATCCCGCATTGATTTCACACGAGACAGAAATTGCCCACCACTACTGTACTCATGCAAGATGGGTCTGAAAGATTTGGTGAACGACATTGAGACACATTTCTTTGAGTTAAAGAAGAGCTTGTTTTTCTCAGCCCAAGCTGCTAATGCATCTAAATCATCTTGTAGATTTATGCAGTCGTGAATATCTACGACTTTCGTGTAAGCCTTCAAATCATCTGCATAAAGAAGACAAGAGCTGTACTTAATGATATCTACTATATCATTAATGAATATTAAAAAGGCCAATGCACCCAATTTTGATCCTTGAGGAACGCCGGAAAATGGCTGGAAAAATATACTCGAGGAATTAAACTCCCCGTGTTCTGATATCGAGTGTGAAGCGTTGACCACTGGACCAGGACCGGTATGCGGGTGTAGATTTCCACAGGTGTCAGTCTCGCATGAGCGCTCAGTCTCGCCATGTAATGGTTGTAACTAAATATTGATTAGAGAACAGTTTTATGTTGGTAAGCGGGCAATCAGCCTGCCTGCCCGAGTAATGGGATCCTTGAGGTGGGTGGGTTAATGTAAAAGGCAAAACAGAACCAGAAAAGTAATCAGTACATTGTAAACCGATATTGTGCAAAATAAATCTTGTTAAATAAATAAGTCGCAGTTTGATTAAAAGAACCCAAGTAAACAATACCTTTAAGGCCTGTTGCACCAACCTCCTATCAATATTTGATTGACACATCAAAATTTATTACTTAATTCTTTTTTAAGAAATCCTGTGCGGGAGACTTTCTAGATTTCAAAGACTCTAGGGGTCTATGACACGTGTTGAAGTGCCGCAGAGGTGTTACAAAGCGCCAAACTCAAGCAAGACCCAGTTGATGTAAGGCTGGATGGACCTTTTTAGTGACCGGTCTTTGTTAAAGGTTTTTATGAATTTTTCAACCCAGCAAAGAGCATATTTGAATATATAAATGTTTTTTTTGCGCTCCGCCGGGATTCGAATCCACAACCTTCTATTAACGAGTCCGGAGTGTTGCCACTGGACTACGGACCGGTCAAAGAAATGCCAACGACACGCGGTGTTCCCAAGCGGTCACCCATCCAAGTACTATCCGCGCCCAATGTTCCTCAACTTCGGTGATCGGACGAGAACCGGTGCTTTCAACATGGTATGGTCGTCGGTCGGTAATTCTGGTAAGGACCTCGGTTAAATATTTCTCGGAAATGGGTAAATTATTACGTATATTATGGGTATATTAATGATGAAATTTGAACAAGAAAGATGATGTACATCAGCAGCTGACTTACGTATATGCAAACATTTTTTTTTTGGGAGAAATTACACTTTGTATTGTATTGCATCCTGCCGCCAATTCTTTAGGGGTGGCCGGTACCTCCACATGTATTTCAAGTTCGCGACAATATAAAGGGCTAAAGCTATCTGTAGTGCAGAGTTGTATCAGAGCCGTCAAGATGAACAGTAAAAAAGCCACTCTGTAATCGTACCAAATGTGAACGGAATCTTAAAATAAATTTCTTGATATAAATTATCCGAAGTTTTTATTAAATTTAACCCGTAAATCTTAATGATATTGTTATGTAAATAGATAATGTAAATATTGAAATAGGTTTAGGGATTAGTTATAGGAATTCTTTATTGTATTGGTGGGTAGGATTGATAATTGTGTGTAAATAGAGAAGTCTCTAGGCTAAGTACTTTGAGAAGCATCGAGCAAAAATATGTTCCGGAGTGTTCTACTCTTACAGTTTAAAAGGGTGCCAGTTGCTTGCACGAGTCAGTCTTATCTGTGAACTCCACCAATACAATAAACAAATTCGACCAGTGAACTAAATCCAGTTTAATGAAATAAATGAGAGTGTCTTTGAAAATATAAATATAAACGTGTAAAATAAATAAGTAAAAGGAAGAGTAGAGTTTTATTTGAAAAGAATCCGAACCAAAAATCGTAACAATATTATGAATGTGAACCGCCCGAAATAACCTACATGAAGTGGCCCCAGCAATCACTTCAGTTGTGCAGAGTATGGCTTACACGCACCTACCTGTGCTTAGCGGATGACAAAATAGGATCGTTTACCTGTACCGCAGCCTACCTGACATCATCATCATCATCTGCATCGTCATTTATTCTTCTTCTTCTTCTTGTAACTCTTGTAGAAAGCTCCCTCCCCCCGAAAGAGTTAATATTTTTTTTCTAATTCATTCATTCGGTTCCTTGACTTGAAGGCTGGTATGAGATTGACCACACATACTGTAAAAAATGGTTCACTTTGCCAATGTCAGCCCAGTTTCAGGGAAAGTCGGCAAGAGTTGCAGGGCTTATGTTTATGTGAGGTTTTTTTTATTTGTATGCACACATGCAGAATGTGTAGGCGCGAACCTACTGTCTGTGTCTGTCTGTGGGCATGCATTTGAATATGCGCCTTAAATGTGGACATATCTTTGTTCGTGGTTCCTCTTTGTAGAGGACACACGTCTCCTGAAGACGTCGGATACCTATGACTCCGATGAAACGTAGAGAAAATCGTTCTTCTCTTTTGCACGGTCAGTAAAATCCGTTTTTTTTCATTCTTTAAAATGTCTAACGACCGTAATCATAATTTAAAATCTTTAATATCTTTGCAGCATGAATTATAGATAGATAGATTCATGTTCTTTGAGGCTTCAACAGAGCCTCGCTACGAAAACGCTACTAAGATGCACATATAGTGTAACTTCTTTTTACACTGCACTGGTATAAGGCGGACAAAAATAACAACTGTCAACGAGAGTAAGCTGCGTCTTGAAAATCATCTGAGAAATTGTCGCTAAGGATCTTTTTGTAACCTGTACAATTTTTGACTTGGCTCCAGTTTTTTTTAACGCCGTTGTTTTGTCAACTTGTCATAGCACTACTGCCAACACTAACTGTCGATGCTATCTGTCACTTATTGTTTTCCTCGAAAAGGTTGCATGTGGCCAATGATTTTTTTTATCTTTACCGGCAAGTGGTCTGACGCCAACCATTTCAGTTGAAGTGGAGGTGTAAAAGCTCCCGAGTGAGCTGGTACTTATTTCTTGCGAAGACTGAGTGAATGCAAGCACTCTAACAACTGTGCTATCGACTGGACTGGAATTCGAAAATATAAATGGTATATTTTTTGTGCTCCGCCGGGATTCGAACCCACAACCTTCCATTTCCCAGTTCGATGTGCTACTACTGGACTACGGACCGGTCCGTATCAAATGGTAGATAAGGTAAACGAGCACTGGGAGGACGTAATGCTTGTCTGTGACCGCAGAGGACCTGCCTTTGGCTTCCCATCCATCTCATGTTACCCCATCAGGCACAGATTCCATGTAAACAGTCGTTTATCACACGAGAAAACGGCGATTACTGCCTTATTAAGTTTTAAAAGAAAGAATATTATACTACTTAATATTACCATGACTTATTTGGTTTTTGTGTGAATTACACTTCAAGAGCCCTCTGCCAGCTTGGTCGTCGCTGTAGAAAGCATCCAGTTGGTGTAAGGTTGGACAGACCTATGGTGGCCGGTCTTTGGTAAATATAAATTAATTTTGCAACCCAACGAAAAGCAAATTTGAAATATGAAATATATTTTACCATTTATATTTTCAAATAATATACTCTTCGTTGGGTTGAAAAATTCATAACACCTTTACCAAAGACCGGTCACTAAAGGTCCATCCAGCCTTACAGCAAATGGGTGTTGCTTGAGTATTGGCGCTTTATAGCAACGACCAAGCTACCAAAAATACTTCAACTGAAGGGGTTGGCGTAAGGCCGGCTCTCTTACCTGTAAAAATAAATAGGTTCAACTGACCACATGCGACCCCTTCGGGGATAACGCGGCAAGAAGTTACACTATATGTGTAGCTTAGTTGCGTTTGCGTTCGTCGTGAATTCGTATAATGAGGTAGGTGTTAATAATCTTTTTTTTACCAGGTAGTCAGCCATTTAAAATTCCTGACGATCAGCTGGCATGGCATTATTATAAATCCATGTATTAAAAACGAAATGTCGTTCATTGGTAACCGCATCACTCGACAACGGCTGAACCGTTTTGGCTGATTTTCAACCCCGAATTCCTTGACTTACAGGTTGGTAAGAGGCTGACCAACAATACTGTTCACTTTTCCAATGTCACCCCTGTTTCAAGTTAAGGTAGGCAAGAGTTGCACGACTTAAGTTCATTTGGGGTTTGGATTTTAACTTGTAAGTATACATGTAGCATTTAGCTTTATATTTATTATTTATAAATATACATTTATATTTTCAAATTTGCCTTTCGCTGGGTTGAAAAATTCATAAACCTCTATCAAAGACCGGTCATCAAAAGATCCATCCAGCCTTACAGCAACTGGGTTTTTCTTGAGAATTAGCGCTTTCTAGAGCGACGGCCAAGCTTGCAGAGGGCTCTTGATGTGTGATACACACAAAAACAGCGCTGACCAAATAAATCATTCTTTTTTTACTTTCACAAATCGGTCACTTAAAAAATATTTCAACGACATGACAACGTCTGTAGGGTCAGGTATTTATTAATATTGAATACATTTTTGGTATGTTTTTCACGCGTTTAATATGTGCGACGGGGTGAAATGTGATTTGGAAACGGTTTTATGTTACAAATCATCCCACGGCGGGCCTGTCAATCAGGACCGCGCTGGGGGTATTATTTTTATTAATTTATTTTTGTGACATATCTCATATTCATTGCCTGATTTTATAATTCATTCCACACCTTCTGAAACTGTTAAAGTTTTACAAAAGGATTGTCAGGGTTTTTAAGTTTAATTTTAAATTAATTTAATTCGATCATATTTTTTTCAATTTTCAAAAGATTTTAGTGAAACACTGTGGAAATTCATTTTTAAAGATTGATTATTTTGTAAATAAGGACTTAAAAAATTAAAGAAATTACAACGTCGTTTAATTCCACTTTTATTGATTTTTTGAGTTAGTATGTTCCAAATCTGTACCTTAGAGCATAAACAACTGTAGTCACATTTAGTAAAATGTGCAGGAGACGAGTTTTAGTGAAAATGTGTACTTTTTTTAAACCATCATAACTTCTAAACTAGACGAGATATTTTTGATCTGTAAAAACTGTTTATCTTCTTTTATCGATATTTATTTAATGCGAAGTAATGTGAACAACGTATGTGGAACTTCCGTGGTTTATGCTCGCACTTTTATGTGCATCTCATATTTATTACACTTGATATCTCAGTAACTATGAGTCCGAGGACTCCAATATTTTTACCACTCATAGAACAGCTAATTACAAAAATTTCTGCATCATTAACTCAAAAACGCAAAACAGTAGACTTCCGTTGTTTATGCTCTAAGGTACAGAAATATTTTGGGAATCACTTCCATCATCGGGTAACTAAAAATTACTCAAATTCAATATAGAATAATTAAGACAGTGATTTGTGAAAAATGAATTTTGTAAAAACTAAATTCTGGCATTTTAATTCAAAATAGAATCTATCAAAAAACGTAGCAGTATCTTTACAGTTTTAGAGACACACTGCTATGTTAAGCAGGCACATATTTGAGTCAGTGTTTTTTTGTCCTGTGGCTGAGTGGATGGCCCGTCTAGCCCGTCACTCCGGGTTCGAATCCCGCTGGCAGCGCTGTCACCACTAATCCCCACCGACACCTTGACAGATCTGCATAACACGAGTGTCCAAGTGTTTCTGAATCAGACGATATGTTAACACGGTGACGAAATGTTAAAAGTGGGGACAAAACTATTCAGGTCCAAAATTTTAGAGGAGTTACATTTTTTAGAAGAGACACTTGTTGTAGTGCCGCAGAGGTGTTTACGAGCTTGGTCGTCGCTACGAATCGTCAATTTTTAAGCAAGATCCAGTTGCTGTAAGGCTGGATGGACCTTTTGATGACTCGTCTTTGGTAAAGTTGTATGAATTTTTCAATCCAGCAACGCAAAACGCAACTAAGCTACACATAAGATAGTGTAACTTCTTGCCTGCTTTTCCCCGAAGGGGTCACATGTGGCTCTTCGGGACCTATAGGTGTCGAGCCTGAGCATCCAGTACCATGTAGTACTCCCCCACAGAGATGTAGATGGTCACACTGCATCAGCATCAGGATGTCGTCCTGCTGCCTGCTCCTCAGCGTGTACCAGCTCCCTGTGTAGATGCTGTCGAATGCTTGGCTGTTCGTGTAGAGTATTTCCCCGTACCAGCAGAAGATGAAGAGGTGCAGCATGCAGGCTGCCATGTAGATTGTAGACCACCAGCCGCACCGTGTTCATGTCCAAGGGGTTGTCACTCCCCATAGCGCGGAACAAGCAGAGGGTGAAGATGCCTCCGCTGACGAAGATTTGCAGCGAAGAGCAAATTTGAAAATATCAATGCTATATTTTTTACTCCACCGGGATTCGAGCCCACAACCTTCCATTTACAAGTCCAAAGCGATACCACTGGACTGCAAACCGGATTAAACTGAATTAAACTAAAATATATTAAATTAACATTAACATTAAAAGCCGTGGTTTCAAAATCTGCAATTTACTAATAATTCAGCACAGATTTTGATAAATTCACACAGATTACACAATCGCATCTCTAAAACCACTCAAATTACTGTTAACGATGCGAGAAACTAGCCATTTTATCTGAGCACTTTGTCGGCAGGTATTGTGCCTTGCCACCATTCACTTATGATATCCGTGGACTAGAAATTATGTAAACGAAAATAGACAATATATTAGGTCGGGGAAAAAGTTTATTCGCATTTAAAAAAAAAAACACACCCAAGCTACACATATAGTGTAACATCTTGCCTGCGTTATCCCCGAAGGAGTCGCATGTGGCGCTACGGAACCCATTTATTTTTACAAGTAAGGGGGCCGGCCTCACACCAACCACTTTCAGTTGAAGTGGGGGTTTCCCAGCCCCCGGGGGGGGCTGGTTCTCATTTCTTGTGAAGGCTGCCATCTTGTAGGTAGAGACATGATCCCGTTGCTGTAGAAATTTTGGGACTTCTGATCAAAATAACGCAACAAGTAAGCTGGATATTTGGCTGCCACACGAGCTCACTGAAAGAAACCTAATGAACCGCGTACTCATTTGCGATTCTTTATTGCGACGTAATGAAACCGAACCGTTTTTGAAGAGATTAATGGGGAGAGATTCTATGGGCTAGAAATTACTTTAACGAAAATAGACAATACATATATATGTATATCTGTTTCAACCTACTTACGAAAATGGTCATTGTTAAGAAAGAGAACCAAGAACTTCACAGTTGCATTTCCATGTGTACAAGAAAACTTCGGCGAATGTAAAAATGTTTCTAGAAAGGTGGCAACATTACCACGTGCGTACTATGCCTGGAGCAGTTTAAACATAGACGCATGCAGCATAAATCTCGTGATCGAGAAAATTGACGAATTTAAAAAGAAAATGCATTATTTTAAGACATTATTGCATGTGTTGTAATTGATGGTCAAAACACAAAATGGGGAAAGCAAGAAATCATAAAATTTGGCACGTAAAAAACATGTCTTGTATGACTACACAACTGCAACGTTTGACAGGACTGAGACAAAAGTGGAAGATAGTATGTATCAATGCAGTAAGTTAGTTTCTGCTCCTCTATGTTATTGTGCAATGCTTGCCACATTTGAAATGTCAGATTTGAGCATTCGTCATCTAATTGGCCGTGACGAAAGCAGTAACCGATTTCATCTCTGCACAATAATTATCTTCGTATTGTGCCGATTTTTTTTTTGTTGTGGCAAAATTTAGCAAATGATCTTCAACGACCACGCCCTCCGAAACCTCATTGATCCGTAGCGCTATGTTTTATTTTAAAAATATTTGTGAAGAGCAATGCCATTCACCCACCTATTTAGCCTATTATGGCTATTTGAAAGAAGTATGCAAGGACCGCAAAAAAAATGGCGGCTGATCTGTAATGTAGGCGGCTAAGAGAAGGGACTCAATTTTCATTTTTAAAGATGTTTTGTAGATTTTTTAGTAGATGAATGAACGGAATATCCAGAGTCATAATATGAGGAGAGCCTGTATGATGAAGGTTATGACTCTGAAGGAAATGGAAGAAGTATGTAAGGACAGAAAGAAATCGCGATTGATCTGTAATGTTGGCGGCTAGGGTTTTTTAAATTGGAATTTGTTTTTCTGTTTTGTTTTTGAAGTCGATACACATTATTATTTGTTGATTTTAAAAATTGTAATTTTTTGTGTGTGTTCCTTGACTTATAGGTTGGTATGAGGCTGACCACCCATACTGTAAAAAATTATTCACTTTGCTAATGTCACCCCTGTTTCAGGGAAGGTCGGCAAGAGTTGCAGGGCTTATGTTCATTTGAGATTGGGTTTTTATATTGTAGGTCCACATGCGGCATGTGTTAGCGCGAAATTATACATGTCAGCTTGTGAGAATGCATTTAATATGAATCTTAAATGTTATATATCTTTGCAGCTTAGATTTAGATAAGCTCATGAAAAACTTGTACACTACAGGATTTTCACACTTTTTTTGCATTTTCTCTTATAGAAAATAGGTAAAAAGGTGCATTTATCTGAGAAACTCATGTTAGCTTAATGTCACTTCTTTAGTTTTACCTTTAAGGTATCGATATATAAATTAAGACGATCTACAATTAAATTGAAAGCAAAAAATATACTAAAAGACATTTTTCCCCTTTTTATTTAAGTTTCCTTTTTCTTTGTAAAACATACGGGGAGGCTTTCCTTGAGAAAATCTCAGGGGTTGTCTTTGTGAAGGGGCTTTGAAGGCTTCTTTTGTGAAAAGACAGATTTTCACACAAGATTTTACAGCATATTTAAACTGAAACATCTTTTTCAAGTGGGGACAATTTTTTCAATGTAAAAGCCGTGAAGTATTAAGGTCTACGCAAAAAAAACGCAACGCATCTAAGCTGCGCATGCAGTGCAATTTTTCAACGCGTTGACTTATAGGTTGATATGAGGCTGACCACCCTTACTGTAAACAATGGTTTACTTTGCCAATGTCAACCCTGTAAGCGTGGATGTAATAGGTAAGCGGGGAAGGGGAAGACCTAGGAAAGAATGTATTGATCAGATAAGTGAGATTGCGAATGAATGGAATTTACAGAGTGGAAACAAGAGAAGAGCATGCATGAAAAGAGTGATGAAATTAGATGAGATGAAAGAAGTGTGCAAGGACAGAGTCAAGTGGAGTCACTTGTGTGGAGGTACCGGCCACCCCTAGAGGAATGGCGGCAGAGTACAAGACAAGACAAGACCCCTGTTTCAGGAAAGGTTGGCAAAAGATGCAGGGTGTATGTTCATTTGAGGTTTGAATTTTTATTTGTAAGTACTCATTCAGCATTTTGTAAGCGCGAACTTACACGTGTCTGTTTGTGGGCATGCATTTGATATAAGCTTTTTTTTTTTTTTTTTGTTTATTGAGCTTTGAATGTTAATATATCTTTGCAACTTTTTTTAATAGATTATAGTTGTCTCCGAAAGGATCAAATGTGGCGCGCTGAGCCTATTTATATTTACAGGTAACTGGACCGGCGCTACGCCAACCACATTACATTAAATAGGGATTTCTCAGCTGCCGAGGGCGCTGTTTCTCGTTTTTTTGTGCAGGCTGAGTAAACTCTATCAAAACCATCCAATATAAAGTTTTAAGGCTTTTACGACCAGCTTCCGATGATTGAAAAAGTTATTTCGGGTCTTTATCCTGGTCTATTGTTTTCTGTTTTTCTTTGATTTGTTAATATGCTGTGAATTACTTTTTTGTTTTCCAAGGTCAACTATCCTGGACCACTGGTGAAAACGCAACTAAACTTCACACATAATGTAACTTCTTGCTACGTTATCCCCAAAGGGATCGTACGTGGCAATTCGGGACCTATTTATTTTTGTACGCCAACCACTGCATTTGAAGTGAGGATTTTCCAACTCCCGAGGAGGCTGGTTCTTTTTTCTAGCGAAGACTGAGTAAACCTAGCCGGTATTTTATTTTTAATATGATGAAATTAAAAAATATGGTGAATTTTTTGTTTGTTGTTTTTTTTCAATCAAGAGGACAACTCTGATAATTGTGTGATAACAACGAAAGCGCTTGAGGAAATAAATCGACTCGTGAAGAACAACTTTCTGTACTATTCTTACATTATCTAATCTAAGTTGCAAAGATGTGTAACATTGGAGATTCACGTTATGCATTTTCACAAGCAAACACGTATAAGCTCGCGCTTGTACCTACATGCTGCATGTGAACCTACAACAGAACCTACAACTTTTAGAAAGGGGTTAAAGACCCACCTGTTCGCGCGCTCATATGAGCAAGCGCCTTTGGGATGACCAAGAGTCATGAAAAGGCACTATAAAAATATTGCATTATTATTATTATTACTAACATAAAAACTCAAATCTCAAATGAACATACACCCTGCAACTCTTCCCGACATTCCCTGAAACAGGGGTGACATTGGCAAAGTGAACCATTTATTATGAAATTAAATAAGATTTGTCCTTGACTTATAGATTGATATGCGGCTGACCACCCATGCTGTAAAAATGGTTCACTTTGCCAAAGTCATCCCTGTTTCAGGGAAGGTCGACAAGAGTTGCAGGGTGTATGTCCATTTGAGATTTGTTTTTTATGTTGTAGGCTCACAAGCGCGAACTTGTACGTGTCTGCTTGTGGGAATGCATATAATGAGAATCTTAAATGTAACATATCTTTGCAACTTTGATTAAATTCCATTAAATTAGAATAAGATGTGTGTTAAATTTATGCTTTTTTTACAAATATACAGTTTAAGCGTAGTATTTTATACCTACTTGGTACAGTTAGACTGGGAAAGAGAGAGTAATACTAATAATATATTAGAGGGAGAGAGAGAGGGACTTCTGTAAGAGTGTATGCAGTAATATATTGAATAAAACACTGGGTGGGTAGTGGGTGGGGTGGTGGGTGGGGGTGGGAGGGCCTTTGTGCGCCGGCGAAGGCAAAAATCGAGTTAATGCGCCGAGATGGCGTTATAATGGTGGACGATTTCGCTGGAAATGCTTCGCCCGTAGCGCTCTAATGTCCAGTAGGTACTGCCCTGCTAAAGGAAAGAGCAAGAAAAGTCGAGCAGGCTGCCCGCAATACGAGTAAACAGGGAAGTATGCGTGTTCACACCTATGCCCTGCACACTTCCCTGTTCACCGCCCTTCCCATTGGCTACTCGCTCCCCCAGTTCTTGTTTGCTTTTGTCAAATTTTAATGCAGTTGTCTTAAGAATCAAATTCTACACAATCTGACCTAAGAAAAAACGTAAAACTCGATAATGTGAGAGTTTTTTTTTAAATATTTTGTGTATTAATTTCCTGTTTTCATAAGACACATTGGTCCAGTACACATGCAAACATTGCTCATGTAAAATTAGCTTAATGGTCTATACGGCAAACAAGAACTAAGGCAACGTTTTGGTATATGTGGACTAGGAATTATTTTAACAAAAATAAACAATGCTGGAGTGAAGTTTTCCGGGATCTGTTGCCGTGGTCTGTGGGAGCTGGAGCTTCCGGACGTTTCGCCCATTTCTACGATGGGCTTCTTCAGCGTGAAATATGATGATGATGAAGATCTTGATGAGAACTGTGATGTTAGTGTGTGAACGAACCGGTACGAACCGGTCTGAAATGTTGTTGTTTTCAATTTCAATTTTAATTCTTTATTCAAACTTCCAGAGCTTTCTTTTCCCGCCTTCCATCCGGATGCCGGCGACGCCATTTCAAGTTCTTTCAGTGCTTAGGCGGGGAGGGGGGAGTGATGGGTGGGGTGGGGGAGGGCCCAGAGTAGGAGGGGGGAGCAATCCCACTTTATCCCCGCTTAGACCCTCCTCTCCCAAAACGACAATCCTACCCGGAGTCAAGCCCGGGGAGTCAATCCTACAAAGAGTCAAATCTACAAATCAACTTTAAAAGTCAATCCTACAAAAGATTAAATCTACAAGTCCAACTTATAATTAAATTAAAAGTCCTACAAAGATGTGTAACAATTAATAACTGACCGGTCCGTAGTCCAGTGGTAGCACTTTGGACTCGTAAATGGAAGGTTGTGGGTTCGAATCCCGGCGGAGCACAAAAAATATGCAATTTACATTTTCAAATATGCTCTTCGCTGGATGGAAAATTCATATATCGCACGTTTAATACGCACGTCCGGTCGATAGCTCAGTTGGTAGAGTGCTTGCATTCTACCCCGTGAGCTCGGGTTCGAATCCCACCGTGGAGGGTGTCAGAAATGATTTCCTATTTCGGTGTTTATTTCAAACCCCATAATAAAAATACCGGCAAGGTTTACTCAGCCTTCACAAGAAATGAGTACCAGCCCCCTCGGGAGCTGGGAAACCCCCACTTCAACTGAAGTGGTTGGCGTAAGGCCGGCCCCCTTATCTGTAAAAATAAATAGGTTCAACTCGCCACATGCGACCCCTTCGGGGATAACGCGGCAAGAAGTTACACTATATGTGTAGCTTAGTTGCGTTTTTAGTTGCGTTTTTAATAATAAAGAGCAATAACTCAAAAATTGGGAAAATCGAGATTTTGTAATAAAACGCAAGCACAATGCGAGAAGAATAGGTAGAATGCGACAGCCGTTCAATTTGGACGAATATGACCGAGATAAAGCATCGGTCGCCTTTTTCATCTCATACAAGTTGTACTGGTTGTCTGAACTTCAAACGTGATTTCCCAACATTCTTATTTTTTGAGTTATTGCTCTTTATTATTAAGCGTGCGATATGTACCTTTACTAAAGACCGGTCAGCAAAAGGTCCATCCAGCCTTGCAGCAACTGGGTCTTGCTTGAGTATTGGCGCTTTGTAGCGACGGCCATGCTCGAAGAGGGCTCTTGAGGTGTGATTCACACAAAAACAGCGCTCACGAAATAAACCATCCTAATATTATTATTATGATTACAACTGTAGATTTTACAGTAGGTACATATTATAATTAATTCATTTATACACAGAATTATTCAATTATTTTGTACAGCATTGATAGTCAGCCTCATACCAACCTATAAGTCAAAAAACCAATACCAAAATATTTATTTGCCTTTCAGTCAATTTTCAAGTCAAAGCCAATTAACGTGCCGACCTCAGTAGGTAGGTATATAACAATAATTACAAGTGTTTTTGTACTTTTTTTTCTTTCTGCAGGTTGTCAGCCCTGCCTGCCTCCACAAAGAGGCGGGAATCCCTGTATCTATGGCTTACACTCCCATTTCCTGGAGCTGTTTATTATTTCTTTTCTTTCATTACCCGGCGTGTGTTATATTCCTCTGTTAGCTGCCGGCACTACACACAAACACTCACACACACACAGCCATGTAACATCCACACATCTCGCCTAACCCAGCCTCTCCCCTTCTCAGCAAAGACGTAACAGTATTTCGTCATGTGAAATCAATAAGGCCCGGTATTTTGAAGTATAGTTCGCCATTGCTGAGAGAACTGCACTGGCTGAGGGTCCGAGAGAGGGTAGAATTTAAGTTGTGTCTCACTTTACATAGGGCCCTGAACGGCACGGCACCCCCATGTCTCGCTGAGCTATGCTCTGTCGATAAGACTTCAAAACGACCACTACGCTCTGCCCTCACTGCTGTCAACAAGGTCATAGTGCCCACAAGAGCGAACACATCAAAATTTTCAGACAGGAGCTTTGCGGTGGCCGGGCCGGTTGCCTGGAACAATTTGCGCGAACCAGCCTACCACCACCTTCAGAAAGGGACTGAAGACACTGCTTTTCTCCAGAAGCCATGGCGCCCTTGAGATGGTCTTTGACTATTAAATGGCGCCACAGAAAAGAAATCATCCATCATCATCATAGTAAAGTTAACTAAAATGCATTTTTTGTTAAATTTTCATAATATTTTACTTACCGAATTTCGCCATTAAATATTTAGTTACCATACTAACGATTTTCAAGATGGCGTCGTCTTCACTGACAGCAGCTGTAGGTATGTTAGGATACATCAAAATTGTTGCAAACTGAACATTTTTTGTGTCGTTTTCCAGCTTAATGAAGGTTAGGCATTTGTTTATTATAAACAGTTGGTTGTTTTAAAGCTTTTGAATGACATTGTAATTATTTCCAAGATTTGGAGGCGGGGCTTGTCACTTCGGTAATTCTCGGTTTTAGTTAACTCGAACTAGAATATTTTGAATGCAAGTTCAAGTAATAGTTAACTAAAATATTACTAAACTTGAATATGCCGCGCCTAATACTTAACTTACTTTTACTTTACTTTCTTCGGCTCAAAAGCCTTGAAGGCTCAGGGCCTCCCGCACCACAATCCTCCAGAACTCTCTGTCTTGTGCTGCTTCCCTCCATGGTCCCCTTACTCCTAGGACTTCGGCGTCGGTTTCGACGTCGTCTGCCCACCGCATCCTGGGACGTCCGAGTGGTCTAACACCTGAGGGGGCACCATCCAAGACAGTTCTGATGATCCTGGAGTCCTCTGCACGTGCTACATGTTCGGCCCATTTGAGTATTCTTGATTTCATTGCCGACACTATGTTTGGGTCTTGAAACACGAACATCAGCTCCGCGTTGGTCCGGATACGCCACCTGTCATCTTCAAATACAGGTCCGAGAATGCGACGAAGCATTTTGTTCTCAAAGACCTGGAGAGATTTCTCTTGTTTCTGAGTCAGACTTCAAGCTTCGCATCCGTACAACACAACTGGCCGAACAATGGATGTGTACCACCACAAGCAGCAGAACAGCAACACTGCGATCAGCAGCATCATGTCGCAGTCGGATAGAGTTTCCAAGAAGGGAAAAGAAGACCGTTTTTGGAGATCGAGCCTTCAAGGTGGCTGCTCCAACGATATGGAACGGCCTCCCAGATGACCTGCGCGAAATGGATCTGGAGAGTACTTTTAGAAAGGGGTTGAAGACCCACCTGTTCGCGCGCTCATATGAGCAAGCGCCTTTGGGATGACCAATAGTCATGAAAAGGCGCTATAAAAATATTGTATTATTATTATTGTACCTACATCTTGAATTTTGTGGAGCGGGATAGCCATTTTGAACCATAATAATCAGACAATATTTATAGTGCCGTTTTGTGATAAATCACTGCAAGGGCACTGTTCAACTGTAACATCTCCTAAACAAACATGTCTTCAATCCCGACCTAAATACACTTGCACTCTCTACGGCTCATGGGGTACGGCCAAGGTACGGCATTCCACAGCACAGGGCCGGCTATGAAAAACGGCACGGCTGATTAGCAGTAGCGAAGGGTGCCATACAACTCGATTCCCATCGGTTCCCTTTTAAAATAAGGCAAAAATGATAATAAAGTAGACTGCATGGTTTCAATGGGGAAAAATACGTATTGTTTCTTCTGTTTTAAATGTTTTTTTTTTACTTTGTGCCTATATTTTTTAACTACTTTGTTGCCTCATTTTAAAAGGGAAGCCGATGGGAATCGATTTGTATAGCGCCCTTCGCCACTAGACTGATTAGTAGTGTTCATACAAATATTACCGATATTCGGCAGGGAAGAATTACCGTGGTGATGAGACTTCCAGCCCAGGCATTTCTATCCTGGGCCTCCTGCATCCAGTCACCAAAATTTACTCGGTGTTTACTATTTATTAATTTATCTAGAGCCTGTATGAAAAAGTTTATGACTCTGGAGGAAATAAAAGAAGTATGTAATGGGGCTTCCACACGCTTGCCAACCCATCTCAAGTCAAGCGCACAGTGTGTCGTCTAGAACATGCTAGCTGGACAAAATTAGTCAATTAGAGAAAATTTTGTCCAGCTAGCATGTTCTAGACGACACACTGTGCGCTTGACTTGAGATGGGTTGGCAAGCGTGTGGAAGCCCCATAAGGACAGAAAGAAATGGCGGTTGATCTGAAATATTGACGACTAGAGTTTATAAAATTGGATTTTTTATTTCTACTTTAGTTTTGATATCCATAGATATTATTATATTATATTGATTTAAAAAATGTAATTTGTCGTGTATGTTACTCGACTTATAGGTTGGTATGCGGCTGACCACCCATGCTGTAAAAATGGTTCACTTTGCCAATGTCACCCCTGTCTCAGGGAAGGACGGCAAGAGTTGCAGGGTGTGTGTCCATTTGAGATTTGTTTTTTATGTTGTAGGTTCACATGCGGCATGTGCAAGCGCGAACTTGTACGTGTCTGGTTGTGAAAATGCATGTAATGTGAATCTCCAATGTAACATATCTTTGTAACTTAGATTAGATTAGATTAGATGAGATCTGGTTATTTTGTTGCTTATCTGCGTTGCGCCACTGTTTGAAAGCGCAAATGGTCGATAGCGTAGAAAAAGAAAGGCTCTCCCTAATGCCCCTGCTTGTGTTTGGCTCTGAGACGCCATTGTGCGCGCTGGGAGGCGATTTGGAGGGAAAGCGGCGAGTGACAGGCAGGGCTGCCATTCTAACAACTATTTAACTTGTTGTTGGCAGCACTGCCTTCATGGAATACCTACCAGGTTCAGATGCAGACAGTAAGGTATTTGAAATAGTGAGGTATTTGGTAAAAAGTGTGTAATTTTGATAGATTACGACTTTATATTCCGTGATCTGTGATTACGACAAACACATTAACAAGGTCCTGATTTCAAGTCCAAAATAAAATTCCATCAGTGCTATTATTAGATATTTTGGTCGTCTAAGAATAGCACCGTATGATTTTACATTTGAAAAAGAACTTTCATTTCCATTTCAGAGTCCATTTCCAAGTTTTTCCCGGCAATGAGCTCAGCACTGTGAAAATTGGTTCCCTTTTCCCCTGTTTCAGGGAAGGACGGCAAGAGTTGCAGGGTAAACCATTTTGCTCATTTGAGTGTTATTTTTGTTTGTATACATTCAGCATGTGTAAGCACAAACTAGTGCGTCTTTTTTGGGATATATAATATAAGCTGCTAAAGACCCTAATTACACAGACGTGTGACGTCTGATCGTCGAGAAAAAAAATTTTTTGAACACTCGCTTAAAAAAGGTTCTGATTACATTTTTTTTTAAACAGATTTGTGGAAAGGAATGCAATCCACCAACCTATTTTGCCTGGCCAGTTGTCTTCATGCGAAAGCAGAAGCTTGTGTGCATGCAACGGCATCTGTTGAACCAGGGTCGAAGTTATGGTCAGGTTGACTAGACACAAGATTTGAACCAACGTTATCCGGTTCCAAATACGCTAGTCGAACACGCGCCTCTACCCTCGGCCATAGCACCGACTGCTTTGCTGTACTTTCAACCAAGTTCTGTCCTATACTCACTGCCTTCGTCTGAACAGCCTGCAATAATTGAATTTGGAACGCTAGAGTTGTTTTTCCTCGATTCGGGAAAAACTGTAAGTAAATACCCAGCCTGGCAACACACAAAGGAAATAAATATATATTTTTTCTGCGGTAGGTATATTATTATCCAAAGGCACTTATTCGACTAATGGATTAGCCAAATAAAGAATAAAAACTACAAGTACTACTGTAGAAAGAGAATCCCACTATTGTTGAGTTTTTTTTAACCTTTCCTGCATTATTCTGCTTATCTTTTCTTCTTGTTCTTCTTTTTCATAGTGCTTTAAATGAGTACTGAATGAGTCTCGCATCTTGAAATGGTTCCTGGATTTTGTAAGAGAAGAATGCGGTGCAAGAGAAAGTGTTAAAGTGAAGATTCAAAGAAGTTTGTAAAGATGGTTTGGGAGTATGGATAGAATGAATGAGGAAAGACTGACGAAGAAAATATTTGTTGTAAGAATACATAGATGGATGTCGTGGTAGAGGAAGACCGAGAAAGGTGTGGATGGACCAAATTTCCGAAATTGCGAATGAATGGAATATCCAAAGTCATAATAAAAGGAGAGCCTATATGAAGAAGGTTATGACTCTGGAGAAAAAGACGTGGAGGTTTTCCCAGCTCCCGAGGGGGCTAGTTGGTACTCATTTCTTATGAAGGCTGAGTAAACCTTGCCAATATTTTATTTGGGATTTGTATAAAAAATAAACCATTTATATTTTCAAATATGCGCTTCGCTGGGTTGAAAAATTTATAACGACCAAGCTCGCAAACACCTCTGCGGCACTTAAAAAAAGTGGCATAGTCCCCTAGAATCTTTGAAATCTAGGGGGTCCCCCGCACAAGATTTCTTAAAAAAAAAATAGTGAAACGGGAAACCATTTCTGACACCCTCGGTGGGAATCGAACCCGAGCTGTCGATATGGAATGTAAGCATTCTACCAACTGAGCTATCGACCGGAGTAAAGACCTGATTAAATGTTTTTTAAAATCATCCCGAGAAAAGTCTGAATGACAAAATGGGTATTTCCAAAATAGACGTAAAATCTCAGAATCTCTTTCATACATTTTCTTCTGTATTAGTTTAAAATCACATAATAATAATATTAGGATGATTTATTTGCTTGGCGCTGTTTTTGTGTGTATCACACCTCAAGGCCCTCTGCAAGCTTGGTAGTCGCTGTACAAAACGCAATTCTCAAGCAAGACCCAGTTGCTGTAAGGTTGGATGGACCTTTCAGTGACCGGTCCTTTGGTAAAGGTTTATGAATTTTTCAACCCAGCGAAGAGCACATTTGGAAATATAAATGGTATATTTTTGTGCTCTGCCGGGATTCGAATCCACATCCTTCCATTTACGAGTCCGAAGTGTTGCCACTGGACTACGGACCGTTCCAAGAAATGCCAACAACACGCCACACAACACGGTCACCAAAGGTCCATCCAGCCTTACAGCAACTGTGTCTTGCTTGAGAATTGGCGCTTTGTAGCGACGACGAGCAAGCTCGTGAAAAGGTCGATAGCTCAATTGGTAGAATGCTTGCATTCCATGCCGAGAGCAAGGGTTCGATCTCATGGTTTATTTATTTATTTATTTATTTATTTATTTATTAAGAGGTGCAATACAGACAATTGGTACATATAAACAATAAAAAAAATAATAATAAGCAACAGTAACACAAATAACCAATCATCCAAACTATGCACACTACATCAATAGACACAAGCATACATCTTCACACAAACATCACGCAGGCAATCACAGCTATACAACACTAGAAGCATACACAGCATTCACACCATTACAATATTTCTTTAAAATAAATCTAATACACACATAAATTTGTCACTTGCCCCCAAAGAATTAAAAAAAAAAAGAAAGAACAAAAAAAAAAAAAAACAAAATAAAAAAAAAATAAAAAAAAAAAATAGAAAGTGAAAATGAAAAATAAAAAATAGAAAATAGAAAAATAGCACGATACTCAACCCACCCTAGAAACAATATCAGATCCAAAAATAAGTAAACGTATTTGTTTTTTGAATTTATATTTAGTGGTCTCAAATAGTTCACACTGCGAAAAGCTCTTATTATAAACATCACACATTCTATAGGTTGGATTTCTCGAACCTGCAAAGGTTTTCTGCAAAGGCAAAATCAGTTTTATGGAGATAAAATGGAAAACAAGACCTAGTGAGATTAGGTAATCTAAAATTGATTTTATTTAAAATATTGGGCGCGTCAAACTCAGATACACACACCTTTCTGAGATTACAAACATCTATTAAAGTTCTTCTTGATTCAAGTTTAGGTAGTGTTTCAAATAAAGTACTATTGGGGAGTCTTTTCTTCATCAATTTAATAAAACGTGTTTGAGTTCTTTCAATCTGATCAATATATTTCTTAAAATGTGGATTCCACACGGTCGAACAGTATTCAAGCTTAGAACGAATAAGTGACATGTACAAAAACAAAGAAGATTCACCAAATTTGAAAGGTTTAGTAGTCCTCAAGATGAAACCCAGTAATTTATTACTTTCCTCAGTGATTTTATTTACATGTTCGTCGAAGTTAAGTTTAGAATCAAATGTGATACCCAAATCCCTAATCCTATGAACCCTCAATAAACTGTAGCCATTTATTTTGTAATTGTGGTCAATTTTCACTTTATTTTTTGTAAATGTAATTGAATTACACTTATTGAGGTTCAAAAACAAATTATTATTAAAACAATAATCATGTAATCTATTTAAATCCTCATTAAGCAATTCACAGTCGTATGATGATCGAATTTGGCGGAAAATTTTGAGATCATCTGCAAATAATAGGAACTCAGAATGTCTAAAGCAGCTACCAATATCATTAACGAATATAGTAAACAACAATGGACCCAAAACAGAGCCCTGTGGAACACCAGAAGTAATTACGATGCTTTCCGATGAGTATCCATTTAGTTTGACAGTCATTAGTCTATTAGAAATATAAGATGAAATCCATCTCAAAAGGCTTCCATGTATACCATGAGTTTCCAACTTTCTCAATAATATACGATGATCAACTTTGTCGAAAGCCTTTTGGAAATCTGTATAAATTGCATCTACCTGAACTCGACCGTCCAACGCAGAAAACAGATAGTCACAGTATGAGATAAGATTAGTGACCGTCGATCTACCTCGTATAAAACCATGCTGTTCAATCAGCAGATACGGCTTAAGAAAGAATGTCATTTGTTCTCTAACAATAGATTCGAAAATCTTTGATATGGAAGATAAAATTGATATAGGCCTATAATTCCTTACGTCTGATCTGTCACCTGACTTGTACAAAGGAGTCACATTAGCTGCTTTCCATTTACGTGGAAAATAGCCTTCATCGATACTTTTTTTAAATATAATATATAAAGGCTTAACAATATGACTAGCACATCTTTTCAAGAAAATTGGAGCAATTCTGTCTGGGCCAACACCCTTTGTTTCATCAACATTAGATAAAATTTTGTAAATTTCAGATTTAAGAATTTTGATAGAAGAAAGACACGAATTAGTACCTGTTGGTTGAAAATCGATTGAAGTTTGGTCGGGTAAATCGTTTGGCGAAAAAACAGAGCTAAAAAAAGCAGAGAATAAATTTGCTATACCCTCCGGTTCATTGCAAGTCAAATCACCATTGTTCATACTTTTCGGATAGCCTGTAGATTGTTTTAAAGAATTTACATATGAAAAGAAGGATTTTACATTGTTCTTGAGAGAACACTCAATGTTGTTAATATACAATTTAAAATCATTTGCCTGAGATGACTTGAACTGAGCTCTCAGTTGAGAAAACAAGTTGCGATCAAATGAATTATTATATTTTTTCCATTTGTACCAAGCTCTACCTTTCTTTCTGAATAAATCAATGGTTTTAGATGAAAACCACTTTGGAAATTTTCTACATGATGTTTTTTTAACAGGAGTGTGTTTTTCTATAATATTGAGTATAAATTTATAGAATAAATCTACCATCTCATCAACTGAACCATCGCCCAAAATCACACTCCAATCAACGCTCTGAAGTTCGAAATTAATCTCAGAAAAATTGGATTTGAAGTAATTTAATCTCGGTAACTCACTATGAGACAAATCGTTGACATTAAAAAAGTAAAATCCTATTAAAAGCGATGGATGGTGCGAGTCCTCACTCACCAAAGGAGAGTCACACCTAGACACTGAACATGGAATAGAAGATAAAATCAAGTCCAGCATTATCCCGTTGTCATTTAAAATTTCATTGTATTGGGACAAATTTAGAAATGAAATAGACTCAATTAAAAGTTGAGCTATAGGTCCAGAATAAGAACCAGGGCTGGCAGTCTCAACACAAACGGTAGATCCTACCTACCGATTGTCGTTCAGATTAGTATGAACACCTGTCAATCTCTAATCAGCTGTTCACCTGCGGCCATTTTGTTTATTTTTTTTGTATGGGGACAGGTAACGACGGTAAGCGGTATCAATGCGAGTCTCGACATTGTCAGCTACCGGAATGATAGGTCGCCAAATGTACCGAGTGACGTTTAGGTACTTTTTTATGAAATACGTAGAATTATTAATCAGCTGTTCACCTGCGGCCATCTTGGATATTTTTTTGTATGGCGACAGGTAACGATGGTAAGTATTATCAAAGGAAGTCTCGGCAGCCAGCTACCGGTCATGATAGGTCGCCAAATCAATTGAATGACGTTTAGGTATTTTGTAAGAAATACGTAGAATTATTGATCAGCTGTTCCCTTGACGCCATTTTGTATGGCTTTATTGTATGGACACGGTCAACGTATCTTCTCTACTAGGTCTACCATTCATTATTGTTGACCAAATCTGCCGCTATGATATGCCAGCAGCCTTCGAAGTATATAACCTAAGTTGCAGGGTTTATGACGCTTATTTAGAAAGTTCACGTGTAGCATGAGTAAACACGAACTTCCGCGTATTTGCTCGTGTTTAAAATTTACGAAATAAATAAAATAAATAAAAAATAAACAAAATAAATTTAATAAAAAAAAATAAAAAACAAAATGAAATTAAAATTAAATTAAATAAATCCAAAAATGAAATCCTAAGTTATTCACAACTATTATAAATATCATAAATCTATAATCAAAGATCAAAGTTGTATTGATATTCAAGGGGATCATGTTTAATGCACGCTCACAAGCAGACACGTGTAAGTTTGCTCTTTCACATGCTGCATGTGTACGTATAAAATAAACGAAACCTCACGTTAAAATAAACCCTGTATTTTTTCCGACCTTCTCTGAAACAGAGGTGGCATTTGCCAAGTGAACGATTTTTGAAACCATTGTGGTTCAGCCTCATACCAACCTATACGTCAAGAAATTAACTATTTTCTAATCTAATCTAAGTTGCAAAGATATGTTACAATGGAGATTCACATTACATGCATTTTCACTACCAGACACGTACAAGATCGCGCTTGCACATGCCGCATGTGAACCTACAACATAAAAACCATCTCAAATGGACACACACCCAGCAACTCTTGCCGTCCTTCCCTGAGACAGGGGTGACATTGGCAAAGTGAACCATTTTTACAGCATGGGTGGTCAGCCGCATACCAACCTATAAGTCAAGGAACCCTTACCCTTACCATTTTAATTTTTTAAATTTAATTTTTTAAGTTTTATTTTTCTTTACTGTTTTTTTAAAATATTGTTTTATGAATTTTATTCAGTTTAAAATTTATTCCTTGTCTTGTAGGTTGATATGAGGCTGAACCCTCACATTTAAAAAAAATGTTTCACTTTGCAAAAGTCACCCCTGTTTCAGGAAAAGTCGGCAAAAGTTGCAGTGCTTATGTTCATCTGAAATTTGGGTTTTTATATTCTAGGTCCACATGCAGCATGTGTAAGCGAGAACATATACGTGTCTTATAATACGATTTAATTGAGAATTAAGATATTCTGTAATTTTTGGAGATAAAGACTCATCAGATGATTGATTTGAAAGATTTTCAATTTTAGTATTCATAGAAGATATAATTGACTTCAACTTTATGTCCAAATATTCAACAATTTTTGGTGACAGAGATTCCTCAGAAGAAATGGATCCCATGTTGGTATTAGAAGTTGCTGACGATGAGGCAGACAATTTGTTTACATCAGTTTTTGGTTTTTGCCACTTGCACTCATTGCATTTCCAATTTTGTTTCCTGGCTCCTAATTTTCTGAAGTTCACCTCCGACAGACCTTGACATTGAAAGTGAAAGGAGTTCTCACACAGTATACACTTTATTTCATCCTCCGCTATTATTACAGTATTACACAGCTTGCAGGGCATTTTGTAGATGTTTTAATAAATAAGTCAATCACAATAAATAAATAATACTATATGTGACAAGTATCAAAGGAGTATGTAGTAGTTATTTATTTAACTCCAAAAATTTAACACAGGTGTAGTTTATTAGATTTCGTTTAGTAATTAGTCGAATAATGAATTGTAATTTATTGTAATTTGTTTTAATGTATGTAATTCATATTATAACGGTTGATTAGATTTTGACAGCAAAGATTTTGACGGCTGAGTTGGCGGCAAAAAAGCGGTACATGAGAAGTTGTCAATCAATGTTCGCACTGATGTTTGATGTCTTTAAGTAGTCCATATGTGAAGAAGAACACTTTAAAATAGGTTTGTATAGTAATTTACTTCACATGAAACACAAAAAACTATGTTTAAATAATAAAAACAACTTATAGCGGGTCGATCTATTATCACGGCGCAAACGGTGTTGCCAACGCCTTTACGCGTTTACTCAGCCTTCACAAGAAATGAGAACCAGCCCCCCCGGGAGCTGGGAAACCCCCAATTCAACTGAAAGTGGTTGGTGTGAGGCCGGCCCCCTTACCTGTAAAAATAAATAGGCCCCGAATCGCCACATGCGACCCCTTCGGTGATAACGCAGGCAAGAAGTTACACTATATGTGTAGCTTAGTTGCATTTTACGCGGTGTACTTAGCGGTCACCCATCCAAGTCGCATCCGCACCTAATGTTGCTTAGCTTCGGTGATCTGATGAGAACCGGTGCTTTCAACATGGTATCGTCGTTGACATACGTAATATGCTAACATTGAAAATACCAGATCTAAGAAGTTCTTTTTAACTTGAATTCAATACCTTCTGAACCCTTGAATAAACCGAGATTTGCGCAGTATAAACAAATACAGTTAACCCGTCGACTGTAAGGGCACGCCCTCGAATAAAACTCGACCCCAGGCTAGCCTAGGGTGAAGCTTTCTATGGCTCAGGAGCGCCCTCTCCCTAGACGAGGGGACCACTGACTCTAACAGCCTTTTCTTGTAAGAACGTGATCAGCATGCAGCCATTGGAGATGAAGTTATAACTCTATTGTTGACGTGGAATACAAGGTATAATGTATTGTTGGGTTTTGGTATGAAAATAATCGTTTTTGATATCATCTCTGAAAAAGATTTCACAGCAGGATTCTATATTAATCTATAATCTAAGTTGCAAAGATAAATTATCATTAAAAGCTCATATAAATTGCATGCCCACAAACAGACACGTGTAAGTTTCCGTTCACAGATGCTGAATGTGTCTTTACAAATTAAAATCCAAACCTCAAATGAACATACCTAAGCCCTGAAACTTTTGCTGACCCTCCCTGAAATGACATTGGCAAAGTGAACCATTTTTTACAGTATGGGTGGTCAGCCTCATACCAACCTATAAGTCAAGGTCCACGGAAGTTGCAAAAGTAAGTAGGTATATTAACATTTAAAGCTCAATATCAAATGCATGTCCACAAATAGTGCATATGAGACTACTATAAGTCAAGGAATACAAATAATAAATAACATTTATAAGTATATAAAAACCAAACAAAAGTCAATAGGTACTAAATAAAAAATGTAACGCAAATGAATAAGCCAACATTACAAATCAACATTGCAGATTTAGCCGCCACTTCTTCCTGTCCTTACATACTTCTTTCATTTCATCCAGAGTCATAACCTTTTTCATACAAGCCCTCCTTTTATTTTGACTCTGGATATCCCATTCATTCGCAATTTCAGAAATTTGATCCATCCACACCTTTCTCGGCCTTCCTCTACCACGACATCCATCTATTGTCTAATCTAATCTAATCTAATCTAAGCTGCAAAGATATATATCATGTAAGATTTATATTAAATGCATTCCCACAAGCAGATATGTATAATTTCGCGCTAACACATGCCGCATGTGGACCTACAATATAAAAACCCAATCTCAAATGAACATAAGCCTTGCAACTCTTGCCGTCCTTCCCTGAAACAGGGGTGACATTGGCAAAGTGAACCAATTTTTTACAGTATGGGTGGTCAGCCGCATAACAACCTATAAGTCAAGGAACATACATGACAAATTACATTTTTTTTAAATCAATAAATAACTATATATACATGGACATAAAAAACTAAATCATAAAACCAATTTTACTTTAACAAACCCCAGCCGCCAACATCACAGATCAACCGCCATTTCTTTCTATCCTTATTGTGATCCATTTTTAACAGTAAATGTGGCCAGGCTCATACCAATCTACAAATCAACGTAACAAAAAACTATCATGTAAAATAAATGCGATTATAATTTACAATCAAATGCAAATATTGAATTACAACAAATATGATGATGTATTCCCGCACCCCCAAAACCACAAAGAGCCCCATTATTGCATTTAATTCCCACCCCCCCCCCCTGTCCTATTCGCGGGGTAGTGCCCTTGTCCCATTCATGGCCACCCCTGTCCCATTCAGAGCCACCCCCGCAAGACTAATTTGCTAAGAACATACCATTATGGCAGTCACTTGTAAAGTGGTCCACCCCCCGAGGCAATAAAATGTACTTAGTCATTAGACACACTGCTTACGAGCTTTATTTTATTCATTTACTGTAACTGTAACCCAGTCGTTATTCCGCTAGGGGTGGAGAGGGCTTGTACACATTGAATAAGAGTTTTAGGCTTACATGGCCGGCTGATGATGCTGGAGAGAGGTTTTCCGGGACCCGTTGCCGTGGTCTATGGGAGCTAGAGCTTCCGGACGTTCCGCCCTATTCTAGAGGCGGACACACACACAAGCAAGCCCCACGAACTCATGCGTTCGTAACAATATGCTTATGTCTGATTTTTCTTTATTGACGTACTTTTGTTTTTTTTATATAACATTGCTTTTCCTTATACAATTCATAGTCAATGTTTTTCCAATTCAAGGTTACTTCGCCCTATTCAAGGCTACTTCTTGTTCTATTCCAGGCGTCCTATTCAAGACTACTTCTTGTCCTACTCAAGGCTACTTCTTGTCCTCTTAAAGGTTACTTCTTGTCCGATTCAAGGCTACTTCTTGTCCGATTCAAGGCTACTTCTTGTCCTATTCAAGGCTACTTCTTGTTTTTTTCAAGACAGACTTCTTCTTGTCCTATTCAGGACTACTTCTTGTCATCTTCAAGGTTACTTTTTGTCCTATTCAAGGCTACTTCTTGTAACTCAATTTGCCAATGTCACTCCTTTTTCAGGGAAAGTCGGCAAGAGTTGCAGGGCTTATGTTCATTTGAGATTGGGTGTTCATATTGTAAGTCCACATGCGGCATGTGTTCAGCGCAAACTTATACGTATCTGCATGTGGGATTGCATTTAATATTGACCCTTAATGTAATATATTTTAGTAACTTAGACTAAAGACTATAGGGATCAGCCTCATACCAATCTATCAGTGAATGGGGAAGAAGATAGATGTAGATGTGTGTATATATGTCGCTTAATGCATTTCAGTTTCGAGAGCGTGCCATAATGCACTGAGACGAATCGATTGAAGCGAGACGAATCGCGAATCTGCGAAACAACCTAAGCGACAATGAAAGACTTTTAATGGTGCCCTTTCATGTATTTAAATAGTAAAGTGAAATAATGGCAACATTACCATAAAACCATAAACACCACTGACATTTAATAATAGTAATAATAATAAATAACATTTGTAGAGTGCCTTTTTGTGACTGAGTCACTGCAAAGGCGCTTTGTAATTGTCTTTGAAAAAATAGGTTTTGAGCCATTTTCGAAAAGCTGCCTCAGTCTTCAGCTCCCTGAGGGTCGCAGGAAGAGAACTCCAGGCCGTCGGAGCAGCAACGCTAAAGGTACGGTCACCAAACACCGTCTTCGTGGCTCTGCGCGGCAGCTGGATAATACACCTAATCTCAAGACAGCGATTATTTATTATTACTATTGTCTTGTCTTGTATCCTGCCGCCATTCCTCTAGAGGTGGCCGGTACCTCCACACAAGTGCCTCCACTTGACTCTGTCCTTGCATACTTCTTTCATCTCATCTAGTTTCATCACTCTTTTCATGCATGCTCTTCTCTTGTTTCCACTCTGTAAATTTCATTCATTCGCAATCTCACTTATCTGATCAATCCAATCTTTCCTAGGTCTTCCCCATCCACGCTTACCTATTAATCTAATCTAATCTCATCTAAGTTGCAAAGATATATAACATTGGGGATTCACATTAAATGCATTCTCACGAGCAGACACGTACAAGTTCGCACTTGCACATGCCGCATGTGAACCTACAACATAAAAACCCAAATCTCAAATGCACATACACACTGCAACTCTTGCCCTCCTTCTCGGAAACAGGGGTGACGCTGGCAAAGTGAACCATTTTCTACAGCATGGGTGGTCAGACGCATACCAACCTATATGTCAAGGAACATACACAACAAATTTCATTTCTAAAAATAGACAAATAATAATATGTATAAACATCAAAACCCTAGCCCAAGCCGCTAACACTACAGATCCAGAGCCACAACCATTAACAAAATATGAACTAGCCTTCGCCCTAGCAACCTGGCCATGAGACGTCACAGCCCGTTTTCCTATATCAAATGTACGGACTCCATATCACAACTCATTCCATACGTTACATTATTTATTTTCCATTTTCACCCTACGCATTCTAATCATTCGTAATCTCGCTAATTTGGTCAATCCATTATTTCCTAGTGATGTGCCCAATAACCCGATTACATTATTATTATTCTTTTGTACCTACCCGCCCTCTGCGGGGAGTAATGGCAGCACTGAAACGCTTCGCCGCCTGGCAGCACTGCGGCCAAAAGCGCGCCAAAGCGTTCCGTTCGCCGCCATTTTGAAAGCATCAATGGCGCTTTCTGACAAAGACAGAAACAAGTATTATTTTTTTAAGACAGTTGGCAAGTGGTTAGTTTTCTTCTTTTTTTTAAGTCCTGTTTGGGAGACTCCCTAGATTTCAGAGACTCTAGAGGTCTATGACACTTTTTGTTGTATCGACCGGAAAGAAAGCCAATTTCCAAAAAATACAATGCTACTGTAAAGCTAGACGGATCTATGTTGACCGCTCTTTGGTACCTACATATAAGTATTTGATTTTTTTAACCTAGCTAAGAGCATATTTCAAAATCTTTTTTTTGGGCTTCTCCTGGAATCGAAGCCATGACCTTCCGATGACGAATCTATAGTGGTAATCACTAGACTACGGACCGGTCAATAGGTACGTATTAGGTACGTTAGGAAGGAAAATTATTAGGTTAGGTACATATTCTGCTCATGATTTTTTTTTATATAAAAAGCAATTCAACTATTTATCTCCTTGACTTATAGGTTGGTATGAGGCTGACCACTCATACTGTAGTACAAAATGGTTCACTTTGCTAATGTCACCCCTGTGTCAGGAAAGGTCGGCAAAAGTTGTAGGGCTTATGTTCATTTGAGATTTGGATTTTATTTGCAAGTACACATTCAGCATTTGTAAGCGCGAACTACACGTGTTTGTTGTGGGCATGCATTTGAGAGCCTTAAATGTTAATATATCTCTGCAACTTAGATTATATATTATATATACTTACCTTTGACTGCATTTTTTACTAAACTTCATTCTCTGAGTTTTCATTTACGAGAGAAGTACGTACTATGGTACTTTTACTCACTGTCTAATCTACTGTCCACCTGCTGACAACCAACTGTCGTCATCTGAACGACCTTTAATGCGGAAAGCTATCAAAATGGCGGAGGGAGGCTAGTGGACTGGCAAGAAAAGTAATGAAATGATCACTGGGCTTTATTGGTGTCACTGTGACTGTAGCGATCACAGCTTTTACACTGAAAATGCTAAAATATAAAAATAAAGGTTTGGTACGAATTTGTGTCAGTTTATGTCTGTGCATATTTAGGTACCTATGAATGCGTGTCTATGTGTTTTTATTTAGGTACTTATGATTGCGTGTCTGTGTGTGTGTTTAATTCCTTGAATATGTGTGTCTAGATGTATTAGATAGTTGTAGCTACTCGAAGCGTCCGCTCGAGAAGCTTCCAGTATGATCTGGTATATGCGAGAACAAGTTTTAGTCATTCTATAAATACGGACTACGGTGCTTTGAAGCGAGGAGTACCCCATTGGTACCCTAGCCGTGATGCAAAAAGTATAAAGATAAGTGTAAACCTAATGTAAATTGTAAAATAAGTTGAAGAGAAAGTTTTATTAAATGTTCCAACGCGAAGATTTAGAATAAATGAATTGCTCTCCCTCAACTTTCATACTTCAAATTTAGGATACTTTTCTCTTATTAACAGAATGTGTCGTCTTTTAAATTCTTCCTCTCATCTAGATGTATGCGGCATGAGCCTGTCTGAATTCCGTAGAGCTTTGTTTTGCTGAGGAAAGTATAGGTATTTATTTGACTGTGCTATTATGTAATATTAATCCTTAAATTATTTTGTTTTCTTTGTTTTTCTTTGTAATTACCTCGTCATAAAATTATGTAATTGTCCGTTAATAAATAAATAAATAAAAAATTGAACCCAGGCAAATCGTGATATCGCACGTTTAATAATAAAGAGAAATAACTCGAAAATTGGGAAAATCGAGATTTTGTAATAAAACGCAAGAACAATGCAAGAAGAATAGGTAGAATGCGACAGCCGTTCAATTTGGACGAATATGACCGAGATAAAACATCGGCCGCATTTTTCATCCCATACAAGTTGTACTGGGTGTCTTAACTTCAAACGTGATTTCCCAACATTCATGTTTTTTGAGTTAATGCTCTTTATTATTAAACGTGCGATATGTTGAAATGGCTAACCTGAGAGTAACGGCTTGAAAGACACTGAATGATAGAGTCCGCAATGATTTTTTACCGTTTTTCGCCGTTTTTTACCAAGTCTGCCTCCTATGCAAAATTTGTCCTTTACATTATTACGATTTAACTGGGTTATTCTTTTAATCAAACTACAATTATTTATTTAAACGGAATTTATTTTACATGGTTTATTTCACAATTAACAACAATTGATAATCTCTGCTCATTGGTCTTCACGGCAAAATGCTTGGAGCGACTAATCGCTCTCCGCACCATTGCAGTCCCTATATATAGGTACAAAAGAGATCTTTCTCGCATATTCCAGATCATTTCTCGCTCACACCAGAACGCCGTTCTATGTACTACCACCATCATGGACTACTCCTAGATTGTTCTACCCACACTATCGGGCATGTAATTGTATAGGTGCGCGTAGGTACTTTGATTTCATTACCAGAAAGGTCCATGTGGCTTGTCTCTAGATGTTGGTTGAATGTTCAAGATCATTCCAGTACACCGGTGCATTATTATCTACTAAACTTATCATTATAACACTAAATATTAATTATAATTATCTAATGTACTAAATAATCATAACGATATGATCCCTTTCCAAGCGTATTCCGTTGACTCGAAAATTCAATATAACTTACCATACAAAATCACTAAGTGAACAAAACACAAAGTGAATTAAATCATCAACTTAAGGCTGATCATACTTACAAAATCCACCCCAAGTATTAAACTCAACCACAAGGTTTTATCAAAAATTTACGGAAACCAAAACACTCGCTAGATGCGTTTATTTAAGTTTTCATACATTTTCTACTCTAGTTTAGTTTAGACTGCTTTGTGTTCGGGTACTGGGCAATTAAGGGCCCCCTTGCTGTTGAAATGTAGGGATGGAGAAAGTGCCCCCCGCACATATGGGGCCCATAATCCTTACAATAACGCAAAGGTGGAGCCTCGAATCGCAATTAGGTACTGAGCCTCGTTTCTAATACTGTTTGTTCTGACACATTGACGTGGGGTGTGACATTTAATGATTTCTTGTAGATAGATAGATTTTAAGATGGTTTATTTGGTGATCGCTGTTTTTTATGTGATTTACATCTCAAGAGAAATTAAACATGCCTAGAATAAGGAGGGTTCGAGAACCAGGGCTTTTGTGCCCAAGGGGAATACCCATAGTCATAATAAAATGAGAGCCTGTATGGAGAAGGCTATGACTCTGGAGGAAATGAAAGATGTATGTCAGGACAGAAAGAAATGGTGGTTGATCTGAAATGTTGGCGGCTAGGACTAGAGTTTTTTAAATTAGAATTTTGTATTCTTTATTTGTTTTGATGTTTATACAAATTATTATTTGTGATTTAAAAAAATGTAACTTGTTGTATATTTTCCTTGACTTATAAGTAGGTTGGTATGTGGCTGACCACCCATGGTGTAGAAAATGGTTCACTTTACCAATGTCACCCCTGTTTCAGGGAAGGTGGGTAAGAGTTGCAGGGTGAATGTCCATTTGAGGTTTGGGTGTTTATGTTGTAGGTTCATTATGCGGCATGTGCAAACGCGAACTTGTAAGTGTCTGCTTGTGAGAATACATATAATGTGAATCCCCAATGTTTCATATCTTTGCAACTAAGATTAGATTACATTGGATTAGAAATTATTCTATTATTATTTCAAATCTTTACAAGATCCATATTTTCTTATTTAAAATTCCGCCTTGTCCCCTTTCTATTCCTATTTCAAATCCTGGCAACATCCATATTTTCCTTTATTCAAATTTCGGAAACACCCGCATTCTATTCCATTTTCAAATTCCCCCGGGCTTCCACATTGTGTTCCTTTTTTAAATCTTGGTGACGACACTGCTGAAGTCCCTTTCCACGCACGGAGCGTTCACTTTCCAACTAAAATACATTAAATTCCACAATGGCAGTTTACTAAGTGCGTTAGCTATCCGCCCATCTCTCCAAACACCATAATCAGGGTACCCCACTGCGTCTACACTCAACCATAGACTATAGAGTTTTCCCAAAAATGTACAAGTGGAGACGAAATAACTAACAGCATTGAAGCATATTGTGACGCAGAGCTGTCAGCCGGTCCTTTCATACACAACAGAATACTTAATTATCATGTAAAATATTTCCTTGACTATAGGTTGGTATGCGGCTGACCCCCCATACTGTAAAAAATGGTTCACTTTGCCAATGCCATCCCTGTTTCAGGGAAGGTCGGCAGGAGTTGCAGGGTGTATATGCAACTTAGATTAGATTAGATATCTTTACAACTTACATTATAGATCATGGCATGTGTATGTACTTACCTACATTAGTAAATTTTGTATGTCTACACTACTGTTGTGTTTGACATGTCTAGTTGACAGTTGTGTCTCATACTATGCTTCATTGCCGTAAGCTACTTTAGGTTCCATTATATTATATGTCAGGTATGAATGGAATATCCAGAGTCATAATAAAAGGAGAGTTGTATGAAGAAGGTTATGACTCTGGATGAAATTAAAGAAGTATGTAAGGGCTGAAAGAAATGAAATGAAAATTCCAATTTTTTTTTTAAATTTTGTAATTTGTATTTGTTTTTAATGTTAACCCATTTGTTTATGTCTAAAATGTTATTCGTTGTATATATTCCTTGACTTATAGGTTGGTATGCGGCTGACCACCCATGTTGTAGAAAATGGTTCACTTTGCCAATGTCACCCCTATTTCAGGGAAGGTCGGTAAGAGTTAGCATGCATGGTGTATGTCCATTTGAGACTTGGTTTCTATATTGTAGGTTCACATGCGGTTCGAACTTGTACGTGTCTGCTTGTGAGAATTCATGTAATGTGAATCCTCAATGTTACATATCTTTGCAACTTAGATCAGATTAGTTTAGATATGGAAACTAATTTTCTCACTAGAGGCGCTGTCTACGTTTCGAGACATTTTCAGTAAACCGTGTTTCTTGAGTTTAAACCTAACGCTTTATACCTACTTGGGGAGTAAATCACTAATTAGAAAGACGATTGCCTTACAATAACTAATTGGATAATTCGTTTAATAAATTAAATAAAGTGGAGGAATATTGTAGACTTAATACACTGGATACATTGCCTACTGGGGTAGCCTTCCCCCTTAATGGTTCACTGTGAAAGGATATAAGTAGTTAGTAATTTAGTACAGCTGGTCTACAAGTCATAAGTTCCTGAAAAATGATTTGCGTCCCCTTCTTATATAATGCACCTTATGTACCTAATAGGGTAAATTCACTTTCGTTTCGACTTTCTTGTCGATTAAAATTTTTTCAGATTTCAAGTTTTATTTGCTAATCACAAAATTTCTTGAATTTTATTTTTGTTTGTTTTTTTCACAAAGTTATTTGTGTTTAAAAAAATGACGTTCTAATTTACGCGCCAATACGCTCTTTGGGTTGAATTTTCGTATGTGACGTCTCATCTCAATACTAGCAGCGTTGTGGATACAAGAAAATGACGTCACGGGGGCTACAAATTCCCTTGACAGATCGCATATCCGTTTCGAAACCGGTCAAAAATTTCGAAGGTTCTTTTTCAAATGACTATGCCTGTATTCTTTATAATCTTAATGGCTCTAAAAAAAATCTTGTCATTAAAATAAATGTCACTAAATTTTTATTTTTTGTCATTAAATTTTAGTAACTGTCCTCGTCTGAGCTGCGCTTTAGCCTCCAAAATGGCGGCCACCTGATCAAATAAAGCTGAAGGAATAATTAAACAATCCATTGTTGCGGCATTAATCCAAGCCACTGAATCAATTGATTTCATCTGATACATAAAACATTTCTGCTAATCATTCTTGTATTAGCACTTTCAATGTCCCCCTCAATATCAAATCTGTCATCTTTTTCCTCTAGCACCTGCTCTAAAAAAAACTGAGAGCTGCAATTTATTAGTAAAAATGAGACTCGAATTGGCCCAATCCTGGTGCGAGGAGAGACATGGATTTCTATATATTTTTTAATTATTGAGAACCAAAATGGGTGTGGTTAGGTACCAACGCAAATATAAGTAAATACTAATAACGGCATTTTGAATAATTAAATAAATAATTATAAAAAATTATAAAAAACACAGAGTTTTATTGAATAATTAAGTTTAGTAATGTACTCGGTTGGAATCGCTGTTTCGTTTCGATTCGCGGTTTGAGTAGGTATAAGTTTATTCTATTTGGTGAAATATTAAATAATAATACTAAGAAAATTACAATTTCTGAAATGTTTCAGCGGAAACTTTGTAGAACTCCATTTTAATTTTAAAAGATGAAGATAACCTTTGTTTTATTATACTATTATTTTTATTTAAATTTGTTAACAAAAACAAACAAAATAAACGAGTTGACCGGTTTCGGCCTCTAGTCCAACTCGTTTATTTTGTTTGTTTTTGTGAAAAAATAAAATTAAAATAAAAGTAGAATAAATCAAAGGTTATTTTTATTTTTTTTTAAATAAGAAAGTTACTTAAAATATTGATTATTATTTGACAGGGCCTATTTAAACAAAGGTGATTTTTGTTCTTGGGGGTCTTTGAGGGCTACAAATTTGTATTTTTTTAAATCATCTGACTTTTTGGATAAAGAAAATGAAATATTATTTTATACCTAACGGAAATAAGAAAAAAACATTTTGTTTAATGAATCTCTGTATTATGTTACTGGCACCACTAGCGCTGTGTTATCAATTTTGACATTGACGGATGAACATAACCTACAAATGTACACGTGAAATATTGTTATTTTATTGCATTTAAACAGTTAATATTCATTTCGACATGGATTTACAATTGAATATATTGTCAGCAAGTAAAAAACCTAAAAAGGGGGTGAGTTTAATTTAAAAATGTGTGTTTTAATATACATGGTCGACATTATTAAGCATTTGTTTAATTTTAGGCTCCTCAGAAGAAAAACTTCAGTACTGATCATGACAAACAGTTTAGTTTTGTTAGTAAACCCGTATTTGAAGGCAAAACTATCGCTAGAAAGCGAAAAATACCAACAAATACCGAAAATAAAAATTCATCATTTTCCCTTCTAAAAACGCATACAAATGAATCAAATATTGAAGAAAATGATTCCAAAATTCAATCTTCAACATTTATTGGTAAAAACAAACCGAAAAACAAAGAAAAGAGCAACGAGTTTAGTGAGAAAATGTCTCCAAACAAGAATGAAAGTTTGACACATAAAAGTGAGGTTAAAGATTTCAACCACAAACAAAAGAACAAAATATTTGAAAGCAGTTCTAAACACGAAGATAAAACCGTTGATTTCCCGGATGTGGAACCGCCTGAATTTTCAAAGAAGGCGTTTAAAAATAGAACACCTAAAAATGAGCGGCAAAGTTTTAAGAAAAAAAACACAGAAAAAGCTGATGAGAGACCCGTCAAGAAAGAGATACCTATACATGCTAAAGTCGCTTCTTTATTCAAAAATAACCCAGAGATTCCCCGAATCGGACAACGACACGTCAAACCCATAACCGAAAATGTGTTTTCGGGGAAGCAATTCTCCGATTTGAACATACACAGTTACAGTATTGCCAACCTGGAAAAGAACCTAGGCTTGACCGAGCTTACAGTTGTTCAACAAAAGGCGACACCCGTCATTTTAAAAGGACGAGACGTCTTGGTTAGGTAAGTACACAAATTTGTATTTCACCTTTTTCTTTTTCACTTTTCTTTCAACTAAGCTACACATAATGTATAACTTTTTGCCTGCGTTATTGCCGAAGGGGTCGCATGTGGCGATTCGGGACCCATTTATTTTTACGGGGTAGGGGGCCGGCCTCACACCAACCACTTTCAGTTGAAGTGGGGGTTTCCCAGCTCCCGGGGGGGCTGGTTCTCATTTCTTGTGAAGGCTGAGTACACCTTGGGATCGAACCCTTGCTCTCAGCATGGAATGCAAGCATTCTTCCAATTGAGCTATCGACCCTTTTACGAGCTTGGTCGTCGTCGCTACAAAGCGCCAATTCTCAAGCAAGACCCAGTTGCTGTAAGGCTGGATGACCGGTCTTTGGTAAAGGTTTATGAATTTTTCAACCCAGCGAAGAGCAAATTTGAAAATATAAATGGTATATTTTTTGTACTCCGCCGGGATTCGAACCCACAACCTTCCATTCACGAGGCCGAAGTGTTACCACTGGACTACGGACCGGTCCTAATAATTGGCCAATTTTTATATAGCGCCGTTTAGTGGCACTAGCCACCCCAAGGGCGCTGCAATGGAGATATATATATCAGGATTGATAGATATGTAATGACAGTAAACATGCATGACTTAATATAGGTCATAGAGATAGCATAAGAATAGTTTTATTGTAAACAAAATCAATTGAAATTTTTATTCATAGGTCACAGACTGGTTCTGGCAAGACCCTGGCATACGCTCTACCTATTGTTGAAGCGTTGGGAGCTATAAGACCCAAACTGAAGAGACAAGATGGAGTCAAAGCATTGGTCATTGTTCCTACCAGAGAACTTGCCCTCCAAACATATGAACTCTTCATAAAACTCATGAGGGTAAGTGTAAACATTTACTGGCGTATTCATCCGTTACTGTATCCTGCCGCCGTACCACTAAGGGTGGCCAGTTCCTCTGCAGATGCGTCTCCGTTTTTCTCTATCCTTGCATACCTCTTTCATCTCTTCAACATTCATCACATTCTTCATACATACTCTTATCTTATTCTCACTCTGCAGGTTCCATTCTTTCACAATCTCACCTATTTTTGTCTATCCATTCCTTCCTCAGTCTTCCCCTTCCACACTTTCCTCTGACATTTCCTCTGTACACTTTCTTCGTTAGTCGTTCATCATCCATTCTTTCAAGATTTCCGAACCATCTCATTGTGCTTTTTTTTTACTTTCATTCTCTTTTATACCATACTCGTTCATTCATCATGTTTGTTGAACTAAAAATCAGGCTTAAAACTTTCTTGATCCATGCCATGGACGACAATTGCAAAGATGTAGCATCTCTCCATTCATGGCGTTACATGGTAGTTTCTCCACAAGCAAAAATATTCCTTATTGCAATTAAGCTCAAGGCTCTTCTTCTTAATCTAGTTATTTATCGCTGAAGGTTGTGACCCTTGTGGAAGCAACCACTCTTCTCCAGTTTTCTCTTGACTGCGCTGCCCACAGCGGTCCAACCACCCGAGGTGTCTGCTGCTGTCTTTTCTTAATCAGTTCATCATGCTCTTCCTCTCCTTCTCCCCAAGCTACCTATCACAACCAGCCATTTCAGACTTTCCTCATCGCCACAGATAACCTATCCGAAGAACTGACGAATATGGTGTGTGCATATACTGGCCAGAGTCAAGCCATCCAAACGTAGCTCCAGACGAATGGACTCGTAGGCACATCTAGCTGTCAATGGGATTCGGAGCATACACCTGCAACACCACATTTCGAAAGCGTCAATTTTTCTCCTTTCTGCTGCTGTTGCCAAAAAAAGAGTTGTCCAAAGTCCCAACAAGCCACATTAACTTCCCTCTGTTTTGTAGCCTTACGCGTGGATAGTACCCGGCTACCTTATTGGCGGGGAAAACCGAAAAGCAGAAAAGGCAAGAATCAGAAAAGGATTCAATATCCTCGTCGGTACTCCGGGGAGAATATGCGACCATCTCCAGCACACTGTCTCCCTGAAATTCAACGATACACGGTAATGAATCCAAATATTTTATTTCATTACGTTCATAAAATTTATTTTTTATTTGTTGAAATATTTCGCTCACATAAGTGACAGCCATTTTTAGAACTAGTGATGTTCATGTATGTAAGTACTTGCTTAGTCAAGTATGTAACTTCTATGCTTGAGGTAATAGATACTTGCGAAAAACATTTTGAATTTTGAATTTATCAGATATTTTCATACTTTCAAGAACACTAGTAACAAATTCCGTTGACATGGTGATTTCATGGTTTCTATGGTGATATGTACATAGATTGAAGACGGAGTAGAGACACGTTTCTTACATAGAAAATGATAAAAACATTTCAAATGTGAGCGAGACAGCACTATAAACAAGGTATGGTGTCAAAGACGGTGCATCATGTCGATTGGAACTAAATCACATTCATAGCCCCTCCATTGAATTACTACTTCCATGCTGGTATGACCATCTATCTATAATCTACGTTTCAAAGATATATTGAAATTTAAGGTTCACATTTAGTGCATGCCTACAAGCAGGCATAATATGTTAGTTCGCGCTTACTCATGCTGCATGTGTACATACAAAATAAACTAAACCTCACATGGACATAAACTTTGCAACTCCTGCCGCCTTTCCCTAAAAATGTTGTGGCATTGGCATAAGTGAACCAAGTTTTTACAGCCTGGGGGTCAGTCTAGTACCAACCTCCTATTATTCAAGGAACAAAAATATATTGAAAAGTGGACTAGAAGCAAAAAATTAAATGAAAAATACTTTTATTAGATTGAATTAAAATTAAGATGAAAATTTAACAAAATGTAATTCTGTTTTCTCTCTTTTAGGTGTTTGATCTTAGATGAAGCTGACAGATTATTAGATATGGGTTATGAAAAAGACGTGGCAAGGTAAGTCAAAAATATCTAAACTGTAAAGGGGTTATTCTTAGACATTTTAGTCGTCGGTTGAGCCCACGCTTTGACAAACTAATGATGCATTTGTATGAAGACCTGTCAATCCAATATGGCCACATGTGAACAGCTGATTTGTCTACATACAAATATTACAAATTTCGGTAGGTAAGAATGACCGTGCTGATGAAACTTCCTGCTCAGGCATCATTAGTTTGTCAAAGCGTGGGCTCAACCGACGACTAAAATGTCTAAGAATAGCCCCGAAAGAATTTAAAGATAAGAGTTACATATTCTGTAAGACTATTGTCAAAAGCAAATTTATTTCACACAATTTATTTTAAGATACCCTTCACATTTGGTTCGAATACAGAATCGCATTTGAACTACTCAGCTCGACGGCTCAGATACAAGTCTCTCTGCAAAGCGTCTCGATCTCTATTTATAGGTTTATAAGAGTTATTCTGGAACATGCGAGACCACGTTAGAATTTTCGCATATATAAATAGCAAATACAGAATACTCACGCAATGTTGAACAAATACAAGCAATAATAATATTAGGCTGATTCATTAGGGGAGCGCTGTTTTTGTGTGTATCACACCTCAAGAGCCCTCTTACAGCTTGGTCGTCGCTGTAGAAAGCTTCAATTCTCAAGCAAGACTCAGTTATTGTAAGGCTGGATGAACCTTTAGTGACCGGTCTTTGGTAAAGGTGTATGAATTTTCAGCGAGAGCACATATGAAAATATAAATGGTATTTTTTTGTGCACCGCTGGGATTCGAACCCACAACCTTCCATTTACGAGTCAGAGGTGTTAACCACTAGACTACGTACCTACATCTGGAGACACAGACATTTTCACACAAGTAAAAACACACACACAAAATCACACATTCGTAACAACATTTTTATTTTTTTTATTTTCTCAGCATCGTCCAAGCCTTGGATAGCCACAAAGCCGCATCCGGCTACAATCCAATGGCCTTGATGAAGCAAGTCATAAGCAAGGCTCATATCCACTTTGAAAATGATGGAGAAGGAGACCAGAATGTCCTGGAAGAGAAGCAGCCTGAAAAACAACAGAACGACGAAGACAGAGAGATGGCAGTCAAGGAAACAAAAGATGGTGTGGTGTATCAGCATGAACTATCAAATGTCTTCCTGTCGGATAGAAGACAGACTGTTCTGCTTTCCGCCACATTGACCAAGGTTTGTACATCTGACTCTTTGGATGACAATGGTGGACACCGTCCATTTATCGCATTTTTGGCCTTCCAGGCCTGCCAGGGCATCACCACGGTAATTCTTACCTACCAAATATCGGTTAATTGTGTACTTATGTCGTTCTGTGGCGCATACGTTACTATGGGAAATCACTTTCTTTTATCCTTAGTACATTGTATGATACTAAAACAAGATAAATCTTTATTCTATTAAATCACTGTTTACTTTCACTTAATTTATTAATATACTTACGTTTTCAATCACATACAATCATTTGACCGATCCGTAGTCTAGTGGTTAACACCTCTGACTCGTAAATGGATGGTTGTGGGCTTGAATCCCAGCGGAGCACAAAAAATATACCATTTATATTTTCATATTTGCTCTTCACTGGGTGAAAAATTCATATACCTTTACCAATGACCGGTCACTCAAGGTCCATCCAGCCTTACAGCAACTGGGTCTTGCTTGAAAATTGGCGCTTTGTACAGCGACGATCAAGCTCGCAAAAGGCTCTTGAGTTGTTATACACACAAAAACAGCGCTCACCGAATAAATCATCCTAATATAATTATTATCTGGTACAAGCGATATTGATGGATGATTTCAGTATTAACAATAAATTTGTCTTTTTTATTAGGCTGTTGAAACGTTAGCTGGTCTGACCATGCAAGACCCAGTCTTCATAGATTCTTCTGACGGCAGAGCCACTCTCATAGCCGATTCCATCGTGAAGAAAGAAGTGACAAAGGTAGATGAGATTGCCGACGAGACTGCTGAGCAAGACAGTGCAGAGGACTTTGAAATTGTTCCCAAAGAAGAGTCGGATAATGAAGATGATAAACTGGATAGATCCGACGTCAAATCGGAAGCGAGTGACGAAAGTTCCGAGGCAGATGACGAAGAATCTGAACAAGATGATGATGAAAATGTTGATGGTGAAGATTCCAATGATGGCGATGAAAATTCTGATGATGACAACGATAGTGATGATTCTGAAAGTGGTAGTGACGATGGAAGCGAAGACGATGTAAAACGTAAACCCAATGTGAAAGAAGTGATGCATAAAGGTTTGTATTTGTGATTGTTTTTTTTCTCTAAAAGTCTGTGCTAAAAAATGTAATTTGTTGTGTATGTTCCTTGACTTATAGGTTGGTATGCGGATGACCACCCATCCTGTAGAAAATGGTTCACTTTGCCAATGTCACCCCTGTTTCAGGGAAGGACGGCAAGAGTTGCTGGGTGTATGTCCATCTGAGATGGTTTTTATGCTGTAGGTTCACAAGCGGCATGCTTAAGCGCAAACTTATACATGTCTGCTTGTGAAAATGCATATAATGTGAATCCTTAATGCTACATATCTTTCCAACTTTGATAAGATTAGTCTCTCATTCCACATTATATTTGGTTCGTTTGAAATGCAACTGAATATGATTCTGAATATGATTTGACGAATATGATTCTATTCATGTTTACTTTCATTGTAGGTATCAAAGCATTCGGAGGTCTTAACCCGTTGAAGCAAGACGATGACAGTCCAAAGAAATCACCTAAAAACGAGGATAAAATTGAGAAGAAGAAAACAAAGAAAGCAAAAGAATCTTTGGCTGTGAATGAAACGGGAAAAGATGACAAAAAAGAGGTGAAACAGGTGGAAACAAAGATTAAAATAGAAGAGAGTTCAGATTCCGATTCGGATTATGACATCTTCAAAGCGACAAAGAATGACATCAAGAAAGTCATCACCAAAAGAGAGGTCGTCGAAGAAGAGGAGAAACCAGACACTAAATATGTTACGGAAAGTGGTGACTGCAACAACCCGTTCCAAAATGCGTTACAGAATGCGATTGCTCAAGATGAAATGATTATTCCATCGTCGGTTACGCAAGTGTATATCATTACACCAATGAAACTGAGATTGGTGACGCTGAGCGCATTGATTGTGGAAAGGTGCGTCAATCCGGGCCAAGGAAAGATGCTGATCTTCATGGCGACACAGGATCTGATTGACTATCACTGCGAGATCCTATCCAGGGTTCTAACGGGTAAACCTCCGAGAAAGATTGAAGTTGTGCAACCCAAGAAAAGAATCAAAAAAGACAAGAGAAGAAAAATTGATGAGAGCTATGGTGAAATCGAAGCAGAAAACAATGAAGAGATCGATGACGTTGAAGGAAACGATGAAAAAGAAATTGATGATAATGCAGAATCTGTAAGTATTGATGGAAAAGAAAAAAACAAAAAAGGAAAAAAAGATAAAAAATCAAAGAAGCGTGATGACGACAAGGAAAAATCTTTTGACGAGGATTTGAAGGGAAACGATGACGAATATGAGTTTGACTATGACGGGATGTCGTTGAAGAAGTACAAAGCAAAGATGAGCACAGCAAAGGCGTTTGTTGACGTGGAGTTTCTCCAGCTGCATGGATCCATGGACCAGAGGACGAGGACAGAGGTCTTTAAGAGCTTCCGGAAGGCGACATCAGGAGTTCTGCTGTGTACGGTAAGTGTCTTTGTTTTTCTTTGTTGAAGTGGGAGGAATCGGGTACATTGTCATGATAAAGGGATCCTCAGCCAACATGTAAACGCAACTAAGCTAAACGTGTAGTGTAACTTCTTATATATATACAAGGATAATTTATTTATAAGGTACACATAATTAAAGAGCGGGGTTTTTGTGTGTCACACCTCAAGGGCCCTCTTAAATCACGGATAAGATTTTTTGTAAAGATGCGTCTTTAGTGCTCTTTTAAAGACACCAGTTTATGCCTTCCTCACATTAGGTAGTAGTCTGTTTCACTCCATTGGGCCCGCAAACCGGAAAGCACGGTCCCCAAAATTAGTGCGTGTCTGACATGACGGCTGGTCTAAGTCAACCACCCCACACCCCGCATATCTGAGCGTTTGGCGTCTCAAATCTATCTCAACAGGTGAGAATATGTGAGACAAGTATGAAGGAGCCGCACCATTGACAGCTTTGTAAACCATCAGACAAACACGTAGACCACCCTCTCCAGAAAACGAAGCCAATGCAGTTTTCTTAACAATGGAGTAATGTGATTAAATTTGGACATCCCGAATACGAGTCTTGCTGCAGAGTTCAGCACAGATTGAAGCCGGCTGAACTGTTTTTTCGGCTGACCTATATACAGCGTTGAGCAATAGTCAACCTGAGACATCACATAAATCGTGTGACTCCCACCTCATCCTGACTCCATGCAGCAGGCCAGGATATGGGTCTTGAACGACAGAATTTTTGTTTGGCCCAACCTGGTGAGACCGTGAATTGCTCAGGTCCATTTTTGTACCATTTTCATGTGGCTGTCCATGTCAAAAAAAAACAATAAAGTCAGTGTAAAGTTTCAAATTTATAATTTATTTCGGAAAGCAGATGTCACAGGTCCAGGTGGCTAAGGTCCTCAGCATCCAACAACAAAATAATACAAAACATTTGCCCTCGCAACCTGGCCTAGTGAAGTTGCAATTTTTTGTTTCCATGTCATTTATGCCAACTCCATTATTTTGTACCCCATTGAATAAAAACAGATGACTTTCTTAGAAATGTTTTTAGACTTGTACAGCCAGATTCACATGCTTGAAATTGTCCCGGTCTTGAATTTTTTTTTTAATATGAAAAAGATACGAAAAAATAATAATAAAGTCATTGCCATGTGCAAATTTAACTCATTTTTCACAAAAATCATAGATTGCCGCCTCTGATTCTATATTTCTCTTTTTACTTTCTTGCCGCCCCGAAGGTGCCTTGCAGTGCCTTGTTGTGCTAGCCCAGGCCTGTCCAACATACGGCGTAAGCCTTTCATCCGGCCCGCGACGACATCAATAGTTATTGCGCAATAAGTTCAATCATCTATCTAAGGCAGCGGTTTTCAAACTGGCCGGCCTTATATTATTTTGTCAATTTTTGAAAATTGCGTGCCTACATGGACAAAATGAATTTCCAAAATTGCGTGCCTACCCCCCTCCCCCTCTCCTCCCCCCGACTGAGTTTTTGTGGGCGAATTTTACCCACCAACGGCCGATTATTTGTTTTGTTGCCCATTTTATTTGACAACACAAAAAATGAACTTGTGGAAATTATTACGTGCCTACCCCCCCTCCCCCCTTTTTCTAGCCCGCCACGATTTTGAGTTGAGTTAGCTATTGTGTTAGCCATTTGTCTCTGCTAGTCGCCATCCTCTTGTAAAAGGCAGCAGTACCTTTTCTAAAGAAGCGCTCCAAACCAAAATCGTCATGGATTGATTTCGTCTTTCGAGCTGATATGTTTTTGTTGGAATGCTGTTTCGCTTTTGTGATGACGCTATATAATCGAAATGACTTTTAAACTGGCGCAATACGTTTGCAGTGATACAAAACGCAGCCTCCGGCGTAGCGTTTTGTTCCTCGGCCCTCATACATCATCTGCCATCAGCGCTCTTTGCGGACTGCTGCCAGTGAATCAAGTCACTGACGGCGCGCGCAGTCAGGGTCCGAAAATCCTGCTGGTTTTGCGTCTCTGCATTATTATCAAACATACTTTTAAAAAGTTTGTTTCCTTTTAATATGGTTGGCCATTGACTATATTTGCTATGCGCCGCGCCGGTCGATAACTCTAAATCTAATCTAAGCTAAGTTGCAAAGATAATTCGACGGTTAAAAGGCAATAGGGCATAAGCGACAAAACTAAATTGTTCAGGAGAGCAGTTCAAAGTTTGACATTGCAGAAAAATGGCATAACTTATTTATTTTTTATCATATCGTTAAAATCGAAAACAGCTGTAGAGTTAAAAAAAAAATAAAGGCATTTATTGGCATTCCTATTAATGTGGTTTTACGATGTTGTACATTTTTTTATGTCACAAGCGCCTTTAGGACAAAAAAGGCCAAAATATAAACCAAACCATACTAAAACCATACTTCGAAAACGCAGTTGTTTGCTTGGGCATAAATAACACAAAAATCATCGTAGAGCTATGGAGTTCGCGCATTAGAAAGGGCGGAAAATTTCAAGTAGGATAGCATTCATAACTCATTTTTGACCAAAATGTCGCTTATGCCCTACTGCCTTTTAACCGTCGATATGCATTTTCACAAGCAGACATGTATGTGTCAAAAGGACCCACAGCACATGGACGCTCATACAAAGCTATATATTTTCTCAAGTGGCGGAAGGCCTTCCCGTGAAGTGAAAGCAACGGCACGACAAAGCAAGAACCTTTTTTTTCCAATCGAGAGGGGAAAATCTTCAAAAGATTCCTGCCATTGTTTCCGCCGGCAGGATATGTGAGATTTTTACTCACTAAAAACCCCCCTCTGCATCTTGCCACACCCTGGAACTGCCGTCAAGCATGACTTCAGAGTGTGGTGTGTCTTTACATGCACAGCATGTCTTCACATTTCAGTGGCGTCAATTGGCAAATCTACACTATCTACATTGTCTACATTGACTACATTTTGGCGGGTCGTGTTCATTCTTCGCCTCACGAGCTCGGCATCCTCCTTCTCTCCGATCACGCGAGAGGCAAAGGTATCCCAGGCCCGCCAGTTCTCTTCTGATTGGAGCATTGGCGGTACTACCATGTCCAGGTCTAGGCGATCGACCACAATGGTTGCCATTAATGACCCTAACACTCACACAGTTGATCCCAAAAATATTGTAACACAATAGGTTATTTGCAATAGTGAGGAATTTGGAATATATGATTTTGCGCTCCTTGACTGATAGGTTGGTATGAGTCTAACCACCCGTGCTGTAAAAATCGGTTCACTTTTGCCAATGCCAACCCGGTTCAGGGAACGTCGGCAGGAGTTGCAAGGTACATGTGAGGTTTTGCTTATTTGTATGCACACATGCAGAATGTGTAGGCGCGAACCTACATGTGCCTGTCTGTGGGCATGCATTTAATATGAGCCTTAAATGTTAACATATCTTTGCAGCTTAGATTATAGATTATAGACGTTTGAAAAATAACTTTTGGAAATTTTGACCGGTTTCGATCCGTCGCCGGAATTTGTAGCCTCCGTGACGTCATTTTCTTGTATCCACACGCTGCTAGTATTGCGATGGCTATGAGATGACTAAAAAAAATGACGTCACATACGAAGGTCCAACCCAAAGAGCGTTTTGGCGCGTAAATTCAAACTTAATTTTTTGAACATGAATAACTTTGTTAAAGAAACAAATAAAAATAAAATTCAAGAAGTTTTGTGATAATCAAAATCAAAATAACAGTTATATTTGTGTCTAGCGTGCAATGGCTACAATGCAAAACACAAAAAATAATACTTATTTAAGGTAGTAGGTATGGTTTCTGTTTTGGGGCCCGTTTTGTGCGGCGGGGCCCCCCGCAGGGCCCGCTCGCGTGCCGGGGCCCTGTCCCAGGGGCCCCATTAATTAAAACCAGTAAATCAGGCATTGCCGTGCGGAGGTATGCGGAGATTTATACTCTATACGCGCTCTCGCCAAACGATGAAATGCTGCCAATGATATCGGCTATCAATTAAACGATTTTTATATCCAGCTTATACAAAACTAGGGTCTTCGAAAGATGTTTTGCCACAGATTTTTTTTTTATTATAGTGAGAAATTTCGACATATATATCGAGCATATCGACGGTTAAAAGGTAATAGGGCATAAGCGACAAAAACTAAATTGTTCAGGAGAGCAGTTTAAAGTTTGAGATTGCAGAAAAATGGACGTAACTTTTTTATTTTTTATCATATCGTTAAAATCAAAACAGTTCTAGAATTAAAAAAAAAAGGTATTTATTGGCATCTATTGGACTTTGATAAGGAGGAAAAGGTCATCCTACTGGAACAGAAAAATGGAGACCGAAGCCAAGAACCCCAGGGCGCTGTGGAAGTCGATGAGCTTTGTCCTGGGAAAAAGTTCTACTCAGCATCCGGAGCTTCCTGCAAGTGAATTCTCTCGTCACTTTTCAGAGAAGTTACGAAGAATAAGAGAATCCAGTGCAGCGACCATTTTTAATCCCCCAGAGTCAAACAATTGTTGCAATGTTATTTTTTCATTTAAGCCTGTCTTGTTGAATGATGTTGTTAAGCTTGTACTCACATGTCCAAACAAGCAATGTAAACTAGATCCAATTCCAACATGGCTGGTCAAAAGATGCTTGAGTGAGGTGGCACCTATTCTGTCAGCATTGGTCAACAAGTCTCTCACTACAGAGTGTATTTTTCCCACGGAACTTAAAAAATCAATTGTTACACCAATTCTCAAAAAATCAAGCCTTCCAGCTGATTCTGTGGAAAATTATAGACCTGTGTCGTCCGTTCCTTTTATATCGAAAATTATTGAGAAGGCCGTTGTTTGGCAACTCACTCAGCACATGGAGCGAGGCGGATATCTGTCTAAGTTTCAGTCAGCATATAGAAAAGCTCATTCCACTGAGACTGCCTTACTTCGCATTGTGAATGATGTGATAGCTGCGGTTGGGGACGGTGCTCTTGCCATGGTGGCAGTACTTGACATGAGCGCTGCCTTCGACACTGTTGATCACAGTATACTCATCACTAAGCTTGATAGGTTGTACGGAGTCCGAGGAGGAGTATCTAAACTGCTATCTTCATATCTGAAAGGCAGATGTCAGACTGTGGATGTTGATGGTGAGTCATCAGGTATGCCCATGGACTGTGGTGTGCCTCAGGGATCTGTGCTCGGGCCTTTACTTTTTACCCTGTACACAAATGATCTTGAGAGCACTGTACTGATGAACGGCACCAGCTACTATTCTTATGCTGATGATATTCTACTTTGTCGTTTCTGTCAGCCATCTATGACAGATGCCTGTAGTCTTGAGATGGTCCGGTGCATTGAAGTGGTGGCTGAGTGGATGGCAAGGTGTCGCCTTAGAATGAATCCAGACAAGACAGAATTCATCTGGATGTCGTCTCCTGGTAGGAAACACTTGCTTGGCTCTTCACCAATTAAAGTAATGGGCCTGGATGTATATCCATCTAGCTCAATTAAGTTTCTTGGGGTCCATCTTGACAACACTCTCTCCATGAGTACGCAAATAAGCTCGACTGTGAGCTCCTGTTTTTTTCACCTGAGGCAGTTGAGATGGGTCAGAAACTGTTTGACATCCGAAGCTGCTAAGATTCTCATTGCGTCCTTTGTTGTGTCGAGACTGGATTATTGCAATGGTCTGTTCTGGGGTCTTCCAAGGTTTCAGCAGTCTAGACTGCAGTCCGTCTTTAATGCTGCAGCCAAATTACTTTTAGGAGGACGAAAAACTGACCATGTCTCTCCTCTGTTGCGGCGCCTTCATTGGCTGCGAGTCCCAGAGAGGATTGAGTACAAAATATGTGTTTCTGTTTTTAATGCCCTCAGAGGAGTTGCCCCATCGTACTTGTGTGAATTGTGCAGAGTCGACCAGATAGGTGGAAAACGATGCACTCTTCGTTCTGCACAGAGTGACGCCGTAAACAGGCTTCAACTGCCTCTTCGACGGAACAGAACTGGTTTCGGAGACAGGGCTTTTAGTTCGGCTGGTCCATCCTGCTGGAATAGTCTACCTCTGGAGTTGAGAACAGAGACCAGTGTTGGTAGTTTCAGGAAGTTGCTTAAGACACATTTGTTTAACAGAAGCTTCAACACATAAAAGCGCCCTTGGGGTGGCTAGTGCCACTAAACGGCGCTGTATACAAATTGTCCAATTATTATTATTTTATTCATATTAATGTGGTTTTACGATGTTGTACGATTTTTTATGTCACAAGCTCCTTTAGGACAAAAAAGGACAAAATCTTGTCGGTTACACAAAAACCATACTTCGAAAACGCAGTTGTTTGCTTGGGCATAAACAACAAAAAAGGTCATCGTAGAGCTATGGGAGTGAGCGCATTAGAAAGAGCGGAAAATTTTGAGTTGGATAGCATTCATAGCTCATTTTTGACCAAAACCTCGCTTATATTTACTTTTAACCGTCGATATACATAGTTGCAACATATACATATACAGGAGTTGCAGGGCTTATGTTCATTTGAGATTGGGTTTTTATATTGTAGGTCCACATGCGGCATGTGTTAGCGCGAACTACATGTCTGCTTGTGGGAATGCGTTTAATGTGAATCTTAAATGGTATATATATCTTTGCAGCTTAGATTTAGATGCCACAATCTTAGCTGCAACCCCATAAAAGGTTGCGTTCAACTGCATGTTATCATGGTAGCCGTTTTCACGTTGGTGATTCATAACGTTGGTCTACCTCTAATTCAAGTCAGCTTATGGTATGGAGATAAATCCCCCGGTAGTCCACTGGTGCATTATTAATTAATTAAATACAAAACGACGCACAGGCTTCTTCTACTTCTCTGAAGTAGCCTGTATTTCCATCTCATACCTGATCTTTGAAAACCAAACTAATAGGACACTTATAAATAAATAATAAGACAAAATTTGTACAGCGCTTTTTATGACAGTGTGTCACTACAAAGGCGCTTGTCCATATGAGTGGACGAAGAGGTGAGTCTTGAGACTTCTTTTAAATGGTCTCTCCAAATCCAGTTCCCTCAGTAAGGCGGGAATAGCATTCCAAGTCATTCGAGCGGCTGCCTTGAATGCCCTGTCTCCAAAAACAGTGTGGAGTCTTCTTGCAGGGATGTCCAGGCAGCTGCTTCTTGATGCAGCTGACCTCAGTGTTTGTCCGCGCGAGGTTATAGTTGCTGGAGACACCAGCTCCATCAGTACCCCGGAGCACTCGAAGAAGGTTGCAGGTCAAAGTATCAAATACTGTCATATCCGGTTTCTTTGCTCTCCGTCAAATTAAGACTGGTTAAAAGTCTGCCTAGAAGTGCTACAAGGCGATTGTGAACTCCTTTGTGGTGGCCAGACTCGACTACTGCAATGCGATCTATGCTGACCAGCCCAAAAGTCAGCTCAATATGCTTCAATTGCTACAGAACGCTGCAGCTAGTCTTATATAATATGTGGGGCTGCAAAGTCTTGCCTCATCACTCCTCACCTTCAAGCTCTCCATTGGCTGAAAATCCCTGAGAGGATCATCTTCAAAGTCGGCTTGCTCACCTTTAAAGCACTGCGTGGGAGTGCTCCGGGATACCTGATGGAGCTGGTGTATCCAGCAACTACAACCTCGCGTGGACAAACACTGAGGTCAGCTGCATCAAGAAGTAGCTGCCTGGACATCCCTGCAAGAAAGCGCCGCACTGTTTTTGGAGACAGGACATTCAACGCGGCCGCTCCAATGACTTTGAATGCTATTCCCGCCTCACTGAGGGAACTGGATTTGGAGAGACTGTTTAAAAGACGTCTCAAGACTCACCTCTTCGTCCAATAATGGGCAATCGCCTTTGCAAAAATTTTGGGAGGTTGGTGTGGTGTAGTTTCACATGCGGCATGTGCAAGCGCGAACTTATACGTGTCTTTTTGTTAGAATACATATAATATGAATCCCTTATGTTACATATCTCTGCAACTTAGATTAGATTAGATTATGTGCTGCGTCCACACGACAATACTGTAAGTGAGAGGGTCATGTTAGTGGAGTGGCCACTAATGCACCTTGGTAACTCCTAAATCCCCCACTTAGCTAATCCGCGCAGCCAGTTCCGCGTTCTTAAACTTAAGGCATTTTAATCTCAGCATGCCTAAGGCAGGGGCTTCAAACTTGCTAAGTATCACGGTCCTTTAGTGGCGCTGTATAGAGGTGGCCGGTTCCTCCGCAGATGCGTCTCCACTTTTTTCTGCCTTTGCATATCTCTCTCATTTCTTCAACATTCATCACTTTCTTCTAGCATACTCTTCTTTTATTCTCACTCTGCAGGTTACATTCTTTCGCAATCTCACCTATTTGGTTCACCTATCCTTCCTTGGTCTTCCTCTTGCACGCTTTCCTCAAGCGGCATGTTTAAACGCGAATGTGAATGCATAGAATGTGAATCCTTAGGGCCTGTTGCACCAAACTCCAATCGGAAAATAACAAAATTAAGTGTGATTTCTCCCATCAAATCAAAAATTTCAATCTCCCCCTTCCACGCTTTCCTCTGACATTTCCTCTGTACACTTTCTTCGTAAGTTGTTCATCATCCATTCTTTCATGATGTCCTCATTGTGTTTTTTTTGTACTAACATTCTTAAATTCTCTTTTATGCCACACTCGTTCATCACCCAATCATTGCGGACTCTATCATTCAGTGTCCTTCAAGTCATTGCTCTCAAGTAAGCCATTTCAACCGTACATACTTTACTCAACTCACATTTGTTAACTGTCCACGCCTCACTTCCATACATCCATACACTAATCTGCTAAATTCCTTACGACGGCGACGAGATAGCGATTCGTGTCCAAAAATAAGGCGTACTCGGATTTTTTCATCTAGGGAGTATTTTTGCAAGTGCTAGCAAGCTCCGATTTGGATTGATATCCAAAGTGTAAGGAATTTATCAGAATAGCGCTTCAGCTTCTTCTTCAATGGTGATACAGCTCATTCACTTAAAATATACCTAAACGAACCAAAGCTATTTTTAAGAAAATATACGCTATATCCGTTTCAACCTACCGCAACACAAATCTCCCTTAGTTAGAAAGAGAGCAAAGATGCTCTGAATGTAACTTCATTGTTAACAGGCAAACGTGAGAGATGCTATAAAATATCTGTGCAGTGTTGGCATTACTGAAATGTCATCTCTGCGCGGAAATTGTGCGCACTTGTTTTAATTGCGTTGGTCGCTGAATTTACCTATTTTTATAGGAAAAGGCATTATTATCAATTGTCATGGCACGGCATCCCTTGACTTAGAGGTTGGTATGAGGCTGACCACCCATGCTGTAAGAAATTGATTATTTTGCCAATGTCACCTTTGTTTCAGGGAAGATTGGCAAAAGTTGCAAGGCATATGTTCATTTGAAGTTTTGTTTTTGAATTGTATGTACACAATATGCAGCATTTGTGCATACACGTTTCTGTTTGTGGGAATGCATTTAATGTGAATTTTATGCAACTTAGATTGTAAATTGTAGGTGTGCAATTATTGAGTGTCAAAACACAGGATGGAGAAAGCAAGAAAACATCGGTATTTTCCATGACTACACTACTTTTGTATTTGACAGTTTTGGCTGACAGCTGTGACTCATACAATTCTCTTCAATGCCGTATATGCTAGCTACGGGTCCATACGGGACCACCTATGCTGTAGAAAATGGTTCACTTTGCCAATGTCACCCCTGTTTCAGGGAAGGTCGGCAGGAGTTGCAGTGTGTATGTTCATTTGAGATTCGGATTTTTCTATTGTAAGTCCACATGCGCCTTGTTTAGGCGCGAACTTATACGTGTCTGCTTGTGAAAATGCATATAAAGTGAATCTTAACTGTTACATACATTTGCAAATTGGATTAGATGCGGGAATCGACCTCTAGCCCTCTGAATTTACATGCAAGATCATTTAAATTATTAAAAATGTTTTATTTTGACAGCATCTGACTGAAATCAAGCGCAGAGCATTATTAGTTATTTGGGTAGGCCTGACGATAATCGTGCATTTTACGCGTTAGCGCGCTCCGGCCGCCATCTTGCTTCTTGTCTATGGGAGCCGCATTCCATATTTGAATATTTGAAATCATCGCCGCCATTGTTGGCGGGAAAGGAAGAATCTTTTCGGCACAAAGGGCATTCAATATCAAATTATGGGCATTTGAGATGCCCCCCCGCTCTGTGGGCATTCGTGATGCCCGACTTTTATAAGATTCGGATGGTTGGTCTCACATTAACTCCATAATAGATGTTAGTTTAGGTGAATTCGAAATAAGAAGCAGTTAAAATTTTGTTCACACAGCTTAAAATGCTGTACCTGTTACTCTGTCGCCATTTTACTGTGGTTGGCCAGAGACTCTGCAAATTTTCCTCCATTAAATCCTTGCATACCTACCTGCATACATGCCGTCCCCCATAGTGCTTGTTTGGCTTATCTGCCATTTGATTCAAAGACGACCTTTCAATGAAATTGTCCTAAGAATCACATTCTACACAATCTGAGCTAAGAAAAAAACGTAAGCTTAAACGTAAAACGTAAGTTTAAATGTAAGACACGTGTAAGTTCGCGCTTACATATGTCGCAATTCATTCGAACATAAACCCTGCTACTCTTGCCGTCCTTCCTTGAAACAGGTGTGAAATTGGCAAAGTGAACCATGTTTTATAGCACGGGTGACAGCCTCATACCAACAAATAGAGAATCGAAAGTAAAATGAAGCGGCTGGATTAATAGCATGTTCGAAAAAAAGAAAAAGAAGTTGAAGAATATAATATGTAGATTATAATAAGATAGATAGTAGATATATAACCCCTGTGTCAGGGAAGGTCGGCAAAAGTTGTGGGACTTATGTTCATTTGAGGTTTGGATTTTATTTGTAAGTAGGTACACATTCAGCATTTGTAAGCGCGAACTACACGTGTTTGTTTGTGGGCATACATCTGAGAGCTTTAAATGAATATATCCTTGCAACTTAGATTATAGATGTTTCTTAACTTAAAGGTATAGTATGCGGCTGACCACCCATGCTGTAGAAAATGGTTCACTTTGCCAATGTCACCCCTGTTTCAGGGTAGGTCAGCAGGAGTTGCAGAGTGTATGTTCATTTGAAATTCGGGTTTTTATATTGTAGGTCCACATGCGGCATGTTTAAGCGCGAACTTGTACGAGTCTGCTTGTGAAAGTGCATATAATGTGAATCGTTAGTGTTACATACATTTGCAACTTAGATTAGAATTGATGATATTTATACCAGTTTATGTCCAGGCAGAAGGGATTGGTAAATTGCATTTATCTTCACAAATCTATTTAAAAAAATAAAAAAAAAATAAAAAAAAAAAAACAGCTGGTTTTATAGAAAGTTTGGAAAAAAAAGAAGAGGAAGTTAGGATAACTTGGCACCCATTTACATAAACACCTTAACCAAAAACCATCCATCCCGGCAATCGTGACCTCATCACAACTGCCAGCAGTTGCTGTGGTGATATTGTGGTGAACTGTAAAGTCGTGGCACGACAAACCCGTCACAGACAACTCATCTATAGATAGCTCGGTCACGGACAATTCGGTCAACAACTTTTTGGTTTATAATCTAATCTAATCTAAGTTGCAAATATATATTATATCATTTAAGATGTATATTAAACGCATTCCCACAAGCAGACATGTATAAGTTCGCGGTTAAACATGCTGCATGCGGATTTACAATATAAAACCCAAATCTCAAATGAACATACACCCGCAACTCAGCCGCTCAGCCGCATACCAACCTATACCTACCTAAGTCAAAAAACGGATACATCATGTTACATTTTTTTTAAAATAACAATGTGTATAAAAACATCAAAACAAATACAGAATACAAAATTCGAATTTTAAAACCCCTAGTCATAGCTGTCAACATTACAGATCAACCGCCTTTTTTATGTCCTTACAAACTTCTTTCATTTCATCCAGAGTCATAACCTTATTCATACAAGCTCTCCTTTTATTATGACTGGATAATCCATTCATTCGCATTATTACTCTGGATTTTCCATTCATTCGCAAGAACCATGAATCTACCATTTTTTAAATCTTCCATGTATTAATAAATTAAATATATCAAAAAAATTATAAAAATTAAATAAAAATTTATGTGACCGAGATTCGACGTGTGACCGATTTGTCCGTGGCCGAGCCGTCTGTGACCGATTTGTTGTGTGGCCGTGTAAAGTTTGTGCCACCCCACTGTGCGGCGTTCACACTTGTTCACAGAGAGCTGTTTGACAAAGGCCGCGTGTCATTACCGACTCAATACTAATGTAGACGAGGCTTTACAACTATTACAAGGAAGGAGGAGGAGCACATCACGCACAAAGCTCCTCGACAAGCAGCTCCGTCTTTGAACTATTTATTTTGCGCTTCTTTTTGCCAATTTGTGGAACGCTCGGTGTAGCTGAAGCTGTACAGGCGCATCTAGACTGGATCCGTCTTCTCGTGCGGCACGTCTTGTGGGATTGCCCTCTTCTGCACTCTCAACGAGAGCTCCTCATCGACGCAGTCCGGCCGGCCGGTTCCGGACCGGTCGGCTACGCGGACCTCGTTGCCAGTAGAGCCAACTACCTTGCATTCCGTCGCTTCTGCCAGTCCTGGCACGAGTTCGCAGCCGCGGGCTCAAGACTGGGCAGAGGTGACCATTAGCCCTCATTCAGTCCTCGCGACACCCATACATATTGACGTATGTACACCCATAACTTACTGCGCTCAGCGCGGATGGCAACTCGTTCGATACACGTCGATGAAGGGCTCCCGTCAGGCACATTAGCTTCAGTAACCTCGACGTTTTGGGAAGGGTGGGACTTTTTAGAGTCATGCGTTAGCCCCTGATTTGAGGATCCTCTTTTTCCTTTCTTGAGTAGAGTAACTTTAGCTGATTAACTTCAACGGGAAGGCCTTCCGCCGCCAAAAAAACCATTGCAAGTGAAGTATCACCAAGTGAAGCGACTCCGCATGAGTTGTATGAACTTGGCGGGTGGAGGTGGGTAAAGTGTTCCTCTGTCAGCTGGTTGTAAGGCAGCTGCCTTTCCAAGAATTCCAAATCTCGATGTCAGGGGGCAAAGCGGCGGGTCGGTGTCGTATCGCAGATGTGAAGAGATGGTCCGGAAGAGTAGCAGGTCGAAGTTCAGAAGAAAGCGCAGAGCAGTAGGTAGTCACAAGTCGGAAGTCGGAGAAGAAGTAATTTATTTATAAAACAGACGTCTATTTACATCCCACAAAACAACAGGTAACGGGATTTCACAAAAATAGGGGCTGTAACAAAAACTAGGGATGGGAAAGCGCAAATTCTCAATCAAGACCCAGTTGCTGTAAGGCTGGATGGACCTTTAGTGGCCAGTCTTTGGTAAAGGAATATGAATTTTTCACCCAGCAAAGAGCGTATTTGATAATGATGATGATGGATGATTTCTTTCCTGTGGCGCTATTTAATGGTCCAGGACCATCTCAAGGGCGCCATGGCTTCTGGAGAAAAGCAGTGTCTTCAGTCCCTTTCTGAAGGCACCGCAAAGCTCCTGTCTGCAAAATTTGATGTGTTCGCTCTTTTGGGCACTATGACCTTGTTGACAGCAGTGAGGGCAGAGCGTAGTGGTCGTTTTGAAGGCTTATCGACAGAACATAGCTCAGCGAGACATGGGGGTGCCATGCCGTTTGAAAATGTATATGTACATTTTTTTGTACGCCGCCGGGATTCGAGCCCACAACCTTTCATATAGCAGTCAGAAGTGTTAACCACTAGATTACGGACCGGTCGTGTAATAAGTGTGTAGCTATCCCAGATTTGAACTAACGTTTCAAGCTTCGGGTGTAACATGCATAGAGTCGCCCTCCCGCCGGTTAAATAGTTAAACTCTTCAATGGAAGCGGCTACCACTCACATGACCCAACAAAAGACCAGCCTCATCGTCATCACCATCATCAACTGCACCACAACTATGTTTATTCGCGTTCAAACCCAACCGTGACTTTTCAACAAAAATGTGTGGAAACTAAAACGCTCACCAGAGGCGCTAGCTACATGTTTTTGGTGATGATGATGAGTTGATGATTTCTTTACAGCGCCGTTTCGTGATGTAGTCACTCCAAGGGCGCTTGTGCAAATGATGCCAGAAATTTGTCTTCAGTGCATTCCAGAACTTTCCATGGTCCTCTAGCTCTCTCACATGATGTGGCAGGTGGTTGGAACCTGGAACAGCCTGGAGGCCAGAGGACCAGCAACTGCAAATGCACGCTCTCCAAACATTGTGTTAACTCTTCTTATCGGTTCTTCAATCTTTGATTTGGCTCCTGTTTCAGCCGAGCGCAGTGTTAGGCTTTTTTTGCCGAGGGTGACTGGTTTGATTAGATCAGCGAGATATTTGGGTGTTTTTCCAAATAGAGCTTTGTGGACCATCGCGCGCACTTTAAACTCGATGCGCTCCGGGATGCGTCTTTCCCTCGCTACTGTGGGTTCGGCGACAATTTACGCTGAAGTACTGCCGCGCACATTTAATTAATTATCTAGTTTCAGTTTTTTCATATTATCTCAAAAACTGTTTACATTACCTAAAATATTTTTCATAGACTCTCTAGACATTGTATCATTCTATTATGAAGAAAAAAATGTCCAAAATATTAAACAACAAAATTAGAAGAAAAAAATGTGAACAAAAACGTGTTATTTTAAATATTTTTTCGTGGCGTCATTTTTTAAGTTTTATAAAATATTTTAACTTTAAAATTAAGATAAAAAATCAATTAACACGCGTGATTTTTTCCTATAATGTCACTTCTTTACAAAGGCCATAAAGTGTAATGACGTTACTTCAGCGTAAATTGTCGCCGAACCCACAGTAGCGAGGGAAAGACGCCTCCGGCGTACGGAGCCAGTGAAGCTTCTGGAGAAGAGGAGTAAGGTGAGTAAATTTTGACCGATCAGCAATCATGCGAGCGCATGTATGACGACCAACTGTAGCCTATTCAATTGACATTTCGATTGTAAACTCCAGTAAGATATATTATAAGTGGACTCGAACCTAGCTTACGGCATTGAAGCATAGTATGTCCCGCATAGTATTCCCGGTCCGTAGTCTAGTGCGTTTTTAACACTTCGGACTCGTAAATGGAAGGTTGTAGTTTCCAATCCCGTTCAGAGCGCAAAAAATATACCATTTATATTTTCAAATATTATGCTCTTCGCTGGGTTAAAAAAATCATAAAACCTTTACCAAAGACCGGTCACTAATGCTCCATCCAACCTTACAACAACTGGGTCTTGCTTGAGAATTGGCGCTTTCTACAGCGACGACCAAGAGGGCTCTTCAGGTGGGATACACACAAAAACAGCGCTCACCAAATAAATCAACCTAATTTTTTTTTTCACGAACCACCAACGAACGACGTTTCATTTTTATTATAAAGAAGATAATATGTCAGTGGTAAACGCAATAGTTGAGTTGGAATCACGTTGGAACCTAGTTTTTTATACTTAGGAGACCGGCTCGTCAGCTTCTTTTTCTTCTTTCTCCTCCATCAGCGGGGGGCGCCAGTGTAGCGTCCACACTCATTTAGTTACAAATGATGTGATCATTGTGTGTGGAGCGGCATGTAAATGAGCATGCACCTGGGTAGATAGAGATGTGAAGTAAGTGAGTTTTGAGCTCCTTGTATCTCACATTGTAACAGTTTCAGTTTGTAACAACATTTAGCTTTGAACGAATTTGCGAAAGAGAGATCAGATGTTGTATCGCCATAGGGAAAAATACCAAAATCATTCGCATTATCCTTTAAAGGAAACGCCTTGTTGTGCTAGACATCTGTCTCTGTTGGTTGTCATCTTCTTGTAAAGGCAGTGCCTTGATGGGCAAGACATCTGTCTCTTCTGGTTGCCATCTTCTTGTAAAGACAATGCCTTGATGGGCTAGATATCTGTCTCTGTGGTTACCATCCTCTTGTAAAGGCAGTGCCTTGTGCCAGCCATATATCTCTGTTTGATGCCATCCTTTTAAGCTGCGAATGGATGAGACATCAGACATCGAGTGGCGTTCACAAAGTGAACCAATTTTGTACAGTTTTAGTGCTCAGCTTTATTCTACCGACCTACACAATTCTACCAAGCAGACAGTCTGAGAAGATAAAGATAAACGGGGCTATTCTTAGACATTATAGTCGTCGGTTGAGCCCACGCTTTGACAAACGTGTACGACTAAAATGTCTAAGAATAGCACCGAAAGTAACTGGTATTAATTATGCGTTATAGAAATACTGATACCCTATCCGATATGTTTTCTCCCTCCCTATAGACTGGTATAAAGTCAGCCGACTACCGAAACGGAGGCAAAAAACCACCATTCACCATTGTTGCGGCTACCTGATGTAAGTATGCGAGAACATACAGGTATCAAGTAGTCATCAACCCGGCTGGAGATGGCGGCACAGATCAACCAAGTGTGATAGCCTCCTAATTATCTCGTTTATAACCTGGCCTAGACGACTGACGGACTGTTCTGTTAGGCCGGTCACCAGCGACGTTAGAATCACGTTACGTGGCAAATGATTCCATGTACTGTACTATATCCTGCTGCCGTTCCATTGAGGGTGGCCGGTACTTCTGCAGATGCGTCTCCACTTTTTTCTATCTTGCATATCTCTTTCATCTCTTCAACATTCATCACTTTCTTCTTACATACTCTTCTCTTTTCTCACTCTGCAGGTTCCATGGTTTCTTAATCTCACCTATTTGGTCTAGATCAGGCTTGTCCAACATACGGCCCGCGGGCCACAATGTGGCCCGCGTAAGCCTGTTATTCGGCCCGCGACGACGTCTAGTATTTACCGTTATAGTTACTACCGTCGATAGGACTTTTATGGACCGAATGAACTTCCAAAAATTGCGTGCCTACCCGCCTCCCGCACAGGATTCCTTAACAAAACCTTCATAATATAAAAAAATAAAAACAAAAATGTGAACACATAATAAAATGCAATAAATTTAAAAATGCCATAAAAACATTTTATATACTCAAAATGACTTACATTATTCTGAAATCGCCCCTGGAACACACTATATATTTTACGCGAGTGTGTTATCGCAAGCTCCCGGCTGCTGCTCCTCCTATCTCGGCTTTCACATGGCGCTTTATTTTATTTCAAGTATGATTACGTTCAATAAAATTATTTTATTAAATAATAAAGCGAGGTTTAATACGTTAATTTCATTTTTTTTTACTTTAAATGATTTATTGTTTACACTTTTTAATTTCACATCACTTTTCAACATAAAAAAAACGTGTTGGAAAAAAAATGCATTTAGCCGCGAACTTAAAATTTACGAAATCGAGCACAAAAACACCGCACATTCGCTTGGAAATACCAGCACAGACTGCCGATAAGGCAATCGAGATTCTATTTAAGTACTTTATTTTGCTCATCGACTTTCTCTCACTGTGATTGGTTGGGGGCGTGTCTTATTAAGTGCGCGGTTGATGGGAGAGTTTGGAGTTGTCATTCTTACACGACAGAGGGCTCGCTTACTTATTTCAAGCTGATCAAAGAGATAAACAGTTGATATTGTCCCACTAAAGAACCAAAGTCAGTTGTTTGGCAAAAGTACCAGATTTATTTTCTTGTCACCGAACTCAAATTACAAATCATCACGGTGATACAAACGTTTTCAGGCTACACATATAGTGTAACCTCTTGCCGCGTTCTTCCCGAAGAGGTCACATGTAGTGAGTCCTATTTATTTTTATAGGTAAGGGGGCCGGGGCTTACTTTTAATTTTAAAGATTTAATTTTACAGAAATTTCAAAAAAATTATGCTTTCCGAAAAAGATCATTTTAAGTTTCAAGTTGTTAAATAAATTAAACTCCGAGCGTGTTGATGGCCGTTAAGGTGCACTGAAATTAGGGAAACCTGTTGGGAATAAAAATATTCTAACAATATGTCTTTTTATATTTGTTTTCAGGATGTCGCAGCCAGGGGCCTTGACCTCCCCCATGTAGACTGTATTGTCCAGTATACGGGACCTATAAGTGCCACCGACTATGTTCACAGGTAGAGAATCACCCATCAATAATACTGTTGAATAAGAGTTTTAGGCTTACACGGCCGGCTCATGATGCTGGAGTGATTTTTTCCGGGATCTGTTGCCGTGGTCTGTGGGAGCTGGAGCTTCCGGACGTTTCGCCCATTTCTACGATGGGCTTCTTCAGCGTGAAGTATGATGATGAAGATGATCTTGACCACACAGTTCTCATCAAGATCATCTTCATCATCATAAGAAGAATCATCTGAAGAAGATCATCGTAGAAATGGGCGAAACGTCCGGAAGCTCCAGCTCCCACAGACCACGACAACAGATCCCGGAAAACATCACTCCAGCAATAATACTGTTCTTATAATAATAAAAAATAATGATATTCTTACGATTTATTTGATGAGCCTTGTCTTTGTGTGAATCAGAGAATTTTAGAATGAAAGTACATAAGAACGCAATGAGATGGTTCTGACATCTTGAAAGAATGGATGATGAACGACTAACGAAGAAAGTGTACAGAGGAGAGCGTGGAAGGGAAAGACCGAGGAAGGAATGGATAGACCAGATAGGTGAGATTGCGAAAGAATGGAACCTGCATAGTGAGAAAAAGAAAAGATAGGGTATGTATGAAGAAAGCGATGAAAGAGGTATGCAAGGACAGAAAAAAGTGAAGACGTACCTGCGGAGGTACCGTCCACCCCTAGTGAAACGGCGGCAGGATACAGTAACAGTACACCTCTAGAGGCCTCTGCGAGCTTGGTTGTTGCTATAGAAAGCGCCAATTCTAAAGCAAGACCCAGTTGCTGTGAGGCTGGATAGACCATTGTGTATAGGTCTTTTTTTTAAGGAATCCTGTACGGGAGGCTCCCCAATACTTGAAAGTCTTGGAAGTCTATGTCACCCTGTAAGGGTGCCGCAGAGGTGTTGCTTGAATTGTTGCTTCTGTCGTAGGGGGCTGCAAGGAAGTGGCGATTGATGTTGGTTTTGAATAAAACCGTATTAAATTGGGAAGGGAACACAGATATTGGTAGATCATTCCATAAACGGGCAGTTTGGCAAAGGAATGAGTCATGAAAACACCAAGTTCTCATTTGAGATCGACTGCAAAGGGATGAATGAGAGTCATGCTACGAGTTTCCCTTTCTGAAATGCAAGGTTTATTGTTTACATTTCTCTATTGCTTACATTTGTTTTATGTTGGCAGGGTTGGCAGAACTGCTAGAGCGGGAAATGTTGGGACCGCCATCATGCTGCTTCTTCCCTCTGAAGTCCTCTTCGTTCGCCAACTCGAAGAAAGAAGAATAAGGTTAAAAATTGTGTATACTTTTACGATTTGACAACGCTTATTGGAGAACGTACATTATTCTTGATGTTCATCCCCAATCGTCGTGCAGAGAGGGTGTCTCTTGAAGACGTTAGCAACATTGGTAAAGAAACGTCGAGAATAATGTAAGTTATTTTATAACGGTTCGTCTAATATCCGAATAATTTAATGGAATAATGAATTTAAATTCAACTGTGTAGTTATTATAGTTCTAAATTCTTCTTGACATTTGATCTTCAGGAGGCACCTTTTCTGAAAGACGATTAAGAATAAGATCTGAATCTGAGGATGAGCAACGCGCAGAAAGGGTGTCTTCTGAAGACGTTGGCAACAATGCTAACCAAACCCATCAAATATCCACAAAGTGTAATTCATTTTAAAGTCAATTTTAACTTGCAAATAGAAGGGAAAGCATTCATAATTTCTGTAACCTCTCCACGGCAGGCTTCACCAGGAGGACATGGAGTGCGCTATGAAGTCGCTATTGCCGCCGGGCAGTGCAGGGCGGGGCGGGACTCGGGGAGAGCCCCTGCCCCAGAGAGCGGCCGCTGCTGAGCTGCAGGCTGCCTTCGAGAAGCTGCCCATGGAGGACAAACAGCTTTACATGAAGGGATGCAAAGGTGAACTATCTTACAGTATGGGTGGTCAGCCTCATACCAACCACTTTCAGTTGAAGTAGGGGTTTCCCAGCTTCCGGGGGGGCTGGTTCTCATTTCTTGTGAAGGCTGAGTACACCTTGGGATCAAACCCTTGCTCTCAGATGGAATGCAAGCATTCTACCAACTGAGCTATCGACCGGACTTTTTACGAGCTAAGGCCAATTCTCAAACAAGACCTAGTTGTTGTAAGGCTTGATGGACCTTTTGATGACCAGTCTTTGGGAAAGGTTTATGAATTTTTCAACCCAGCAAAGAGAAAATTTGAAAATATAAATGGAATCCACAACCTTCCATTTAGGAGTCTTCCAATTGACCGGTCTTACCGTGGTCAATTGGAGCTGGAGCTTCCAGATGTTTTGCCCATGTCTGAGATAGGCTTCTTCACGTTAAAGATGATGTTATGATGTTACTGTTAATGATCATAACAGGTTCATTGCGGCAAAACGTCTGGAAGTTCCAGCTCGGGTAGACTATGGCAACTTATCCCAGAAAGTAACTCTCCAATAGCTTTATTATTTTTTTCATAATTTAATTCCTTACAAGAGCTAAAATCATAATAGCAATATCAAAATAAAATAGGTCCCGAATCGTCACATGCAACCCCTTAGGTAAGAAGTTACACTATATGCGTAGCTTAGTTGTGTTGCGTAAGAGGTCTCAGAGAGCAACCCCAGTGTTGTCAGTCGGTTGTATAAGTCTGAAACTTCTGTTCAATAACATAATTGACTCAAAAGACTCTTGATAATGACCTGAATCTTGAAGGTCGAAAGTGCTTGAGGTAGATAAAATGATTGTGAAAATAAAACTACGTTTTGAAAAAAATATTTTATTGTAAATTAAAATTAATTTTCACTGTGTGAATACACAAACCCTACAAAATCTACATAATTGTTGTTCTGCTCCCAGCTTTCACGTCGTGGATGCGCTTCTACTCCACCTACCCCCGTGAAGCGCGCGCTGCATTTGACAGATCTGCCTTGCACGCGGGACACGCGGCCAGAGCCCTGGCGCTGCAGGATCCCCCCAGGAAGCTGGCCGCTCAGGCGCCCAGAACTGAAAAGGAGCGGCCTGATAATAGGCTCACCCAAGACAGGTATAATAACAGGATTTATTTGGTGAGCGCTGTTTTTGTGTGTATCACTAGTGGCAACACTTCGAACTCGTAAATTGTGAGTTTGTGAGTTTGTGAGTTCGCAAGGTTGTGAGTTTGAATTCCGGGAGAGCATAAATAATATACCATTTATATTTTAAAACATGCTCTTCGCTGGGTTGAAAAATTCGTGAGACCTTTACCAAAGACCGGTCACTAAAGGTCCATTCAGCCTTACAGCAACTGGGTCTTGCTTGAGTATTGGCGCTTTTAAGCGACGACCAAGCTCGTAAACAACATCTCTGCGGCACTTCAACAAGTGTCATAGACCCCTAGAGTCTCTGAAATCTAGGGATTCTCCAGCACAGGATTTAAAAAATAAATAAAAAACACCACCCTGAAATTCTGCTAACCTTCTGTTTTTGTAAACAAATAAACTGCATTCCTCTCCTTACATTAAAAAATTAAATAAAATTAAATTCTAAATGTAGATAATAAGTAATTTCTATGTTGTAAAAAGGGCCATTCAAATATTTATTTCACTGGTGGATCATTAAAGTTTTATTATCATTTCAGACAGAAGAGAAAGGACCTGCGTAAAGAAGATATCGGCGGCAGCGTCAAGCGGAAACTTCCTCCGTCTTTGGGAGCCAGGACACCTTCAGCCAAGGCGGCAAGGAGAGAGCTTCACATGGTGGTGTCGGAATTTGAGAGTGGGCTCCAGCCTCCGTTGAAGAAATCCAAGACCAGCAAAACCAGTGGCCTAGCCGTCAGGAGATAGAATATGTCTCTCTTGGATTGTGCATGTCATGTGTTGTGAAGACGGGAAGGTGGTTGGCAGAAATAACAACGGTAATATGACATTTACAAGCATTACACACTAGACGCATTCTGCCTGATTTGTCTATGGTTTTTTCCATTGACTTATGATATCTGTAGACTAGAAATTTATTTTAACGAAAATAGACATTATATATCTGTTTCAACTTACTTACAAAAATAGTCCTTAGTATGAAAGAGAACAAAGAACTTCACAGTTGCATTTCCATGTGTACCAAAAAAACTCTGGAAAATGTAAAAATGTTTCTAGAAAAGTGGCAACACTGCTGCGTGCGTACTATGCCCGGAGCAGTATGAAATAATAATAATAATATTAGGATGATTTATTTGGTGAGCGCTGTTTTTGTGTGTATCACACCTCAAGAGCCCTCTGCGAGCTTGGTCGTCGCTGTAGAAAGCTCCAATTCTCAAGCAAGACCCAGTTGTTAAAATTAATCAATTAATAACCCAGCGAAGAGCATATTTGGAATATATAAATGGTATATTTTTGTGCTCCGCCGGGATCCGAATCCACAACCTTCCATTTTACGAGTCCGAAGTGTTGCCACTGGACTACGGACCGGTCCAAGATGCCAACGACACGCGTTGTACCTGAGCGGTAACCCATCCAAGTACCATCCGCGCCCAATGTTGCTTAACTTCGGTGATCAATGGGAACCGGTGCTTTCAACATGGTAACGTCGTTGACAAAACTGAACATAGTAAGCACGCGTTATAAATCTTGTGATCGATAAAATTGAAGAATATTAAAGGAAAAAGGCATTATTGTAAGACATTATGGCTTGTGTTATTATTGGCTGTCAAAACACAAAATGGAGAAAGCAAGACAACATAGAATTTGACATGTTTTGTATGACTACACCACTGCAACGTTTGACAGGACTGAGACAAATGTGGTCTTTAATATGTATCAATGCAGTAAGCTAGTTTCTGCTCCTCTATGTTATTACTCAATGGTTTTTTTGATCCGGCACTGGGTTGGAAGTCAGTAGTGTATCGAGGTGTATGAAAACATTCACACAGTTTGTCTGGTAATCCATAGACAATAGGGCAGACAGTAAGGGCATTTTTTGAAAATCAATAAATTAAATAATTAATCAATTTGTAAATTGGAAAGTTTGTGAAATATATTATTTTTTGTAAATAACATATTGGTGTTTTATTTTTAGTTTATGAACTCCTAATAATAAATAAATAATATTAGGATGATTTTTTTTTTTTTTTAAGAAATCCTGTGCGGGAGACTCCCTAGATTCTAGAGACTCTAGGGGTCTATGACACTTGTTCTAGTGCCGCAGAGGTGTACGAGCTTGGTCGTCGCTACAAAGCGCCAATACTCAAGCAAGACCTTTGGTGACCGGTCATTGGTAAAGTTGTATGAATTTTTCAACCCAGCGAAGAGCAAATTTGAAAATATAAATGGTATATTTTTTGTGCTCCACCGGGATTCGAATCCACAACCTTCCCATTCAGAGTCCTCAGTGTTACCACTGAGCTACGGACCAGTCAGATTTATTTGGTGAGCGCTGTTTTTGTGTGTATCACACCTCAAGAGCCTTCAACGAGCTTGGTCGTCGCTATAGAAAGTGCCAATTTTCAGGCAAGACCCAGTTGCTGTAAGGCTGGATGGGACCTTTAGCAAAGGTACCTATTTATATATGAATTTTTCACCCAGCGAAGAGCATATTTGAAAATATAAACTGTATATTTTTTGTGCTCCGGCAGGATTCAAACCCACAACCTTCCATTTACGAGTCAGAAATGTTAACCACTAGACTACGGACCAGTTAGAGAAAAATACAGTTGCAGGTAACTTGTTCCATAAGCGGGCAGTTTGACAAAGGAGTGAGTCGTGAAAACACCAAGTTCTCATAGTTTTGATATCGACTGCAAATGTATGGATGTAAGGATAAATCTAATCTAAGTTGCAAAGGTATGTAACATTGCGGATTTACATTATATGCATTTTCACAAGCTAACAGGTAGAAGTTCGCGCTTGCACATGCCGCATGTGAACTACAACATAAAAAACCAAATCTCAAATGAACATACACCCTGCATTACTTGCCGACCTTCCCTGAAACAGGGGTGACATTCGTAAAGTGAACCATTTTCTACAGCATGGGTGGTCAGCCGCATACCAACCTATAAGTCAAGAGACAGTTTTTTTAAATCATAAAAATATAATATAGAAGATAAAGATACAAAATAATATAATGATAATATCTACAAAGTAAATGTAAGAGGGAAAGGGGAAGACCGCGAAAGTAATGAATTGATCAAATTATCATTACGATTTTATGGGATTCTCTTTTAATTAAACTTTAATTATTTATTTTGGTTCACAATTTACAATTATTGATAATCTCTGCGTAAGTATATGGTATTCACATCCAAATGTTGGATGCAACTAATCCACTGATGCCCTTTGCAGTCCGTATATATAGGTACAAAAGGGATTATTCTTGCATTTTCCAGATCATTCGATCTCTCGCTCATACCAGACTGCTGTTCTATGTACCTTACTACTACCATCATACTAGAGCCAGCTTGTTCTACACACTAGCGTACATGTTCAGGCGCGCGTGGGTACTTCAAATCCTTAGTTCATAACATTATAAATCCATGAATGAAAAGAAGGTACCTAATGTATGGAAATTAATGAAATGAGAGAAGTGTGTCAGCTGATATAAATAAAGGGAAGTGACTGTAAAGGTTCTGGCAATCTCTGAACGGCAACAGAGCTACAGTTACAGTTATGCATTTACTTGTGTGTATGCAAATCCGGCAAAGAGGTGCTAAGTGCTGGTTTTTATTCACTCCCGTCGCCATTTTGAGTTTTACGTTTATATGAACCCTCACTCGGGGGGTAGAGGGGAGAGGGGAGGGAAAGGGTGACACATAAGCTACACTCACATCATGCCAAGAAAGCAAATAACGTACACATAAAGTGTAACTTCTTGCCGCGCTACCCCCGAAGGGGTCGCATGTGGCGAGTTTTTTTATTTTTTATTTTATTTGAACCTATTTATTTTTACAGGTAAGGGGGCCGTCCTTAAGCCAACCACTTCAGTTGTAGTGGGGGTATCCCAGCTCCCGAGGGGGTTGGTTCTCATTTCTTGTAAAGGCTGAGTAAACCTTGGCAGTATTTTATTTTGGGCTTGAAATAATCACCGAAAATGGCAAATCATTTCTGACATCTTCGGTGGGATTCGAACCCGAGCTCTCGTCATGGAATGCAAGCACTCTACCAACTGAGCTATCGACCGGTTATCGCTGTGGAAAGCACCGATTTTCAAGCAACACCCAGTTACTGTAAGGCTGGATGTACCATGGTGGCCGGTCTTTGGGTAATCTAATCTAATCTAAGCTGCAAAGATATATATCATTTAAGATTTATACTAAATGCATTCCCACAAGCAGATATGTATAATTTCGCGCTAACACATGCCGCATGTGGACCTACAATATAAAAACCCAATCTCAAATGAACATAAGCCTTGCAACTCTTGCCGTCCTTCCCTGAAACAGGGGTGACATTGGCAAAGTGAACCAATTTTTATATTATGGGTGGTCAGCCGCATAACAACATATAAGTCAAGGAACATACATGACAAATTACATTTTTTTACATCAAAGAATAGGTCTTTGGGTAAAGACATTTTTTTCAACCCAACGTCTTAAGAGCACATTTGAAAAGATTTTTTTTTCTCCGCCGGGAATCGAACCCAATACCTTTTTATTACAAGTCCGCTTTATAAGCACTTTTGTCGGACAAACGTCAAATGTAAAAAAAATATTAGCTTACCTTGTGCCTTAGCCTTGCCATGTTTGGACATCTCAATTTTTTCATCTTTGGAATAGGGGCCGTCCATAAATTACGTCATCGATTTTGGCCGATTTTCGACCCCCCCCCCCCCCTACAATCATCCCATAGTCATTATCTAATGACCCCCTCCCTCCTTCTTGCTGTAATAGTGGATGAGCTTAATAATTAATAATGTTATATTACTTACATAATATTTTGTATATTTTGTAGAAATTGGTATTTACAAGAACGACGTCACTTTTGGTACTCATACATCATTTGCCATCATCCGCAGACCAGACTCCCCCCCCCCCCCCTTAATGCGAATGACGTAATATATGGACAGCCCCATAGGGTATTTGCCATAGTGAGGAAGTTGGTAAAAAGTGTATAATTTTCATAGTTTACGATAAGCATAAAAACAAGGTCCTGATTTCAAGTCCAAAATAAAGTTCTTTTTTTATTTGAAAAAGAACTTAGGAAAATTTTGACCGGTTTCGGAAGGGGCCGTCCATAAATTACGTCATCGATTTTGGTCGATTTTCGACCCCCCCCCCCCCCCTTACAATCATCCTATGGGTAATTCTCATTTTTGAGACAAAACTGTGTGATCATCATTTTTCTAAGTTATGGTACATAAGTGTCAAGATCAAGATGATAAACATATTTATTTCATTTTCTTAAAATATAGATAAAATACTGTGTATTTAACAAATATCTACATTAATTTAAAGTAGCCACATATATTATTTTTTTACTAAAAAGATGAAAGTGTCCATTCCATGTGTGTGATCACTCCATTTTTATGAAGATATTGATTCACAAATAAAAATATAATTAAAATAATAATATTTTATGTATGCCGCCCATATAAAAAGAGATAAATATGCTATTAAAATATTAAAATATCATTGGCTAAAGCCTCATCGATTTACATGTATACTATCAAAAAGTTTGTGATCAATTTTTTTGTTCACTTCCATGGATGTCATTAGATAATGACTATAGATAGTCATTATCTAATGACCACCCCCCCCCCCCTCTTGCTTTAATAATGGATGAGCTTAATAATTAATAATGTTATATTACTTACATAATATTTTGTATATTTTGTAGAAATTCGTATTTACAAGAACGACGTCACTTTTGGTACTCGTACATCATTTGCCATCATCCGCAGACCAGACTCCCCCCCCTTCATGCGAATGACGTAATATATGGACAGCCCCGAACGTCATTTTCTTGTATCCACAACGCTGCTGGTGTTGCGATGGCTATAAGATGAATAAATAAAATGACGTGACTCCACACAACCATAGTAGGTACCTATTGTAAACCGTTTTCCCCACCACTGCATTATTACCCTATTGTGTGCCGGGTACATGGTAAGTTTTTATCTGCACTTGAAGTGACGTCACGTCCCCCGTTAACCCTCCGCGCCCGGGGGTGGATCTTCCATATTAGTATTCATGCATTCAGTGAAAGAAGCGCACAGAGGAGAGTACCGCCCTAATGTGAAAACCTTCGTAATAACCTTCCTCACATATGTAACAAGTTCAGCAACACTTAGCGCATATTTCCATACGTGTTCAAGTGGTACTTTGTTTTATGAATTGAGTACCTTTTTGGACATATTTCTTTTCATCTCGCAAAGGCAGTGCCTTGTTGTGCTAGCCATTTGTCTCTGCTGGTCGCCATCCTCTTGTAAAGGCAGTACCTTGTTGTGCAAGCCATTTCGCTCCCCCAGTTCTTGTTTATCGTATACGCCAATCTTGTCAAATATGACTTTTTAATGCAGTTGTCTTATGAATCAAATTCTACACAATCTGAGCTAAGAAAAACCGTAAATCTCGATAATGTGAGAGTTCTTTTAAATATTTTTAAATAAATTTCTTGTTTTCATAAGACACATTGGTCCAGTACACATGCAAACATTGCTCATGTAAAAAAATTTCAATGGCGTATACGATAAACAAGAACTAAGGCAGCGATTTGTCTCTACTGAAGCGCTATTCTACTGAATTCCTTTCTCTTTGGATATCAATCCAAGGCGGAGCTTGCTAACGCTTGCGACAGAATTCCATAGGTAAAAAAAATACTTTACACCTAACGTATATTTTTGGACACGAATCGCTATCTCATCGCCTAAAAGTCGTTAGGAATTTAGCAGAATAACGCTTTTGGTCGCCATCCTCTTGTAAAGGCAGTATCTTGTTGTGGTAGCCATTTGTCTCTGCTGGTCGGTATCCTCTTGTAAAGGCAGTGTCGTGTTGTGCTAGCCATTTGTCTCTGCTGGTCGGTATCCTCTTGTAAAGGCAGTGTCTTGTTGTGCTAGCCATTTGTCTCTGCTGGTCGGTATCCTCTTGTAAAGGCAGTGTCTTGTTTTTTACGTGTCTGTTTAGCTGATCTAGTTTTTTATTTAAATTATTATACCTACATATCAATAATTTTAACTGCAGAGATAAATTAACATTTATGCGTCATATTGAATGCACGCCCATAAGCAAACACGCGAAGTTCGCATTTACACACGCTGCGCTGCGTGTGTACCTATTGTGTTCCTACTTAAAAATAAACCAAATCTCAAATGAGCATAGGTAAACCTTGCAAATCAAGCCGCTCCTCTCTGAAACAGGGGGGACCTTAGCAATGTGAACCAATTTTTACAGTATCTATATTAGTAAAGGAACAAATTGCATTTAGGTACTAAAATAAAGACAACAAGTATCTACCACACAACGCTGAAAATTTTAAAGCCGGTGAAAAAAATTGACCGGTCCGCAGTCTAGTGGCAACACTTCGGACTCGTTAATGGAAGGTTGTGGGTTCGAATCCCGGCGGAGCACAAAAAATAAACCATTTATATTTTCACAAATGCTCTTCACTGGGTTGAAAAAATCATAAAACCTTTACCAAAGACCGGTCACTAACAGTGTTATTCTCTGACATTTTGGTCGTCCGTTGAGCCCGCGCTTTGACAAACTAATGATGCCTGGGCTGGAAGTCTCATCACCACGGTCATTTTTACTTACCGAATTTTAGTAATATTTGTATGATGATGATGATGATGGATGATTTCTTTCCTGTGGCGCCATGGCTTCTGGAGAAAAGCAGTGTCTTCAGTCCCTTTCTGAAAGTGGTGGTAGGCTGGTTCGCGCGAACACCGACGGGCAAATTGTTCCAGGCAACCGGCCCGGCCACCGCAAAGCTCTTGAAGACTAATCAGCTGTTCACTTACGGCCATCTTGGATTGACAGGTCTTCATACAAATGCATAGTTTGTCAAAGCGTGGGCTCAACGGACAACTAAAATGTTTAAGAATAACACCGTAAAGGTCCATCCAGCCTTGCAACTACTGGGACTGGCTTGAGTACCTATTGGCGTTTTCTATAGCAACGATCAAGCTCGCAGAGGGCTCTTGAGGTGTCTATAATCTATAATTTAAGTTGCAAGGATATATTCATTTAAACCTCTCAGATGTATGCCCACAAACCAACACGTGTAGTTCGCGCTTACAAATGCTGAATGTGTACTTACAAATAAAATCCAAACCTCAAATGAACATAAGCCCCACAACTTTTGCCGACCTTCCCTGAAATAGGGGTGACATTGGCAAAGTGAACCATTTTTTACAGTATGGGTGGTCAGCCTCATACCAACCTATAAGTCGAGGAATAATCGGTGTGATACACACAAAAACAGCGCTCACCAAATAAATCAGCCTAATATTATTATTATCTGAATACGCCCCTGCGAGTTTTAGCACAGTTAGGTATATAAAGTGTTATGTGTGTTGCCATGTAGCGAGTCATATTCCCGACAGAGAAAAGCGCGCCGAAAAGCAGAGGACGCCATTTGCATTAATAAATGACATCTTAAATATTGCACGTCCGCCTGGCTCATGGCGGGCGCTTTCCCGGGACGCCTTTTTCACAAAACTTGACAATATTGCGACACAAGCTCCGTTACTCTTCTTTCAATGCGACTGCTATCGAAGATCTATATGTCTTTAACAACGCAACTAAGCTACACATATGGTGTAACTACTTGCCTGCGTTATCCCCGAAGGGGTCGCATGTGGTGATTCGGGACCTCTTTATTTTTACGGGTAAGGGGGCCGGCCTCACACCAACCACTTTTAGTTGAAGTATGGGTCTGCCAGCTCCCGGTGGGGCTGGTACTCATTTCTTGTGAAAGCTGAGTAAACCTTGCGATCGACCCTTGCTCTCGGCATGGAAATGCAAGCATTCTACTAATTGAGCTATCGACCGGACTTTTTACGAGCGTGGTCGTCGCTACAAAGCGCCAATTCTCAATCAAGACCCAGTTTTTTTTTATGACCGCGGTCTTTGGTAAAGGTTTATGAATTTTTCAACCCAGCGAAGAGCAAATTTGAAAATATGAATGGTATTTTTTTGTGCTCCCCCGGGATTCGAACCCACAGCCTTCCATTCACGAGTCCGAAGTGTTACCACTGGACTACGGACCGGTCCTAATACAACTATAATATACTAACAAAAAAATATTTTATACTGGTAAGGGCCTTACGCTAACCATTTCAGTTGAAATGGGGGTTCCCAGCTCCCGAGGGGGCTGGTACTCATTTCTACCGAAGGCTGAGTAAACCTTGCCTGTGTTTCACATCGAAAAGGGAAATCATTTCTGACACCCCCGATGGGATTCGAATTCGAGCCATCGGCATGGAATGCAAGCACTCTACCAACTGAGCTATCGACCGGGCTACACCTAGGTATACAAAATAAATCAGGATGGAAATTAGAATGCAACTTTGTAGTTACAAAAACATAAAACTAAGGTGCTTTTAAATTCACAGAATGAAAGCGAATTAGCTGTTTGATAATCGAATAAAAATGGTGACAAAAATAGAAGTCCATCTGCGACTTCAAAGGCGGATTCACCAGAAAAAACCCGACAGGAAAATATTCAAATTGTGCAAATTAAAAACGAGGCGGGCAACAAAAGCTTTCACTCAACGACCAGTCAAAAAAACTGCCTTTTAAACAATGGCATTACAATAATAAAGACCACTCGTTGCAAAAATACTGTACCCTGAGTACGAGTTTTTTCATTTTACTCGAAGCATTGAGTATTCGAGAAAAATGGAAGTATGTGAACTTGGCAAAACAAGTTTCGAAACCTTCTTTGCCAGGGGTGTTTTACAAGTTCACATACATTTTTCTCGAATACACAATACTTCGAGTAAAGTGAAAAAACTCGTACTCAGGGTCCTGTTATGATTTTAGTTGGGGCTCTCCTTTAATTAGACTGCAATTATTTATTTTACATAGTTTGGTTCACAATTTACAACAATTGACAATCACTGCTTGCTTATTAGTCTTTCACGGTAAAATGCTTGAAGCGACTACTCTGCTGATACCCCATTGCAGTCCCTTTATAAAGGTACAAAAGAGATCTTTCTTGCATCTTCCAGATCATTCTATCTCTCGCTCATACCAGACGCCGTTCTATGCACTACTCCCACACTATCGTAGATATATATGCGCGTAGGTACTTTGATTTCATAGTTCGTAACATTACCACCATCACACTAGAGCCAGATTGTTCTACCAGCGTGATTAGAATCACGTATGCACTAATACTACCATACATTCGTAACAGTACAAATTTGAAACGTTAAAGTATGATATTTATTGGGGAAATTCAATATTCAACATATACCTACTTTTCTTGTCTTATAGGTTATTCCTTGACTTATAGGTTGTTATGCGGCTGACCACCCATAATGTAAAAATTGGTTCACTTTGCCAATGTCACCTCTGTTTCAGGGAAGGACGGCAAGAGTTGCAAGGCTTATGTTCATTTGAGATTGGGTTTTTATATTGTAGGTCCACATGCGGCATGTGTTAGCGCGAAATTATACATATCTGCTTGTGGGAATGCATTTACTATAAAACTTAAATGATATATATCTTTGCAGCTTAGATTAGATTAGATTAGATCTTGGCTTATAGGTTGGTATGAGGCTGACCACCCGTACTGTAAGAAATGGTTCACATTGCTAATGTCATCCCTGTTTCAAGCAAATTCGGCAAAAGGTTTATGTTTATTTGAGTCTTGGATTTTAATTTGTGTGTCATTATTAACTTACACGTGTTTGTTTGTGGGCATGCCTTTGCTATGAGCTTTGAATGTTAATATGTTTATATATTTTTTTAAGGAATCCTGTGCGGGAGGCTCCCCAATTCTTGAAAGTCTTGGGGGTCTATGTCACCCTGGAAGGGTGCCGCAGAGGTGTTGCTTGAGTTATTGCTTCTGTCGTGAGGCGCTGCAAGGAAGTGGTGATTGATGTTGGTTTTGAATAAAACCGGATTAAATCTTTCCTTGAAAAATATATCCTTGCAACCAAATAGATTATACATCACACAAAAACAGCGCTCTCCAAATAAATCATCCTATTCTTATTATTATTAATCCTAGCTGCTATCTTGTTTTGCTAATATCCCTGCTTTTAAAGCAACCAATTAACGCCCGAAGTGTTGCCAGCTTGGCTGTTTATTTACCCTCAGCCGGTAGGTACACATGGAATAAAAAAACATGAGCAACGTCAGAGGAATTTTAGAGCGCTGGCAATTAGGTTAAAATTATTTAGCCTTCTCACAAAGGGGAGATGGCAAATGGAAGCACGGCGTGACTGGAAAAAACAAGAAAGTTGACAAATTAAAAACAATCCAGAAAAAATATTTTTTATTACAGGATGATTTATTTAGAAGAACATAGAAGTATGGAAGTATGGAAGGATCAAATCTCTGAAATAGCGAATGACTGGGATATCCAGAGTCATAATAAAAGGAGGACTTGTATGAAAAAGGTTATGACTCTGGATGAAATGAAAGAAGTATGCAAGGACAGGAAGAAGTGGCGGCTAATCTGCAATGTTGATTTCTAATGTTGGTGTATTCATTTGCTACATTTTTTGCATAGGAAATTTTTGACTTTTTTTTGTATAGATTTCTTTGTAAGGTTTTGTTCTTTTTTATATTTAAATGTAATTTATTATTCATATTCCTTGACTTATAGGTTGGTATGAGGCTGACCACCCATACTGTAAAAAAAATGGTTCACTTTGCCAATGTCACCCCTGTTTCAGGGAAGGTCGGCAAAAGTTGTGGGGCTTATGTTCATTTGAGGTTTGGATTTTATTTGTAAGTACACATTCAGCATTTGTAAGCGCGAACTACACGTGTTGGTTTGTGGGCATACATCTGAGAGCTTTAAATGAATATATCCTTGCAACTTAGATTATAGATTATAGATTATAGACATAGAAGTTACATATAATTAGAGAGCATCGTTTTAGTGTGTTTCACACCTTAAAATCTCCTCTCAAATCACGAACTTTTTTTTGTAAAAATACGTCTTTGGTGCTCCTTGAAAGACACCGACAGTTTTTGCATTAGCTGATTAATATTTGTTGCCAAAATAGACCACTTTTCCGCATTTTCAACTTTAGCAGGGGTTATGCGACTAAAGGCCTGTTGCACCAACCTCCAATCAATATTTGATTGACACATCAACAGGCCCTAACCCTCGGCATGGAATGCAAGCATTCTACCAACTAAGCTGTTTTATTTATTTTTTTATTTTTTGATCACAAAAGTCTTCTTCTTCTTCTGCTGAAAGACCAATACTGTTCTTCCATCTTTTAGGTGGGCGGCCTGGTGGACGCTGGCCGTCCGGTATCTCCTGTGCACCGATTCGGGTTAGCCTACTCTCGCTCATGCGGTCTGCATGGTCCCTCCAGAACCATCTCCTCTTCCTGCTCCATCTGGCGATGTCTTCAGTTTCGCACATGCTTCTTTAACCTGCCTGCGCTATAATATCAAGCTCATAGATCGGAGCACACAGCCATCATGAAATTGAACCTAGAGTACCTACGTGCGACTGTGCATGCATACATAGAACAGCCTGGCACTAGTATGTTCCATGGTAGTATTAGGGCATACGTGATCCTTATGACGCTGGTGGAACGCTCTGGTATTAGAATCATCCACTTTGTTCGAGAACAGTCGAGAACCGTCCGTATGAACGAGTATAAATGTAAGCCAAAATCGTATGCAGGCGAGAGTGTCGATAAAACATTAAGCCGTGAAGTTCGAAAGCCAGAGCTAGAAATAAATTGTGAACCAAATTGTGTAAAATAAATTATTGCAGTTTAATCAAAAGACAACCCAGTAAAATCATAACAATATGATATTTTTTTGAAGTTCCAGATTCCCGCATCTGCCGGTGGCTTGTGTTGATACAATTTTCGTCAGCCAGGACTTCGCACTCTTCGCGCTATGCTAATCCGTCTAACACCATTTTAAATAGACATTATTTCCATAATGGCTCCGGGAGCGCCCCTCCCTGCTCATGATTTACTAATGAACTAACTACTTGCGCATTATGTACTTACCCCGTGTCGACACCCACAGCTAATGTGTGAATTGTGCTTAATTTATTCATCATAATTTTATCTTTAAAATGGACTCGGAACAGATTTACAATAATAATAACTACACAGTTTAAATTTATTAATCGGATTTTAGACGAACTGTTATAAGAGAACTTACATTTTTATGGACGTTTCGTTACCGACGTAGATAACGTTCATCCGCAGTCGTCGTGCAGAAAGGGTGTCTCGTCATCAGATCATCACGTTAGCTACGTCGCTAATTCTAACCTTAACCTAACAAGGACTCGGAATAAATTCCGTCGACAGTAAAATTGTGACGTCTGACAGCCAGGTTGCTGAGAAAAGGCAAACGCATATTCTGTTATCGGTTGTCTACACTTCAGTATTTTTTGTTCCTTGACCAATAGGTTGGTATGAGGCTGTAAATCCTTGGTTCACTTTTACTAATGCCACCGCTATTTTAGGGGAAGGCGGTAGAACTGTAAGAGTTGCAAGGTTTATGTTCGAAGTTGGTAATTTTATAAGTAGGTAGGTACGCGATGAATTTTGAACTAACCAATATTTAAAAAACTATTTTTTTCAGGCTTGTTCCACGTTAATTTTGCCTATAATGTATAATATATATAAGTAGCAAAGATATATTACATTTAAGATTTATATTGAATGTATTCCCACAAGCATACACGTTTAAGTTCTCGCTTATACACATGCCTCATGTGAACCTTCAATATAAAACCCAATCTCAAATGAACATAAGCCCTGCCATTCTTGCCGATCTTCCCTGAAACAGGGGTGGCATTGGCAAAGTCAAACATTTTTTACAGTATGGGTGGTCAGCATAAGTCAGGGAATAAATTCTCTTCCTACAAATCCACATTTCTAATGGTAGTGTAGCAGAGCCATTCAATTCACCAGTTGATTTTAATGAATGGATCGATTTTACCATCAAATTCACTTAGGATATTCCAGTTGGCTGGTTTAAACACGCTGATCCTTTATGAGCCTAGCCGGGGGGTGGGATGGTGTTGATTGGATGATTAGGTCATTTCTGCGGCGGTGAGCAGCGCTAGGGGGCGGGGCGCGGAGCCGATCTCATTTATAAACCCTTAATGGATATAACGTGTCATTATTCTGATAATTACTGACGAATACTTCGCACAAAATAATCCAACGCGTTCACAAACTGTACAGACCATTGACTTTTTTTTTGTAATTTACCCCGTTTAGTCCTGCAACATCACTCCTCACCTTCAATCTCAGCATTGGCTGAAAATCCCTGAGAGGATCATCTTCAAAGTCGGCTTGCTCACCTTTAAATCACTGCGTGGGAGTGCTCCGGGGTACCTGATGGAGCTGGTGTCTCCAGCTACTACAACCTCGCGCGGACAAACACTGAGGTCAGCTGCATCAAGAAGCAACTGTCTGGACATCCCTGCAAGAAGGCCCCCGCACTGTTTTTAGAGACAGGGCATTCAAGGCGGCTGCTCCAATGACTTGGAATGCTATTCCCGTCTCACCGAGGGAATTGGAGGGATTTGGAGAGACTGTTCAAAATACGTCTCAAGACTCACCTCTTTCGTCCAATCATATGTACAAGCGCCTTTGCAGTGACACACTGTCATAAAAGGCGCTGTATAAATTTTGTATTAATTGTATTAATTAATTTACATTCAGCTCCTAGCGCAAGGCGAGGAAGAAGGAAAGTGAGCAGGGCATGTGTGTAAATAGGCATACTAGCACTATAGCGAGTGAACTTCCATGTCTTATCGCTATTTTTGGTGAAGTCAAAGGACCGTTCAAATTTCTCCGCCTTTGAGCGATTTTGCGCTTCGTTTTGCCCAGCTGCATCCGCAGCAGATTCACAGTAATCCTGTCCTTAGACTTTTATTATTATTTATTATTGTATCATTCTTCACGCTACTCGTAATCTAGCAACAATCCCACAAGGAGTGCCACCCGACGTACACTATTAGCTTCAATAACATCGAACCGTATACTTTTAGAGTCATGGGCACGCCTCTGACCAAAAGGTTCTTGTTTCGTCGTGTCGTTGCTTTTACTTCACGGGAAGGCCTTCCGCCACTTAAGAAAATATAAAGCTTTGTATGAGCGTCCATGTGCTGTGGGTCCTTCTGACATATACATACAGGACGGGTACGAGGAGGGTTTGAGCAAGTGTCTGCTTGTGAAAATGCTTACATATAATGTGAATCCCCAATATAACATATCGTTGCAACTTAGATTAGATTAGATACATTCAGCTCCTAGCGCAAGGCGAGGGAGAAGGGAAGTTATCAGGGCATGTGTGTGAACGGTCATACTGGTGATCGCGCAAATGGCTCGAACTATGGCGAGTGAACTTCCATCACTTGTCAGTGTTTTTGGTGAAGTCAAAGGACCGTTCGAGGGCGTCATTGGCTACTCTGTCTCCCAACTTCCCCTTCCACCTCACCTCGCTGCTCACTTGCTCCGCCCATACCTACCTACTTGCAGCAGCGCGAGGTGAAGTAGAAATGGCAGAGTGTAAATGGCTGGCGCATTAGACTATGATCTGTTTATTGCGGAACTCCCTCCTGAGATGCAGAACACCGGCTATTCTTCCATCTTTTACGTGGGTGACCTGGGAGACGCTGGCCGTTTGGTATTTCCTGTGCAAAGATTCGAGTTAACCTACTTTCACTCATGCGGTCTACATGGTCCCTCCAGAACTGTCTCCTCTTCCTGCTCCATCTGACGATGTCTTCAGTATCGCACTCTGTAATCTCTGAATTCCTTAATCTGTCACTCAGTGTTTTTGCAGCAATGGCGCGGAGCATTTTCATTTCAGATGTTCTGAGTAGACTCTTGGTTCATCAAGTCTCTGCTCTTGTCTCCACTCCATATGTCATGATTGGTCTCACACAGGTTGTATACATAGATGCGTACTTTATATTATAATAGCTTATAATAATAATAAATAATATTAGGATGATTTATTTGGTGAGCGCTGTTTTTGTGTGTATCGCACCTCTTGAGGGCTCTTGAGCCCTCTGCGAACTTGGTCGCCGCTGTAGAAAACGCCAATTCTCAAGCAAGACCCCGGTGTTGTAAGGTTGGATGGACCTTTCAGTGGCCGGTCTGTGGTAAAGGTTTATGAATTTTTCACCCCAGCGAAGAGCACATTTGGAAATATAAATGGTATATTTTTGTGCTCCGCCAGGACTCGAACCCACAACCCTCCAGTGACGAGTCAGAAGTGTTAGCCACTGTTTCGGTTTTTATTTTAAGCTCAAAATAAAATACCAGCAAGGTTTTCTCAGCCAAGTTTATATATTTTTTTGTGCTCCGCCGGGATTCGAATCCACAACCTTCCATTTACGAGTCCGAAGTGTTGCCACTGGACTACGGACCGATTCAAGAAATGCCAACAACACGCGGTGTACCTGAGCGGTCACCCATCCAGGTAGCATCCGCGCCCAATGTTGCTTAACTTCGGTGATCTGATGAGAACCGGTGCTTTCAACATGGTATCGTCGTTGACAAAAAGATATGTTTGTTCCTCCATATGAGACTGCTAAGACTCCTATTGCAGCAGCTTTGGTGGTCTGGTTTCTGACCTCGCGAGACACAGAGGTTTAACAACTGTCATTCTTTAATAAGCAGATGTAGAGGATAGCCTCAAATATTGGGAATCGTCAGGAACTGTGACAGGATCTTCAGACTGTTATTAATTGCCCTGCTTGTGTCCCGTATCGGACTTTGAGGACGGGCCTGTCCTCCGAGTAAGTAGGTACCTATAAAACATCTCATAAACTCCCTGGATCACGTAGATATAAAACGTATACAACAGTATCTTTCATCCCCTAGTGAGTGACGTAGTTTTCATGTGCTTTTCCAATTTACGTTTACGAAGTTTTATACTCGTGGTAAAACTGTTCCCGCCAGTCATTCCCGCGCTGTCAAAGTGACAGGGCGCGAAAAACTCCGCTGAAACAATAACCCCACTTCATCACGCGAGCGTGGCAACCTTCTGTATTGTATACCTATTGATGGATGTTGGGTTAATAAATTAGTGTGCCGGGTTGATGGAGAAGGGTTTGCGCGGTAAAAGGGGGTTTTATGGGATAATGGCGCAAATATAATATTATTATAAGTAGGAACTATCAGCAGTCTTATTACTATATGTTATTATTAAGTCTATAATTATTATATTTTTTATACAAGCGCCTATTGACTTATGGGTTGGTATGCGGCTGACCAACCATGCTGTGGAAAATGGTTCACTTTGCCAATGCCACCCTCGGTTTCAGGGAAGGTCGGCAAGAGTTGCAGGGTGTATGTTCATTTGAGATATATGGGTTTTTATATTGTAAGTCCACATGCGGCATATTTAAGCAGGAGCTGATACATGTCTGCTTGTGAAAATGCATATAGAGGAATCCAGAATCCTTAATGTTACATATCTTTGCAACTTAAATAAGATTAGTTAGACCTGTATATTTTTAAGTAAGTAGATACCTACTCACTTTGCTAAAAGCTTAGTATGACACAAAAAAATACGATAAATATTTAATACGCCTCTCCACTTTGCAAATTTGTCAACAGATGTCGCCTCTATTGCCCAATGAACCAAATCACGCTTACCAGCCCTTATTGCCTATAAAAGGGCGGCTAACAGTGTTTAAATAATGCACTATGGGGCAAGATCAATGAAGTGTTGTAAAACATCCCTTTCTATTCATCCCAGGGCTGGAAGTCTCATCACCAGGGTAATTCTTACCTACCGAATATGAATATCGGTAATATTTGTATGACGACTAATTGAGTTTTAATAAATTTTATGTCAAAATGGTTGTGTGGTGTTGTGATATTTTGAAAGAGGCTAGTTGTGAGCTGTGACCACGTTGTGACAGTCACAACAAGCAAGTTATTGTTTTCATTTCAAATTTATTTCTTCAATATTTAACGCAACTAAGCTACACATATAGTGTAACTTCTTGCCTGCGCTATCCCCGAAGGGGTCGCATGTGATGATTCGGGACCTATTTATTTTTACGGGTAAGGGGGCCGGCCTCACACCAACCACTTTCAGTTCAAGTGGAGGGCCAATTCTCAAGCAAGACCCAGCAGCTGTAAGGCTGGATGGACCTTTGGTGACCGGTCATTGGTAAAGGTTTATGATTTTTTCAACCCAGCGAAGAGAAAATTTGAAAATATAAGTAAATGGTATATTTTTTGTGCTCTGCCGGGATTCGAACCCACAATCTTCCATTCAGAGTCCGAAGTGTTACCACTGAACTACAGACCGTAATATTTAAGATTCTTTTTATAGTAAGAACGCTATATTTTTAGTATTGATACAGTATTATTAAATTAAATTATTTTGTATGCATTCCCGGTGTTTTGTAATGGTTCGACAAAAGAATAGAGAAACTTCTTTGAGAGCGAATAAAAATGCTGCTTCTGAGATCAAGACTTCCAAGGTGTCACTCCGCGAAGCTGCAAAGACTTTTGGGGTTAATCGCAACATTCGCAACTAAGCAACACATTTAGTGTAACTTCTTGCCTGCGTTATCTTTGAATGGGTCGCATGTGTCGCAGTCAGGACCTATTTATTTTTACGGGTAAGGGGGCCAGTCTCACACCCAGTTTCCCAACTCCCGGTAGGGCTGATTCTCATTTCTTGTGAATGCCGAGTACACTTTACCAGCATTTATTTTGGGTTTGAAATGAAAATTATTTCTGAGACCCTCGGTGGGGATCGAACCCTTGCTCTCGGATGGAATGCAAGCATTCTATCAACTAAGCTATATACCGGACTTTTTACGAGCTTGATTGTCACTTCTTCTTCTTCTTCAGCCTGTATTGATCGTCCACTCCTGGACGTAGGCCTTCTTTTGCATTTTTCATTCGTTTCTATCCTGAGCGATCCGCATCCAGGCAAGAGTCCTGCACTTCTCTGAACATCGTCACGCCAACGCAACTGTGGGCGCCCAACTCCACGCTTTGCCGTCCTTGGGCACCAGCACAGCAGTCGCTTTGTCCACTTTTCATCTGGATCGCGAGCGACATGTCCCGCCCATCGCCATTTGAGGGTTGCGGCCATCTTGATGACATCGGAAACCTTTGTCCTGACTCTTACGTCCTCATTTCTGAGTCTGTCCCGCAAACTGACACCCAACATTTGATTGTCACTACAAAGCGCCAATTCTCAAACAAGAACGGTTGCGGTAAGGCTAGATAGAAAGCAAAAAATATAATCTAAAAATTAAGAATTGGTTAAAAGAAGTTAAAGTGAAGATTAAAAGAAGTGTGTTAAGATGGTTCGGGCATTTGGAGAGAATGAGTGATGAAAGATTGACGAAGAAAGTATATGTTGCTAGAATAGATGGATGTCGTGGTAGAGGAAGACCGAGAAAAGTATGGAAGGATCAAATCTCTGAAATAGCGAATGAATGGGATATCCAGAGTCATAATAAAAGGAGGACTTGTATGAAAAAGGTTATGACTCTGGATGAAATGAAAGAAGTATGCAAGGACAGGAAGAAGTGGCGGCTAATCTGCAATGTTGATTTCTAATGTTGGTGTATTCATTTGATACATTTTTTTGCATAGGAAATTTTTTACTTTTTTTGTATAGATTTCTTTGTAAGGTTTTGTCCTTTTTTATATTTAAATGTAATTTATTATTCATATTCCTTGACTTATAGGTTGGTATGAGGCTGACAACCCGTACTGTAAAAAATGGTTCACTTTGCCAATGTCACCCCTGTTTCAGGGAAGGTCGGCAAAAGTTGTGGGGCTTATGTTCATTTGAGGTTTGGATTTTATTTGTAAGTACACATTCAGCATTTGTAAGCGCGAACTACACTTGTTGGTTTGTGGGCATACATCTGAGAGCTTTAAATGAATATATCCTTGCAACTTAGATTATAGATTATAGATTATATATGTAGGTTAAAAATTAAATACATTTTATATTTTTCAGTATATTTATTATCCTTCAAAACTTCAATATGACAAAAATATCCTTAAACATTAAATACCGAATACTTAAAAACAATATTATCTACTCTCTGTTGTTGTAAGCGGTCTACCATACATGTCCAATGCTTTTCAACTGTCTCTCAGGGTATCTTGTTTCACATATGTGTAGCTTAGTGGCTTCATACTGAATGAAAGGACAGCCTAGTGAAAAGCACATAGGTTTTTTTTTTGTTCAGATTAAAATAACATAAGTTACGCAACTAAGCAACACACATAGTACAACTTCTTGTTGTGTTATCCCTGAAGGATTTCGCATGTGACCAGTGGAACCTAATTATTTTTACAGGTAAGGGGGCCAGCCTTACGTCAACCACTTCAGTTGAGGTGCCCAGCTCCCGAGAGGTCTGGTACTCATTTTTTGGTTGAGTAAACCTTGCAGGTATTTTGAAATAAACACCAAAATGGGAAATCATTTCAAATACCCCTACGTGGGATTCGAGCCCGAACTCTCGGCATGGAATGCAAGCACACTTCCAACTGAGCTATCGACTGGACCAAAGTCACAGTGATTGAATATCTCAAAATAATATATTGGAAATCGGGTCACCAATGCAGGAATCTTCTCCTGCCTACCATTAAAAATATTAACTTAGTATACCTTGGACATGTTATAAGATTTAAATATATTAATTGTGTAGAACCAAAGACAGCTATCTGGGATTTCTTTCTTAGATGCGATAAATACATGGAAATGATGAGAAAACAATTCTCCGCACCTCCATACATTTACCTCAATTAAATAAAAAACCTAGATTGCCAACTTTGTTTCAATGCAACTTATATGTCTATCTATCATTCATTCCCTAAATGTGCATACAGTTAAACAATGCTTTAAAATAATACAAGTGCTCATAGCCCACAAATTCATACAAAAAACCATTCTCACTTAACTAGATAGCATTTCATGAAAGTGTTTCAACTAGCCATCAAAAGTGCACATTAAAAATGTTATCCGCACATTAACCCCCCTACCTTCAGGTTACTTTCCGAGAAGTAGGCAAAAAATAATTATCAGAAGCCTTATTTTGCTAAATTCCTTACACTTTGGATATCAACCAACCAACCAATACAAAGATAACACCAACAATAATCAAGTCAGAGCTTGCTAGCGCTTGCGTAAGAACTCCAAAGATAAAAAATCACAGTACATCTTATTTTTGGACACGAATAGCTATCTCGTCGCCTTAGGTCGTAAGAAATTTAGCAGAATATCTCTTTAGGAATCGAAACCACAGTGTACGTAGGTACCCCTGACTTTTGAAGAGTTCGAAGAGAAAACATTAAAAAACAAACAAACGCTTAGCCTGCCCTTGAGGAACTAACTTGTCTAGACTTGTAATGGCGTGACTTTGGAACTTAGGCGGATGCCAGGCGGTTTGTAGTTTTCAAATACATTTTTTTTTTCAAGTGCGTACGCAATACAGGATATAGCAAAATGGTACACTCAATGTCTCACCCAGCTCCACGGTAGCCCTCCAACAGGGTGGTACTGTCTATTAACCCGTTGATGACCTTATGAGAGAGCAAGGGTCCCGTTGCGCCTAGTTTCTAAGCTCCTGAAGCCAGTTTCCCAAAGCAGCTCCTCATGATGCATGAACTGAGGGTAGTTTCCCTGCGTCCTCATGAGGAGGTACCTCAGGAACTTCTTCTGTGATGTCATGCAATCGAGGGAAATTTTAAATGTGCAGACCCCATTGAAGAATTTCATAAATGCTGATATATACAAACAGAAAAATACTTCAAAGCATTTTGTTCACAAAAAAATATGTCCTGGATAAAATATATTATATTACTATCATGGTTAATTATTATCATGTAAATGAACTTGAGAAGAATGTGTGTGGAAAAGATATTGAAAGCATGTGGAAAGATCTGAAGGAAGGAATGATTGAATGTGCTAAAAAAGTATGTGGGGTAACGAAAGGTGGAAAATTGAAAGGAGATGCCTGGTGGAATGATAGAGTGAAAGAAGCTGTGAAAGTTAAGAAAAAGTGTTATGAAAATTGGCTGAATGATAGAAATGATAGAAAGCTAGAAGACGAATATAAGATAGCTAAGAGAATGGCAAAGACTATAATTTATAAAACCAAGATGAATGAACAAAGAAAGATTGATGAAAGGATTAACAAAAGTTTCACCGACAGTAAGAAGGAATTTTGGAGGTGGATCAATGCGGATAGAAATAAATCTTCTGCATTGACCACTCCGGGAGTCAAAAGTGCTGCCGGTGAGATGGTATGGGAGAATGAAGAAGTATGCAAGAGATGGAAGAACTATTTTCAAGAAATTTTTGGCCAGGGTGAAAGAAGAATTTATGAACAGACAGATGAAGAGAATGAATTGAAGATTTTGAAAGAAGAAATGAAAGTGTCTATTTCACGTCTGAAGAATGGGAAGTCTGCTGGGTTTGATGGTATAAATGGTGAAATGTTGAAAGCAGGAGGTGAATGTGTGATAGATTGGATGTTTGAATTATGTAAGCTTTGTGTGAATGCAGGAGTAGTACCGATGGATTGGAGGAAGGCAGTCATTGTTCCCATTTACAAAGGTAAAGGGGACAAAAAAGACTGTCAGAACTTCAGACCAATCAGTCTACTCAGTATACCAGGAAAAGTCTTCTGTAAGGTGATTATAAAAAATGTGATTCTGACTACTAGCAAAAGGGTTTCCGATATATTTAAAAAAAAAGGGTTTCCGATATACAGTCCGGCTTTATGGCCGGTAGAGGCTGTGTTGATCACATTTTCACTCTACGACAACTTGTTGAAAAACAATTGTCGGTGAGGGGGAAACTATTCACGGCCTTTGTGGATCTGGAAAAGGCTTTTGACTCAGTGGACAGAGGTATGTTGTGGGATGTTTTGAAAGCATACGGAGTGAATGGAGCTCTACTCAATGCGGTGCATGCGAACTATGAGAATAGTATGGCCTGCATTCGTATTGATGGTGAGTATAGTGAATGGTTTGAAGTTTTTAAGGGTGTAAGGCAAGGATGTGTGATGAGCCCATGGCTATTTAACATAGTCATGGACAAGTGTGTTCGAGATGCTAGACTTGATGATTGTGGATTAATGATAGGAGAGAGCAAAGTAAGCGTTCTACTGTATGCGGATGATGCAGTCCTTGTATCTGATTCAGCAGTGGAATTGCAAATGATGCTCTCTAGATTGAACGAAGCTTTGAAAGGTAATAATTTGAAGTTGAATGCAAGAAAGACGAAAGTTTTGATTTTTGAAAGAGATGATGAAAATATGAATTATGAATTTAAAATTAATGGAATGAATGTTGATGTTGTAAATGAGTTTGTATATTTGGGAAGTAAGTTTGAAAAAGATGGAAGAATGGCCGGTGAATTTGAAAGAAGAATAATGAAAGGCAGGTGTGTACTGGGTGCGACCGCTTGCATCGCCAGGAACCAAAATCTCTCAAAAAATGTTAGATTGGCGGTGCACGGTGGTATACTAGTGCCAACCTTGATGTATGGAAGTGAAGCCTGGACGGTGAGTGAAAGGGAAATTAGTAAAGTCCATACAGTAGAAATGGACTATCTAAGAAGTATGATTGGGAAAAAACGAAGTGACAGGGTGAGGAATGATTTTGTAAGAGAAGAATGTGGTGTAAGGGAAAATGTGAAAGTGAAGATTAAAAGAAGTATGTTAAGATGGTTCGGGCATTTGGAGAGAATGAGTGATGAAAGATTGACGAAAAAAGTATATGTTGCTAGAATAGATGGATGTCGTGGTAGAGGAAGACCGAGAAAAGTATGGAAGGATCAAATCTCTGAAATAGCGAATGAATGGGATATCCAGAGTCATAATAAAATGAGGACTTGTATGAAAAAGGTTATGACTCTGGATGAAATGAAAGAAGTATGCAAGGACAGGAAGAAGTGGCGGCTAATCTGCAATGTTGATTTCTAATGTTGGTGTATTCATTTGCTACATTTTTTGCATAGGAAATTTTTGACTTTTTTTTTGTATAGATTTCTTTGTAAGGTTTTGTTCTTTTTTATATTTAAATGTAATTTATTATTCATATTCCTTGACTTATAGGTTGGTATGAGGCTGACCACCCATACTGTAAAAAATGGTTCACTTTGCCAATGTCACCCCTGTTTCAGGGAAGGTCGGCAAAAGTTGTGGGGCTTATGTTCATTTGAGGTTTGGATTTTGTTTGTAAGTACACATTCAGCATTTGTAAGCGCGAACTACACTTGTTGGTTTGTGGGCATACATCTGAGAGCTTTAAATGAATATATCCTTGCAACTTAGATTATAGATAGATTATAGATTATTATAGATTAAAGTTACATACCATCAGATTTATTCTGGATATAAAAAAGCAATAAATAAAACCTTCTCAAAGCTTCATTTGAATTTAATTCAACACTTTCAAGAGAATTAATATGAAAGAGTGATGGACAGGCAGCGGTGACTGCAGTTGATCAAAGAGGCCAAGACACATCAGAGACATTCCAATGATGATGCATTGGAATTGATGCGGCTTACAAGCCTTGAAGGCTCAGGACCACCAGAAATCTCTGTCTTGTGCTGCTTCCCTCCATGGTCCCCTTACTACCAACTCCTAGGACCAATGAGGATGATGAAAATGTAAACCTTTGCCTATATTAGTGATGCAACGAATAGTGTTTATATTCGGTATTGGGCCCAATGGTGAAAAAGTTGCCAAATAACGAATAGTTACCGAATATTCTTTGCAACACTAGTCTATGTAAAGCATTGAATAAGCATCAAATGAAACGTTGAGTTTTAACTTATTATTAAAATGTCTGTAAAAATAGCAATTCTCTCTTAACCCTCTCAGACCTGTGTGTTAAAACTTTTTAAAATTATTATTGTACGTAAATAAAGCTTTGACTCCTCTTTATTTATTTGGTAGCCAGTAGATTGTTGTTTACATAAATTCATTTTTTTCTTCATGTTGTCTGCCTGTTTCTCGACCGTTATAGAGTATGGTAACATCAAGCACGCTTGAGTTTTATCTCTGGCATTCTGTCAATCTCCTCGAAATGTACTCAGCTTAAAAATACACAACGTAAAATCTATAATTTTAGCACTAACAAAAATGGATACAATGAGAAAATATTCTACATTCTTTTACAACTTGTTTATACAGAAATAGAGTCAGGACTGAGAGGATTAAAGAGAAATATCTAGTATATCCAATCCTATTGTAAAGCAGTTGCAGTGTGCTTTTAAAATGTTGGTCTGGTATGACATAGCTCTCACATAGACATTGTCTTTCTTAATCTTAAATCTTGATTAGAAACAAAGGTGTAATAATTTGCAACGGTAACATTGGCATCCTGTTATACTTGACATTTTTGGGCCTGAATGACCTAAAGGGGGGTCCAGATATGTGTCATTTGCTCGATCCGATCACCGTATCCGTATCGCCGACGCGTATCATGATCCGCGATCTCGATACGGCCCATCCCATGTCGTGTCGGTTTTGTTACAATCATCAAAGGTGATGCAGACACGGGCTTCGATCAGTCTCGGACGCGTTCATCACTCGGTTGCGGTTGCACGTGCAGGTTAAGTTTTTGTATTTGCCACTAAAAACGCAACTAAGCAACACATATAGCGTAACTTCTTGCTGCGTTATCCCCAAAGGGGTCGCATGTGGCAAGTAGAACCTATTTATTTTTACAGGTAAGGGGACCGGCCTTACGCCAACCACTTCAGTTGAAGTGGGGGTTTTCTCAGCTCCCGAGAGGGCTGGTACTCATTTCTTGTGAAGGCTGAGTAAACCTTGCCGGTATTTTATTTTGAGATTTGAAATAAACACCAAAACGGGAAATCTTTTCTCATACCCTCTGTGGGATTCGAACCCGAGCTCACGGCATGGAATGCAAGCACTCTACCAACTAAGCTATCGACCGAACTCCTGGTTATGTGTTGAAATTTAAGGTCTCTCATCAAAGCTCTTCTTCCAAGTCTGTTTCTGTTTCTGAATAATTCCGTTTGCCACCACAGTCTCGTGTTTTGGTTTTGACCTTTTATTAAGAATATTGTGATTGACAATAAAACAGGCACACGGAATTGCTAAATTCTCGTACACTTCAACCAACGGTGAGGGCATGTTTGATTGAGAGCTGACACAGAACTGGGCAATTTGATACACGATCATGACTGTTGTGAAGATATGGATACGGAGCAAATCAAGGCGTCCACAACTTGATACGGGGCTTGATACGTGATACGGTGATCGCATTGGGCAAACGATACATCGCACGCTTAATAATAACGAGCAATAGCTCAAAAATTGGGAAAATCGAGATTTTGTATTAATTTTGTAAAAAAAGGAATAGGTAGAATGCGACAGCCGTTCAATTTGGACGAATATGACCGAGATAAAACGTCGGTCGCCTTTTTCATTCCATACGGGTCGTAAAGGTTGTCTGAACTTCAAACGTGATTTCCCAACATTCTTATTTTTTGAGTTATTGCTCTTTATTATAAAGCGTGCGACATATCTGGACCCGCCTTAATGCGATGGCCAAACTGATGTATGGCAGCTCCATCCCCCTGCAAATGATAACACCCGTATCTTCCAGCATATCTGCTGTGTGTGTTCAGTAGCGGCTGTAGCTGGGGGAGCGGCTCCTGGCCCGGTAGTCGGGGGAGCGGCGGGGGCGCGGGGAGGCGCTGCGGTCGCGCGAGTGACTCGGCCGGCGCGGGGACAGGGATCGGCCCCGGCTGTACGAGCGCCGGCGTGGGCTGCGGCTGCGAGACCTGTGCAACAAGCGACGTGATTATCAGGTGAATGGGCGGGGAAGAAACATAAGGGTGACAACCAAAATATGATTCTTTTTATAATGTAAAGCATTTTGAAAATTGACTTATATAAGGCATTCGTTCAATGCTCTGATGTCACAAGACGGGACTGAAACATATTTAATAGTCCCTATAAATCTAGATCTATATACTTAGTTGCTAAGATATAATATTACATTTAAGATTTATATTAAATGTATTCCCACCAGCAGACACATACAAGTTCTCTCTTGCACATGCCGCATGTGGACCTACAACATCTAAACCCAAATCTCAAATGGACATACACCTTGTATCTCTTACCGTCCTTCCCTGAAACAGGGGTGACGTTGGCAAAGTGAACCATTTTTTACACTATGGGTGGTCAGCCGCATACCAACCTATAAATCAAGGAGATAATTTTTGTATTTCATATTTTTAGGCCAAGGCCCTTTATTATCATGTCAGCAAAACGTAGGCGTATTTGGAAATTGATTAGTTTAGTAGAAATATTTGACAAGTCGGCTTTATAAAGATCCTAAGGCCCGGTATTTTGAAGTATCGTAAAGTTAACTAAAATGCAATTTTAGTTAAATCATTATAATATTTCACTCACCGAATTTCGCCAGTAAATATTTAGTAACTTTAACTTTCGATTTTCAAGATGGCGGCGCTTCACTGACAGCAGCTGTTCTTTTTTAATGTAAGGATACATCCAAATTGTTGCAAACTGATCATTTTTTGTCTCGTTTTCTAGCTTAATGAAGGTTAGGGTTTTGATTTTTATGAATAGTTGTTTGTTTTAAAGCTTTTGAATGGCATTTTAATTATTTCCAAGATTTGGGGGCGTGGCTTCAAACTTCGGCAATGCTCGGTTTTAGTTAACTCGAAATTGAGTATTTTGAATAAAAGTTCAAGTAATAGTTAACTAAAATATTACTACAGTTCAATATACCGGGCCTTAGTAAGTGTTTCTAGTCAAAAATATATATACACCCAATATCATTGATTGTAGAGGCATACACTTAGTAAAGTTCCTTTACTGATAGTTTGGTATGAGGCTGACAGCCCATACTGTAAAAAATGGTTCACTTTGCCAAAGTCACCCCTAATCTAAATCTAAGCTTCAAAGATATATTTAAGATTCATATTAAACGCATTCCCACAAGCAGACATGTATAAGTTCGCGCTAACACATGTTGCATGTGGACCTACAATATAAAAACCCAATCTCAAATGAACATAAGCCCTGCAACTCTTACCGACCTTCCCTGAAACAGGGGTGACATTGGCAAAGTGAACCATTTTTTACAATATGGGTGGTCAGCCTCATACCAACCTGTAAGTCAAGGAATATTCCACGGAAATGTCCGCAAAAGTTGCAGGGATCATGTTCATTTGAGATTTGGGTATTTTGTAAGTGCACATTCGGCATTTGTAAGCGCAAACTTGCATGTGTCTGCTTGTGGGCATGCATTTTATATGAATCTTAAATGTTGATACGTCTTGCATACACACTGTATGTTAGTAAAGTAGCAGACATGAGCAAGTCTCAATAGTTGCACAGTATGCAATACACAGTACTCGGCGACAAAAATAATTTAGAAATCCATCATCTATAATCTAAGTTGCAAGGATATATTCATTTACAGCTCTCAGATGTATGCCCACAAACAAACACGTATAGTTAGCGCTTACAAATGCTGAATGTGTACTTACAAATAAAATCCAAACCTCAAATGAACATAAGCCCTACAACTTTTGCCGACCTTCCCTGACACAGGGGTGACATTGGCAAAGTGAACCATTTTTTACAGTATGGGTGGTCAGCCTCATACCAACCTATAAGTCAAGGAGTACGAATAATAAATAACATTTAAGTGTAAATCAATAATATAATAATTAGTAACAATCCATCAAATCAAACCTGAAGTTCTGAAAGGAAAAAATCATTAAATACATTGTTTTCAATTAAATGCATGTTACAAAAATGACAAATATTTGTTTGACATAACGAGCGAGATTCTGGAATGAATTTTGCTCGTTATGAGAGGTTCCACTGTAATAGAGAACAAGATAAACAAGTACAGGGCGGAGCTGTGCCCGCTGGTGGGGAGAGGAGAGAGGTGGAGCAAGCAGCTCCTCGTAAGGAATCAACCTCCGCCAACACCGTCTTCAGACTATACAAGCTTTCCTTTACACTTTGCTATTTTTTTCTCAATCCCAATCTAGTCATCCCTGAGAGAATCCTGTTGTCTTATTTCTATAGTAACGGTTTAGATTATGTTTCTAGCTATCTATAATGTAAATTGAAAAGATACATCAACATGTTATTCACTAAATGATGCATCTGTTCCCACTTTTTTTAGCTTGAAAAAAATGGTCTTATTCTGAAATGATTCTCACAAATAACCCACTTTTGTTGTAGATTGAAGTGCCTTCTAAAGGATTAATTACTCAGGTTAGCGCAATGATGTACCCGTTCAAAATCTTTGCAATAAAATGGTCCTAAATCTGCAATGATTGTCACATACAACCCATTTTGCTTATAGCACTTTTTGAGACACCCTTGTTAGCGCAATGTTCTCTTAGTGATAAAATGGTCTAAATTTGAAATGATTCTCGCAAAGAACCCACTTTTCTTGTAGTTTGCAGTGAGTTTTTTTACAGTGGACGAAGATTTACCTGTTCATACTCTTTTTAACTTGAATAAAATGGTCTAAATCTGAAATGATTCTCACAAATGGTCCATTTTGCTTATACCTTGTAGTGCTTTTAGAGATCCTCTGTTTAACGCAACCATTTACCTGTTCAACTCTTTGTAAAAAAAATTGTCTAAATCTGAAACGATTCGCACAAACAACCCATTTTATTTGTAGCGCTTTTAGAGAATGGGGCAATAATTTACCTGTACCTGATCAAATCTTTTCAGCAGATCTAAATATAATGTTCTAACTCTAAAATTTACACAAACAACCCATTTTACTTGTAGCGCTTTTAGAGAACAGGGAAATAATTTACCTGCACCCGATCAAAGTCTTTTTAGCATGAATAAAAATGTCGTAAATCTGAAATGATTCGCACAAACAACCCATCTTCTTTATAGCGCTTTTAGAGGATGATAATAATTTTGATCAAAGTTTTTTTAATGTGTTCTAAATCTGAAATGATTCGCACATACAATCCATTTTATTTACCATAGGAAATAATTTACCTGTACCTGATAAAATCTTTTTAGCAGATATATTTAGTTTTAAATCTGAAATTTGCACAAACAACCCATTTTACTAGTAGCGCTTTTAGAGAATAGGGCTAAGTGTTTTTAGCATGAATAAAAAGATTCTAAATCTGAAATGATTCTCACAAACAACTCACTTTTGTAGCTTCTAGAGCGTAACGTGCGGATAGCAGTAGCAGGCTAGCGCTTGCTGAGTTGGTGGTGGTGGTGGGGAGAGTATCCATGTGGGGAGTAGTCATGGATACCTCGGCTATGGGGGTCGGCGATGCAGGGGGTTGCGTGGTTGTGGTTGTGGTTGGTTGTTGTTGATGTAGTTGGTTGTGGTGGTGGTGGTGGGCGAGTAGGTGTGGTGGGGCTTGGTGAGCGGGAGGAGAGACCTGAAAACCAAGGCCCGTCACACCGGCGCTCTCACACACACTGACAACTGCCCTCTACGCAGTCTTGCCACCGATACGCGCTGGATGCAACGCTCAATCATACTCTTCAATACCAACATTCCAATAACAATGTGTTCTATATTTTAAGTTTTTGGATTTTTTAAGAAATCCTGTGCGGGAGACTCCCTAGATTCTAGAGACTCTATGACACTTGTTGTAGTGCCGCAGAGGTGTACGAGCTTACGTACGAGAGTACAAGGCCCAGGTGCTGTAAGGCTGGACGGACCTTTTATGCAAAGATAAATCAACATTTGAGATTCAAATTTTCTGAGGTTTGTGCTTTGACGGGAGTGAAAATTCATTTTTAATTTTAATTAAAAATAACTTTTTTTATACAACACAGTAAGTATATGAATTGTTCAACCCAGTGAATAGCATATTCTAATCTAATCTAATGTACGTAACATTGGGGATTCACAGTATATGCATTTTCACAAGCAGACACGCATAAGTTCGCGCTTACACATGCCGCATGTGGACTTACAATATAAAAAACAAAATCTCTAATGAACACACACCCTGCAAGTCTTGCCCAACTTCCTTGAAACAGGGGTGACATTGGCAAAGTGAAATATTTTTTACAGCATGGGTGGTCAGCCGCATACCAACCTATAAGTCAAGAAACATGTTCAAAATTTAGCATATGCCAGGCGCAAACATCCCATACAGGCAAGTATAAGCAGCATGTGGAAAAAATACATGCAACCTTGAAATAAAGATTAAAAATTTAGATTTACAGTTCAATTTGGGTCACTGTTATAGAACTCAAAGAAATTTCTCATATTTTATTTGAAAGGCAAAGAAAAGAACATTAATTTTTAAGTAAATTCACCTGTATTCTGTGCACGATCATGTATTTTCTACTCGAAGCATTGAAAAGTATGATTTCAGTTCATCCATTGCGTATTTCGTATCAACAAACATGATTTGAAAACATCAAATCAATTATAATCAACATATATTTAATATTATAAAGGGGATCTAACACACCACTGAGATTATAGCGTTTATATATACATGTAAGAGTACAGCTAGGAGTACCAAGATGTTAAAATATTAAAAATAGATTTATTCGTTCGTCTCCTATTGACTCATTTTAAAGTTTAAAAAAATGAGGACTAAATAGTATAGAAAATAAAGTATATAAGATCATAAATTTGATTCAATGATAAATATGATAAAACCCTTAATTATAAAGTTGTTAAATAATATACCTCGTTTACATTCAGCTCCTAGCGCAAGGCAAGGAAGAAAGGAAGTGAGAAGTGCATGTGTGTGAACGGGCATACTCGCACTATGGCGAGTGAACTTCAATCACTTGCCAGTATTTTTGGTGAGGTCAAAGGACCGTTGGAGAGCGCCATTGGCTAGCCTGTCTCCCCACTTCCCCTTCCGCCTCACCTCACTACTCACTTGGTCCGCCCATAATTGCGGCAGCGCAAAGTGTAGTAGAAGCGGCAGAATGTAAATGGGGCATTATGTGTTCTGAGAGATGTCTGGAGTCCATATTATGAGAGAAACAATCACTTTTTCCCTTTTATGTGGTTTTTTAGTCTATTCCTGGGTCTTTGATTTGCACTTTTTTACACTTTAGGCACTTTTCTACTCTATGGTCGCTTTTTCCCCATTTCCTGTTTCCCTATTTCCAGTTCCCCCATATACCGGTGGCCATTTGTCATAAAGCGTCATTTTTCCCTTGTGGTCACATGTCAGTTGAATTCACCTTTCGAAAATTTGAGTGAATTGACAATATTCCTGGGCAAAAACATTTAAAAAAGAGTGTTATTTTACCATCTTGTGTCCCTGTGAACAATTAAAAACTAAAACAGGCGAAATTGTGGTGTTTAAAAGTGTATAAGCGTGGCATACCTACAAAAATATAATGTATTTTTGTGGGTATGCCACGCATTTACGAAAAACGTTTTTCGTTATTTTAACGGAGTTTTTACTTAAGATAACATCAAAATCAGTGTTATGAGTTGTGATAACACAAAAAGGGCCACCTCCCGCCGAAATCTCACAGGATTCAGGTGATGTGGATGCATTGAGGTATATATACTAGAGACGTAACGTTGTTCGAAACACGTAGCACCCTGTAGTAGGTCAAAAGTCGTACTCGAGAAAAACCCGATTTTGAGGCTCGTCAGTCTCACGCAGACTTACACAGCGAACGGACGTGACAGGTGGTAATACATATTGCCATAAATGTCTAAATATTGTGATTGGAGTTTTCAAACACCATTGTTTGTGAACTTGATCAATTATACAACATGCACAAAATAATGAAAAAAACACAACATACTAGCACAGATTAATTATTAAAACAATTTATTTTTGAAAAAAATAAGTTTTTCTTAAATATATTTTAATTAATGTTACACATTTGACACCGACAATAAGGTTGTATACTGCCGGGTTGCTGGTTGAAGACTTGCTCATATTATTTTTAAAAGTAAAGGACTAAAGTTACATTTCATTTTAATCTGACATTCATTTTTAATAGTGTTACTGTAGGGGAATTTTATATCAGAGAATTATGACATCCAGCCCTTTTTGTCGTGTTTGAAGTCTGCCATGTGTTTGCTAAAATTATTGCTATCTCGTTTTAACCTGAGAGTACAGTGCGCGTTATTCGATGCAGAAGCTGGATAAAAACTGATTGTCTCCTTGCATCTGCATTAAAACGTTTCCAACGGACTTCGGCTTGACATTTTTTTCCTGATTGTATGATGGTTGCGACTCTATAGTATATATCTCAATGTGTGGATGTAAAAATGCGGATATGACACTTCGGAATCAGGTTCACCGCCGCGGCGTCAGAAACGGCTTAGGGTTGTCTTGGACCCAAGGATAGATTATCTAGTTTCCCAGAGGGAGCCACTTAATGCTATACCAGACGAGTCCTTCACCCGAAATGGACTCTCAAATAAAGGAAATGACCGAATCCGGAGTTGTAGAGGCAGCGGAGTCATCTCCCAGTTTCTTATCAAAAATGTTCGTAACACTCAAATCGGACGATTCCCCGAGAATGATTTTCAACCAAAATCGTTAAAACTTCTTCCTAGACCCGGCTCCGTTCAAACTCATAAGCCACTACAAAGTGTCAGAGTTTCTTATCAAAAATGTTCCTAACACTCAAATCGGACGATTCCCCGAGAATGATTTTCAACCTGAAATCGTTAAAACTTCTTCCTAGACCCGGCTCCGTTCAAACTCATAAGCCACTACAAAGTGTCAGAGTTTCTGCAGCCAAACGATTGGTTGTCGAAAATAGACCTATCGCAAGCTTACTTTCATCTCCCAATAGCACATCGGAGATTTTTGCGACTGGTCTATCGAGGAGAATTACTTCAGATGACAAGTCTGCCCTATGGCCTTTCATCTGCCCCCAGAATGTTTGCAACCCTCACAAATTGGGTAGCCCAACTACTTTCTGCTGCGACGAGATATCCGGACAATCGTTTATCTCGACGACTTCCTCCTTGCGAACCAATCCAAGGATGATCTTTGTCGACAATCGCATCTTTGGCCTTTCATCTGCCCCCAGAATGTTTTCAACCCTCACAAATTAGGTAGCCCAACTACTTACTGCTGCGACGAGATATCCGGACAATCGTTTATCTCGACGACTTCCTCCTTGCGAACCAATCCAAGGACGATCTTTGTCGGCAATCGCATCTTTGGCCTTTCATCTGCCCCCAGAGTGTTTTCAACCCTCACAAATTGGGTAGCCCAACTACTTACTGCTGCGACGAGATATCCGGACAATCGTTTATCTCGACGACTTCCTCCTTGCGAACCAATCCAAGGACGATCTTTGTCGGCAATCGCATCTTTGGCCTTTCATCTGCCCCCAGAATGTTTGCAACCCTCACAAATTGGGTAGCCCAACTACTTACTGCTGCGACGAGATATCCGGACAATCGTTTATCTCGACGACTTCCTCCTTGCGAACCAATCCAAGGACGATCTTCGTCGGCAATCGCATCTAGCAGTAGATATCCTACAATCTCTGGGGTGGTATGTAAATCTCCAGAAGTCAGTGCTCTTCCCCACTCAACAATTAGAGTACTTGGGAATCGTTTGGGACACGCATAACAATTGCAAATTCCTTTCTTACCGGAAGCAAGGCATTGTGCCACTCACTTCGAGCAATACTGACTTCTCGAAAATGGTCCTTAAAACTGGCGGAAAGTCTCCTAGGAAGACTAAACTTTGCCAGCTTCATGGTCGCCTCCACTGCAGACAATTGCAGATAGCGAGCAGGCCACTGAAGCACCTGTCACCAAGAAGGTCATGACAAGTGACCGAGGACAGCTTACAAGTAATAGAGTGGGGGATAGGGAATGCGAACAAATCAAGTTCCATCCACAGGGAAACCTGCGAACGTTTCTTGACAACAGATGCGTCAGACTAAGCTTGGGGAGCGACTCTGGACGACTTGATGCTGTCAGGACAGTGGACCGTTCAAACAAAAGAAGCGGCACTCCAAACGAAAAGAGTTGTTCGCTGTTTTCACAACCCTGCAACGCACAGCGCACGACCTTTCTGGCTCCGAAATTCTGGTACAATCAGACAACAAGACAGTAGTCGCCTACATCCGCAAGGAAGGGGGCACCAAATCCAAAACACTCCTAAATCTTACCCGAGATCTGTTGACTCTGGCAGGCCAATGGGAAATCTCGCTAACAGCGCAGTACCTACCGGGAAGATACAACGGAGACGCGGATCACCTATCAAGAGGAAGATCCCCTCCAGAGTGGCATCTTTTATCAACAGCAACGAAGGCCATTTTCAATCATTTCGGAGTACCAGATATAGACCTGTTCGCATCCACGACGGCACACATGAGTTCAACTTACGTATCCAGAGACTCCACAGACTCATGCGCAATCTTTCAAAACGCGGAAGAGAAAAGACTGCTCCTGTCAGGATGGAGAGCTTCCACACTCAACACATATAAACCTGCTTGGCAAAGATGGTGCCGCTGGATACTGGCGGAAAATACCCATCCCAACACATCATCTCCTAATCAATTGGCAAGGTATCTAGCGCAACTGTTCATAAACAAAAAACTGTCATACAGGACTATACTGGTACACAAGTCAGCCATCGTAACCTTCTGCAACCCAATGATGGAAAAGAATCTCAGCTCAGATTTCCTAGTGAAACATACATTAAAAGCCATAGCAATGGTAAGGATTAACCCTCCTAAGTCCCCTGTGTGGAATCCGCAGATAGTGAAAGACTGGCTAGTCAGGAACACTCCTCGTTCAGATTCTCTCTATGAAGTTGAGTGTAGAACAGCAATCTTACTTCTGTTATCCTCAGGAAGAAGAGTACACGATCTGACCTTGCTAAATATCACAGAAGGAAACATTCTAGACGAAGGCACATCAATTGTGTTAATTCCATTTGTTGGATCAAAAACAGATACACTTCTGGAATCCAAGGAACACAACGTCAACCCAGTCTTCTGGATAAGGAAGCTGATTGAACTATCACGCGAAAGGAGATCAGGACAAAATATTTATAACCTGTTCATCAGCACCCGAGGACAAGCGAAGGCAGCTACAAGAACAATCATAGGAGGATGGGTAAAGAACACGCTAAAATCAGCAGGAGTAGAGGCCACTCCTGGCAGCACACGTTCAGCGGTCGCATCACTTAATTGGCTGGAGAACTACCCAATAGAAAACACTTTCAGAAAATACTATCAGAAAGAGATGTTGAAACATACAGCTCCAGAAGATCCCTCCCTATTTCAACCAGTTAATATCAAATAAAGACGTCCCCGGTCACCAGGAGATAATAGACAGATCTCTCATAATATGGACTCCAGACATCTCTCAGAACACATAATGGGGGAGTTTTACCTACCATTAAAACTCTTATTATGTTTCTATAGATGTCTGGAGTCCAGGTAACCCCTACCTGGTGTATTATGAGCTTTATGACAAATGGCCACCGGTATATGGGGGAACTGGAAATAGGGAAACAGGAAATGGGGAAAAAGCGACCATAGAGTAGAAAAGTGCCTAAAGTGTAAAAAAGTGCAGATCAAAGACCCAGGAATAGACTAAAAAACCAATAAAAGGGAAAAAGTGATTGTTTCTCTCATAATATGGACTCCAGACATCTATAGAAACATAATAAGAGTTTTAATGGTAGGTAAAACTCCCCCATTATGTACAAGCACAATTTTTCTCAACAAATTAACATCTGATTCTACGTAAGCAGTGAAATTCCATTTTTTTCCTACATATCCCCATGACTGATGTTAAATCAGGCTTATTATCATACAATTGTTTTTGGATAGTATGAGTTTGCTTCACGAATATGAATTACGCCTCTGCGATGACCAAGAGCCATAAAAAGGTACTATAAAACTCCTCACCACACACAAGACCTGTATTTTTTTGGTGAGGTATAGGGTTGCATAAATATAATCAAAAATATAATAGATTTCAGAAAAACAATGTATTATGCATGTATTTTAATAAATAAATTAAATTTTAAAAATCCTGAACATTCTAAGTTGAAACAGTGCCTTATTCTTTATATTTCAAAATGAGTCAATAGTACTTGCCAATATCAAAATTTAAATGATAAAAGATTTGACAAGGGGATAAGAATTTTTGTGACAGAAATTTGACAACAAAGTTATACCGTCTTCCTCCGCCACCTCCGTCTCGCCTCGTCCTCCCAGATGACATCTCCACACGGATCCTGGTTCCACAGCAACGGCTGAAATAGCAAAAACAAAGTTTTAGGTTAGACTTCCAAGACACAAGCGTAGGGGTAATTCTTTACTATAAACTTTGAGGAGATCAAGGAAGGGGCTAGTATTTCAAAAAAATATATAGTATTGGATAGTTACCAATATGTTTACTTATTTTTTGTTAACTTGGTCAAAATGAATACTTGATTCAAATAAGGCACCGAGTGCCATAGTTATCTAACAGAGAAAAAGAGGTAAACTTAGATGTAAATTTAGAAATATTCACACAGAGTAAGTATGTACCAAAATCTGGTGATATTTCCAACCTTAGCATCTACGTTTTCATCTTTTTCTCATTTGGATTTTACTATTTATTTTTATAATCACCTTACTTTCTGTAAGGTGATTATAAAAAATGTGATTCTCACTACTAGCAAAAGGGTTTCCGATATACAGTCCGGCTTTATGACCGGTAGAGGCTGTGTTGATCAGATTTTCACTCTACGACAACTTGTTGAAAAACAATTGTCGGTGAGGGGGAAACTATTCACGGCCTTTGTGGATCTGGAAAAGGCTTTTGACTCAGTGGACAGAGGTATGTTGTGGGATGTTTTGAAAGCATACGGAGTGAATGGAGCTCTACTCAATGCGGTGCATGCGAACTATGAGAATAGTATGGCCTGCATTCGTATTGATGGTGAGTATAGTGAATGGTTTGAAGTTTTTAAGGGTGTAAGGCAAGGATGTGTGATGAGCCCATGGCTATTTAACATAGTCATGGACAAGTGTGTTCGAGATGCTAGACTTGATGATTGTGGATTAATGATAGGAGAGAGCAAAGTAAGCGTTCTACTGTATGCGGATGATGCAGTCCTTGTATCTGATTCAGCAGTGGAATTGCAAATGATGCTCTCTAGATTGAACGAAGCTTTGAAAGGTAATAATTTGAAGTTGAATGCAAGAAAGACGAAAGTTTTGATTTTTGAAAGAGATGATGAAAATATGAATTATGAATTTAAAATTAATGGAATGAATGTTGATGTTGTAAATGAGTTTGTATATTTGGGAAGTAAGTTTGAAAAAGATGGAAGAATGGCCGGTGAATTTGACAGAAGAATAATGAAAGGCAGGTGTGTACTGGGTGTGACCGCTTGCATCGCCAGGAACCAAAATCTCTCAAAAAATGTTAGATTGGCGGTGCACGGTGGTATACTAGTGCCAACCTTGATGTATGGAAGTGAAGCCTGGACGGTGAGTGAAAGGGAAATTAGTAAAGTCCATACAGTAGAGATGGACTATCTAAGAAGTATGATTGGGAAAAAACGAAGTGACAGGGTGAGGAATGATTTTGTAAGAGAAGAATGTGGTGTAAGGGAAAGTGTGAAAGTGAAGATTAAAAGAAGTATGTTAAGATGGTTCGGGCATTTGGAGAGAATGAGTGATGAAAGATTGACGAAGAAAGTATATGTTGCTAGAATAGATGGATGTCGTGGTAGAGGAAGACCGAGAAAAGTATGGAAGGATCAAATCTCTGAAATAGCGAATGAATGGGATATCCAGAGTCATAATAAAAGGAGGACTTGTATGAAAAAGGTTATGACTCTGGATGAAATGAAAGAAGTATGCAAGGACAGGAAGAAGTGGCGGCTAATCTGCAATGTTGATTTCTAATGTTGGTGTATTTATTTGCTACATTTTTTGCATAGGAAATTTTTGACTTTTTTTGTATAGATTTCTTTGTAAGGTTTTGTTCTTTTTTATATTTAAATGTAATTTATTATTCATATTCCTTGACTTATAGGTTGGTATGAGGCTGACCACCCATACTGTAAAAAATGGTTCACTTTGCCAATGTCACCCCTGTTTCAGGGAAGGTCGGCAAAAGTTGTGGGGCTTATGTTCATTTGAGGTTTGGATTTTATTTGTAAGTACACATTCAGCATTTTTAAGCGCGAACTACACTTGTTGGTTTGTGGGCATACATCTGAGAGCTTTAAATGAATATATCCTTGCAACTTAGATTATAGATTATAGATTATAGGATCACAATGGCACTTAGTGCCTTTTTTATCACCCATTTAAGTAGTTAATGAAATGCCTAAATTAGCAGATTAAGTAATCAAAAATTGCATTTCTAATTTAATTAAATAATTTCTTCAAATTAGGAATAGGTAAGTACTTTGTAATATATAGGGGCAAATCAAAATGGAGCAAGCTCATACTGCATTGACCCCAAAGGAGTTGAATGTGGCGTGTGAACCTATTTATTTTTTCAGGCAAGGGCCCAGCCTCACACCAACCACTTCAGTTGAAGCAAGGGGATATGATATATGAAGACTACAGGGGGAAAACAAGAAATATCAGCAAAAATAATAAAATAATCTACTAATGCTATCTAGTGGCATCTGTGTGTATCTATAGCCCTGCAAAATTTGTAATGCAATAACAGTCGCTATCACAGTTTATGGTGGTATTTCCGGTTCTTTGTGATGGGCAATAACCATGATAGACTTTCAAATTTATAATTTTTATTTACTCAAAATGTTCTTCAACTGACATTCCTTGTTCTTCCCCTGTAGTCTTCATATTTGGTAAATAATGTAAATAAGAATTAGAATATTTGTTCCCCACTCCCAGAGTGGCGGCGTCCCATGGCTGCCCAGCGGACTCCACAGACAGTGTTGCTAGCTGGGCAGAGATGCCGCGCAGGCCCTGAGCGTGGAGGTGCAGTGATATCGCACACTTATGACTCAAGCGCTTCCTTACAGAGAAACAGAAGCGGATCTAAGGAGCGTGCTTAAAAAATCAAATAATTTATCAACTTACGTTCCATCCATACCCCTCACGGCGTCCTCTGCGTCCCTAGAATCATCGAACTCAACGAACGCAAAACCGGGAGGATTCCGCGCAATCCATACATTCTTGATCTGCCCATACTTGCAAAAGGCCTTTTCAATCTCGTGCTTGGACGCGGCAGAACCGAGGTTCCCCACGTAAACCTTGCAGGAGAGATCCCACTCGCGATACCTGGACATGCTAAAATAGAAAATATATATTAATAGAGGTAAACAATGCGGTTTGAATGGTATTCACAAAAATATGTCGCCATGTTGAAATGCAATCCTCGTCTTCAAGAGACCAAATCATAAAGAAATACTAAGTTTTACGTGAAAATAAGTATTAGAAAATATACTTACATTACTGTATATTAGATTTATGAAGAAAACTTAATCGAATTTGCTTTGACAGCGGCAATATTGAGAAAGATGTCACAGAAAATAGCGACGTGCGGCGTTATCAGCAGGAGCCGGATATAAATAATTTGACGTATTGTCAGTGTCCACGTCATACAACAAAGGTAAACAACAACAAAAATATGAAATTAATTTCAATGTTAGTCCTAAAAGTGTGTCGGAAAAAAAATAATCATTTTATTCAGTGCTTAGATTACCTACTTATTTTTGTTTATTCGTTGATTTTTTGGAAATTTGAAAGTTTTATTTCAATATATATGCAGTGTAAATATGTTTTCCGGAAGTGGGATTTACTAATATTGCCACATGAGTCAAATGATCAAAACCATAATCAAAAATCAAAACCTTTTTTTTTTTAATTGTTTTGTCTTGTAAACAGAAGACTGACTTTTTATTTATCGAAATGATTAAAATAATAGAATATTTATACGCATATCAATTGTTTACACAATAAGGTTTATAAGCACTTACAAACACATAAATTATTATGCAGTTCAAAATCAGCAGCACTCGCTTCAACTTCACACTAAATGATAAAAGCCGGCAAAACCAAAATAATACTTTTACTTTTGCCGAGTGAGCTTTTATCTCGGAATATTATTACAAAACAACAATTTACGCTGTGAAATATCGAGTTTAACACCGAGGTTCATGTAAGCATTATTAGATCATAGGTTGTCACAATTGCATTATATTTTCGGTCAATTTTTCATGGAAGAATGTCTTGATAACAAACTAGTAAAACCTGTTTTTACCTTACATTCTTTCTTCTACGGCTTCATTAATATTTCTTCCTATCAAATTACCAATCGATGTCAGATCGGGTCAGTCTAGTTCCATTATTTTTGTTATATCTAATTTAGTGCGTTATTTTGTCTACCTACAGGCTACAGCAGACATAGTAAATTAGTAATAAAATCATTTATGTTTTAGAAATAGGTAAAAAATATTATTTAAGTACTTAGATAATCTTTGAATCCCAAAATTTGTTTTTTTGTCATATTAAAGTTGTGTGAGTAATATTTTGAAATAAATAAGGCATATTTTTGGATTTTTTGCGTTTGGTTTATTTTTACTTCTGTATTACTTATGTGGATTAGTTAAACCGAAAATCCCATTGGAAAATTCAGTAGAAATCTTTTTTTTTTGTTTGCAAAAATGCCTTTAGAGTAGAAGTAGGTAGTAAGTACATTTTATTTTTATTTTAAATAGATTTGTGGAAAGGAATGCAATCCACCAACCTATTTTGCCTGGCCAGTTGTCTTCATGCGAAAGCAGAAGCTTGTGTGCATGCAACGGCATCTGTTAAACCAGGGTCGAAGTTATCGTCACGCGATTCGAACCAACGTTATCCGGTTCCAAATAACCCGACTTGATCCCCGCGGCCATAACACCGACGAATATACATATTTATTTTATTTTTTGATTGGTAAAAGAGCGCCGTTTTTGTGTGTGTCACACCTCAAAGGGCCCTCTCTATCACGGATGGAATATTTTTTACACATTGCCCCCTTAGTGCTTGTTTGTCTTATGTCTATCAGAGGTAATTTCACATGAGCAATGTTTGTATGTGAACTGGACCAATGTGTCTTATGAAAACTGGAAATTGTTTTTAAAAATATTTAAAACAACTCTCACAAGCACCTACCATAAAGTACTTATTGCAAACTTAAACTTATTTGAGGCCTGAATACTGAATCTGTCCAACCTTTTCTTTTCTTTGAAGTATATTTTGTAAAACTGTCGGGGTTATGGCCGAGGGGGCCAAGTGGGATGATCTTTCTAGCGTGTTTCGAATGGAACAACGTTGGTTCGATCCCCGCTTGGGTCATTTGATCATAACTTTGACCCTGGTTCAACATATGTTATTGGGTAATTATTATTTAATAATTCATTAAAAATAAACAATAATGAATTATTACATGATGATATTAATACCTATTTGTGGCCAGGCAGAATAGGTTGGTGAATTGGATTCCTCTTCACAAATCTATTTAAAAAAAAAAAATACGTCTTGGAGGCCTTCTAGGACGTAGGGGCCCTGGTTCAGCCGCACCACTCGAACCACCCTTAATCTGGGCTTGGGATGGAAGTCTCATCACCACGGTAATTCTTACCTGCCGAATATCGGTAATGTTTGTATGAAGACCTGTTTCCAAGTGTCAACCCAAGACCTGTCAATCCAAGATGGCCGCAAGTGAACAGCTGATTAGTCTTCATACAAATATTACCGATATATGGTAGGTAAGAATTACCGTGGTGATGAGACTTCCAGCCCTGGTCACATATGCTTCATCCTATCAACCCAGGCGTGTGACAACTTTGTCTGCTTCAATTAACGTGCGGACCTCATTTTCAGCCGGTGAAATGGACAGCTCTTTGTTGAATGAAAAAGAGTTCTCGCCTTCCCAATGGTCCAAGAGATTCCAGACCGGAGACCAAGTCATCAGCCATCATTTAAAACATATTGAAAAATGTAAGCCTTATTAAGTTTTTATAATTTAGCTACTCCGCACATTCAAAATATGCTTTGGCTGGATGACATCTATGAAAAATCCATAATCTAAGTTGCAAGGATATATTCATTTAAAGTTCTCAAATGCATGCCCACAAACAAGCATGTGTAGTTCGCGCTTACAAATGCTGAATGTGTACTTAAAATCCAAAACTCAAATGAACATAAGCCCTACAACTTTTGCCGATCTTCCCTGACACAGGGGTGAAATTGGCAAAGTGAACCATTTTTTACAGTATGGGTGGTCAGCCTCATACCAACCTATAAGTCAAGGAAATCACATGGTAAATTCTAACTTCTAAAAGCTTTAAGACCATCAGGATGAACAGGTCATCCTCAACTGTCTTGCAGAAGCAGTGCCTCCTGAAGACATTGACTGCAACGCCAGGGAAATACAGAGGATAATATAAGCTCTCCTATAACGATTTGTCTAATATCTGAAGTGTTATTATTTTTCATTTTTAAAGTTGATTGTAATGTGTAAATACACAGATCGTTGCCATAGTAAATTTAAAATGTGTATTTCAGATAATCAGGGATTTCATTTTATTTTACTGCATTGTTAAATATACCTTCATTGATATCTGATGACGGATGATGTGATAAGTACAGTATGTAGCTCTTTTACTTCTTTAAGGGTATACGAGAGCTTAAGAAGATTATTAATATCGGGACTAAAGAACCTCTATGGAAGTATTTTTGTGATTTTCCTAATTTTACAGCGAAAAAACTTTGATTGTCCCTGGCCAGATGTCGTTACTGAAGTACATAACTTTATGTTTTAACTCAAGCATTACGTTTCACAAAAAAATAATGTAAATTATCTTGACGCTCTTAGCGAGCGTTTAAGTTTTTTAAACTTTTGCTTAAGGGTGATTGAGAGGTCAGCGCGCCCAACTTTGATGACCGAAATAACCCATATTTTGAATGGTAAGGTAGTATTTTTTTTCCAGTTTAAATTAACACATAAAATTAGGTATTTTTTTCCATAAAATACCAATTCAAAATAATTTTATTTACGGAGATACCTTAAATGGAGATTTCCACTGTTCTTATGAATAAATCCTAACTTTTTTTTATTTCAAAACATTCATTTTGATTAGTTTTATTTTTTCTAGATGAAAATTATTTTTTTAAACTTTTCATTGATTTTTTATAATTATTTAAAAAGTACCCAAATTTTGCATACGATCGTGTAGCTAAAATTGCATTATAATGGTATATTTTCTTTTTAGGATTTGAAGTAATATTTTTTATGTTTGTAATGCAATACTTGTTTTATTTTTTCTCCTCCAAGTAATATTTAATAATGGAAAAAGAAAGAGTTCCATACACAATTTTGACTGATTTCAGCGCCATGCGGCCGCTCCGGGAACCTTAGAAAATAATAATTATTCGCGGAGCATTGGCAAAACAAAATTTATTTCGCTGGCTTTACAAAGTTCATATTCAAGAAAATAAAACTTAACGTTGTTACTCGAATAAATCGTTTTGTCAAAATACATCAAAATTATAACGCAAACTTAAAGCGCTCTATAAGACCTAATAGGTTTTTTGTTTACGTTATGATTGAGTTAAAACGTAAAATGTCATACTACATATGTGAAAAGACATAGCGACATTGACATAATATATAACTCTAATATACCTATAACTCTGCTAACACAGGAGTTCTCGTGTTTTAAACGTAAAACATTGTTCATTTTATTATAATATATAGAAATTGAGACGCTCGTGAGAGGTGCTGCTTTATTCTTGATACATTATGTGTATGCGCCGCGGCTCAGTTAAAACGTTGACTTTCATACTTGGAGTTTAACTTTCACGTGTTCGCGTGGCTTTGAAACCAAATAATAATACTATTATTATTACTCTATTGGGTGTATGGGAGCTTCCAAATTATTATAGAGATCGAAAACCTTTTTTGGAAATTGTAAATTATCTAGATGTTTATTTTTAAATGTAATTTGTTGTGTATATTCATTGACTTATAGGTTGATTTGCGGCTGACCACCCATGTTGTAGAAAATGGTTCTGCGTGTAAAACGTGTTGTGAGAATGCATCTAATGTGAATCCCCAATGTTGCATATCTTTACAACTTAGATTAGATTAGAATGTTATTAATTACACGCATACCTTGACTTATAGGTTGGTATGGCGCTGACCACACATACTGTAAAAAATAGTTCAGTTGCTCAATGTCACCCCTGTTCCAGGGAAGGTCGGCAAAAGTTGCAGGGCTTATGTTCATTTGAGGTTTTGATTTTTAATTACTAGTACACACTCAGCATTTGTATGTGCGAACTTACAAGTGTCTGTTTGTGGGCATGCATTTGATATGTGTTTTGAATGTTAATATATCTTTGCACTATAGATTGCAGATTATTATTGAACTTTCGTACTTTTTTACTGTATTTGAAGAAATTTGAAAGACATTGAATATATAAATGAATATAAGCCCTACAACTTTAGCCGACCTTTCCTGACACAGGGGTGACATTGGCAAAGTGAACCGGCAAAGTTTTGCGCTTGATAACCACAATCTATAATCTAAGTTGAAAAGGTATGTTAACTTTAAGATTCATATAAAGTGCATTCTCACAAGCACACACTTGTAAAATCGCACTAACAAATGCTGCATGTGTATTTACAAATTGAAACCAAAACCTAAAATCAACCAATCTATCAATCGAGGATCTGGTATATTTAGTATTTACTGGTTATATATATACATACATATATATATTTTTTTTAATTAAAAAAAAAATTGTGAAGAGGAATGCAATTCACCAACCTATTCTGCCTGGCCAGAAACAGGTATTAATATCATCATTTAATAATTCATTATTGTTTATTATTAATGAATGATTAAATAATAATTACCCAATAGCATCTGTTGAACCAGGGTCAAAGTTAAAGTCAAGTGACCCAAGCGGGGATCGAACCAACGTTGTTCCATTCGAAACACGCTAGAAAGATCAGCCCTCTTGGCCCCCGCGGCTATAACCCCGACAAAGGATAAATTACAAGGATAAATGGTATATTTTGTGTGCTCCGCTAGCATTCGAATCCACAACCTTCCATTCAGAGTCCGAAGTGTTACTACTGCACTACGGACTGATAAGATATAAAAGAAGATAAAAAGTGATAAATAAAATGAAAATATTTTTATGGCCAAACTTTATTAATACACTGGTTTGCTATCGCTAGGACCTACACTTTGAAAATATAAAAAAAATACGTACATATACAAAAGATCCGCATCGCACCCTTAATCGTAAAGAGCAATAACTCCGAAATTGGGAAAATCGATTTTGATGTAGAAACGCCATAAAAATGTGAAAAGAAAAGCTGGAATGTGACAGTCGTTCAATTTGGACGAATATGAATAGGTACATTAACAAGAATAAATAATATTAGGATGATTTATTTGGTAAGCGTTGTTTTTGTGTGTATTACACCTCAAGAGCCCCCTGCGAGCTTGGTCGTCGCTGTAGAAAGCGCCAATTCTCAAGCAAGACCCAGTTGTTGTAAAATTGGTCTTTGGTAAACGCTTATGAATTTTTCAACCCAGCGAAGAGTAAATTTGGAAATATAAATGTTATATTTTTGTGCTCCGCCGGGATCCGAATCCACAACCTTCCATTTACGAGTCCGAAGTGTTGCCACTGGACTACGGACCGGTCCAAGAAATGCCAACAACACGCGGTGTACCTAGCGGGCACCCATCCAAGTAGCATCCGCACCCAATGTAGCTTAACTTCGGTGATCTGTAAAGAACTTTAATCTGAGTTTATTACTAAAAGTTAAGTAAATTCAAGTGATGGTAATTGCTATACAAAATTAAAGGTTGAAATCTACTTTTAGATTCATTTCTTATATTTTGAGAAAAAAAGGCCATTTTACCGGTTTTTTGTACATTAGTGCAACAAGTCAAACATGCAAAACATCAAACGTAATTTCCGATCATTCTTATTTTTGGACTTATTGTTCTTTAATTAGAAGCGTGCGATATATGAAAAAAAATATCCACATAATATATTGTGTGAGATAGACGAAACAGTACTTTGGCATGCCTTTGTTAAAACGACAAAACATGCTCTGGGCACACGTTCCTCGTGTCGATTCAAAATGCAAAAAAAGTTAAATAATTCTAACATAGAATAATACTTGTGTCAAAATCATTTCTTTTTGCAATTTTTGATGCATAACTTACTATATGAGCCATGCGGTCGTAAATACTCAACAATAGCGTTTAAACACAAGTTTATAAAAACTAAAACGCTCGCTAAGAGTGTCAAGATAATTTACATTATTTTTTTATGAAACGTAATGCTTGAGTAAGAACATTAAGTTATATACTTCAGCAACGACATCTGGCCATGATCAGTCAAAGTTATTTGACATAAAATTACGATTTTAGTTTCATAAAACTTATTAAAGAGGTTCTTTAGTCCCGATATTAATAATCTTCTTAAGCTCTCGTATAACCTTAAACGCTATGTTTGAGTACTAACGGCTGCGAATCTGACACAGAAAGACAATTACGTACAATTACGAAAGAAAATATTCTGCACAAGTATCTTACATTTGTAAAATAACTTAAACATTTTTTTGCGTTTTACAGACAAACACGTTGTGTGTGCAGATCTTTTTTTTTAAATATAACAAAAACATTCTGTTTCGTCTGTCCCGCTGTATCACACGCGGCGTGTATTTTTTATAAAATTATCTATGTGGAAGTCTCAGTGGTAGCAAACGATTGTATTAAAACAAATTATGCCAAAAAAATATTTTTTCTTTTTATATTTCATTTTTTATCTTGACTTAGAGGCTGACCACCCAAGGCACGGCTTTCTCAGCTTTCACAAGAAATGAGTAGATATACATAACTCTTCGACTTAGATTGTAGATTGTGGTTATCACGCACAAAATGATTCATTTTAATACGATTGTGTGGTGTAAATTTTATTTATTGATTTGTCTACGAATGAATAAAAACACAAACGTGGAATGACAGAGATGCTATCGATGTAAAATAAAGGATACAGATACGGATATTGCAATAATATTATTTCGATTTCGGCAAAAGGATATCTCCTTGACTGATAGATTGGTATGAGGCTGACCCTCTAATCTAATCTAATCTAATCTAAGTTGCAAAGATATGTTACATTGGAGATTCACATTACATTCATTCTCACAACCAGACACGTACAAGTTCGCGCTTGCACATGCCTCATGTGAACCTACAACATAAAAACTAAATCTCAAATGGACATACACCCTGCAACTCTTGCCGTCCTTTCCTGAGACAGGGGTGACATTGGCAAAGTGAACCATTTTTACAGCATGGGTGGTCAGCCGCATACCAACCTATAAGTCAAGGGACACACACACACGACAAATTACATTTTATACATCACTAAATAATAATATCCAAATACAAAATATCCATTTACAAATAAAAACAAATTCCAATTTAATAAACCCTAGCCGCCAACATTACAGATCAACCGCCATTTCTTTCTGTCCTTACATACTTCTTTCATTTCCTCCAGAGTCATAATTTTCTTCATACAGGCTCTTCTTTTATTATGACTCTGGATATTCCATTCATTCGCAATTTCGGATATTTGGTCCATCCATACCTTTCTCGGTCTTCCTCTACCACGACATCCATCTATTCTACCAACATATACTTTCTTCGTCAGTCTTTCCTCATTCATTCTCTCCATATGCCCAAACCATCTTAACAAACTTCTTTTAATCTTCACTTTCACACTTTCTCTTGCACCACATTCTTCTCTTACAAAATCATTCCTCACCCTGTCACTCCGTTTTTTCCCAATCATACTTCTTAGAAAGTCCATTTCAACAGTATGGACCTTACTAATTTCACTTTCATTCACCGTCCAGGCCTCGCTTCCATACATCAAGGTGGGTAAAAGTATGCCACTGCGTACCTCCGTGCTGTAAAAATCGGTTCACTTTTGCCAATGCCACCCTGGTTTCAGGGACAGGCGACAGGAGTTGCAAGGTTTATGTTCATGTGAGGTTTTGTTTATTTGTTACACATTATAATAACATGTTTTATTTAAACTCCGTCTACACCCCTATCCGACATTATCCGAAACTTTTGTTTCGGTTGCGGACACGTTTTAATTTTTATTTCGGATACTTGAAAGTTTCAATTACGGGTAAAATAATATCCACAACATATCTAGTTATACTTATGAAGGCAGGACAAACGAAGAACAAAATAAAAAATGTATCTTAATAATAAACGTTTCATAAAATGTTTCACATTTCTGCACAGTCTCCAAATTTGTCGGGAATGGAAACGGTATTATTTCGGATATCCGCTAGTTTTGAAGGGTTTCCTCACGGATATTAGATTTTTAAGAAAATTTTAAAATAAAATACCTACAAATAAGAACATTGATTGGATGGCAATATTTCAAGGCTTTCATTTAGTTTTTTATCAGTCACACAAGTATACGTGATTATTACTAAAGCTTTGTATTCACTGAAAAATGAAAATCATAATGAAACGATGTAACAGATGTCATTTTTATTATATTTTTTAATCTATTTTGGATAGATACGGATACGATTTTTTTATTAACAAGTATCCGATAGTTTCAGTGATGGATACGGATGCCCATTTATTACTCCATTTTTCAAAATCTTCATGGGAATTATTACAAAAAAAACTTTAAAAGTATGAAGACATAATTCAAGCAAGACATAAACAACATCTAAACACGAATATGAGATTATCATACAGATACAAATCAGTACGGTCTTGTCAAAGTTGTTAAAAAAACAATATATAAAAAAATATTATATATTAACAGCCGAACATATAAATTTCCATAGAGCCTTTCAAATTTCTTCAAATACAGTAAAAAACGTATGCAAGTTCTCAAATAATCTGTAATCTATAGTGCAAAGATATATAAACATTAAAAACTCATATCAAATGCATGCCCACAAACAAACACTTGTAAAGTTCGCACATACAAATGCTGAGTGTTTACTAACAATTAAAAATCCAAACCTCAAATGAACATCAACCTTGCAATACTTGCCGACCTTCTCTGGAACAGGGGTCACATTGGCAAAGTGAACCATTTTTTACAGTATGTGTGGTCTGCCGCATACCAACCTATAAGTCAAGGTTTGCATGTAATAAATAACGTTCTAATCTAATCTAAGTCGCAAAGATATGCCACATTGGGGTTTCACATTACATGCATTTTCACAAGCAGACACGTTTTACACGCAGAACCAATTTATACAGCATGGGTGGTCAGCCGCATACCAACCTATAAGTCAAGAAATGTACACAACAAATTTCATTTCAGAAATAAACGATCTTGATAAAAAAAATCTTAAGATTTACAATTTACAAAAAATGTTTTTAACTTCTGGAAGACTTTGGACTAAACACCAGAATTGAAAGCGGGCAGGCGAATTTTAACTCCAAGTATGAAAGTCAACGTTATAACTGAGCCGCGGCGCATACAAATAATGTATCAGGATGTAAAGCAGCACCTCTCACGAGCGTCTCAATTTCTATATATTATAATAAAACTCTGTGGTTGAGTATAAAAAAATATTTTGTACGTTCATTCTTACGCACGCAAAAATACGGACATGCCTCGAGTATAACATTGGACGTTTAAAAACAAACACGGAGAAAACAAAAAATAAAAAACGATTTTAAACAGCGCCGTGTGGCCGTCTTAATTTTCATGCATTTTTACAAAACGATAACTCCGAGTTACAACGTAAAAAAATATTTGCTTCTGGGGAAATATGAACACCGAAAATGTGTCAGAATTTTTGTCTCTCGGAAATATAATTGTTTGAATAGTTCAAAAAACCGACACAATGGCGCACTAGGGTGGATCGCGTTTAGTATGAAAATCATTCTTTTTCCATTATTAAATATAAATTGGAAGAGGAAAAATAAAATAAGAATTACATTAAACACATAAAAAATATCACTTCAAATCCTAAAAAGAAAATATACAATTAAAATGCAATTTTAGCTACACGAAGATATGCAAAATTTGGGTACTTTTTAAATAATTATAAAGAACCAATGAAAAGTTTAAAAAAATAATTTTCATCTAGAAAAAATACAACTAATCAAAGTTAATGTTTTGAAATAAAAAAAAAATAGGATTTATTCATAAGAACACTGGAAATCTCCATTTAAGGTATCTCCGTAAATAAAATTATTTTGAATTTGTATTTTATGGGAAAAAATACCTAATTTTATGTGTTAATTTAATCAGGAGAAAAAATACTACCTTACCACTTACAAAATGGGCCATTTTGGTCATCAAAGTTGGGCGCGCTGACCTCTCAATCACCCTTAAGACTGCTCTGTCATCACCATTATCTTCTAAAGGCAGTGCCTTTTGTTGCTCCAGCCATCTGTTTCTGTTGGTTGCTATCCTCTCACACTTCGAACGAGGAGGAGACATCCATGAGCCGTTTCAAATCCTGGAAGTATGAAGTTCTTAAGCGACCTCTTCATTGCCTATGCAACTTCAACAATGTTGCTACAAAAGTTGCTGCATATAATTGAGTGGTTTGCTTTTCCTCTTCAAAATGTGACTTATAAGCTCTCTTCTGTCTTATACTTCCTGCGACACCTTTTTGTTAAGGCTGGTTTTAGTGTCGCGCTGACAGTTCAAAATATATGAACTTGTAGGAAGCGTTTTAGACTGGCGCGTAGCTGTCAGCGCGCAACGCTTCCTACAAGTTCATACATTTTGGCTGTCAGCGTGTTGTCAGTGCGACACTAAAACCAGCCCTACACCCATGATATTGTCATACAAGTTTTTACACCATATTCTATGACTTACTATCGACCAATACAATTGCTAGCTAAGATGAGACTAATAACCCAGTTTCTTTTTTTACGAACAAGCCTTCACAAGAAATGAAAACTACTTTGACACCTTCTATTCTCTCATAGTTTTTTTTTTTTGTTGCCTAGAAATGATCATTTATTATTGAACGATTAAAATTTATATACTTGTACATAAAATTATTATTTTCAGGGAGTAAGCTGGCTGTGGAAGAAATTGCTTGTGAATTGAATATACCCTATGGAGAATCCAAGGCAGAGAAACTGGACATATTCGGAACAGACCTACCAAATGGTAACAGAATTATGATCTTTCTTCCTCAAAAATATTTTTTTCTCTTTTATAAAGCAAGTATTCAAGCAATGCATGCATATTTTTTAACCCTTGGAAATGTTGGTTGGATTGATCCTGAGGAAAGTTGTCTTGCATCCAGGCCCAAATTCAGACCTCTGGGGGCCGTCTAATCTAATCTAAGTTGCAAATATATTTAAAATTAAATATTCACATTATTGTTATATGCATTTTAACAAACAGACACATAAAGTTCGCGCTTAAACATGCCGCATGTGGACCTACGCTATAAAAACCCGAATCTCAAATGAACATACACCCGGAAACTCCTGCCTACCTTCCCTGAACAGGGGTTACACTGGCAAAGTGAACCATTTTCTACAGCAATGGCGTCAGCCTCATATCAACCTATTAACCGAGGAATACAAATAATAAATAACATTTAAGGGTATAAAAACAACAAAACCTTAAAAAGAAATCTATACAAAAAAGTCAATACTTTTCTATCCAACAAAATTATGTAAGGACAGGAAAAAGTGGCGGCTAATCTGCAAGGTTGATCTGTAGTGTTTGTTACATTTCAATAATTGTAATAAATTCCACAACAAAATTTAAAACAATTTAGTTTTTTTTTTTACTTTCAGGGGGGGGGGGGCAGCTGCCACCCCCTGCCCCTTCCTAGGTACGCCCATGATAAATACAACTACAATGTAATGTATAAAGAGCAAAGAACAGGAATAAATTAAAGGCATCTTGAATTAGAATAAACATTACACTTTGATTAAAACTATTGAGGACAAATTAATGCCTACAGATAAGAAAGTGTCTTGCAATGCAAATTATAAGCAACTGTTTGTGAGCATTTGAGCAAAGTTCACGAGATACTTGAGCTTATATCATGAGCTGCATTTTCTTTAAAAACAGTAGAGCGTCGATTATCCTAACCATTGAGTAATTTTAATAATAAGACAATATTTTATAGGCCCGTTTTGTGATAAATCACTGCAAGGGCACTGTTCAACTGTTACATAGAAGAGCAGAAACTAACTTACTGCATTGATGCATAGGTACTATGTACCACATTTGTCTCAGTCCTGTCAAACGTTGCAGTTGTGTCATACAAAACATGTTTTTAGGTGTCAAATTTTATGTTTTATTGCTTTCTCTATTTTCGTCTTAAAATAATGCCTTTTTCTTTCAAAACTCAAGATTTATACCGCATGCGTCTATGTTCGGACTGCTCCGGGCATAGTACGCACGCGGCAATGCTGCCACCTTTCTAGAAACATTTTTACATTTAAAGATTTTAAATTATTATTAAGGTCGTTAGACATTTTATAGAATGAAAAAAATGGATTTTACTGACCGTGCAAAAGAGAAGAACGATTTTCTCTACGTTTCGTCGGAGTCATATCCGACATCCTCAGGAGACGTGTCTTCTACAAAGAAGAACCACAAAGAGTTTGTGGTTGTTCTTTGTAGAAGATACACGTCTCCTGAGGAAGTCGGATATGACTCCGACGAAACGTAGAGAAAATCATTAGCTTCTCTTTTGCACGGTCAGTAAAATCTGTTTTTTTCATTCTATAAATTTTTTACATTTGCCTGAGTTTTTTTGTGCACATGGAAATGCAACTGTGAAGTTCTTTGTTCTCTTTCTTACTAATTACCGTTTTCGTAAGTAGGTTGAAACAGATATAAGTAGGTATATATTGTCTATTTTTGGTAAAATAATTTCTAGTCCACAGATAGCATAAGTCAATGTTTCCACTCGTCTTCTTTGTCCAGGGTGATCAGTCATATTTTTTTTTGGCTGGTCATCGTTCCATCATTCAGTGACCTAAGTAAACTGTCACTGCTCCTTAGGATGACTCGAAGAAGAAGAAGATGTGATTATAACATAAAAAAATGATTATTAATACATTTTAATTAATTGCTAATTTCATAAACATGCATACAGTGTGTCTATAAAATTAATATTTTAAAGACGTAGTATATTTTGTCCTAATGATGTCAAATACCACTTCGACGAAACATTGAGAAACCCATTCTTCACTACAACACGGTTCATCTAATCCAGCGGTCGGGGAACCGGGGTAAATTATGATTAAAAATGTTTTCTTTTGGGGTAATAATTTTATTTTGTTTGTCTATTACATACTATTTTCATGTAACTTTTTTATCATCCTTGTAAATTAATTCAATTAATGTTTATTTAAATATACATTGATTGTCTTCTTTTCAAAATGGGGGAAAGGGGTAATATCGACTTACGCAGAAAGATTTTGGGGTAATGGTTAAAAAAGTTCCCCGGCCGCTGATCTAATTTAATCTAAGTTGCAAATATATGTAACATTAAAGTTTCACAAGCAGACGTGTATAAGTTTGCACTTAAACATGCCGCATGTGGACTTACAATATAAAAACCCGAATCTCAAATGAGCATACACCCTGCAACTCCTGTTGGCCTTCCCTGAAACAGGGGTGACATTGGCAAAGTGATCCATTTTCTACAGCATAGGTGGTCAGCCGCATACCAACCTATAAGTCAAGGAACATATACAACAAATTACATTTTTAAAATCAATAAATAATAATATGATGGACATCAAAAACTAAAACAGAAAACAAAATTCTAATCTAAAAAACCCTAGCCGCCAACATTACAGATCAACCGCCATTTTTTCTGTCCTTACGTACTTTTTTCATTTCCCCCAGTCATAACCTTCTTCATACAAGCTCTCCTTTAATTATGACTCTGGATATTCATAAAAAGTTATCGCAGTAGGTATTTTATATTTCAGACGCCCCCATTCTGGTGTTTGTCCACGGAGGCTACTGGCAGATGCTGAGCAGGGAGCAGTCCAGCTACCCAGCGGGGCCTTTGCACAAGGCCGGCTTCAAGACCATAGTCGTGGGCTACACCCTGAGCCCGATTGCCTCTGTAGCAGAAATCATCAAGCAAATAGAGCGGGCAGCCAAGTATGTCTTTAGCTACGCGGAGCAAAACAAATCCAGGTATTTTATGGGAATATGTAGCCATCTATTATAATCTATAGTCTTATGGTGCTATTCTTAGACATTTTAGTCGTCCGTTGAGCCCACGCTTTGACTAACTAATGATGCCTGGGCTGGAAGTCTCATGAGACAAGCAGACACGTACAAGTTTGCGCTTGCACATGCCGCATGTGAACCTACAATATAAAAACCCAAATCTCAAATGGACTTACACCCTGCAACTCTTGCCGTCTTTCCCTGAAACATTTGCGAAGTGAACCATTTTTTACAGTATGGGAGGTCAGCCGCATACCAACATAAGTCAAGGAACATACACAACAAATTACATTTTTTACTTGTAAGAATGATTTCCAATCTCCACATCCTATCCAAGACAATGTGGCAAGAATTTACACTAAATATGTAAATGAGCTGCTATTATTTAATGATTCCCAAACCAACTACAGCTTATTTCTAGAGTTAGTTAAACTTGTCATAATTTTAAGCTCATCTAATTAAATGTTTGCCTTTTTTTAGGGGAATTTATTTCGCCGGGCATTCCGCCGGCGGTCATCTAGTCGCCAAAATGCTGAGCAACCACAACTTCCTGGAATGCCTTCCAAACATTGAATTCCTGAAAGCCGCCATCTTGATTTCCGGCGTGTTTGATCTCACGGGGCTCGTCCAAACATCAAACAATGAAAAACTGCACCTAACCAACGAGGAAGCCAAAAATCTATCACCGCATTTCGACAACTACTTCCATCTGTGCAATTACGACTTCCGCTTGTACATTTTGGCAACGGAGAATGACAGTTATGCGTTTAGAAAGCAATCGAGAGACTTTTATGACATGCTGCAAGAGTGTTGCCACGTCGAAAATATACATTTCGAAATTAAAGATAAAATGGATCATTTTGATGTTATGGAGTGTCTGACGGAGGATGACAACTACCTGGTAACACTGATGGAAAATGATCTGAAACATGTGTGAATCTCTATGGTCTCTGAATCCCTTTTTTTAAAATAAGGTTCTCAATTTAAATTTAAGTTAAGGTATGGATATGACTAATGGGAAAGAGTGCAAGGTCAGAATGATGCAAATTCCATAGATAAAAAAGTTGTGATGTCACGTCATGGCCAGACTAACTATTATTTTATTATGGGTTGCTAAGAACCCTAGTCACATAGATCTGTGACAAGCATCGGTGTTATAGCCGAGGGGGCCAAGTGGGCTGATCTTTCTTGGGTGTTTGGAATTGAAAAATGTTGGTTCGATCCCCGCCTGGGTCATTTGACCGTAACTTTGACCCTGGTTCATCAGATGTTATTGGGTAATTATTAATTAATAATTCGTTAAAATAAACAATAATGAATTATTAATTGATGATATTAATACCTGTTTCTGGCCAGGCAGAATGGGTTGGTGAATTGTATTCCACTCCACAAATCTATTTAAAAAAAAACCAGATAAATCTCATATTTTATTTAAGTTGTTACATCAGATTGACCCGTCTGAAGTCTAGCAGAAATTGAGTCTTACTTTAGAATTGACACTTTCTATGGCGAAGCCCAAGCTTGCGGGGGATTGCTCTTGACGAGTTAAACACAGCCCTTTCTGGTTCAGCACTTTATAACAGTACACAAAAAAATAAAAGAACAAATTTTATTATTTTTAAATGTATTTTTTTATTAATTAAGTTTAATTTTGACTGAATTTTACATGCATACAATTTAGAATTATTAAATTCACTTTTTTTTCATCAAACAATCAATGTACATAAAAATAATTTGATTTTAGAGATTAATAATTATAAGACTATTTTGATACTTTTTACTTATATAAAATGGAAAACTGATTTACAAGATCTGTAGTGAGTCTACATTTGAATAAAAATTTTAAAAAAAAAAATTTAATGGCATTTTTTTTGTATTTTATCTCCCAAAGCCCAAAAAACGCCATAGATTTTATCCTTATACAAAAAGATATGCTTCTATATCTATAATCTAAGTTGCAAAGATACGTTAACATTTCAGGTTCATGTTTAGTGCACGCCCACAAGCAAACACGTGTAAGTTTGTGCTTACACATGCTGCATGCATACTTACAAAATAGTATCTAAGCCTCCAACAAACATACACCCTGCGGCTCTTACCAAATTTCCCTGAGACAGGGGTGACATTGGAGAAGTGAACCAATTGTTTCATCATCATAAGAAAATACTTGCGAAAAGAAATGCGGATAAAAATCTAAAAATTGTTCACTTGAGCAAATAAAAAAATTAAGTCCAATTGTCTTGGTATGAATTAATATACATTTTTTATTAAACCGCAACACTAAGGCCCGTTATTTTCAACTTCAAAATTATTTAAGTTAACTACTTATTACTTTCAATTTACTCAAGATAATCCAGTTCAAGTTAACTAAAAACAGCATAGACCTAAAGTGACAAGCGATGTTACAAATCTTAGAAATGAATACAAGGCCGCTGTTCAAAAGCTTTAAAACAAATTACTGGTCATAAAAGCACAATATGTCTAACCCCCATAAAGCTGGAAAACGACATAAATTTCAGTTTTGTGGCATTTCTGATGTATCCTTACATCAAAAACAAACAGCTTCTGTCAGAGGGGACCACATCTTCTTGAAAATAATCTACTAAATATTTACTGGCGAAATTCGGTGAGTAAAATATTTACAAAAATGTTACTAAATTTGCATTTTAGTCAAAAGTTTACTACATTTGAAAAAAATAGGCCTTACAAGGAAAATATTTCATAAATGTTGAACAAAATGCAATAAATTTTCAAATTGAGAATGTTAGAAATTCAATCATTATTTTAACTTCATATCGAGACAATTCAACTTTTATGAATTTAAACATACATTGCACAGAGAAAATAAAATGAAGTAGAAAATTCAGTTCTTTAATGACTATAGTGTCGTCATCTCACAGGAAAAAGTGTCATTCCCTAATCCATGGTCCCGACAGTCATCTACTTGGACAAAAAATGTGATACTATTAGCACCTTTTGCACTAACGGAGCCTCCCCACACCTGTTGATAATTCACATACAATACCTACAATTTTTGATCGCAAGCAACAACATTTTTTTCTGACAATTTAGTTCAAACCTTTGTTTTCATTTGGCCTGCTGATGATGTCGGATATGGCATTGAGAAACCCATTCTTCCCTACAATACGGTTTGTGCAATCCATTTTTTAATTCTATACAAAATGTCATAAACAATCATAATACTAATTTTAAATCGACTGTTTTGCTCTCCTTCGTGCGGATGATAATTTTTTAACATTAAAAACTATATTTACGCATTTAAGTTAGAATCATTTTTTATCAAATAACAGGGGCAAGTATTCCATACATGCAAACTTGGGCAGCAAATGTTACAAAATTGCATTAAAAAAAACCTTGAAATTGAAAAAATATATATATTTTGTATTGTTTGTGTATCAACACTGTGAGAATTCATATTGATTTTTTTATATTTTTTAGAAACAAATAAAGTGGATTCAGTCAAAAGCAGTGCCTTTAGTGAGTCACAATAAACATCACAGGCCTATGCAACTAGGGTCCTTGGCAACCAACAACAAAATATTAGTTATTCTCTAGCACGTAGACCTGGACCGGTCTGTAGTCCAGTGGCAACACTTCAGACTCTTAAATGGTTGTGGATTCGAATCCCGGCGGAGCACAAAAAAATACCATTTATGCTCTTTGCCGGGTTGAAAAATTCATAAACCTTTACCAAAGACCGGTCACTGAAAGGTCCATCCAACCTTACAGCTACTGGGTCTTGCTTGAGAATTAGCGCTTTCTACAGCGACGACCAAGCTCGCAGAGGACTCTTGAGGTGTGATACACACAAAAACAGCGCTAACCAAATAAATCATCCTAATATTATTATTAACACCTTGTTTTTCAACAAGCCACTTCTTCCCGTCAGATGACAATACGTTTGATACAATATTTATAAGATAAGGAATAAATGCAATGAACTTTTTGTTCAGTGTTTTCCATCGTAGCCTCGTGGAACTGTACTCCACTTAACGGCGCTCCCTCGACAGTGAGCGGCTCCTGCGTTCCCGCGGCGAGCGACTGCGCGACCTGGGGGAACGAGACCTGCGCGCAAAAAAAAACCATAGATTAGAAACAAACAATGATAACACATGAAACAAAGTAATTGTAACAAAAGTCTAAATTTAAAATATTAATTAAATTACTAAACCAGGGCTGGAAGTCTCATCACCACGGTAATTCTTACCTACCGAATATCGGTGATATTTGTATGAAGACCTGTCAATTCAAGATGGTCAAAAGTTAACAGATGATTAGTTTTCATACAAATATTACCGATATTCGGTAGGTAAGAATTACCGTGGTGATGAGACTTCCAGCCCTGGTGCGGAATACTTAAAATAACAAAATATTAACTGAATTTTGCTTCAAGGCTTTACGGAGCTATACTTAAACCTTTTTTTGTAAATTCATTGAATGGTTGATAAAAAAAAAATGCACAAGTAACTATACAGGACAAACTGATCTATCCATAATTTTAGTTGCAAAGATATTTTAAAATTTAAGGCTTAGATTTAAGCAGAAGCATTTACTTTGAACTCACACATGCTGCATGTGTACTTACAAAATTAATCATACCTCACATGAACATAAACCTTGCAACTCCTGCCGCCTTTCCCTGAAACCGGGGTGGCATTGGCAAAGGTGAACTAAATTTATACAGCATGAGGGGGTCAGCCTCATATCAACCAATGATTGATTAAAGAAATGACAATATTCTCATTAAAAAAAAACCCATAGATTTATATAAAAAGATATAGATGGTGCATGTGAGTTTTTTTCCCATAGTAACACCGATCAAAAAAGGTGTAGAATAAAATAACAGCTTCATATGTCAGCAAAAGTGACATAATATAATTAATTTAGTCCCTGTTAGTGGTAGACTGGAAACATATTTGAAAAAGACATCACTGACGCCTTCGGACATCACTGATTTGGCACGCCAAATGGCTCCAATGCTCCATCTATTTATTTTTCATTGATCGATGGGTAAAACGCTATGGTTTTTTTAAATTCAAACGAGTTGTATAAAAACCTAACGTGGCATTCTACGTTCTTTTTAAAATGAAATAAATAGAAGGAAACATAATAAATGTCGAGTAAGAGTTTTAGGCTTACAAGGCCGGCGGTTGACCTGGAGAGTTGATAATGGACAACAGTTTCATCATGCTGAAGAAGCCCATTGCAGGCATGAGCTAGACATCGGGAAACTCACATTCCGATAGACCAAGGCAATAGGAAATGAAATTCCGTGTTTACATACAAGAGTCGCCTGTCTCCAAAAGCTACGTACTATCTCCACTTACAATGAACAATGATTTCATTTTTAACAATCTTTGATCACAAGCAACAACAATTATTTCTGACAATTTACTTCAACTCTTTTTTTTTAATTTAGCCTCCTGATGATATCAGATATGACATTGAGAAATCCAAGTAAGTACCCACCCTCGATGCATGTAAAACAGACAAACAAGTTTGTCAATGGTTATTTCCAAATTTTTCGGGACATTACATTTCTTCATTAGTAGTGAAAAATGTGTGTGGACTTTGACAACAGACGGCTCATATTTATCTCATTTAAAAAAAAAATTCAAGATTGCCGTCTTTAGGTAGTTATACGGTTCGTTTAGGAGCACAGTAAAGTATGCAAGTTAATAAATGACAACACTCGACAATAAATACAACACAGTGGAATATCTCAGGTTCAGAATCATCATCATTTTTTTTTATAACATAGTACAAGAAGTAAGACAACAAATGTGGGATCCATACCAAAGAACAGACGCTGCGTGTACGTTGTCTGTTGAAGATAAAAGTAAAGGTGTAGTAGATTGGTGGGTGGGTAGTGATGTGACATGAAGTGAAGGGTTGAGTGAACGGGTGGCCGACTAAACGGGGTTGCCTGAAGCCTGAAGGGAGAGCCATAACGAGATGGGGTTTCACGGCGGGTTAACGCGTATTGGGCTAACAAGGAAGCTGTTGGAATGCAGCCGTTTGACGGTGGGCGGGGTTAGAAATCTGCAAAAAGACAAAATCCAAAGTTCATCCTCCCGTCTTTTTTTGTTGTTCACTCAGTTTTGTCTGCCCGCCGGCTGACGGCAGAAAAAACATACTTTACCCTTCAAGTCTCTCAGCAACAACATAATACATATTATAACAATAAATACTCATTCAAAAAGATACAAATTTCCTTTTACAAGTCAGGATTTTACTACAGTTCGCTCCCCCAGTTCTTGTTTATCGTATACGCCAATCTTGTCAAATATGACTTTTTCATGTAGTTGTCTTAAGAATCAAATTCTACACAATCTGAGCTAAAAAAAACCGTAAAACTCGATAATGTGCGAGTTCTTTTAAATATATTTTTAAATAAATTTCTTGTTTTCATAAGACACATTGGTCCAGTACACATGCAAACTGTAAAATTTTCTCAATGGCGTTTACGACAAACAAGAACTAAGGCAGCGAGTTGTTACCTCTCTTATTGGTTTTTACAGGACTTGGCATAAAATCATTATTGCGATAACATTTAAACTTGAGTTTGCAAAACTTTTACATAGTTGCCATTTTGAGGAAGACTACAATGTGGACTCAGAACATTTGAAATATCTCCAGGCCATGAGTCTTCTTTGTAGTAAATAAAGAATGTATTATTTTATTTTTCTTTTACAGCATTGTAAAAAACACACCAGTGACAGATTGTTCTTAATACAGGACTTTAACTTTAGTACCTTTTCAATCTACCTACATAATATTGTATTGAAGTTAAGACTGACTGTCTTGTCCTGTCTTTTCCGGTCAAGTGACACCTCATTTCAAATGTGTCGAGTCCATTCTTGCCATTGTTAAAACATAGTCCTACATCAATATTCTCACATCTAATTACTCTTTTGATAATTGTGTTCACATAAATGTATTCCTGATATATATATAAATTAGAATAAATACATAAACATTTCCATACCATAGACACAAACATAAAGTATAGTAAAGTACAGTATGGAGCATCAAACTTTTAGAGAGAACAGTACAAACACACACTTGTTACCGCTCTTAAGTCATGGGGAGTTAAAAAATGTATGGAAGTTTGTGTTGCCATTTACACCCACTGGAGGCGCTGGTAAATCTACCATATAAACCAAGGAGTATAAAGCCTCAGAAAATAAAAGTAATAACATAGAGGAGCAAAAACTAACTTATTGTATTGCATACTCTCTACAAAACCATTAATTTCAAAGTTTTTTTCCGTAAGAGTTATATGAATCATTTTCCAAAATTTTATGCTCCATATTGCAGACCTTAATAATTTTTTATTTTTTTTACAAAGCTACACACATATAGTGTAACTTCTTGCCGCGTTATCCCCGAAGGGGTCGCATGTGGCGAGTTATTTTTTTTACAGGTAAGGGGGCCGGCCTTACGCCAACCAATTCAGTTGAAGTGGGGGTTTCCCAACTCCCGAGGGGGCTGGTACTCATTTCTTGAGAAGGCTGAGTAAACCTTGCCGGTATTTTATTTCGGGGTTTGAAATAAGCACCGAAACGGGAAATCATTTCTGACACCCTCGGTGGGATTCGAACCCGAGCTCACGGCAAGGAATGCAAGCACTCTACCAACTGAGCTATCGACCGGACAAATACGATACGACAAATACGACTCAAATACTATAATCTAGATCTTTTATAAATGAAACAAATAGGTACATAGAAATGATATTAAGTGTTCCCACATAGGTATTAAAACATTTTTTTCTGAAAATTCAATCTAGATTTCCACCTTTGACTTTATACAACCTATTTAGCAAACATACAAAAATCATTAATTTCTTTGTGTCTCCCAGAGAGAGCATTGCTGCCAACATTAACCATTCCTACCTGCGTTTAAATTTCAAATACCCATCCAGCATTCCATCGGTTGGCTACATTTTAAAGAGTTTCTTTCTAAGAGGAAAGTAAACAGAATGTCTTACCTGGAGTGATCGCGCCGGGGCCTCCCACCACCACCGCCCCCGCCACCTCCACCCCCGCGGGGGCCCTGTCTGGTGCGCCCCGAAGACATCTCAACGCGGATCCTGGTTCCACAGACTCTTCTAATAAAAACAAAACAAAAAATTGGTCAGACTTTTTTCATCTCAGAAATCCTATGCAGAAGACGCCCTAGATTTAAGAGACTCTAGGAATCTATGACACTTATTGTAGTGCCGCAGAGGTGTTTACGAGCTTGGTCGTCGCTACAAAGCGCCAATACTCAAGCAAGACCCAGTTGCTGTAAGGCTGGATGGACCCTTTAATGACCGATCTTTGGTAAAGGTATATGATTTTATCACCCAGCGAAGAGTGTATTTGAAAATACAATTGTTTTTTTTTTGTGCTCCGCCGGGATTTGAACCCACAACCTTCCATTTACGAGTCAGAAGTGTTAACCACTAGACTTCGGACCGGTCAAAGAAGATATGTATGGTTATTAAGGAATCCTATGCGAGAGACTCCACAGATTTCAGGATATCTATTATTGTAGAGGTCTATCTCACTTGTTGTAGTGCCTTACAGGTGTTGGTGATCTAATCTAATCTAAGCTGCAACGATATGTAAGCAGACACGTATAAGTTTGCGCTTAATCATGCCACATGTGGACTAACAATTGAAAAACCCAAATCTCAAATGAGCATACACCCTGAAACTCTTGTTGACCTTCCCTGAAACAGGGATGACATTGGCAAAGCGAACCATTTTTAACAGCATGGGTGGTCAGCCACATACCAACCTATAAATCAAGGAACACATACAAAAAGATACATATTTTTAAATCACAAATAATAATACATATGTATAAACCTCAGAATACAAAATTATAATTTAAAGAACCCTAGTCATAGCCGCCAACATTACAGATCAACCGCCATTTCATAGTAAAATTTGACTTACGTCCCATCCAATCCTCTCACTGCGTCTTCAGCGTCCCTAGGATCTTCGTATTCAACAAAAGCAAAGCCCGGAGGGTTCCTGGCCACCCAAATGTTCCTCAGGGGGCCATATTTGCTGAACGAACTTTCCAGATCGTGTTTAGAAGCGGAGGAGCCCAGATTACCAACGTAGACTTTGCATTGAATATCCCATTCACGATAACGTGACATCTTCGATATATCTACAATAAAAAAATCAAGTATTTAGTCGCAATTAAGTCCTAAGAAAATTTTGTCGTAGAAAAAAATGTCGGCGCGGCAGGCATGTAAAAGTTCAAAGTACGCAAATCTTTTTCAAAGAGTTGGGTACAAAGATTTCAATGGATGCCTAAAAGCTTTATTGAACACGATAAATATGCATAGTCAGCTTGATTTACTTGTATAATTACGACGAAAATATATGAATTACTGTAAACGTCAATGCGGGAATATTGTACTCAAAAAAGAATGCTTAAGTTTCTGAAAGTTGGTAGTGTTGGTACGGCTACTGTTTAGCTAGAGAAAGACAAAGCAAGCATATTGTTTCAAAATCCATGATTTATTTATTAACTGATTAATAATTTACAGTGATCATATTTACTTTTGTAGAAAAACGTTTAATCTCTCCAAAAACTCCCTTATTTTCAGTTATTTCGATAAGTTTAAAAATTATTTACTGTAATAAAATGCTCGGTTGGTATCTTACTAGACAAGTTGACCAACATCACAGCATGCGCAGAACAAAACAAGATCCGGTCAGTTTTTGACATTGCGCAACCGCCTCCAACTTCATTACAAACTTTCTTCAGGAATAAAAGTCAAGCGTGGCTAATCAGGGAACGGAAAGGTGACGAGTTTCATGAAAAAATATCCCTTTATGAAGTATAAAATACATTTAAAAAGCAATGCAATAAGTTGATCAATTAATTCGTGCAAAAAATCCCGTTGAAAAGTGCGCCATTTGTGCCGGAAACGTGCCCCAACGCGCATACAATTTTGACGACCGCCTAGGGCAGCGGTGCCATCAAACATACATTAAAGTTAAAAGTTTTTTTTACAGGAAAATGAGCAGCTCGGAAGAAGTTTCGTGGATTTCATGGTTCTGTGGCCTGCGGGGGAACGAATTCTTCTGCGAGGTGCGTTTTAAAATGAACTGAATCGATTTGGTAAGCGTTTAAATTTTTGCTTTGACGTTTCGTACACCCACCATTTTTTTTTACCGTTTCAGGTCGACGAGGATTATATTCAAGACAAATTCAACCTTACCGGGTTGAATGAACAAGTGCCCAACTACCGACAAGCCCTAGATATGATATTAGATCTAGAACCAGGTAACATTTGCACTCCAATATCTCTTAAAATTATAGTATTAACCTTAATTTTCTAATATAAAACCTCACCACACTTTGGGACATGTTTTAACTTCGCAGTATTTGTAAATTATTTCGTCAAATCATATTTTCTTACCTCCAATACGTTTTTGGTTCATTTTGATGGTTCTTTTCATGGTTCACTTTGCTAATGGCACCCCAGTTTCAGGGAAGGACGGCAAGAGTTGCAGGGTGTATGTCCTTATGAGATTTTTGGTTTGTATGCTTAAGGTTCACATGCGGCATGTGCAAGCGCGAACTTGTACGTGTCTACTTGTGAGAATGCATATATAATGTGAATCCCCAATGTAACATATTTTTGAAACTTTAATTAGAAAATGAAGGGTAAATTCCGTTTAACACTACACTTTTTCAAAATGCAAACAGCGTAAGCGACAACAAAGATTGACCTATCCGGACGAGAAATACACCAATTGACGCAGAAAAAAAAACTACGTATGGTGGTGCCAAAAACTCATTTTCGACCACACTGTCGCTTATGCCCTTTTGCCTTTCAAGCGTTGATATGTCTTTGTAACCAAGATTATAGATACAGGTTGCTAAGGGCTCTAGTCACATACATTACAACGACGATACCATGTTGAAAGCACCGGTTCTCATCAGATCACCAAAGTTAAGTAACATTGGGCGCAGATGCTACTTGGATGGGTGACTGCTAGGTACACCGCGTGTTGCTGGCATTTCTTGGACTGGTCCGCAGTCCAGTGGCAACACTTCGGACTCGTAAATGGGAGGTTGTGGATTCGAATCCCGGCGGAGCACAAAAATATCCTACCATTTATACTTCCAAATGTGCTCTTCGCTGGGTTCAAAAATTCATAAACCTTTACCAAAGGCCGGTCACTGAAAGGTCCATCCAACCTTACAACAACTGGGTCTTGCTTGAGAATTGGCGCTTTCTACAGCGACGACCAAGCTCGCAGAGGTGTGATACACACAAAAACAGCGCTCACCAAATAAATCATCCTAATATTATTATTGTTATTAGGTACATTGCCTGCTCATAATATGTCTTGTGTTTCAGATGACGAATTGGATGACAACCCTAATCAATCTGACCTGATAGAGCAAGCCTCTGAAATGCTGTACGGGCTCATCCACGCCAGATATATCCTCACCAATAAGTAAGCTCAACTTATCTTGCAAGGTCAGCCCCTCCACACACCCACGCCCTGTACATCCATCCCATCCGGGGATGTGTCACAGGACACGCATCAGAGATAGAGTGAGATGCAAGCGGCAGAAGGCCCCCCCGTGATGCTACACTGTCTCAAGTGGTACACCGTGTACCTGTCACACACAATCCTGAAGTGCAATTCTCGATGTTCGGTTGCACTAAAGATATTAGTTGCCGGTGGAGATTAATAGCCCTTGCGAAAGAGTTCCTTTGCCGTTTTGCGATTCTCGTTCCTACCGACCTTCCGACTATCCTTACAAGGGACAGCAATGGGTTTTGTATGTTTTTTCTCGATTGGCCAGACTGACGGATGATCGATGTGATAATCGTCCGACAGGTGCCAGCCCAAAGGGTAAATTTCCCCATATATTTAAAAAAAATACTAAAACTTCATCAAAAAGTAGTAAAACAATAATAAGTGCAAATAAGTACGAAACAACGGAATGAAAATACATAAAACTACATTACAATGTAATAAAAAACTGAGTTCTCAACAATACAATGTTTGGTGAAAACTATTGTTTATATTGTACTTTTACTCCTTCAACTTGTTAAAACTAGCCCAATTTATTTTAATTAAAAAATTTAAGGTGATTTGTTTATTTCAAATATGTTAAAATTAGGAAATGATTATAAATAACATTTTATGTGAAATTATTTTTCCTTGGACTTTGGGGGCAATTCTCATAGTTCACAGCTCTCGCATAGCAGGCTGGCAAATCAGGCTAACTTCACGTCTGCTGTGAACTGACATTTGACAATTAAATCTATGCTTAAATCTTTGTAAATTGAGCGCTATAATGATTGAAAATCACTTGTAAATAATTATGTTTACAATTTATCACAAATGAAGATGAAACTGTGAAAAAATAACGCAATTTCTTAGTGCAAATTTATTGTTGTCAAAAGCATAATAATTATCTGCATGACGTACTTAGCGACGCGCATATTATGCCGTTCAGAATGCTAATTTTCGTAAGATCGTAATTCCTATTCTACGTCATAATTTCCTATAATAATGTCACGTGGGTCACAAATAAACATAAGGAATGAGTTTGCGAATACATTTATTTAGGTCATTAAAGAAAATAAGTCATATATTTGTAATAATCTACTTACAATTTCTGTCCTTCGCTGTACGGCGGGGTAAATCGGCCGCGCTATATTTTGACAGTTCCGGGAGATTCCTCACCTTTATAAGAAATAGCCTTCAGCCAAATTTTCAAACGAGAATCACAATTCACCTTTCATTCGGCAACGAATCGGTATCAGTCGCCTTCGGCCTTGCCTTTGAGATCCCGAATAGCCCTTCTGGGCAGCAGTGGGGAGGGAAGGGGTTCTTTATTTCAGAAAGTAACCCATTTGAGAAAATAAAAGCCACCAACAGTTCAAATCCATAGATAAATAGATAATAGGGTGATTGCAGTAGTGGGGAATACGGTTGAAAATGCTATGGTTGTGTAGAGTGCATTTCAAGGATCACAATTCTCCTTGATTGATAGGTTGGTATGAGGCTGACTCCCCGTGCTGTAAAAATTGCTTCACTTTGGCCAATGTCACCCCGGTTTCAGGGAGAGGCGGCAGGAGTTGCAAGGTTTATGTTTATGTGAGGTTTTGTTTATTTTTATACGCACATGCAGAATGTGTAGGGCCGAACCTACTCGTGCCTGTAGTGTGCATGAATTTAATATGAGCCTTAAATGTTAACATATCTTCGCAGCTTAGATTGTAGATTATTATAGACAACCATATGTTTTTTAAGTAGTAAAAATGAAGACTTCATTGATAATTTTCCAAAATAAAATGCCAAGAATTTGAGCCCCACTTCAACTGAAAGTGGTTGGTGTGAGGCCGGCCCCCCTTACCCGTAAAAATAAATAGGTCCCGAATCGCCTCATGCGACCCCTTCGGGGATAACGCAGGCAAGAAGTTACACTATATGTATATCCTAGTTACGTTCCAAGCCGTGATGTCCAGCCAGTGACGTGATGTGAATGTCAGGTGGAAAGTTGATGAGAATTTTGGAAGTTGAAGAATATTTACATTTATATGTTTTATCTAATTTCTAGGGGAATTGGTCAGATGCTGGAGAAATATCAAACTGGTGAATTTGGTACGTGTCCACGCGTCTACTGCGAAAACCAACCCACACTGCCCCTCGGTGAGTTCAACATCCACCCAACCTGTCCCCTAACATCTCTTTCATTCATTTATTAACCATTTTGTTGTGTTGTAAAGTATCATTGAGGTATACTATAAGTGGAGCAGGAACTAGCGTACAATATTGATACATGCATTGACTTATGATATTATTTTTGCATTGAAATGCAACTGTGAAGTGCTTTGTTCTCTTTAATAATAATATTAAGATGATTTTTTTGGTGAGCGCTGTTTTTGTGTGTATCACACCTCAAGAGCTCTCTGCGAGCTTGGTCGTCGACACAAAGCGCCAATACTCAAGCAAGACTCAGTTGTTGTAAGGTTGGATGGACCTTTCAGTTACCGGTCTTTGGTAAAGGCTTATGAATTTTTCAACACAGCGAAGAGCACATTTGGAAATATAAATGGTATATTTTTGTGCTCCGCCGGGATTCGAATCCACAACCTTCCGAGTCCGAAGTGCTGCCACTGGACTACGGACCGGTCCAAGAAATGCCAACAACAAGCGGTGTACTTAGCGGTCACCCATCCAGGTAGCATCCTCGCCTGGTGATCTGATGAGAACTGGTGCTTTCAACATGGTATCGTCGATGATATCGTTGACGTCGTTTCTTACTAATGATCATTTTCGTAAGTAAGTTGAAACAGATATATATGATAATGTCTATTTTCGTTATAATAATTTCTAGTTCACAGATATCATAAGGCAATGGTTACAGCACTTGTATTATACCTCAATGCTAAGCACGCTCCTTAGATCCGCTTCTGTTTATCTGTAAGGAAGCGCTTGAGTCATAAGTGTGCGACATCACTGCACCTCCACGCTCAGGGCTTGCGCGGCATCTCTGCCCAGCTGGCAACACTGTTTGTGGAGTCCGCTGGGCAGCCATGGGACGCCGCCACTCTGGGAGTGGGGAACAAACAATAATATGTATTTCTTATGTCTTATTTATTTAGGCCAGCCACATGAAAATTTATGTTCTTTGTAGTATTCTTCACCATACACACAGCTTGATATGGACTGTGAGACTGTCTGAGACAGAGAGATATCCATTATGTGATTGCAGGGCTGTCGGACGTGCCGGGAGAGGCCATGGTGAAGTCGTACTGCCCCAAGTGCATGGAGGTGTACTCCCCCAAGTCCTCGCGCTACCACCACACAGACGGCGCCTACTTCGGCACCGGCTTCCCCCACATGGTGTTCATGGTGCACCCCGAGTACCGGCCCAAGAGGGCCATACAGCAATTTGTACCAAGGTAGGAACATTTTTGGATTCCTTTTTTTTTTCAAGTGAATGCAATTCACAAACCGGTTTTGCCTGGCCAGAAACAGGTACAGTAGAGCCTCTTTTATCCGAACCCCTAAAAAAACAGGGTTCGAAATAACGGGGTGCTCGGATTATAGTATGGGATAAATTCGATGGAAGTGAAAAATAAAAAATTGGGATTTGTGTTTTATTTATTTAAGCAATCTTCGATCACAGCCCTTCTGGATTGGCCTGGGAATTCACCTGATCTTAATCTATAATCTAAGTTGCAAGGATATATTCATTTAAAGCTCTCAGATGTATGCCCACAAACCGACACGTGTAGTTCGCGCTTACAAATGCTGAATGTGTACTTACAAATAAAATCCAAACCTCAAATGAACATAAGCCCTGCAACTCTTGCCGACATTCCCTGAAACAGGGGTGAAATTGGCAAAATGAACTTTTTTTTACATTATGGGTTGTCAGCCTCATACCAACCTATAAGTCAAGGATGCCATAGCCAATAGCCAATATTTAATCTAATCTAAGTTGCAAAGATATGTTACATTGGAGATTCACATTACATGCATTCCCACAACCAGACACGCACAAGTTCACGCTTGCACATGCCTCATGTGAACCCACAACATAAAAACCAAATCTCAAATGGACATACACCCTGCAACTCTTGCCGTCCTTCCCTGTAACAAGGGTGACATTGGCAAAGTGAACCATTTGTACAGCATGGGTGGTCAACCGCATACCAACCTATAAGTCAAGGAACATACACAACAAATTACATTTTACTACTAATTAATGGTAACAAGCTCATGTAAATGTACCTAAACGTAGCTTTGACCTAAATAAATCATATTTACAAATTAATACTGCTTGTTCACATTAATTACAATACTGTAGATCAGAGGTTCCCAAATTTTTTCAAGTCACGGCACCCTTTAAAATTTTGAGTTTTCTCACGGCACCCTAGTCATATAATATCGATCGATGTTTGTATTCATGTATGCACACAAGCTTCTGCTTTCGCATGAAGACATCTGGCCAGGCAAAATAGGTTGGTGAATTGCAATCCTCTTCACAAATTAAAAAAAAAAAAAAAATGATTTTTAGTAGACTTCAGGGGCGCCTCGCGGCACCCCTGATCTCTCTCCGCGGCACCCACTTTGGGAACCTCTGAACCGCTGTAGATAGATAGATCTTGACTACTTCCTCCGAGGTATACTTATATTCCAAGTTTTTTTTTCAGACTTTATGGCTTCAAGATCCACCCGCTGGCGTATCAGATCCAGCAGCAATCTGCCTCCACCTTCAAGGCCCCCCTGCGGAGCATGGTCTACAACAACGGCAAACGTTAAGTCCCAGACTAGGCTCTCTCTCCTCAAGCAGGCGGGACAGTTGGGACAATTCATACTACACACACACACACACATCTCTCTTCTTTCATTTTTGACTGAGTTGTATCGAAACTAAGAATGCTTGTCGGTTTTGACTCCATGAAGGCCAATATATCTGTACCCCTCTGGATATATATATTAGTGTTGCAACGAATAAGTATTCGGTTACTTTTTAACTATTCAGCCGAATACCGAATAGTAGCATTTTGACTGAATATTCTGCATGCCGAATACCAATTTAAAAGAAAAGAAATAAAAAAAGAACACACCTTTATTTCAGTACAAAAAAAAAAACATACAAGCGTAATCTTAAATGTAGAAATCAGAGAGCAATCGCCGCTGTTTGGAGCTGAAAACAAAAAAAATCTCCTTTACTTTCTTGTAGTGTATTTATTTTGTGTTAAATATGGCTTGTGGAGACACTTGTTCTCCCTCCACAAACCCACGCCCTGTACATCCATCCCATCCGGGGATGTGTCACAGGACTCGCATCAGAAATAGAGTGAGATGCAAGCGGCAGAAGGCCCTCCCGTGATGCTACACTGTCTCAAGTGGTACACAAAGCTAGGGTGGCTCAGAAAACAAAAAGTAATAACCAATTTTTGGCTATTCGGTTGGGCTTCATGCCGGATATTCGGTATTCCACAGATGACTGAATACACTATTCGTTGCATCACTAATATACATATAGCATTGTGTAAATTCACCTTGATTGTTGTTGGATATTCCACGCCACCGGATCTGCAATCCTGAAAGTTTGTTCCCCAAAATTTACAACTAAGTAATCAGTGTATGCCAAGACAAATACTTGAATACGGGGCCCTACTTCTATGAAATAATCATTAACCACTGTGAGCTGGGTTTTGCAAATTTAATAAGAGGCATGGTAAATGTCAATTTTTACCAAAATCATGTCGTGGATGAGAATGCCGTGTCTATAAATCTATAATCTATAATCTAAGTTGCAAGGATATATTCATTTAAAGCTCTCAGATGTAAGCCCACAAACCAACAAGTGTAGTTCGCGCTTACAAATGCTGAATGTGTACTTACAAATAAAATCCAAACCTCAAATGAACATAAGCCCCACAACTTTTGCCGACCTTCCCTGAAACAGGGGTAACATTGGCAAAGTGAACCATTTTTTACAGTATGGGTGGTCAGCCTCATACCAACCTATAAGTCAAGGAATATGAATAAAAAATTACATTTAAATATATAAAAGAACAAAACCTTACAAAGAAATCTATACAAAAAAAGTCAGAAATTTCCTATGCAAAAAATGTAGCAAATGAATACACCAACATTAAAAATCACCATTGCAGATTAGCCGCCACTTCTTCCTGTCCTTGCACACTTCTTTCATTTCATCCAGAGTCATAACCTTTTTCATGCAAGTGAGCTGTTTAAAACATTAACTCTATTGATCGGTGTACAAAAATCTGACAAATATTTGCAGCCTTCTCTCATGTGAAGACTACAGGGGAAGAACAAAGAATGTCAGTTGAAGAAAATTATGAGTAAATCAAATTTTTTAATTTGAAATCATGGTTATTGCCTGTCACAAAGAACCGGAAATACCGCCATAAACTGTGACAGTGACTGTTGTTGCATTACAAATTTTGCAGAGCTGTAGATACACACAGATGCCACTAGATTTTACTTTTTTTCTTACAAACTTGAATTCTTATTTTTGCTTTTTCATTCCTTGTTTTTCCCCGGTAGTCTTCATGTATGTTTTTGTCTTTTTCTCAATTTGACATGTATCGTACTCTGCGCCATTTTTAATCATCCATCACTCCAATGTTGTAGCCTTTGTTGGTCTGCATGGAGTTTTGACGCTTCTCCTGTTAACTATATACTGACCATGAATTATTAAATTTAAGTTGCACTTTGTATTTTCTAAAAATATCAAACATTAATTTTGAATAGGAGTTTTAGGCTTGCTCGGCCGGCTGTTGATACCGGAGAGTAGCTTTCCAGGATCTGTATGAGCTGGAGCTTCCTGACGTATAACCCATGTCTGCGATGGACTTTTTCAGCATGAAGTGATGATCAGTGAAGGCCCTTTATTGGGGGCTGATGGGGATGTTCCCTATGAATATTTTTTTCATGGGGATCAGAACTGGTTGAAATGTGCACACAAAAATGATAAGTTATAACATTTAACGTCAACGACGATACCATGTTGAAAGCACCGGTTCTCATCAGATCACGAAAGTTAAGCAACATAGGGCGCAGATGCTGCCTGGATGGGTGACCACTCAGGTACACCACGTGTTGGCATTTCTTGGACCGGTCCGTAGTCCAGTGGCAACACTTCGGACTCGTAAATGGAAGGTTGGGGTTTCGAATCCCGGCGGAGCACAAAAATATACCATTTACATTTCCAAATGTGCTCTTCGCTGGGTTGAAAAATTCATAAACCTTTACCAAAGACTGGTCACTGAAAGGTCCATCCAACCTTACAACAACTGGGTGGTGCTTGAGAATTGGCGCTTTCTACAGCGACGACCAAGCTCGCAGAGGGCTCTTGAGGTGTGATACACACAAAAACAGCGCTCACCAATTAAATCATCCTAATATTATTTGATTGGGCGTTATGAACACGTGCTTGGCTTAGATTTATATGTAACAATTTGTTTGTGTACCTATATTACCTCGGGTGCTATAGGGTGGTCATCAAACTATACTTCAAGGTCATCCCCTCTTCCAGATATTAGTTTAAGCCGCTACTGGTGATGATGATTTTGATGAAACTGGAAGCTCCAGCTCCTATAGACCAACAACTCCCGGAAAACAACTCCGGAAAACAACTCTCCTGTATAAAAAATAACTGATCCCAATTTTACAAACAGCTCTTTAACCATCACATGTTAAGGAAGATGAGAGTAGCATTTTGGACGTGTTTTAGAAGTCAAAAATGAAAAGTTGTAGTGTGATCGGCGATCAGTCAAATGTGGTTTTCGTACATAAATTATTTAGGTACTATCAATCTAAATTTCTCATGACTTGCTGAATCAAACTGATTATTAAAAAGTGCATTTTTTGTTTAAGTCTTCATAATATATTTAACGCATTTATAAATTGTGTAAAAAACAAAGTCATTGACAAAAATAATAAAAAGTTGTGTCATGATGGCTGATATCTTTTTTTTAGATTTGTGTACAGCAGGGCCTCGCAAATCTGGAAAAAACAGACCCTAGGCGGATTATCAGGGTGTCTGGATTGTAATTTTTTTTAGCCATAAAACTTGAATAAATGAAAGAAGTATGTATGTACTTAGTTTCTGTAATTGTACAAAGATACATGTGAAACAAACAAGATCCACTAGTGAAAAACATGCAAGCCGTCTTAAGCCTTTTTGACATGAGGTTATAAACCCGTGTCTATATCTAAGCTGCAAAGATATATATCATTTATGATTCATATTAAACGCATTCCCGCAAGCAGGCATGTATAAGTTTGCGCTAACACATGCCGCATGTGGACCTACAATGTAAAAACCCAATCTCAAATGAACGTGAGCCCTAAACCTACAAAACATATTCTATAAAAAAAAGTGAAAATTAAAATTTTTAAAGCCTTAGCCTTAAACGCGCTATTACAGATCAACCGCCATTTTTTTCGGTCCTTGCATACTTCTTTCATTTCATCCACAGTCATAACCTTTTTCATACAAGATCCCCTTTTATTATGACTCTGGATATCCCATTCTATAATCTATAATCTAAGTTGCAAGGATATATTCATTTAAAGCTCTCAGATGTATGCCCACAAACCAACAAGTGTAGTTCGCGCTTACAAATGCTGAATGTGTACTTACAAATAAAATCCAAACCTCAAATGAACATAAGCCCCACAACTTTTGCCGACCTTCCCTGAAACAGGGGTGACATTGGCAAAGTGAACCATTTTTTACAGTATGGGTGGTCAGCCTCATACCAACCTATAAGTCAAGGAATAATTCATTCGCTATATCAGGAATTTGGTCTTTGGTGTGGTGCTTGTAAATGCCTTTCGCTTCCTTGCAAAAGCTGTGTTGCCCGTCACATGGTCAGTCTGGATTAACGCAATCTTCAAAGAGGCGAAGCCTGGATAAGTGAAGCCCTACTGTATTTTGTTCAACATATAAATTGCATGGATTAAAATGAAAAAAAAACAGCTTCGCTTTGTCGCTCTCAATCATTGTTTTTTGGGAAAATGTCAGTCAAAAAAATCATGCTTTTTTCATGTAAGTATATTTCATAAATGTATCATGTAACTTTGTATGAAATTAACAAATTTAGTTTATTATTTTAGGAATTACTAGGCAACCTATTTCTATATAATAATGCAGTGATGTCCATGTATTCTTTCCATTGTAAAAACAAAATAAAGACAAATTGCACTTTTGCATAGTTTAGCAAGCACACCAAGAATATGTTTCCAAATTCAAATTAAGAACAAAACGGCAGCCATGTTGCATTCTATTGTTTATTGTCTTTGGGTTTTTAGAAGGTGGATCTTGCAATGTGTTTGACGGCCAGTCAAAATTTTTTATGGAGTCGGAACAAAGCTGTAAAAAGATTGTGACGTCATTAGTATTCTGCTTTTATTCTTTTGGTTGATAAGAACCCTAGTCGCACAGACCTATGACGTCGCCCCACTGAGGAAAACTTTGAATGTTCTGACTTCATTCTACAAGGAGTGCATCCAGAAGTATGCCTTTAGGTTTATTTGAGTCATGGGCACACCTCTGACATACAGGTTCTTGTTTTATTGTGGTGTGCCGTCGTTTCTTTTGTTTTGAACGCCTTCCGCTACTTGAAAAAATATACAGCTTTGTATGAGCATCAGAAAACTAGGGGTCCTACCGACACATACATGCAGAACCAGGTGACATCACTACCTACAAGATATTTTCATAAACGGTGAAAATATATTTTAGTATGACATTGTTTACGTTTAAAATTTGTATTTATGTTCTTATTTTTGTATATGACAACACTAGCTGACCTCTGGTCCTGTACCCGAGTATAAAACTTTTCATTCTCGGAGCAAATACCAAAGACAAAAAAATGTGAAGTCACACGGCTGGGTTGCTAGGAGAAAGGCTAACTAATATTTTGTTATTTGATATTGATCGAAGTCTCATAAAAGTGTGGTATTTGCCCTCCGAGGAAAAAATCTAATTTCAAATCTATCATACTTAATCATAGCGTTTTACCAAAAATGTATGGGACCTTAAACAGCGCCTCTAGTGAGTGCTGTAGCTTCAATGCATTTCTTGGACCGGTACATAGTCCAGTGGCAACACATCGGACTTGTAAATGGAAAGTTGTGGATTCGAATCCCGGCGGAGCACAAAAATATACCATTTATATTTCCAAATGTGCTCTTCGCTGGGTTGAAAAATTCATAAACCTTTACCAAAGACCGGTCACTGAAAGGTCCATCCAACCTTACAACAACTGGGTCTCGCTTGATAATGATGATGATGGATGATTTCTTGCCTGTGGTGCCATTTAATGGTCCAGGACCATCTCAAGGGCGCCATGGCTTCTGGAGAAAAGCAGTGTCTTCAAGCAGCGCGAACTTGAGAATTGGCGCTTTCTACGGCGACGGCCAAGCTCGCAGAGGGCTCTTGAGGTGTGATACACACAAAAACAGCGCTCACCAAATAAATCATCCAAATATTATTATTATTTGGTAAAATGCTATGATTAAATTTCAATGAAAAGTTTTATAATTAGAGTACCCAACAATTTTTAATCTCTGAAATGGAAAAATGATCATACTTGCATGACCCAATAGGAGTGAAATGTGTAAGTATGGAATTAATTATTTATTTAATAGGTTTTTTTGTGTGAAATAAACATCATGATGAATTTAAATAGTTTATTTTTAATTATTGTCACTGTGAGGATTTTTCCATCTCAGAAATTCAAAACCAGCAAAAGCCAATTTTTCACCTTGTCAATTCTTTCATACTTACTATAGACAAAAAAACAAAAAAATAAACACTTGCATTTGAAGGTTATGTTACCCCGAGTATAAACCATTTACATAAAGTCACCTCAGTCGGGTAAATCAAAAAATTATGGAAGATAGGACAACTGCCCTAGTGAGTGATTTAATTTCCATACGTTTTTTTACTTACTCGATAGGCAACTAAGCTACACATATAATAAAAACTCCATGTCGTGATCCCCGAAGGATTTCGCATGTGGCGAGTGGAACCTATTTGTTTTTACAGGTGAGGGGGGCAGCCTTACGCCAACCGCTTCAATTGATGTGTGAGTTTCCCAGCTCCCGAGGGGGCTGGTACTTACTTCTTGTGAAGGCTGAGTAAACCTTGCCAGTATTTTTTTTTGGGTTGAAATAAACACCGAAACGGGAAATCAATCGGTGGGATTCGAACCCAAGCTCCTCGGCATGGAATGCAAGCACTCTACCAACTGAGCTAACAACCGGCCTTTCTATCAAGTGGAGTTATAGACCTACACGGCTTTAACTGAAAATGGTGAAAAAACGGAACGTACGTCCGCCATCTTGTAAAATGACACTTTAGATAGTTCAATATGAAGGTCACTACATTGCTAAAATTTAAAAATATTTTGTTGAAGAAAAACAATATGAAACAACAGTGCTATTCACGAAACATTTAAACCATCGCTGATCTATGGATCATCAATTTTTTGCATGCAAAATTCACTGAAGGCTGCGGATGAGCCGTGGCTTTTCTGTGTGCGAATAGCACTGATTGATTTTAGCAGTTGCTCTCATTTAGCTGTCATTGATGTACATGCTTCGGGGTACTTATACCTCAACAAAAATATAAAATACACCTTTAAACTAAAAAATCATGAGATTTTGGAAACAGGACCCTGAGTATGAGTTTTTTCACTTTACTCGAAGTATTGTGTATTCGAGAAGAATGTATGTGAACTTGTAAAGCACCCCTGGCAAAAAAGGTTTTGAAACTTGTTTTGCCAGAGGTGCTTTACAAGTTCACATACATTTTTCTCGAATACTCAATACTTTGAGTAAAGTGAACAAACTCGTACTCAGGGTACAGGTGATTCAGATGTAAAAAAAAATATTGTGAGAAATAACTTGGTTTAAAATTGGCTATAGAATCTCTGTATGTTCGGCAAAACTGAAGCATTCCAAAATATATTGGTTTGGAGTGAAGTTACATATTATGTATTATGTCGCTCGAACATATTAGAGATGGAATAAAAGTAAATGTAATCTTCTTGGTAACGCGAAAAAGAAGAGAAAGTAGGATAAGTTTGGATATTTTGAATGTGAGGTTATTAACAAAAATATGAAGACAAGGAATAATATAGATTTACAGTGCTTATACAGAATGGGGTGAAAATTGGAAATAAAGTTGCCATCTTGTTAAATGTCACTTGGTAGTTCAATGTGACGTAAACTGAATTGTGAGGATTTGGGTAAAGAAAAACATAATAATACCCATTCATTTTAGGAGTTTCTAATCTAATCTAAGTTGCAAAGATATTTACATTGGGGATTCACATCATATACATTCTCACAAGCAATATTAGTTCTACAAAATCACATTAGCGCCTCTCTCAGCTGTCACCTACATTCAGTATAAGCTCAGTAGAACTCTAGTGTATGGACATTGTTTATTCAATATTTTATTGTTTCTCTGTACCTAGTTGTAAGTATTTGAATAAAATAAAGATAACAAAAAGACTATTTGAAAAATTACATCCCATTGTTTTCATTGCCTCCTTTAATTTTCAGTTACCTTACACTTATATTTGTCGAGCATGGGAATCTTACAAAAAATGTTCGTATGGCGGTGCACGGTGGCATACTTATACCCACATTGATGTATGGAAGTGAAGCCTGGACGGTGAGTTAAAGAGAAATAAGTTAAGTCCATACAGTGGAAATGGACTATCTAAGATGTATGTATGATTGGGAAAAACAAAGTGATGGGGTGAGGAATGATTTTGTAAGAGAAGAATGTGGTGTAAGGGAGAGTGTGAAAGTGAAGATTAAAAGAAGTTTGTTTAGATGGTTTGGACATATGGAGAGAATGAGTGATGAAAGACTGATAAAGAAAGTATATATTGCAAGAATGGATGGATGTCGTTATAGAGGAAGACCGAAAAAGGTATGGATGTGTTAAGGTTTGAATAGTTTTTTATTGACATTTAAATTTATAAGTATCGTTATGCCCTTAATTACACAACCAGTGAAATATTGTTAGTCAGGTTCGTTTAGAGTTCTTTACACACTTCTCGTAGCACTTATTGTTCATTTGTAGCACTAGATGGGAGAGACAGAGTGCTGACGTCCAGCCTCGATATCTCTCCTTGTTGGGAGCACGCGGGATGTCTGGTAGAGGTGTTTGGACAGAGCGGTTGCTCGATGTCACTCGTTCCAGCTTCCACGATGTGTGTGTAACGCGGGTAGCAACGTCAGAATCTTAAATTGCCCAACAATTACTCCCGGCTGTGTGTATGTGTGCGCAGATGGAGGGTTACGTTTGGAAGGTCAAAAGTATCCGCACGAGTCCTTCCGATTGCGTATGTATGTGTGCACGGAGAGATAGGACCGTTTGGGAGGTAACAAAAGCACCCGCACGATTCCTTCCGTAACACACGTGTGTGTGTATGTGTGTGTGGTGCAGGCGGAGAGCTTAGTTCAGAGGAGCCATGGCTCGACGTCTTCACTTTACTTCCGGCTTAGTGCAAGCCACTGACTCATTACCAGTACCTACGGGGCAATTTGCACTGCTCCTCACATAGGCAAGGCTTCGGGTGGAATCGACCCAGTTGGTACTCTTTATCCGAGAAGCTAGCTCTACAAAGAAAGGTTGAGACCACCTTGGTTCTTGTTATCCAGCGGAGCCGGATTTGGGAGGCCAAGTACCACGCCTTGAGATAATCAATAGAATATCTGCCTGATGGCTCAAATCTCATTCCTTATGAAGAATGCTTGTTTGATTTTGCGTATGAGTTTATTTGTCTCAAAGCGCCATCTGTGGGTGTTTCTCTGAAGCTCACTGACACCACAGAGGTCCCCTCCAGCATTTGCAGGGCAGATGCGATGAAGGTGGTGATCGGTGTGTTGCGACAAGTTCTTGTCGGGCTTCAGTAGAATGTGTTTGGGAAGTGGACTTGTCGGCCAGATCCTGTTGTGTCGTAGTTCGACGGGCTGCTGCTGGTTGCAGCAGAGTTTGCTTTGCCGTTGTTCGGCAGAGGCTGCTTGTTGCAGGCTGGGCAGCTGTGTTGGGCGACATTCAATCCTCCAGGGTCTCGTTGTGCTGGTGGAATTGAGGAGTCGGCTGCAGTGGGGTTGCTGTTTGTTGCAGCATGGGTTGCTGTGTCGTAGTTTGACGGTTGCTTGGTGCAGCAGGGTTGCTGTTAGTTGCAGCAAGGTTGCTGTGTCGTAGTTCGACGGTTGCTTGGTGCAGCAGGGTTGCTGTTAGTTGCAGCAAGGTTGCTGTGTCGTAGTTCGACGGTTGCTTGGTGCAGCAGGGTTGCTGTTAGTTGCAGCAAGGTTGCTGTGTCGTAGTTCGACGGTTGCTTGGTGCAGCAGGGTTGCCGTTTGTTGCAGCAAGGTTGCTGTGTCGTAGTTCGACGGTTGCTGCTGGTTGCAGCATGGTTGTTGCTGTGTCGTAGTTCGACGGTTGCTTGGTGCAGCAGGGTTGCCGTTTGTTGCAGCAAGGTTGCTGTGTCGTAGTTCGACGGTTGCTGCTGGTTGCAGCATGGTTGTTGCTGTGTCGTAGTTCGACGGTGTAGCATGTTGGTTGCTGTGTCGTAGTTGGACAGTGCAGCATGTTGGTTTCGCTGGGCAGCTATGTTGTGCGACGTCCGATTCTCCAGTACGTAGTTGCACTGGGTGGAATTGGGGGGTCGGCTGCAGCGAGGTGAGGGTTACATTCCTCATGTTGTTTGTGTGGGCCATAGACTGACGTTGTTACGCCGGGATGGCGGCATCTTGATGCGCACTTTGACTTTCATTGCTATTTCACTATACTATTTTTAAATGTCACTTTCACGTCAGGAGGTCATCACTGTTACGTGGTTTTTATGATTGAATGTTTCTATCACGTCGGGAGGTCACCACTGTTAAGGTTTGAATAGTTTTTTATTGACATTTAAATTTATAAGTATCGTTATGCCCTTAATTACACAACCAGTGAAATATTGTTAGTCAGGTTCGTTTAGAGTTCTTTACACACTTCTCGTAGCACTTATTGTTCATTTGTAGCACTAGATGGGAGAGACAGAGTGCTGACGTCCAGCCTCGATATCTCTCCTTGTTGGGAGCACGCGGGATGTCTGGTAGAGGTGTTTGGACAGAGCGGTTGCTCGATGTCACTCGTTCCAGCTTCCACGATGTGTGTGTAACGCGGGTAGCAACGTCAGAATCTTAAATTGCCCAACAATTACTCCCGGCTGTGTGTATGTGTGCGCAGATGGAGGGTTACGTTTGGAAGGTCAAAAGTATCCGCACGAGTCCTTCCGATTGCGTATGTATGTGTGCACGGAGAGATAGGACCGTTTGGGAGGTAACAAAAGCACCCGCACGATTCCTTCCGTAACACACGTGTGTGTGTATGTGTGTGTGGTGCAGGCGGAGAGCTTAGTTCAGAGGAGCCATGGCTCGACGTCTTCACTTTACTTCCGGCTTAGTGCAAGCCACTGACTCATTACCAGTACCTACGGGGCAATTTGCACTGCTCCTCACATAGGCAAGGCTTCGGGTGGAATCGACCCAGTTGGTACTCTTTATCCGAGAAGCTAGCTCTACAAAGAAAGGTTGAGACCACCTTGGTTCTTGTTATCCAGCGGAGCCGGATTTGGGAGGCCAAGTACGCAAGCACGCCTTGAGATAATCAATAGAATATCTGCCTGATGGCTCAAATCTCATTCCTTATGAAGAATGCTTGTTTGATTTTGCGTATGAGTTTATTTGTCTCAAAGCGCCATCTGTGGGTGTTTCTCTGAAGCTCACTGACACCACAGATGTATAAAATTTCTAAAATAGCGAATGAATGGGATATCCAAAGCCATCAAAGTCATGCTCCTTGACTGATAGGTTTGTATGAGACTGACCACCCGTGCTGTAAAAATCGGTTCACTTTTGCCAATGCCACCCCGGTTCCGGGAACGGCGGCAGGAGTTGCAAGATTAAGGTTTATGTCCATGTGAGGTTTTCTTTATTTGTATGCACACATGCAGAATGTGTAAGCGCGAACCTACATGTGCCTGTTTGTAAGTATGCATTTCATATGAGCCTTAAATGTTAACATATCTTTGCAGCTTAGATTATAGATAGATAATAAAAGGAGAGCTTGTATGAAAAAGGTTATGACTCTCGATTAAATAAAAGAAGTATGTAAGGACAGGAAAAAATGGCGGCTAATCTATAATGTAGATTTGTAATGTTGGCGGCATAATTTGTTCATAATTTTATGTTTAGATTTTTTTGTATGCTTCTGTGTATGTGTATGCAAATTATTACTCCTCAGTTATTTCCCTACAACTTGACACTGGCGCCCCTGCTGTGCGCGGGAATCCGCCACAAAGAAGAAGAATATTTTGTTACATTCCTTAAGTTTTCGAACTTGCCGCCGCTGTCAAAACACAAGAATTTCCAACGGAGGCGGTCGGACTCTTGCAATATTGAGCATTTTAACTCAAGCAATAAACTCTATTATTAATAAATATTACACGTGATTCTCCGGCATATTGAACGTGACATTTTAATTTTCACAATCCAACACAATACGTGTCGTTTTTCTCTGTGAAAAGTGTGTGTTATTTTCGTGCTGTTTTGTGATCGCCGTGCAAAGATATTTTTCGTAAAAAAAACAAGGAACAATGAGCTTGAGCAACGCTTTGAAATATTCTCACGTTACGTCGAAACGTGTTAAAAATTTATTAATCACCTGGTTTTATTGATAAACCGGTTATTAATAGGCTAATAATAGGTTTGTATAAAATATGATGTAATGATAGATCGGCAGTGTCGCGGGTGAAAGGTGACTACTCTCTTTATTAATGTAATCGGTTTTATTGCTCCTATAAAAGGATAACAAAGACGTATCCTTTAATTAATAAAAACGGTGTTAAGTATACAAGAAAATGTAAAAAAATTGTCGGCTTGCGGAGCTTTGAGAATTATTTGACATTTAAGTACGAAGTTCTATTTTTGAAAAATTGTTTTGCTTCCTTTTTTTGAAAAAGGAATAACCATAGAGCATCAGGTATTTTCGACCGTCCCGTGATGTATTTATTTTGTCTTCTTCCTTTTGTTTTGAAAAATTAATTAAATTAATATTTTTTTGATAGGTAGAATAGCTTCATACATAGAAAAAATAGTACTTAGATCAATAACAAAAAAGTAACGCGTTTATGATGCAATTGTAGTATCACTTTCCGAGTCGAACCTTTTTACTGTCTCAGGTTAGGAGGCCGGCGATACACCAACGAGGCAACCTGGCCACCTCGGTGTGTTGTCGCAATTTTGTCTATGTCAATTAGATAGATAGATAAGACAAAATTTGTATAGCACCTTTTATGGCAGTGTGTCACTACAAAGGCGCTTGTCCGTATGATTGGACGAAGAGGTGAGTCTAGAGACGTCTTTCGAACAGTCTCTCCAAATCCAGTTCCCTCAGTGAGGCGGGAATAGCGTTCCAAGTCATTGGAGTGGCCGCCTTGAATGCTCTGTCTCCAATTAATATGCCGACTTCATCTATAATCTAAGCTGCAAAGAGATGTTAACATTTAAGGCTCATATTAAATGCATCCTCACAAACAGGCACATGTAGGTACGCGTCTACACATTCTGCATGTGAGCATACAAATAAAAAAATTAAAAACCTCACATGAACATAAACCTTCCAACTGCCTGAAACCGGGGTGGCATTGGCAAAAGTGAACCAATTTTTACAGCAACCTATCAGTCAAGCAATGTAGTAATAATACAGGTTTTATATTGCAGTAAAATTATAAAAGAAAGAAACAAAATAAATGCAAAAATAAACTGTCAAAGCAAATCCAAATAATGTAACCAGAGTGAAATAAAACAAAAGCTGTAAAATTAAAGTCAACCAGTGATGTCCAAATCAAAGCTTGTGAAACCCGAGACGGGCGGCGGGGTGATGGACACCCTGAGCTGCGCTCTGCCCGACGAGCGCCCCATCACCGCCCTGCAGGTCGTGGAGAACTCGGGGAAATGCCCGGCCGGGTACTGGCCCGTCCTGAAGACATACGACGAGGACTCGGATGCAGATCTCTGGAGGCAGCCTGTCGTGTTCGGGAAGAGGTCCTGCCGTTATCTGTGCATTTCAAAATCGGAAGGTGAGCGCTTTCATTTGTTTTTTATTTTATTTTATTTTGATTGGACAACAGACGGTATGACAGAATAAATATAAGTAAAGATAACAATTATAATAACATTATGGTCATTTGTATCTTGCCACAGATACCAAGTTTAGTGGTAAATTTGCAAAGGAGTGAAAGTTGTTACAGTTGTGCCTAATTACAAGAAAAATTTACTGCTCTCAAAACAGAATATGGTATATTTAAGTATTATGTAAACAGAAGAACGGAAATTTAGGAGTACTTATCCACGAAATGAACAAAATAGTAATAAATCAAAAAGTAAAGAAAATAAATCATTTCTACCTAAGTGAAGCACCAACTGCTTTTTTTTTTTTTAAGAAATCCTGTGCGGGAGACTCCCTAGATTCTAGACTCTAGGGGTCTATCCTATGACACTTGTTGTAGTGCCGCAGAGGTGTACGAGCTTGGTCGTCGCTACAAAGCGCCATACTCAAGCAAGACCCAGTTGCTGTAAGGCTGGATGTACCTTTGGTGACCGGTCATTGGTAAAGGTTTATGAATTTTTCAACCTAGCCAAGAGCAAATTTGAAAATATAAATGGTATATTTTTTGTGCTCCGCCAGGATTCGAACCCATAACCTTCCTATTAAGAGTCTGCAGTGTTACTACTGAGCTACGGACCGATTGAATTTTTGCTTTGCTTTTGTTGCACCTTTACCAAAGACTGATCACAAACGGTCCATCCTGACTTACAGCAACTGGGTCTTGCTTGAGTATTGGCGCTTTTTAGCGACGACCAAGCTCGTAAAAATTCCAGTTGATAGCTCGGTTGGTAGAATGCTTGCATTCCATGCAGAAAGCGAGGGTTTGATCCCCACCGAGGGTGTCAGAAGTGATTTCCCTTTTCAGTGTTTACTTATTTCAAACCCAAAGTAAATACCGGCGAGGTGTGAATCAGCCCTCTCGTCTGTAATAATCTATAATCTGAGTTGCAAAGATATATTAACATTTACTTATAGCTCAATCAAATGCATGCCCACAAACAGACACGTGTAAGTTTGCGCTTACAAATTGTGAATGTGTACTAATCTAATCTAAGTTGCAAAGATATGTTACATTGGAGATTCACATTACATGCATTCTCACAACAAGACACATACAAGTTCGCGCTTGCACATGCCTCATGTGAACCTACAACATAAAAACCAAATCTCAAATGGACATACACCCTGCAACTCTTGCCGTCCTTCCCTGAGACAGGGGTGACATTGGCAAAGTGAACCATTTTTACAGCATGGGTGGTCAGCCGCATACCAACCTATAAGTCAAGGAACAACTTACTTACTTACAAATTAAAATCCAAATTCCAAATGAACATAAACCCTGCAACTTTTTCCGACCCTACCTGAAACAGGGGTGACATTGGAAAAGTGAACCATTTTTTACAGTATGGGTGGTCAGCCTCATACCAACCTATAAGTCAAGCAACATATTAAGATTTACAGGTATTTAAAGAGGCGAGACTATTTTTCGTAGATTGCTTCAAAAATTTGGAGGACCATTTTTAAATGAAACTCATTCAACAGCCCAAATTCATTGATTAGAAAAACAACAAGAAAATACAATAGTTTTTTTTTTGCAAACTATGTCACACAACTGTTCTTTGTGTATTGTTTTCGCACGCTTTGCAAATTTCCCTGCAATTTCTTGGACAATACAAAATATTACAAAGGTCCAGTCATTGAGCTATAATATTTTGGCGAATTTGAAATACGCGCGCTTATACACAGATACTTCAAAGTGATTACACACACTGAAGCACGTAATACAGAAACATCTAGGAGTATTCGTGCCTTGGAACGACATTGTGTGTGCGTACTTAAATGTTCTGGAGGTGGAATAATCCAGAAACTGCGAGAAAGACCTAGTGTGGTTAGAACAATCTGGGAGTAGTCCATGATGGTGGTAGTGCATATAACGGCGTTCTGGTGTGAGAGAGAAAACGACGAATGATCTGGAATATGCAAGAAAGATCTATTTTGTAACTATATATAGGGACTGCAATGGTGCGGAGAGCTATTAGTCGCTCCACGCATTTTGCAGTGAAGACCAATAAGCAGGGATTATCAATTGTTGTAAATTGTGAAATAAACCGTGTAAAATAAATAATTGAAGTTCAATTAAAAAAGGTCCCAACTAAAATCATAGCAGTATACTACAGTGCCGTAAGCTAGTTTCTTCTCCATCTTGAATATCAATGATATTCAAGATGGAGAAAACAGATCAATGGGTCTGGTCCAAATATACGAACAGGTGGTCCGTGCAGTTAGCGACGGACACTCTAACAATAAAAGCAACACATATTAGTATTGCCCAAGAATTAACATGTTGGTGAATGGGATATCCCGTGCCATGACTCAGTCAAGGTGGTCGCCCACCTCACTCGTAGATCCGCTCGTTTTCTGCGCAACGCAAGACGTAACTAAGCTGCACACATAGTGCAACTTTTTACCTTGCAGGAAATGAAGCATTTGAGAAGCATGCCAGGAAAAATTCTGAAGGATAGAGCTAGGAATGAATGGATAAAGAAAGAATGTAATTTGTAAGAGGATGTGAAAATTAGGTACAAAAGAGTGTGATGGGATGATTTGGGCATGTGGAAAGAATGCATGATGATAGACTGGCTAAACTATATATACAGAGGTAGTGTGAAAGAAAAAAGAGATAAGGGACGACCGAGAAAAGTATGGAGTGATCAGATTGAGGAGATTGTGAAAGAATGGGATATACAAAGCGAGCGTTAAAGAAGAAAATGCATGAAAAAGGTGATGGATATGAATGAATTGAAAGAGGTGTGTAAGGATAGGAAGAAATGTAGGCAGCTCTGCAGATGCTCTGGCCACCCCTAGCGGAATGGTGACAGAGTTACAGTTACAGCCCGAAGGGTCACATCTGGCACCTATTTAATTTCACAGGTAAAGAAACAGCCTTACACAATACTTTAAGTAGGCGTGTCCCTGCGTTTCATGAGGGGACATGTTCTTATTTCTCGTGAAAGCTAAGTAAGCCTTGGGTTTGAAGTAAATACAGAAACGGGAAATCATTTTTGATGTGTCGACAGTGGGGATTGAGCCCTAGCCCTGTGGCTTTGAAAGCAAACGTTTTGCCAACTGAGCTATCGACTGGACACTGCTAAAATATACACTTAAGAAAGGTGCACACAAAAAAAGAAGATAATAAAAAATAATACAATATCGTTAATCGATGAGGCATTCACTTTGTAACCTTTTATTTTTTTTTACGTTTTAAAAATGCCACCTATAAAATAACTTATGACATGATCAAAACATACGCATTCTAATTCACACTTATGTTGAAAATAAATATTGCTTATAGCGGTTTTCCTCTACGGTTCAATGATAACAACTAGACACAGGGTGTTGATATCACTATTTCTTTTGTGGTTAAACAAATAATAAGTGATAAGCTTGCTATGTATTAATAAAATGTGATTCCGTCCACTTGTTAATTTAGTCCACTCCACCGAGCAATGGCAGTACTCCAACCCATTCTTGGAAGTAGAGTAGGTACATACCTAATCCTCAGCTCTTACATAATCTTTCTAGAGTTAGTGCATTTACAGAGTGAAAATTCATTTTAATTTTAATTAAAAAAACTTTTTTAAAACATAGTTTTATTTTCACATTTTTTGAGTTTACAATGCCTAAGCGATGCACAACATTTATAACGCGTGTTATCTGTCAACTGGCAGCTATTATTATTCGTACCAACTTTCTAGGAACATTTTTACATTCACCCGAGTTCCTAAATTCCCGAAATCCTGTAGTTTAGAAGTGTTTCATGAGCACTTTCTTATGATCAGTTCACTTACTATGAGAAGTTACACCCAATAAAAAGTTGTATCCACGATTTCTCAGATCAGTGAACAGCACTTATTCAGTTTCACCTTTAAGGTGGCGATATAATGTATGTGGCCGAACTTTTGTCCTTGACCGAGCTTTCTGTTGACGAACTGTCTGTGAATGAGTTGTCGTGGATCTATGTATATTGTTATGGCGGATCACTGTATCGAAAACGACCATTCGTTTGATATAACAGGAGTAAAGATCCTTCACTCGGGGTGCAAGGGTAGACAACTAATGGCTCTTGAAACTCTAGAAATTCAAAATCATTTGAGCCATGTTGTTAATAAACAAATACCTACCCCTTCTCCTCTTCTAACAAAGCCCACATTTAAAAAAACCCACCCACTTTCTCCTCTCTAAATAAATACGCATTCATTTCTAACAATACCTACCTACTTAAAAACCCACTTTCTCTTCCCAAAATGTATTTGTTCTAACCCTTGTATTTTATTTTTTTTAAAACTTCAGTTAGCCTCTGATGATGAACCGAGCAGGTTCGACAGCGCTTAGGCATTATAACTCAAATGTGAAAATAAAAACTATGTGTTTTTTTAAATAAAAAAGTTTTTTAATTATTAAATTATATTGTTATAATTTTATTTGGGTTCTTTTAATCAAACTGCAATTTCTTCTGCAGTCTCACTTATTTGATGTAAAATTTTCTCAATGGCGTATACGGTAAACAAGAACTAAGGCAGCGAGTAGTGAGTAGACTATGCTAGAGGCGGACACACACACACACAAGCAAGCCCCACGAACTCATACGTTCGTAGCAATATTTTTCACTTTTCTTTGTTGTGTGCGCCACGCTTTACTGCCTGAACTTTAGTGGGTTAAACAAACAATGAAAAGAATCTCCGGACACATCCGCCTCGTAAAGTGTTATGGAAATAGTTTTCCCAATCATGTGTGCCGGGGAAAACACAGAGTCATTCTTAGCTGCTTGCTAGAAAAAACACAGGCGAAAGTTCCGTAGAGGCAAGAGCAAGCAATCAAGGGTTAAGAAACGCATTTAACGTTCATTTTAGATCAGCTAGATCTATAATCTATGTTGTAATTTAAAAAAAAATGCATACTTAATAAATAAAAAATAAAATGAACTTAGTGTCTGCAACTCTCGCCACCAGTTCCCAGATACAGGGGTGACATTGGCAGGGTGAACCTATTTTTCAGTATGGGTGGTCGGCTTCATACCAGCCTATTAGTCAAGGAACTTGAATGAAGATAAATTGAGAATGATCGAGTCGCCTTTTTGAATCAAAATATTTTTTTTATTTGTGTACACATGCTACATGCCCACTGAAACAATACATCCCAAACAGCCTAGGGGTGGCCAGTACTTCTTCAGATGTGTCGCTACTGTGTTTTTGTTACTTCTTCCATCTCCTTGGCATTCATCACTCTGTCCATGTATGCTCTTCTCTTTCATAATTCCATCAAGCGCCCTTGCAGTGACAGTAGTCACGAAACGGCGCTCTAAAAATCATCATCATCATCATCATCTTTTGCAAAATCCAGCCAATAGCAGTCTAACTTATTTGATCGATACATTATTTTTTGGGCTTCTTCTTCCGCGCGCAGCTTTAGCATTCCTTTCAAGGCCTCAACTTGAACGTAATTAGGTGTAGAAAATAATTGTAACTCTTGCCGCAAATACTGACCGGTCCGTAGTCCAGTGGTAACACTTCGGACTCGTGAATGGAAGGTTGTGGGCTTCAATCCCGGCGGAGCACAAAAAATATACCATTTATATTTTCAAATTTGCTCTTCGCTGGGTTGAAAAATTCATAAACCTTTAAATACCAAAGAGCCGTCATCAAAAGGTCCATCCAGCCCTACAGCAACTGGGTTTTGCTTGAGAATCGGCGCTTTGTAGCGACGACCAAACTCGTAAAAAGTCTGGTTGATATCTCAGTTTGTATAATGCTTGCATTCCATACCGAGAGCAAGGGTTCGATCGCCACCGAGGGTGTCAGGAATGATTCCCCGTTTCGGTGTCTATTTCAAACCCAAAATAACTACCGGCAAGGTGTACTCAGCCTTCACAAGAAATGACAGTTGGGAAACATCCACTTCAACTGAAAGTGGTTGGTGTGAGGCCGGCCCCCTTACCCGTATAAATAAATAGGTCCCTAATCGCCAAATAATAATAAATAATATTAGGATGATTTATTTGGTGAGCGCTGTTTTTGTGTGTATCACACCTCAAGAGCCCTCTGCGAGCTTGGTCGTCGCTGTAGAAAGCGCGAATTCTCAAGCAAGACCCAGTTGTTGTAAGGTTGGATGGATCTTTCAGTGACCGGTCTTTGGTAAAGGTTTATGAATTTTTCAACTCAGCGAAGAGCACATTCGAAATATAAATGGTATATTTTTGTGCTCCGCCGGGATCCGAATCCACAACCTTTCATTTACGAGTCCGAAGTGTTGCCACTACGGACTACGGACCGGTCCAAGATGACAACGACACGCGGTGTACCTGAGCAGTCACCCATCCAAGTACTGTCCGCGCCCAATGTTGCTTAACTTCGGTGATCTATGGGAACCGGTGCTTTCAACATGGCTAACGTCGTTGAATGCGAAATGCGACCCCTTCGGGGATAACGCAAGCAAGAAGATACACGTTATGTGTAGCTTAGTTGTGATCCTTTCTATTTGTCGTGGAGCATGTAAAATAAATGCGCATCCTATCTCGAGAGGTTAAAAGTCACCGCACTCATTTTTGGAGTACATCCGGTTCTTTATAATTTGATACGGAAGTCTTCAAAGATAAAACTTGACAAAAAAACAGGGATAAATGGCAACCATTGTTTTGTTGTCGCCGACGTTCAAGATTATTGACCTCTTTTGTTGGTGGGTAAGAGGTTGACCGCCTGTGCTATAAAATTTCGAGTTCACTCAAAAATTGACTTTTTTTTTTTTAGCAAGCCAACTTCAGTATTGTTTCCTCTAAAATTAATAGTATTTTGTTCAAATCAATTCTTAAAAACTGTTTAAAAATCTAAAATCAACACAAATAAGTTAAAAATGAATTCTTAAACATTCCTGCAACTAACAGATGAATCCACGGCTGTAACATCCTTAGGGTGAGATGCCAAAAGAAAAAAAAAAAAAAAAACTTCAGTATTGTATGGGAATGCCGTCCTTACTTTTGCCAATGCCACTCCGTTTTTAGGAAAAGGCGGTAAGAGTTGCAAGGTTTATGTTCATGTGAGGTTGTATGTTGTATATTTTGTTACTGACTTGACTTATAGGTTGGTATGACCACCTGCATCAATTATTATAAGTCAAACGATCACTGACCACCCAAGCTGTAGAAAATGGTTCACTTTGCCAATGTCGCCGGCAAGAGTTGCAGGGTGTTTGTCCACTTGAGATTTAGGTTTTTATGTTGTAGGTTCACATGCGGCATGTGCAAGCGCGAACGTAGACGTGTCTGCTAGTGAGAATGCATATAATGTGAATCCCCAATATCTTTGCAGCTTAGATTAGATTACTTAGTACACATGCAGAATGCGTAAGCGAGAACTTGCGTGTGCCTGCATGTAGGCATGATCCTTTAATGTAAATATATTTTTGCAACTTGGATTATAGTTGATTCACAGTTTGACGTCGGAAATTCCAACAAGTCAGCAAAATATTATAGGAAACCGCAACACCAAGACAGTACCTAAGTAATATTAATTTAGTTTGATAATGTGAACGCGTTCCGAGTTTGCCATAGCCGCGAATTTTATTTGTCAACCAGATGGTAATAGATATTGGTAGTAATAGAGTTGGTAGAGTGCTTGCATCCCATGCCGCGAGCTCGGGCTCGAATCCCACCGAGGGTGTCAGAAATAATTTCCCGTGTTTATTTCAAAACCCAAAATAAGATTTACTCAGCCTTCACATGAAATGCGTACCAGCCCCTTCGGGAGCTGGGAGACCCTCACTTCAACTGAAGTGGTTGGCGTAGGGACAGCCCCCTTATATGTTTAAATAATTAGGTTCCACTCGCCACACGCGAAATCTTTCGGGGATAACGCAGCAAGAAGATAGCTAAGTTGCGTTACGTATGATATAGATGTATCTACAGAGCAATCATCAACATCATCGCAGTAGACAGGTAGATAACATTTTTTCGACTGGCCACTTCTTAGAATGCAATCATTCAAAATGTTAACCTTATAGCCGCGGGCAGTCTCTCTTTCCCTGCCGTGTTCTGATGCAGACAGTAAACAATTAATTTAATACGGTAAGTGATAAGTTGCATCAAGTGTACAGCAATACTTTTTAGCAGGGTTTCCCAACAGTCACAGCTCCAGGGCTGGAAGTCACCACGGTAATTCTTACCCACCGAATATCGGTAATATCTGTATCAAGACTAATCAGCTGTTCAATCGAGGCCATCTTGGGCTGACAGGCCTTACAAATACAATTAATATTACCGATATTCGGTAGGTAAGAATTACTGTGGTGATGAGACTTCTAGGCTGGATCAGATTTTTTTCAACACTAACGAGCCGGATTATACTCTCAGCTTTAGACCGGTCTGCAGTCTAGTGGTTAACGCTACGGACTCATAATCGTAAGGTCGTTTAGTTAAAAAAAATGCTCTGTTGATAACTTAATATGCCTTACCAAAGAACGGTCAAGAAAGGTACTTCCAGCCCTAAAATAACTAGTTGATACTTGTGTAATTGACGTTTTCTATAGCGATGACCAAGGTCGCATAGGGCTCTTGAGAGGTGACACACAGCAACAGCGCTCAACAGATAAAGCATCATATTTAGAACTTCCGTTCCGACTCCGAAAATAGGTCGTGGATATAATTATTTCACACCTTTGAAGATAAGTTTTGTTGTTTTCTGTGTTGAATACCAAAGGTGTCGAGATTATTATTGTCCATGACTTTTCGTTCACATTATTAAGGTTCACATACAATATAGCTTCACAGACAAATTCATCTCATAAGTCGACGAAGTGCGAACCAATTGTCGTGTGCTCAAATTGTCCATTGCTGAGCTGTCTGTGACCGATTTGTCCAGCCTCACAGAAACTGGATATTGCTTGAATCAGCGCTTTAAATGTACCGTCTGTCTTTTTTCTACTGACTCCGTCTGAACAGGTGCGCTCCTGCACTGAGAAGGGTTAACATCAATTAAATTTGACTTAACAAAAAATTAACAACAACAAAATGGCAACACTGCAAAATAAGGCGGGCTTCCTTTTTGACACGACACGGCAAAAATGGCATATTCTGCGTTTTCAGAACATTCCAAAATGGCCTTTATTGTAATTGAGAATTAAGGCTGTATTCCTGTTGTAGTACAATTCAATTAGTTCTATTTTACGTTGGGAAATGAAAGTGTATGACCTTGAATCCGGGCATTCAAGTTCGAAGAGATAATAGTTGCTGTGACTCAACAGTTGATCTAAGAATTATTACAAGATAATGTAGGTACCTACCTTAAGTTTAAAAAACATCGCGTGGAATCCCCTCGATCGCGTAAATGGAAAAATGTATGGAAATTAAAAGGTGCTTTTTTAATAAATGGCAGAGCGAGTATGAAAATATGCAAACTAATTCACTCGCTAGGGGTGCTGTCATATATTACATACATTTTTATTTTTCGATTCCTTGACATGTAGGTTGTTATGAGGCTGACCACCCATACTGTAGAAAATGGTTCACTTTGCCAATGTCACCCATGTTTCAGGGAAGCACGGCAGGAGTTGCAGGGTGTATGTCCATTTGAGATTTGGTTTTTATGTTGTAGGTTCACATACGGCATGTCTAATCTAATCTAATCTAAGTTGCAAAGATATGTAACATTAGGGATTCACATTATATACATTCTCACAAGCAGACACGTAAAGTTCGCGCTTGCTGTTATGGATGCAAATATCTACTTTATCGTGTTTGAAAAGGGGAGAATAAAAATCCACAAAGCCCAACTGATAAAATTCAGTTCCAAGAAGGGTTGTTTTTGTTTACATGTTGAGTTTTTATTTCACTGCACAATGCTCTCAACTATTAGTAGACCTTGAAAACCAAACATAGATAAGGAATATACTTTAAAGACAGTCTTTAAACCTAAAAATAACCCACATAGTGTGCTATCTTGCAAACTCCAGATAGCTCACAGTAATATTTAGATACCAAATAAGCTTTCTGAACTTCTGTGGACAAGGTATTATATGTTACGAAGTACCTACGTTCGCCTGCACATTTACAGTACTTAGTGTGTGTAAAACCATCTGGTATGATCCATCAGTGTAGTGGTCAACAGCTGTCTAGTGTAATCTAAAACAGAGATCGAATGGTCTGGAATATGCAAGAAAGATCTCTTTTGTACCTATATAAAGTGACTGCAATGGGGCATCAGGGAGTAGTCGCTTCAAGCATTTTGCCGTGAAAGACCAATAAGTAGTGATTGTCAATTCTTGTGATTTGTAAACCAAACCGTGTAAGATAAGAAAGATCTTTTTTGTACCTATATAAAGGGACTGCAATGGGGAGTAGTCGCTTCAAGCACTTTGTTGTGAAAGACCAATAAGCAGTGATTGTTAATTCTTTTAAATTGTGAACCAAACCGTGTAAAATAAATAATTGCAGTTTAATTCAAAGGAAATTCATAACAGTATCATTATTTGCAGGTGGTGGGACGAGCACGGTCACCGCCTTGTGCATCGTGGGCTCTGGGGACCCTCCCCCTGTGGGCTACACGTGCCTCAGCAAGACTGCGGACAGCAGGGCGCGCGCCTGGCGCAAGCGGCAGCTCTGCTACAGGCTGGACCTCGCAGGCCAGCCCATCACCGACATCATCCTGTGCAGTCGCCTCAAGAAGGCGCCCGAGGGGTTCCAGTACGCCGGGTAAACCAGCACAACTATTCCATTAGGACAAATGTGTGTGGGAAGTAAACTGTAGGAAAAAAAAGAAGTATGTAAGGACAGAAAGAAATGGCGGTTGATCTGTAATGTTGGCGGCTAGGGTTTACTAAATTGGAATTTGTTTTCTGTTTTAGTTTTGATGTCCATACATATTAAGTATTATTTATTGATTTAAAAAAAAATATAATGTGTCATGTATGTTCCTTGACTTATAGGTTGGCATGCGGCTGACCACCCATGCTGTAAAAATGGTTTCGCTTTGCCAATGTCACTCCTGTTTCAGTGAAGGACGGCAAGAGTTGCAGGGTGTTTGTCCACTTGAGATTTAGCTTTTTATGTTGTAGGTTCACATGCGGCATGTGCAAGCGCGAACTTAGACGTGTCTGCTAGTGAGAATGCATATAATGTGAATCTCCGATGTAACATATCTTTGCAACTTAGATTAGATTAGATGAGTAGAAACTGAGCCTATTATTTAACTGTTGAGTTGATATTAGGCTTGCAACCGCATCATGCCATGAAATATCAAGACGGTATTTGGAGATCCAGCCTTCAAGGTGGCTGCTCCAACCGTATGGAACAGCCTACCAGATAAACTTCGTAATATGGAGCCAGAGAGCTGATTCAGAAGCGGACTAAAGATCCACCTTTTTGCGTGCTCATGTAGGAGCATGCGCCTTTGGGATGACCAAGAGTCATGAAAAGGCGCTATAATCTTGTTTATTATTATTATTGAGTCACAATAATAATAGGGTCTTGCTTGAGAATTGGCCCTTTCTACAGCAACAAACAAGCTCGCAGAGGGCTCTTGAGGAGTGATTCACGCAAAAACAGTGCTCACCAAAGAAAATCATCTTAATATTATTGTTATTATTATAAGACCCATCCGTAGTCCATTGGCAACACTTCAGACTCATAAAAAATGGAAGGTTGTGGGTTCGAATCCTGGTAGAGCACAAAAAAATACAATTTATATTTACAAAGATGCTCTTCGCTGGGATGAAAAATTTACTAAAGGTCCATCCAGCCTTACTGGGTTTTGATTGAGTATTGGCGCTTTGTAGCTACGACCAAGATCCAAAGGCCGAGGACAGGAACGGATGGAGGCGACGATAGCGGAGGCCGCTGCCTGCCTCATCTCCAACAACTAATTTGTATTGTTTTTCCTTGCAGGGAGATCAACGGTGTGACGCTGTGCTTCAAGGTGCGCGGGGCCAGCCAGGCCGCGTCCCCGTCCCACGTGGGGCGCCCCAACTCCCACCTGGTCATGTGGACGCCCGGCATGTACCCGGAGCTCATCACGGACGACACCAACTACGAGAACGTCCTCTCCAATGGACACACGCCAGAAAACAAACGGTAAATCATAAAAAAAATATGTATCGACGGTTAAAAAGCAATGTCAGCAATGTGTTCCTTGACTAATAGGTTGGTATGCGGTTGACCACCCATGCTGTAAAAATGGTTCACTTTGCCAATGTCACCCCTGTTTCAGGGAAGGACGGCAAGAGTTGCAGGGTGTATGTCCATTTGAGATTTGGTTTTTATGTTGTAGGTTCACATGATGCATGTGCAAGCGCGAACTTGTACGTGTCTGGTTGTGAGAATGCATGTAATGTGAATCTCCAATGTAACATATCTTTGCAACTTAGATTAGATTAGATTAAGCGACGTTTTGGTAGAAAAAGAGTTATGAATGCAATCCTATTGAAAATTTTCCGCTCTTTCTAATGCGCTTACTCCCATGGCTCTACGATGACATTTTTGTCATTTAGGTATACTGTAAAAAATGGTTCACTTTGCCAATGTCACTCCTGCTTCAGGGAAGGTCGGCAAGAGTTGCAGGGCTTATGTTTATTTGAGATTGGGTTTTTTATATTGTAGGTCCACATGCGGCATGTGTAAGCGCGAAATTATGCATGTCTGCTTGTGGGAATGCATTTAATATGAATCTCAAATGATACATATCTTTGCAGCTTAGATTTAGATCCCTTTTGTACCTTTATACAAACTGAAAAGGGCGTCAGTAGATTAGTCGCTCCAAGCATTATGCCATGAAGACCAATAAGCAGAGATTATCAATTGTTGTAAACTAATAAATAAATAAATGCAGTTAAATTAAACGAGAACCCCAGTAAAATCATAACGACGCAAACTGAGTCATGCCTCGTTAAGATAGGGACCTTAATCTGCTTTCAAGCCTACGAGGCTCAGGGCCTCCTGCATCACTATCCTCCAGGACTCTCTGTCTTGTGCCGCTTCCCTCCATGGCCCCCTTACTGCCAGGACTTATGCGTTAGCTTTGAAATTGTCTGCTCACCGCATCCTGGGACGTCTGAGTGGTCTGACACCAGAGTGGATGCAATACGAGACATCTCCGTTCATGTCCTCTGCACGTACTGCATGTCCGGCCCATTGAAGTCTTCTTGATTTTATTCCTGCCGTAATGTTTGACTCTTGGAATATAGACCTTAACTCCGCGTTGGTATGGATGCATCATAAAAAGTTATCACCCTCAGGTACAGGTTCGAAATGCTCAACCCCTCCTCATACTCGTCCTGTATGTCCAGAAGAACCCACAGCACATGGACGCTCATACAAAGCTATACATTTTCTCAAGTAACGGAATGCCTTCCGTGAAGTAAAAGAAACGGCATGACAAAAGAAGAACCGTTAAGTCAGAAGGGTGCCCATGCCTCTAAAAGTAAATGGTTCGATGTTACTGAATCTAATAGCATACCTCAGGTGGCACTCCTTGTGGCTTGTTGCTAGATCACGAGTAGCGTGAAGAAGGATATACATAATACCAAATATGTGATGAAGCGTTTTGTTTTCAAAGACTTTTGAGAGGTTTCTCTCTGAGCCTGACTCCAGACTTCACATCCATACAACACAACTAGCCAAACAATGGAACAATGTTTGACGATATGATTTTGTGTTGCAGAATGTTACGAGCGCCCCCGGAGCGCCCTCCCAAGGCCTCCTCCCTGGTGGCGGAACTCAACAAACTCAATCTGCAGCAGGAGAACGGCAGGGCTGCCAGCCCATCTCCTGTCAAGAGGGTGAGGCAGTTATCTTTATTTTTTAATGCTATATGATGATGAATCCGTTGACATTGTCACTCCAGGAGTGCCCCAAAAATTCCGGTGAACAGATCTGTCTTGAGCTATCCCCAGATTCCTTTCTTCATATCCCGAGATTCCTTTCTTCATATCCAAACTTTTCATATCCTCACATATAATGAGCCGCAAATCAAAAAGATAATGTTTTGAGCTAAAAATGCCATTGGATAATATTCTAAATGTGCTAGATGTTGACAAACTGTCACAACTCAAGGAGGTAATGAACACACCTCATTTTATAAGTGGCAAACTCATTCTTTTCAGTGCGGGATAATAATAATATTAGGATGAATTATTTGGTGAGCGCTGTTTTTGTGTGTATCACACCTCAAGAGCCCTCTCCGAGCTTGGTCGTCGCTGTAGAAAGCGACAATTCTCAAGCAAGACCCAGTTGTTGTAAGGTTGGATGGACCTTTCAGTGACCGGTCTTTGGTAAAGGTGTATGAATTGTTCAACCCAGCGAAGAGCACATTTGGAAATATAAATGGTATATTTTTGTGCTCCGCCGGGATTCGAATCCACAACCTTCCATTTAAGAGTCCGAAGTGTTGCCACTGGACTACGGACCGGTCCAAGAAATGCCAACAACACGCGGTGTACCTAGCGGTCACCCATCCAAGTAGCATCCGCGCCCAATGTTGCTTAACTTCCGTGATCTGATGAGAACCGGTGCTTTCAACATGGTATTGTCGTTGACGGGATACAATGTATGAATAAACTTATTATAAAATATTATTTTCTTTTATTAAAATAATCATATTATAATTTCAGCTATCGACGGGCATGGTGGAATCCCCGTCGAACCACGACTATGAATCTCTCTCACCCGGCTACATCTTGCAACCAGTAAGGGTGGCGCCCCCCTTACCCGGGGCGCCTCCCCGTCCCCCCAGATCCCGTCCCGCCCCCCCTCTGGGCACCCTGGCTCACTACAGCGCCACGGGAGTGGAAGGAGTGCCCTTCGCTCTCAACTCCAAGCTCTGTGGAGAAATGCCGGGCGGATACGTGCTGCCAGTCATTAAACGGAGGACCAAGTTCCAGCTGGACCAAGAGTATAGGTATAGCTTTGTTACGGAGAGACAGACGTGAAGCTCTTGAGGTGCTTTGTAGTGTGTTTAGTATTTATTTCAGTTTGCTGTAGCCGATTGAGAGTTAGTACTGATTTTCAATTGCCAAATGAATCACCATAAGTATGTGTATTGTTATGATTTTAGTTGGGTTCTTTTAATCAAACTGCAATTTATTTATTTTTCAAGATTTATTTCACGCTATGTCGGTGACATAGTATTGATCACTTTTCCAGCTCTTGTATTTTATGAAGTTGTAAAGATATGCAACATTGGGGATTCATATTAGATGCATTTTCACAAGCAAACACGTAGTGAAGTATTCACACTTATACATGCCGCTTGTAAACCTACAATATAAAACCCAAATCTCAAATGAACATACCCCCTGCAACTCTTGCTGTCCTTCTCTGAAACAGGGGTGACATTGGCAAAGTGAACCATTTTCTACAGCATGGGTGGTCAGCTGCATACCAACCTATAAGACAAGGAACAAGAAAAGGAAGGCAGTTAATGTTTTTTTAAATATACTCGAGGCATATAATTATGTTTAAACTGTAGGGTTTGTGTATAAAATAATAAAATAAAATCTGATAAAAACCTTAACTCTACATAATAATCATACACTTTTGCCACCTTTTCCTTAAACAGGGGTGACTTTGTCTTTTGAGAAATCAGTGCTTCCTTATTATATGATATATTATCTCGAATAGTTTGTAGTGGTTCTATGAAAATTAGAACAAATGTTTATAATTTTTAAATCCTGTGACTTCAAAAAAGGAAATTGACATTCTTATTTTAAATATATTGGTTTTTTTTACTTTTTGATACATGGGGAATCCCCCAGCGTGCTTTTTAAATATTAATTGTGCCAATAGAAGAAACTTACTGCGTGTCAATTATTTATGTAAATATATATATTTTTTTTGTGTTGCCATCCTTTAGTACATCTTTAGCATAATTTTAATTTGTAATTTGTACCGATCCTTCCATTTTTTAATGTATTGTAAATTATTCACATGTATTTTTCTTTTTGAAATGAAGCTGTGAAGAAATTTTTGTAACTTTTTTGTAAATGTAAATAAATATTGAGTTGAGAACAGAGACCAATGTTGGCAGTTTCAGGAAATTGCTTTAAACCCATTTTATGTTTGATAGAAGCTTCTAATCTAATCTAAGTTGCAAATATATGTAACATTGGGGATTCACATTACATGCATTCTCACAAGCAGACACGTACAAGTTCGCGCTTGCACATGCTGCATATCAAAACCCAATTCAATATAAAAACCCAAATCTCTAATGGACATGACATTCCCTGAAACAGGGGTGATATTGGCAAAGTGAACCAGTCAGCCACATAGCAACTTATAAGTGACTTAAAGGTTAGTGTGTGGCTGACCACCCATACTTTAAAAAATGGTTCACTTTGCCAATGGCTTATGTTCATGTGAGATTGGGTTTTATATTGTTCACATGTGGCATGTTTAAGCGCGAACTTCAACATGTCTGCTTGTGGGAATACGTTTAATATAAATCTTAAATGGAATATATCTTTGCAACTTAGATTATAGACTATAGTCTTCACCTTCTTTTTACAAGCTCTCCTTTTATTATGACTCCCGATATCTGGATGTCATTCTCAAATTTACATATTTCAGAGGTTGCCATGTTGAAATGTTAACCATTGGACCGTTTATTTATTTCTTAAGATTTGCATTTGATTTCTTCACAGCCGTCTTTCTAGTTAACATAAACCAACATGTTTAGTATGTAGAAATAGTTTTTAAATATCCTCTCCGTCAAAAACGTCATCAATTCTGACATTTTGGCCGCAGCAAGGATGAACATAATGTACATACAATTATGACAAGGTCATCATCTAATACATATTGTGTATAGATTATAATTATTTATTGGACTGATTTTTCCCAAATTTTACAAAACAAAAAAATGTATTTGTAACTATTGTTTTTTTTTGTATTATTTGTCCTATTGACACATTTTTTGTTTTATTTTTGGTGTGTTTTTTGTATACGTGTAGGTATACTAACAAATATATTGTCTGCTTACTGTCAATCTATACAGAAACAAAATTGACAATCTAGAATTTCGTTTCTAAAATAAGCTTACTAAATTACTTAAATGTAGATTATAATTTTCTCCTTGTTTCCGTATATTTATTTCATTTGAGAAACAAAGTTTTGTTCGCTACCTTCAATTATATACCACTTAATCTAATCTAAGTTGCAAAGATTTGTAACATTAAGGATTCACATTATATGCATTTTCACAAGTAGACACGTACAAGTTTGCGCTTAAACATGCCACATGTGGACTTACAATATAAAAACCAAATCTCAAATGGACATACACCCTGCAACTCCTGCCAGCCCTCCCTGAAACAGGAATGACATTGGCAAAGTAAACCATTTCAGCCGCATACAAACCTTTAAGTCAAGGAACTTACATATATAGAAAATTTCCATCTTTTCCTTTTTTGATTAAAGCGTAGCTTTTTGAAATCTGAAGCTTACAAATGCAACTAAGCTTCACATATAGTGTAATTTTTTATGCGATATCCCCGAAAGGCTTGGATATGGTATATGATATTTTTTACAGGTCAAGGGCTGAGCCCTACTACGCTGGGGGCTGGTTCTCATTTCTTGTGAATGCTGAGTAAACCTTGCCAGTATTTTTATTTTGGATTTGAAATAAGCATTGGAACTGGAAAGCCTTTCTAACACCCAGCAAGAAATTACACTATATGTGTAGCATATTAGCGTTTGTAATAAATGAATGGATCGGAAAGCGGACAACATATTTTGTAAAATGACTTCCCTTCAATATATTAAATTAGGCACCTAATGCCTGGTTCAGACGGGTCTCATACAAATGCATTAGTAGGCTTGAGTATGCTTGAGTCTCAATGCTTTATCAACTCGGGTTTTAGTATAATCCTGTTGACCGGTCCGTAGTCCAGTGGTAACACTTCGGACTCGTAAAATGGAAGGTTGTGCGTTTGAATCCCGGCGGAGAATAAATGATATTGATGGGGCATCAGAGCCGTTTGGTGCGCCAAAAAGAGTGCACCTTAAGGCGTCCTCTTTATACAAACGAGTTCTTGTTATAATCAGTTTCCAGGCAACCGTCATGTTTACGCACGTCTCTTTTTGATGTATGATGTTAACACCTTATCTCACATTTTTCATTGTTTACCTATGTATGTGTGTTTATGGCACGTTTGTTACTATTGAAAGAAACAGATGTACACCATCTATGTTTTTTATTGATTAATTTTATACACTCTCCTTACTTATGCATTGGTATTTGAAATGTTTGAATGAGATTTATACTTATAATAATGTATTTAATTTTAGATAAATATTCCACGCTTTTGTAGTGATACCAGTAGGAAAATTGTAGTTTTTTTTATAAATACCTAGGTTAAATTGAATAAGAGATTGACTGAAAGAAAATATATCAGTGAGGAAAGGTGAATAAAATCGACGAAATTATAAATATCTTAACCATTTAATGACATATTCAACATGTTCATAATTTTTGTAAGAAAAATTAAAAAGCTTTGGTACTTTTTCAATAAATGGCAGAGTGAGTATGAAAGTATGTAAACTAAATCACTCACCAGGGGTGCTGTTGTATCTACCGTATATTTTTTCAGTGATGCGATGCTGGGAAATTTTAGAGTTTTACACCATCATACTACACGTGTTTGTTTGTGGGCATACATCTGAGAGCTTTGAATGAATATATCCTTGCAACTTATATTATAGATTATAGATAAAATCTAAGTTGTAAATATATATCGTCATTTGGTATTTGCACTTCGCGCATATGCACAAGAAATCACTTGTGAGTTCGCTTTTACAAATGCTTTATGTCTACTTATAAAAGAAAACCTGAATTTTAAGCTAACTGATCACTTAAGTTAACCAATTTTTCACAGAAGAGATGATTAGTCTCAAATCAGCCTATTATTTAAGGAGGCAACTTAAAACAAAACAAAAAAATTGCCATCTTTTGACAAAAAACCAAAGCTTTATAGTTTCTAACACGGTCCAAAGATGACTGAGATTTTCATTATTCTTTAAAGTAATTATTAATTGATAAAAAGAAAAAACACTTCGTTTTCGATTACTATGAGTATTTTATTTTATTTAATACCACAACCGGTTTCGCAAACATCCGTTCGCATCATCAGGTGTATAAATTAATACTATAAATTAGTATTAATGTATCCACCTGATGATGCGAACGGATGTTTGCGAAACCGGTTGTGGGATTAAATTAAATAAAATACTCATAGTAATCGAAAACAAAGTGGTTTTTCTTTTTATCTCTTAAGATAAACGATGACAAAGTTAATGCCTCTACAATCAATATAAATATTAATTATTTATTTTTATATTTTTTTTAATATAGGAGATTAAAATTCTTTGTTTTGTCCATTATTTAAATACAATAAAAATTTAAGTCATTAAATTAATACCATATTAAAATATTTAATATAAGAATTTTTACAATTCACTAACTATAATTTAATTTTATGTAGATTTATGTAGCTCCCTTTATTTATCTGACTTTTAAATTTAATTAAATATATGTGAAAATATTGATCAAAGGTTGTAAAATATTGTCTAAGTTGGCTTCCTCTTTTTACAAAAAAAAAATCAATGGCAATATTTTAAACAATCTTTTACAGATTATGACATTTCAATGCGTTTTAGATATAAGATTGTAAAACAGGGGTTTTCAAAATTTTGTCCGTAGACAAAATCTTCTGGTTCACAATTTTTATATTGTGAGGAAAAAGAGACAAATACATTTAAAGAAAAATTGTGCAAGTGAGACATATAACAATGCTTAGCTTTCATAATAATTTGCGTGCATATACAGTTTGTAGAAACGAAGAAAAATGAAGAGACGTAGACTCTTGATACTGTTGGCCGTATTTGTAAAAATTCTAATCTCGCTGGCTTACATTGACAACAGTCTCCCCTCCACTGACCCACACCTGTATATCCATCCCATCCGGGGATGTGTCACAGGACTCGCATTCAAAAGTTATGTGAGATGCGGGTGGCAGAAGGCCCTCTCGTGAAGCTACACTTTCCCAAGTGCTTACACAAAGCAAAGGAGGCTCAGAAATCACTGAAAGATTATAGCCGTGAGGGTTTAGGGCTCGATGATTTTAAATTTACAAACAAAAATGCAAAGTGATTCTGAGTATCTTAACATATGACTTAAGGCCTAGAATTCGAGATGCTACTACTGAGACTTTTCGGGAGGCGCTCTCCTGACTAAGTGGCCAACCACCATAGAGGCGGAAAAGAATAGAGAAAATAGAAAGAATGTTGGTCTAATTAGACCGACGAGTTCTCGCCATAGCTGGCACAAAACTTTGAAAAAGCCTCAAAGTTGGATTTGTTGGCCACAAAGTCAGCGTATCCGATCAGGCTGATGGCCGGTCTGACAGCGTTGAACAACATACATTGACAACAGTGATGACACTGAAGAAGTGACAATTGATGTTGGTTTTGAAAATAGACATGGATTAAATTGAAATGGTAACACAGATACTGGTAAACCATTCATAAACGGGCAGTCTTTGCAAAGGGATCTACCTATAATATAAGTTGCAAAGATATATTAACATTTAAAATCACATTAAATGCATGCCCACAAACAGACACGTGTAACTTCGCGCTTACAGATGCTGCATGTGTTCTTACAATTCAGAAATCAAACCGTAAATGAACATAAACCCTGCAACTTTTGCCGACCTTCCCTGGAACAGTCACCGGAAGTAATTAAATGGTATTGTGATATTATTTTGTTGTAACGAGGCTGCAGATCTCGCCGCGTATCGAGATTATGAAATAGACTGTCAGAAGTTCTTCCATATTGCCTCATAGAAGCCGGAAGCGCTATTCTGCTTAATTCCTTTCACTTTGACCGGTTCGTAGTTTAGTGGCAACACTTCGGACTCTGAATGGAAGGTTGTGGGTTTGAATCCCGGCGGAGCACAAAAAATATACCATTTATATTTTCAAATTTGCTCTTCGCTGGGTTGAAAAATTCATAAAGCTTTTCAATGACCGGTCACCAAAGGTCTAAAAATTGGTCAAAAGATAGGCGCTTTGTAGCGACGACGCCCAAGCTCGTAAAAAGGTTGATAGCTCAATTGGTAGAATGCTTGCATTCCATGCCGAGAGCTAGGGTTCGATCTCAAGGCTTACTCAGCCTTCACAAGAAATGAGAACCAGCCCCCCCGGGTGCTGGGAAACCCCCACTTCAAGTGAAAGTGGTTGGTGTGAGGCTGGAGCCCTTACCCGTAAAAATAAATAGATCCCGAATCGCCACATGCAACCCCTTCGGGGATAACGTAGGCAAGAAGTTACACTATATGTGTAGCTAAGTTGCGTTTGGATATCTATACAAGTTCGAGATTGCTAGCGGTTGCGAAAGAACTCTATAGATAAAAAAAATCACAGTACATCTTATTTTTATTTTTGGACACGAATCGCCAGCTCGTCGCATTAAGGTCGTAAGGAATTTAGCAGAATAGCGCTTTAGCATTGCTCCGTAGGTTCAAATTTTGAAGACCCCTTGAGAAATGGTAAAAGAATTAGCATTGTTGAGTATTGTTAGTTGTCTAACATAAATTGTAGAAGTGTCTGCCTTAGTCTGAGAAAGGGTATGTACAAGATATATGTGTAAAAGTGCCTATGGAGTTAATCAAAACACAGTATGGCATTTATACGAGAACCAAATTTTTAAATATGTAACTCAGGTTCTCATAAGTTTTATACGTATTTATAAAGATAACATGGCAATGAATTTACATTTAATATTTAATCTATTTACCGTGTTTACAGACTGTATTGCTGTGTTTTACGGGTTCAATGTTCAAAAGTCCGGTCGATAGCTCAGGTGGTAGAGTGCTTGCATTCCATACCGAAAGCTCGGGTTCGAATCCCACCGAGGGTGTCAGAAATGATTTCCCGTTTCGGTGTTTATTTCAAACCCCAAAATAAAATACCGGCAAGGTTTACTCAGCCTTCACAAGAAATGAGTACCAGCAATTTCGGAAGCTGGGAAACCTCCACTTCAACTGAAGTGGTTGGCGTAAGGCCGGCCCCCTTACCTGTAAAAATAAATAGGTTCAACTCGCCACATGCGACCCCTTCGGGTATAACGCGGCAAGAAGTTACGCTATATGTGTAGCTAAGGCCCGGTATATTGAACTGTAGTAATATTTTAGTTAACTATTACTTGAACTTGTATTCAAAATACTCAATCTCGAGTTAACTAAAACCGAACATTGCCGAAATACGTAAGCCACGCCCCCAAATCTTGGAAATAATTAAAATGCCATTAAAAAGCTTTAAAACAAACAACTATTCATAAAAATCATATGCCTAACCTTCATTAAGCTAGAAAACGACACAAAAAATGTTCAGGTTGCGACAATTTTAATGTATCCTTACATTTAAAAATAACAGCTGCTGTCAGTGAAGCGCCGCCATCTTGAAAATCGAAAGTTAAAGTTACTAAATATTTACTGCCGAAATTCAGTGAGTGAAATATTATGATGATTTAACTAAAATTGCATTTTAGTTAACTTTACGATACTTCAAAATACCGGGCCTTAGTTGCGTTTTTTTTTTTTTTTTAATGTAATAAAAACTTTGAATAAAAGTTTAAGGCTTACATGGCCGGCTGATGATGCTGGAGTGATGTTTTCCGGGATCTGTTGCTGTGGTCTGTGAACATCACAGTTCTCATCAAGATCATCTTCATCGTCATACTTCCCGCCGAAGAAGCCCATCGTAGAAATGGGCGAAACATCAGGAAGTCCAGCTCTCACAGACCACGGCAACTGATCCTGGAAAATATCACTCCAGCATCAAAACTTTGGTTAATTTATTTCACACAATTTGTTTAAACATTCCGTTAACATTTGGTTCGAATAGCTAGTGGCTTTTTAACTGTTCAGCTCGGCAGCTCTGATACAAGTCTCCCTGCAAAGCATCTCGGCCTCTATTTACAGGTGTATAAGAGTTATTCTGTCAGATGCGAGGCCACGCTAGAATATTCAAGCAAATACCCACACAGTATCGAACAAATAGAAGTACCTACATCTAGAGACACAGACACACAATCACACATTCGCAGCAGAATAATATTATTATTAAATAGTGAATTTGTTGCCATGTAATAAATCAACTATTATACCTAGAGATTGTTTATGGTATGTTGGTAGGTATTGTTTGTGGTAGGCTGTGTGAATAAAATGTTTATCCAAGAGGGCATCAGATTGTTGTATTTAATAATATTACATAGAAAATATGATAAATCTAAAGCTTAAAGGTAAAACTGAATAAGTGACGTATTAAGCTAACATGGGTTTTTCAGATAAATGCACCTTTTTCATATTTTCTACGAGAGAAAACACAAAAAAAGTGTGAAAATTCTGTACATAGTTTGGAAGTGTGTCATAAGTATTTCCTTATTATTAGTTAACTTAATCTTCTCTTGTTTCAATCCTGGGATTGACTTGCAGCAATGTCTTTCACTCTTCTCCTCCATTCTTCCCTGTCTTGTGCGGCAGGGTCCTCAAGACAGGTCCTCCAGGTGTCCTTGGCGTGGGCGTACCCTAGAGTTGGTCCCCTCGGTCATCCCCTCCATTATGGCATGCAAGAGACCTTGTTGTATTACATGGCCGATCCATCTTGCACGCCTTTCGGACAAGGTCCTGAGCAGATGCCTTCCTCCTTTGATTCTTTGGAGAACCTCCTCATTTGTAGAGTGGTCTCTCCAGGAAATTCCTAGTAGTCGTCTATATGACCACATCTCGAAAGCCTCTAGTCTCCGTTTATCTCTTTTTTACGTTCACTTACTATGAGAAGTTAATCACAATAAAATGTTGCATCCACGATTTCTCAAATAGTTTTACCTTTAAGGTGGCGATATAAGATATTTGTAATGTATAAATGTAAATATATATTTATTTCGCTTTTCATTCAAACTGGGCGTAACTTTTTAACTGTGGAGCGAAGTCACCCAGCCAGGTTGATAGTAATAATAATAATTATCAAATGGATTGAGTGTTGGCACTCAAATTAGTGTTTTTGAAACTAGTGCAAGTGCGAGTCCTGTCATGTCCTATTGACGCTAACTTTGACCCTGTATCCTTAGTACCTACGCGTTTTTTCATAATACTCGAAGTATTGAGTATACGAGAAAAATGTATGCGAAACAAGTTTTGAATTTTTTTTTGCCAGAGGTGCTTTTCAAGTTCACATACATTTTTCTCGAATACTCAATACTTCAAGTATTGTGAAAAAAACTCGTACTACGGGTACTGGTGCAACAGATTTTATTGAGATACATATAAATTAATAATTTATGAAAAATATAAACTGATAGATTAATTATTGATTGATGATGTAAATGTGTGTTTCGGGCCAGACAAAAATAGGTGTGTGAATTGCATTCCTCTTCAAAAAAGTCAAGTTTTAATGTGCCGTTTGTGAATTCACTGCAGAGACAGCATCAGCTGAACCGACGTACTTTAAAATTTACTTAAATACACTTACGCTCTCCACAGTCCTCAGCTTGTGCGGTAAGGCATTTCACAACAGAGGGCGGGCAATGCAAAAGGCATAATCCAAATGATTGGCAGTGTTGCTACTACTGCTCATGATATGTTTCATGTTCAAAAAGTTACACCCCGTTAAAAAAAATGTCAACAATTCCCAAGTATTTAAACATAGGTAAGTACTAAGTATTTGTAACCAAATGTTGAATTTAATCTATTTTAATTCTGTAACTGTAACGGACGTTGCTACGCTAAAGGTGGCCAGAATCTCTGTAGAGAGTTGTCCTATTTTAATCTAAATACAACAATAACAAAACCCAACTAAGCTACACCCATACTGCAATTTCATACCAACCCTGTCTGGGAAGGGGTTCGCATGTGACAAGTGGAATCTATTTATTTTAACAGGTAAGGAGGGCAGCCCTCTTCAATGAAGTAGCGGTTTCTCTGATGCTCCTGAGGGAGCAGGTTTTCTTTTCTTGTAAAGACTGAGTAAACCTTGCCGGTATTTTGATTTTGGGGTTGAAATTAATACCGAAATGGGAAATATATTAAGCTTGCATTTCTTTCTTACCCATTCACTAAACATTGAATGGATTCAACACTTTTCAAATGGGGGGAAAAATGTGACATCACTTGGCTGTAAAGTCCCAACTCCATTCAAGGTACTATTTTTATGTAGCCAGTGTTAACCTTAGTATTTAAAAATTTGGTGATTGTGGAGTCGGAACAGATTCCTTTTAAATATCCTCTCAGCTCGGTAACATCTCAGAAAAAATAAATTGTTTAGATATTTCTTTAGGTCCGGTCGATAGCTCAGTTGGTAGAGTGCTTGCATTCCATGCCTTGAGCTCAGGTTCGAATCACACCGAGGGTGTCATAAATGATTTCCCGTTTCGGTATTTATTTCAAACCCCAAAATAAAATACCGGCAAGGTTTACTCAGCCTTCACAAGAAATGAGTACCAGCCCTCTCGGGAGCTGGGAAACCCCCCCCCCCCCCCTTAAACTGAATTGGTTGACGTAAAAATAAATAAGTTCAACTCGCCACATGCGACCCCTTCGGGGATAACGCGGCAAGAAGTTACACTATATGTGTGGCTTAGTTGGGTTATTTTTTTTCTTTAGAAACCTGGCTGGGGAACCAACAGTTTTGTTGTTTTGCCATCCCCGTTATTTATTTATTTATATTTAGAGATAGTAATCAATATCAGAGGGCTCAAAAAATAATAATAGTGTTGCCATATCATAATACCATAGACAAGATAAAACATAATTTGAAAAAGGAACATGTCAATGGAAAACCTGTAAGCAATAAACATGTGTAATGTGTATAAATAAATAAAAACAATTTTTTAAACATCCATATCTTTTTTTGATTAATTCAAAAACAATATCTTTTAACTTTTTAAATTATTTTGGTGATACATTGTAGAATTTTAAATTTTGATTCATAAAATAAATCATTTTAAAAACTCTGTTTTATTCCACTGATGAGTGTTTATTTACGAAAAAATGTTTTCAGTATCTAAGTAACTGAAGATGGAGAAGTATCTCTGAAAACTTTTTTTCGTAAATACCACCCGTGCTGTAAAAGTCGGTTCACTTTTGCTAATGCCACCCCGTTCAGGGAACGGCGGCAGGAGTTGCAAGGTTTATGTCCATGTGAGGTTTTCTTTATTTGTATGCACACATGCAGAATGTGTAGGCGCGAACCTACATGTGCCTGTCTGTAGGCATGCATTTCATATGAGCCTTAAATGTTAACATATCCTTGCAGCTTAGATTATAGATTATAGAATACTCATCAGTGGAATAAAACAGAGTTTTTTAAATTATTTATTTTATGAGTCAAATATAATATCTTTTATTTTAAAACTAGAAAAGCAATATTTTTTGCTGTTTATCATTTGTTCTTCTTCCTGTGCCTGTTCAGTAACGATTGCCAATCATCATAACGATTCACACCTTCAATGCTAATCTAATCTAAGTTGCAAAGATATGTTACATTGGAGATTCACATTACATGCATTCTCACAACCAGACACGTACAAGTCCGCGCTTGCCTCATGTGAACCTACAACATAAAAACCAAATCTCAAATGGACATACACCCTGCAACTCTTGCCGTCCTTCCCTGTAACAGGGAATGCTGCAGCACGAAAAAAGGATCTTGTGCTTCTGCCTAACCACTCTCAGGTTCTTCAACCAAGATGTTCACCTTCGACCTGGAGCTCGTCTACCCTCAATACTTCCCTGTATTATGTGATACGCAAGGGTGAATTCTTGTCATTTCTCCTTATGTTTTTTTTGTACATTTTATTATTTCATACTTTGGTGTGAATAACAACACCAATGTAAAGCTCGTCAGGAGTCTAGTCCACTTTTTTTTTTCTAGGCCGGAGAGACATGGACCATAAACGCAGCAAAACGGAGAATTTACACTTTTGAAATGTGGTGCTGGAGGCGCATGCTTCAAGTCACATGGGTGGCTAGACGTACCAAGGGCCAAGGATCCATTCGTAACAAGGGTCCATTCGTCGGGAGCTACTTTTTGATGGATTCTGTATACGTACACGCCAGTGGCGAAGGGTGCCATACAACTTGATTCCCATCGGTTTCCCTTTTAAAATAAGGCAAAAATGATAATAAAGTAGACGGCATGGTTTGTATTTTTTTACTTTGCGCCTATATTTTTTAACTACTTTGTTGCCTCATTTTAAAAGGGAAGCCGATGGGAATCGAGTTGTATGGCACGCTTGCCACTGGTACACGTCATATTCTTCAGTTCTTTGGAAACCTTGTCCGTGGCAATGAGGATAACCTGGAACGACTGCTTGTGATCGGTGGCTTGGAAAGGAAGATCCCATACACGATGAGTCAATCTAGTGGAGACAGCAGCAGCCACCTCGGTGGCTGGAGCGTCGCGAGCAGCGCAGTCAAGAGAGAACTGAAGAAGAGTAGTTGCTTCCACACGGGTGACAGACAACCTTCAGCAATAAGGAATAAGATACTCTGGTATTACATAAAAAAAATAACTGCTTCTATTATTGTTTCTATTCTATTATTGTACATTCATTTTAAGTGAATAAATACTGTTACTTTTTAAAATAAATAAAAAAAAGTTTCTATTAATATTTATATTCCTTTATTTGATTTTCTGTACACCTACCTGTTTATTTTGTTTAAGTAAAATGCTTGTTAACTGTCAACATGTATAAATAAAAATACATATAAATCTGATGACGAAAACACTGAGGAAGGATCAATATTTAATATCAAATGACACATTACAAAGATTTTTTTGTAAATCGAAACAAATTGAAATGTATGTTTTAACATAAGTCCATTTAATAAAAGTTGTGAGACTGAAGTCTTACATTTTACTGGTCATACACACTACGGTTTACCAGAGAGTTTTAACTGCCCAGGCGATTGGAGTGAAAGCATACACGCACAGATACACTGTACGGGTGAAAGAATTGATTCTCGGACCCGTACCTGAAGGTGACAGTGGAGCATCCGTACCAACGCGGAGCTGATGTCCATATTCCAAGACCCAAACATAGAGTCAGTAATAAAATCAAGAAGACTTCAGTGGGCCAGACATGTAGCACGTGCAGAGGACTCCAGGATCATCAGAAATTGCTTGAATAGTGCTTCCTCCAGTGTCAGACCACTCGGACGTCCCAGGATGCGGTAGGCAAACAATGTAGAAGCCGACACCAAAGTTCTGAGAATAAGGGGACCATGGAGGGAAATGGCACAAGACAGCGAGTCCTGGAGGAGTGGTGTGGGAGGCCTTGAGCCTTCAAGGCTTGAAAGTCGGAGAAAGTAATTTAAGTATCTTGCTTCAGTCGTCTACACTGGTAGACCTCTTTGGTAGACCGTAGAGGGAAAGCCCAGCAATAATTGTCTAGTTCTAGCGCGGCGATTCTTGCCACCTTCCCATGAAGCAATTGTTACATGGATATCATTTTTTTTGCTGTGAGATATTTAAGAATTGCTAAATGAATTCATTTGGCTTTTAACAGCAGAACGACAATGTGTTTGATATTGTTTTCCCATGCCCTATAGCAGGTCGTTGATTTCATTCATTTGGTGGTGGATACTTGTACTGCTTCTGTTGTTCCAAAAGTCTCTCCAGCGGAGAAGGACCTGGACCAGACCATAGAGACTGAAAAAAAGAAATATAACACATTAATTTTCACAACAACATTAACTCAAAGGCCGGAGCCGGTTCAAGTACACCAGAACCTCTGAGAAGATCGAAGCGCCTGGTTAACCTTTGATAATGCCCATCGAAGCCTATTGGCGAAACTGTACGGAATAAAACTAACCTGACCACGGCTACACAGCCCGGAAAAAGTTATTATTATGTCAACTACCATCTGTGAAAGCTTTAATCTACAATTAATGAGGATGATGGTTATTCCTTGACTTATAGGTTGGTATGAGGCTGACCACCCATACTGTAAAAAATGGTTCACTTTGCCAATGTCACCCCTGTTTCAGGGAAGGTCGGCAAGAGTTGCAGGGCTTATGTTCATTTCAGATTGGGTTTTTATATTGTAGGCTCCCATGCGGCATGTGTGAGTGCGAAATTATGTGTCTGTTTGCGGGAATGCATTCAATATGAATCTCAAATGATACATATCTTTGCAACTTAGATTTAAATGGTTTGAATTTTAATTTGTAAGTACACATGCAGCATTTGTAAGCGCGAATTTGCACGTGTCTGTTTGTGGGCATGCATTTAATATGAATCTTAAATGTTAACATATCTTTGCAATTTAGATTATGGGTAAAATGTATGCAAACCTGTTGTGAAGTGGGACTCTCTCTGCGTTTAGGAATGCTGCTATTCCAGGTAGAGCCTCCGCTGAAGAGGGAGTAGGTGTTGCCAGATGATAGAGGATCACCAAAACTCTGAAATATCAAACGCATGATGATTTAGCAATGATGGCAACACTGGAAATCATAAATAAAAGGTTAATATAACTTTTGACAATGCTAATATCAAAAGAAATTGCACAAATTCCATAGACAACTGGATTGTGATGGATTGCTAGGGGGAAAAAATGAAGAATTGCTTTCTAGGGTCTGACTATGGGGTAATAAGTTGCTCTATATGTGCAACTTTGTTGTGTTGCCTTTTTTTAATGACCAACTTCATGTGTATTTTTTCTATTCCCTAAGAAGTGGGTTCTTGCACATGTGAAATTCTCAAAGTTTCTTCAAGTAAAACCTGTTTTTGAAGAAAATCATTTTTAACACAGTTGATTCACATACATAGAGTTCTTAGAAAACAGATAGAAATAAAACAATGAGAATAAGATAAACATAACTTGACAAATTAACTTACATTGTATGGATCGTTAGCAGTCTTTTCTCTTCCACCAAATTCTGGCGAGTCAAAATTAGGATTCAGCAATTCAGCGGGAAGATCGGGGAGAGAAATATTGCTGCCGATGGACAACAAAGAGCTGCCCTGCGCCTCCGAAGGACCCTGAGACGAAACCATACCAGTCCTGTCACTAAAACTCTCGTCCAGAGAAGCCTTAAAGCTCGGGACATATTGCTGCTCTTGCGGGTAATTCGGCGACATCCCAAAATGCGATCCAAACTGTGGATACATCGATGAACTGAAACCCGTTTGTTTTGGATATTGGTTGTAATTTTGTACATACGGAGGTGTGTTCAAAGTGTACGGGTTTTGATGCATTGGCGCTATATTCGGAGGCGGGATATTTGTCGGGAATATTTCACTTGTAGAAGGTCCGTACGGATGATTCTCATATTGATTTGGATAGTATTCCGGGTCACGAATCGACGGATCATTTGTATTTTTCCACCATAACGGATGTTGAGTATTCTGCGGCCAGTTGTTACTAGATTGAGCGTTAGGATTATAGCTTTCGAACTCCTTCAACTTTGAGTTGGCAGCTTGAAGTCTCGGGGGTAGATTCATGTTTCTATTGTGGCTTGAAAACGCAGGATTCGAAGGAGGTGGATACCAGTATTTGTTGGGTGTTTCTTTCCCTCCGTACGCATCAACGTTTGGTCCGTCTCCCATACCAAACTGAGCGCTCCTCTGCTTCTGCAACGCGACAGATCTCACATCAATCTCTTTCGGGTTCACCACGGGTAACGTTATATTACTCGCTTTGTCCGGCGATGAAAAATATGAGAAATATCGTGGACCCTTTGATTTGACTGGCGTGAGTTGTTTAGGAGTCTTTTCGCCGTCTCCGATTACACTGTGTCTTAGTTTATTGCTGCCGTCGGACCATTGCACATAATTTCCCTTTTCGCCCACCACGGAATTCGCCATCTGCTCTAAAGCAGTCAACGACGGATTCAAGTTCTTATTAATATGGTTAGTGTTATTATTCGGGGTCTGGATTTTCTTGTACGGACTTGTTTTGAACTTGTCCATGTGTGTTGCGTAGTTCCCCGTTGCTTCAAGCTGTCCTTCATTGTGTGATATCCTTTTCGACACTGCAGCATCACCCGATTCCTCAGTTTTCTCTACTTTCTCAATGTTTTCCGCGCTTATGCTTGTATTTTCCGGTTTACTCTCTTCTATGGCTTTAACTAGATGTGGATATCCAGCTGATTTGTCCTTGAGTGACAGGATCCCGCCAGTTTTTCTGTCTGTTGGTATGGTGGCCAGGGACTTCATGACCTTGGGCTGCACTATCTTCTTCTTCTCCACATCTTTGCTGAGAGACGGCGACACTTGATTTGAGTCGCACATCGAGTCTGGCGTCGTGACGGGGGTCAAGAACTTAACCTGTAAATATGAAAATCAATTCGTAAACTTAATGTAATAATAAGAATAATAATATTAGGATGATTTATTTGGTGAGCGCTGTTTTTGTGTGTATCACACCTCAAGAGCCCTCTGCGAGCTTGGTCGTCGCTGTAGAAAGTGCCAATACTCAAGCAAGGCCCAGTTGCCGTAAGGCTGGATGGACCTATAGTGACCGGTCTTTGGTAAAGGTTTTATAAATTTTTCAACCCAGCAAAGAGCATATTTGAAAATATAAATGGTATATTTTTTGTGCTCCGCCGGGATTCCAACCCACAACCTTCCAATTAAGAGTCCGAAGTGTTACAACTGGCCTACGGACCGGTCAATGTACCATGTGAGATAATTATATCTATAATCTAAATTGTAAAGATATATTGACATTCAATACTTATATTTAATATACGCCCAATAGCAAACACATTTAAGTTCAAGCTTACACATGCTGCATGTGTACTCACAAAATAAACCAATCTTCGCATGAGAATAAACCTTCCAACTCCTACCGCCTTTCCCTGAAATCGGGGTGACATCGGCAGAAGTGAACCAAGTTTTTACAGCACGGCGGTCAGCTTCATACCAACCTATTAGTCAAGGAAACCTATTGGACTTAATTCAGAGATAAATGAATTGTCACATTCAATTGTGAACGAAAAATTATACTCCAGCATGTGTAGGCGCCAACTTACACGTGTCTGCTTGTGGGCGTGCATTGAGAGTAAGCCTTAAGTGTCAATATATCTTTGAAAATTAAGAACATAGATTATAAATAGAAGTACTTAAATAATGATGTAATTTTTTCTAATTTTTTAGAGCAAAGTAAAAAAGGACATAAGAAAAAATGCTTTGGCTCTCGCTTTAAAAAAACACCTTTCTCAATTGATTCTATACTCTATAATAATAATAATAATCTATAATCTAAGTTGCAAAGATATATTCATTTAAAGCTCTCAGATGTATGCCCACAAACCAACAAGTGTAGTTCGCGCTTACAAATGCTGAATGTGTACTTACAAATAAAATCCAAACCTCAAATGAACATAAGCCCCACAACTTTTGCCGACCTTCCCTGAAACAGGGGTGACATTGGCAAAGTGAACCATTTTTTACAGTATGGGTGGTCAGCCTCATACCAACCATTGTCCTTTCTTTGAAATTAAACTCAGTTACATGCTTTGAAACATTTATAATTATGACTCAAGAGATTAAATAAACACCAGAACGTATAAAAGAAGTGAGTCATATGGAAGGAAAGATGACTGTCTAGATTTTTTGAAAAAAAAAAAACAAATAAACATATAACACAGAAACTGGCATTCAATGTGTTTCCAGATACTCAGATGAGATAAATTACTCAGATGAGATAAATTAGAGATACTTAAAAACCATACATTAAATCTTAAAATTCAACTCACATAAACTATCCTTCAAATGAATTTGGCAATTCCGAAATTTGTAAATTTAATTTATCATTTTAGATAAAAATTATTGAATCATAATGAAATAAAGAATTAACACAAATATTGAAGCCATTATTCACAAAACACATAAATTATTAGTAATTGTTAAATAAAAACATAAAATTATAATCAATCAGAATATTTTAAACAATATCACAGGCAAGAAGGTCAATTCATTGTAACAATAAATATACATTTCATTTCAAAATTATTGCCAACCTCTAAAAATAAAGTACTCTTAATAGGTACCTATAAATAAAAAATCTTTTTCTTCTTGAAGTGTTTTTTTTTTTTTAAGACTGCGGGAGACTCCCTAGATTCTAGAGACTCTAGGGGTCTATGACACTTGTTGCAGTGCCGCAGAGGTGTACGAGCTTGGTCGTCGCTACAAAGCGCCAATACTCAAGCAAGACCCAGTTGCTGTAAGGCTGGATGGACCTTTGATGACAAGTCATTGGTAAAGGTTTATGAATTTTTCAACCCAGCAAAGAGCAAATTTGAAAATATAAATGGTATCTTTTTTGTGCTCCGCCGGGATTCGAACCCACAACCTTCCCATTCAGAGTCCGCAGTGTTACCACTGAGCTACGGACCGGAAAAAATTGGATTCAAATTTACTTTCAAAATGATTGCATTGGCAAAATCAATCTAGAATCTACGTTGCAAAGATATATTACATTTACGATTCATATTAAATGCATTCCCAAAAGGAGACACGTATAAGTTCACACAAATGCTGCATGTGGACTTACAACATAAAAACCCAATCTCAAATGAACATAAGCCCTGCATCTCTTGCCCGCCTTCCCAGAAACAGGGGTGACATTGGCAAAGTGAACCATTTTCTACAGCTGTCCTAAATATTTCCTTCTGCATACTACTTTGGAACAAGAAAATCTAGCATTGACTTTTGCTTTGATTTGGCAATTTTTTGGGAAAAAACATCACTTTGCAATCGCCGCAGCAACAATGTGTCCTAACTTGACACGCCGTATTCCTCAGCCCATTGAATGCATTTATTGAATGCCTCCACAGCCTCAGCATGGCTTATAATCTTCATTCCTGGGTGCGAGATCGTTCGGATAACCGCGATCAATGGATTAGGCAGGTATCGCACTAGCACGGTTCTACTGTACATTTTTGCAACTTAGATTATAGCTTACAGACCTGCTTGCTGGTCTCCTCCTGCTTCCTCATGATGGCCTGCATGGCCACGTTGGTGCGTGGCATTCTCTTGGAGTCCCTCTTCATGCTCTCCCCCACGGGCTCCAGCAGGGACACAATGTCGGAGCAGATGGGGCCGTCCTGGGACACGGTGGAGGAGCTGCTCGCCGTGTCCTGTGAAATCACAACATTCACATAGGCTGAATGGACTCAACACAAATTCCAAACTGAAAATAATTGTGATGTCATCCTGCCAGGTTGCTAGGAAAGACTGTTTTTTGTTTTTTTTTTCCTTGAATCTATTACATTGTTGATCTAATCTAATCTAAGCTGCAAGGATATATATCATTTAAGATTTATATTAACACGTGTATGCGGGCATTTTCCCGCCAGATGGCGGCGTAGAGTGGGTGTTTTTTGAATTATTCACCTTTTAATTTTTTTTTTTTTTTTGAAATTTTTTGCCACGTTTTTACAAGTTTCCCGCGCCTTACCGCTAGGCGCGACGAAACGAGTTTACACGTCTCCCGCAAGTTACTATAAAAAGGTGTATGACGAGTTAACTAGTTTCCCGCAAAAGATGTGTTAAATGCATTCCCACAAGCAGACATGTATAATTTCGCGCTAACACATGCCGCATGTGGACCTACATTATAAAAACCCAATCTCAAATGAACATAAGCCCTGCAACTCTTGCCGTCCTTCCCTGAAACAGGGGTAACATTGGCAAAGTGAACCATTTTTACAGCATGGGTGGTCAGCGGTATACCAACCTATAAGTCAAGGATCGTGGCGAGGGGGAATATTTAATTTAATAATATTTTGTCATTGGTTGCATAGTGATAGCATACATGAAGAGAGTGATGATTGTAGAGGAGATGAAAGAAGTGTACGAGGACAGAACAAAATTACACATCAGCTAGAGTTTCCAGATATTTGAAAAAATGTGTAGGTAGAGAAATGCAATTCACAAACCTATTTGGAGTGACCAGAAACAGGTATTAGCAAATTATCAATGAAAAATTCATTATTTAATATTTTTGATGAATTATTAATTATTAATTGACTTATAGGTTGGTATGAGGCTGACCACCAATACTGTAAAAAATGGTTCACTTTGCCAATGTCACCCCTGTTTCAAGGAAGGTCGGCAAGAGTAGCAGGTCTTATGTTCATTTGAGATTTGATTTTTATACTGTAGGTCCACATGCGGCGTGTTAGCGCGAATTTACACATGTCTGCTTGTGGGAATGCGTTATATATGAATCTGAAATGATATATATCTTTGCAGCTTAGATTTAGATTTAGATTTTAGAATTGGCCAATGACATCTGCTAAACCAGGGTGAAAGTTGTTCTCGATAGGACACGGTGCAGGCAGGGCTCGAACCGGCGATAGTGGCAATAATGCCAACGCTTTATCCCCGCAACCATCCCAGCGACATACTCTACCCATGGCAGCGATGTGCTTCTTCAGTGTGAGATAGATTGGATCAGTTTACCTGTAGATCAGCGGTGTCTGCTTGTTCTGTGTTGCCAGTAATTGTCTCGGGAGAAGCTGCGTCTATCCTGGCAGCACGGGACAGGGCTTTCTCCCCGCGGGCGCGCTCCAGGGAGCCCTGGGGCTTCAGAATACCAGCGCGCTTCTCCATCACTTGAAAAAGTAATGTAAAATAAAGTGGATACAAGTAACTTAGGATAAAACATTACGTTAACTTTTTACCTCAATTTTTCAAACTTACTACCCAGATATACAAATTCATGGACTATTCGGACATTCATTCCATTGAAGTATTTTGAACTCATTATTCATATTTTGACAATTATATTAATTTTAAAACTAAACAAATTTCAAAACTTAATTTAACTTGGATATTTCACGAACCGTTTAGAGAGAACTTACATCATTCTCGACGTTTCGTCGGCGACGTAGCCAACGTCTTCAGGAGAACATCCTCTCTGCACGACGACTGAGGATGAACTGAGTTTGAAAACAATATTGTCACAAATCACAGTTCGCCGACGAAACGTCGAGAATGATGAAAGTTCTCTCTAAACGGTTCGTGAAATATCCGAGTTAAATTAAGTTTTGAAATTTGTTTAGTTTTAAAATTAATATAATTGTCAAAATGTCAAACGACCGTAATTCTAACTTAAACCTAACCATTATTCATATTTTCATTATCTCTTTCAAAAATCAAAACTTTCGTCTTACTTGCATTCAATTTCAGATGATTATCTTTCAAAGTTTCGTTCAGTCTAGAGAGCATTGTTTGTAGTTCCACTGCTGAGTCAGATACAATATTATTAGTATTAACTGAGCTATCGACCGGACATTTTTTATTCCTAACCTCAATGCGTCTTACCTTTTTCTCTGAAGTCTGCCTCTGATATGACGATGGGTGGCAGCATGGACGTGGTGGTAGACTCACTGAGAGAGACATCCGCCGTACTGTCTGACTTCGTTGCCTTGCAGTCTGTGTCGCTCGATGTGTCATCGGCTGTGAACAGAAATAAGGAATGCATTCTAATCATCGATATGTAAGAGCTAGTTGGGCTAAGAAAGCAATCCTTTTGAGAATTAGGAATGCGCTAACCCACTCATCATACAAAAATCCAGATTCAGTCTATCAGTCAATGCAGAGGCTATAATGTGATTTAGTACCAAATGACATGACGCACCGTCTTTGACACGATACATTGTTGATAATGCTGTCTCGCTCACGACAAATTAAATGTTTTTGTAATTCACATGTAAGCAATGTCTCTACTCCGTCTTCAATCTATGCACATATCACCATTGAAACCCATGAAATTACCATGGCAACGGTATTTGTTACTAGTGTTGTTGAAAGTATGAAAATATCTGATAAATTCCGAATTCAAAAATGTAGACAGTTGGAAGGTAGATAGACTGAATTTAGATTTTTGTATCATTCCTCATTCTCAAAGGATTTCTTTCTTAGCCCATATGGTTCTTATACATCTATGCATGCAGGTTAATGAGAGAACTTTAGAAAGGGCTTGAGGTGCTCACTGTCTTGTATGGATGTGAAGAGGTCTCTCTCCCTGGCCTCCTGCAGTTGCTTCTCCCTCAGCAAGCACAGCTGCTTCATGGCTTATACATCTATGCATGCAGGTTAATGAGAGAACTTTAGAAAGGGCTTGAGGTGCTCACTGTCTTGTATGGATGTGAAGAGGTCTCTCTCCCTGGCCTCCTGCAGCTGCTTCTCCCTCAGCAAGGACAGCTGCTCCATGGCGCGCACAACATCCGGGTTGGACTCCAGGGTGTTCTGCACCGCAGAAAACACTCTCTTGCCACCTTTATCACTGGAAATATCAAATATACATGTATAAAATATCATGTGAAGACTACAAAGGAAAAACAAGGAATGTCAGTTGAAGAACATTTTGAGTAAATCAAAATTATAAATTTGACAGTCTGTATTTCTCATGGTTATTGCCTGTCACAAAGAACCGTAAATACCGCCATAAACTGTGACAGTGACTGTTGTTGCATTACAAATTTTGCAGAGCTTTAGATATACACAGATGCCACTAGATGGCTTTAGTAGATTATTTTCTTATTTTTGTTGACATTCCTTGTTGTTCTCGTGTAGTCTTCATGGATTTACTCAACCGAATATCATCAAACATCAAACGTTAACATTTCTTCTCAACTTAGACTACAGATGTAAGAATTTCTCAGAATGGTTCTTTTTCGTGCCAATCGGATCAAAAACAATTTCTTATTCCCGATTTTCCAGCAACCTGGAACTCTGCCAGCCCCTGATGTTTTTAAAAGAACTCTTATACATCTATAAATAGAGACCAAGATGCTTTGCAGGAAGACTTGTGTCTAAGCTGTCGAGCAATACAGTTCAAAAGCCACTATGCGTGTGAACTGTATCTTAAAATAAATTGCGCAAAAGAAATAACCGCAATATATTTTTTTTCTTTCTACCTAGTAAAACCTAGTAAAATCAAAACAATATTTTTGTTGTCATTATAAATTAGTAAATGAATATTTACCTTATTATGATGTACTCAAATCCATTATCCTTTTGATAGTCCACCAGCCACACTCCGATTTGAATCAGCCTATCGGCGCGTAGACAGTCCATGAGATGTTTGTCATTCTTAAAGTCTTTCTCGCTGAGGCGGCCATGTTTGACCTTGGCGACGGGTTCCTTTTTTGAATTGTTAATTTTCTCTCTGCTGCGGTCTGAAGTTGGCTTCGTCAGCAGTTCAGTGTTGCCAGGTTTGAAGAGCGGAGACGAGGCGCAGTTGGAGAATTTCAGTTTTGAAAACGCCTTGTCTATTGGCAGGTAGCCTTGCAACTCTTCGTCTTCCGGCAACGGAATGGATTCATCTGGAAATTTAAAAACGATTAAAGTTAACCGCAACTAAGCTGGACATATAGTGTAACTCCTTGCCGCGTTATCCACGAAGGGTTTTGCATGTGGCGAGTGGAAGCTATTTATTTATACAGGTAAAGGGGCCGGCCTTACGCCAACAACATCAGTTGAAGTGGGGGTTTCTCAACTCCCGAGGGGGCTGGCACTCATTCCTTGTGAAGGCTGAGTAAATATTGCCCGTATTTTAATTTGGAGTTAGAAATAAAAACCGAAAAGGGGAAATCATTTCTGACACCCTCGGTGAGATTTAAACCCGAGCTCGCGGCATAGAATGCAAGCACTCTAACAACTGAGCTATCAACCTTTAATGAACATAAGCCCTTAAACTTTTGCCGACCTTCCCTGGAACAGGGGTGACATTGGCAAAGTGAACCATTTTCTAAAGCATTGGTGGTCAGCCGCATAGGAACCTATAAGTTAAGGAACGTAGACAATAAATTATATTTTAACAATTAAGAAATAATCCACATATGTATACCAAAACAAATATAAAATTCTAATTTAAAAACTACCTTCTAAAAATAAAACACAGAAAAAGATGAGGATTGCTTACACGGCAAGCATGAGAAGTCTCCGATGGCCTCCTGGAGCTTGTTCAGCAGAGAGCAGAGGCCCGGCCAGATCTGGAGTCGGGACACAAAGGAAGACTCCTTCAGCACATCAGGGTGCAGGCGAACCCACTCCAGGAGGACCTTCACTGCAACATGGAAGTAATGCTTTATTTATTTCAATCGCTGTTGCTGTGATCCAGTGGACAAGATGGTGGCAAGTTTTTAATCAGCGCCAGTTCAAGAAATGCCATGTTCTAATCTAATCTAAGTTACAAAGATATGTATCATTTGAGATTCATATTAAATGCATTCCCACAGCAGACAGACAGCAGATATGCATAACACATGCCGCATGTGGACCTGCAATATAAAAACCCAATCTGAAATGAACATAAGCCCTGCAACTCTTGCCGACCTTCCCTGAAACAGAGGTGAGATTGGCAAAGTGAACCATCTTTTTACAGTATGAGTGGTCAGCCTCATACCAACCTATAAGTCAAGGAATGACCAGTCTTTGGTAAAGGTTTATAAATTTTTCAACCCAGCGAAAAGCAAATTTGAAAATATACTTAAATGCTATATTTTTAGATTTATTTAGATGGATGTCGTGGAAGAGGAAGACCGAGAAAGGTATGGATGGACCAAATTTTCGAAATAGCGAGTGAATGGGATATCCAGAGTCATAATAAAAGGAGAGCTTGTATGAAAAAGGTTATGACTCTGGATGAAATGAAAGAAGTATGCAAGGACAGGAAGAAGTGGCGGCTAATCTGCAATGCTGATTTGTAATGTTGGTTTATTAGTTTGCTACATTTTTTGCATAAGAAATTTTTTACTTTTTTTGTATAGATTTCTTTTTAAGGTTTTGTTATTTTTTATATTTAAATATAATTTATTATTCATATTCCTTGACTTATAGGTTGGTATGAGGCTGACCACCCATACTGTAAAAAATGGTTCACTTTGCCAGTGTCACCCCTGTTTCAGGGAAGGTCGGCAAAAGTTGTGGGGCTTATGTTCATTTGAGGTTTGAATTTTATTTGTAAGTACACAATCAGCATTTGTAAGCGCGAACTACACGTGTTTGTTTGTGGGCATACATCTGAGAGCTTTGAATGAATATATCCTTGCAACTTAGATTATAGATTATAGATGCATGTCTGCTTGTGGGAATGCAATTAATATGAATCTCAAATGATACATATCTTTGCAACTTAGATTTAGATTTTAGATTTAGGTCATCAAAAGGTTCATACAGCCTTACAGCAACTGGGTCTTGCTTGAGAATTGGCGCTTTCTACAGCGATGACCTCTTGAGCTCTTGAGGTGCGATACACAAAAAACAGCGCTCACCAAATAAATCAGCCTAATTTATTATTTATTTTATTTCATCGTGTTTACCTGCCGGCAGAGCTGGATACTTGAGCATGTCGCTGTGCAGCGTGTGCGCGGGCAGCAGGAAGGCCACTAGCCCTCCGGCAAGGAGCTCCATGGCCGCAGCCACGGCCTCACGCTCATCGCTGGTCAGGGCAGAGGGGGACAGCTTGTGGCCCTCCGTTATGGAGTACACGGCGTACATGTCCAGGCAACACATCTGACAGACAAAACAATGGTTTTACAAAATGGACATCCAGAGTCATAATAAAAGGAGAACTTGTATGAAAAAGGTTATGACTCTGGATGAAATGAAAGAAGTATGTACGGACAGGAAGAAATGGCGGCTGATTTATTTTTTTATTTGTAGATTCCTAATTTTAAGTTTTATTTTTGTATAGGTAGGTACCTATCGACTTTTTTTATACATTAATGTTATTTATTATCTGTATTCTTTGACTTATAGGTTGGTATGAGGTTGACCACCCATACTGTAAAAAATGGTTCACTTTGCCAATGTCACCTCTGTTTCAGGGAAGGTTGGCAAAAGTTGCAGAGTTTATGTTCATTTGAGGTTAGGACTTTAATTTCTAAGTACACATTCAGCATTTGTAAGCCCAAACTTACACGTGTCTGTTTGTGGGCATGCATTTAATATGAATTTTACATGTTAATATATCTTTGCAACTTAGATTATAGATTATATTACAGGCTAACCACCCATACTGTAAAAAATGGTTCATTTCACCAATGTCACCCCTGTTTCAGGGAAGGCCGGCAAAAGTTGCAGGGCTTTTGTTCATTTGAGGTTTGTATCTTAATTTTTAAGTACGCATACAGCATTCATAAGCGCGGACTTACACGTGTCTATTTGTGGACATGCATTTAATATGAATTTTAAATGTAATATATCTTTGCAACTTAGATTACAGATCATTATTATAGATATGATGTTTCATCACTAGCTGATGTGACTTGAAATTGAACAATACAACTAAAACGCCACGCAACTAAGCTATGCATATAGTGCAACTTCTTGCCGCGTTATCTCCGAAGGAGTCACATGTGAAAAGGCGAAAGGTAAAAAGGCGAAAGGGCTTAATGGCCAGCGAGCTGGGGATCAAAACAAACAAACGGATCTTTATCAACGACCATCTGACCCTGTGCACAAAGAAACTGCTGGCACAGACCAAAGAGGTACAGAGAAACCTAGGGTACAAATTTACCTGGGTAAGGGATTCCCGAATTTTCGTTAGAAAGGATGAACAGTCTCCTAAGATTTTGATTAGCTCTGTGGAGGTCCTAAATAAATTGAAGTAGGATTTGGATATTATAAATTTTTTATTTTTTTGTATTGCTAGATTTTAACTTTTTATACAATGGCTGTTTATTTGTCATTATACTATCAGAATGCACGAGGATTGCGAACGAAGCTACAAACTTTCTTTGAAAATGTATCTTGCAATGAGTATGACATTATATGCATAGCGGAGACCTGGCTTACCCCTAGTATTTTTGACGGAGAGTTGCTGGATGATCGATATAATGTATATAGGAATGATAGAGATTTGATCTCCACCGGAAAACTTTCTGGTGGTGGGGTTCTGGTTGCTGTCAGAAAGACTTTTAGTTCGTGCATCTGTGGCACCTGGACTCACGCAGGAGAGAATCTCTGGATTAGGATCAAGTCTCCATCATCTAAAAGATCTATAAATGTGGTTTTATCTTATCTCCCAAATGGCTCCTCAAATTTTAGCCAAATATCTACCCTTTTCGACCTAATCTCAGATGTAATGCTATCGGACCCAGATGACATTTACATTGTTCTAGGAGATTATAATCTTCCTTCTATTAGTTGGTCTAATTCTTCATATGGAAACCATTTAGAACCCTTTGGTGATAACATTCAAATACTCTCTACAATAAATGATTTTTTATCTCTAAATAACCTATTTCAGTTTAATTCTTTCCAAAACTCAAATAATCGAATCCTAGATTTAATATTTTTAAATATACCTTGTGAAGTTGCTCAAAGCGACTCGCCATTGACAAATGTTGACCCTCATCACGTCCCTGTAACTTTATCTTTTGTGTACCAGACATCTGTAAAATCAACTAGAGCTCCACCCAGATACTCAAAGCTTTTCAACAAAGCTGATTACAATATCATTTGTGAAAGACTTTCTCAAGTGAATTGGGTGAATGAACTTTCATACCGTGACACAGAATCTGCAACCTTACATTTTTACTCCATTATTGACTCCATCATCGAAAGTTATATTCCATCTGTTTTAATTAAGAATCAGCCAAATTTCCCCATGTGGTACTCTAGCTCGCTCATAAAACTGATAGCCGAAAAGAAGAGAATACATAAAAGGTGGAAAATTTGTGGAAATCCTCTTGATTACCTGTCTTTTACAACCCTAAGGAAGCGTCAGAAGACAATCGAAAAGCAATGCCGTAGGAATTTCTTGCAGACAACAGAAAACTCTATAAAAATTAATCCTTGTCAATTTTGGAAATACGCAAAGTCTAAACGTAACCATCAAGATATTCCTGATGAAGTTTTTTTCGGTAAAAATAAATTCACCAACGGTTTGTCCATATGTAATGCATTTAATGATTATTTTCACTCAAGCTTTGAAGAACCTTTTCCTATTAATAATACCTCTAATGCTGTACAAAATAGTCTTTGTGATATACACTCGATTACCGTCGATAAATCTGATGTATGTAAACGTCTAGTTAGTGTTGACCTAAATAAAGGGTCGGGGTCCGATGGCATTCCTCCCCTGTTCATATCCAAATGTGCAAAACAACTATCCATCCCAATTACTATATTATTTAAATTATCACTGGCGGAATGTACTTTTCCGACTTCCTGGAAAAGAGCTTTCATTACTCCAATTTTCAAATCTGACAACAAAAATGATATAGCTAATTATCGTCCAATTTCAAAACTACCAATTTTTAGCAAGGTTTTTGAAAAAATTGTCTATGATCAACTATATGCAGCAGTTCGCCCCCACATAATTAATCAACAACATGGCTTTATCAGCAAGAAATCCACTGAAACAAATCTGAGTGAATTTACAAGTCACATTTTTGAAGCGTTTAGAGTAAAGGGTCAAGTAGATGCAATATACACCGATTTCTCTAAAGCTTTCGACAAAATTGACCACAACTTTCTCATAAGAAAATTAGGCGACCTTGGTGTGCATGGCGATCTTCTACGCTGGGTATCTTCTTACCTAAAAAATAGAACACAGGCAGTGGCTATTAAGGGATACATCTCAAATTTTCTTCCAGTATCATCTGGAGTACCTCAGGGTTCCCATCTCGGCCCTCTCTTGTTTGTTCTTTTTCTAAATGACATAACATCTTATATTAAACACTCCGAAATATTATTATATGCAGATGATGCTAAAATTTTCAAAAATATCAATTCCCCCATCGACTGCGCCTTACTACAGGAGGATCTTGAGTGTTTACAGATGTATTGCATCAATAACAATATATCCATTAATATTAGCAAGTGTAGTGTTGTCTCTTTCTGTAGAAATAATCATGTTGTTTTCCACGAATATAAATTAAAAAATTTACCTCTTCCCAGAACCAATTTAATTAAAGATTTAGGGGTATTTCTAGATAGTAAGCTTAATTTTCAAGCTCACATATCCTCTACAGTCAAAAAGTCCCTGAGCATGTTAGGATATGTCCTACGATTATGCAAAGAATTTACCTCGTTAGATGTTTTCAAATTGACTTATAACGCTTTTGTTAGATCTCGCTTGGAATACTGTTCAGTCATTTGGAATCCACATTATAAAGTCTACATAACACAAATAGAAAGAGTGCAGAAGAAATTTTTAAGATACTTAAATTTCAGAAATCACCATTATCTTGACTACGCATCTTCATGTAGCCTATACTCCACTCAAACTCTTGAAACCCGTAGATCATATAGAGATGCACTATTTCTATACAAAATTTTAAACAATCAAATTGACTCGCCATATTTGCTTGACAGGATAAAAATAAATGTACCCAATAGGATTTTCCGTGAAAAGATCCTCTTTTATATTGGCATCTCCAGGACAAGCTACCTTCAGAATTCCTTTGTAGAGCGTGCATGCACTGTCTACAACAAGCAATTGAAGCATTTCGACCCCTTTGCCCCTGACAGTATTGGAGTTTTGAAGCATTTTTTTGTCACTGCTAAGCTTTAGGTTTTTATACACTACTAGCAGTACCCGGCGTGTTTCACTACGCCATTTGGGCATGTGGTATCAATTTTTTTCTACAGATAAAAGAGGAAACAACAGGATCAAAAAAAAAAGTTTGCTAATCGGAATCAAGCTTCACACAATTTATCTCTAGGTTAATCTTTACGTTTTCTAAAAAAAAAGGTCTAGGTACAACTGTTAAGCAGCAGAGCCAAGCATAGGGAAAATCGATTGCGGTGCTCCATTTATATTTAAGATAAAAAAAATCGGCTATGTAACGTCACTCATCTAATCTATTCTAAGTTGCATGGATATAATTGTTACATTTGGAATTCACATTAAGTGCATGCCCACAAGCAGACACGTATAAGTTCACACTTGCACATTCTGCGTGTGAACCTACGCAACGCAACTACGCAACTAAGCTACACATATAGTGTAACTTCTTGCCGCGTTATCCCCGAAGGGGTCGCATGTGGCGAGTTGAACCTATTTATTTTTACAGGTAAGGGGGCCGGCCTTACGCCAACTACTTCAGTTGAAGTGGGAATTTCCCAGCTCCCGAGGGGGCTGGTACTCATTTCTTGTAAAGGCTGAGTAAACCTCGCCGGTATTTATATTATGGGGTTTGAAATACACACCGAAATCGGAAATCATTTCTGACACCCTCCTCGGTGGGATTCGAACCCGAGCTCACGGGGTAGAATGCAAGCACTCTACCAACTGAGCTATCGACCGGACTATCGAACCTACAACATAAAAACCCAAATCTCAAATGAACATACACCCTGCAACTCTTTGCTGACCTTCCCTGAAACAGGGGTGACATTGGCAGAGTGAACCATTTTCTATTTATAGTTGGTCAGATGCATATTGACCTATACAAGAAAAGAATATAAACAATAAATTAAATTTTATAATCATACAATTAAAGAACTAATCTATAAAATTCACTATACTCTTTGAGCAAAGTGAAGAAATAAATGTATTCCAAACAATCAGGAATATTTTTCAATGTAACCGCACTGTGAAACGTATGCAGTTGGGGAAAATGCTTCATACAATATGATGCACTTAAGTGTTTTTTCAACTATCTCCATAAAAGTGTTTAATTTATGTTGAATTTTTGACTCCCTGTCCTGTCTTTATCCCGGCCAAGTGAATTCACATTTTTTCCCCACATTTAAAATGTGCTCTATCCATTATTAAAATAAGTGAAAGTTTTAGGTAGTGCACACGGAACATTTTCTATTGACAACAAAATTGTAAGTCGCACGGCCGGGTTAGGTAAAAGGCAAACATTTTGTTTATCTTGGTTGCTTTGGACCATTGTCACATAGAAGAAAGACGTTTAACCGCCGAGAAAAAAACGATCTTTAAATTTGTGGTGAGTATATAATTTTACAGAAATGCGTTTTTTGAAAAAACAACTATATTATGTATATTTTAATTAAAAGTATGTTTCAATAAAAGGTTTTAATAATAATAATATATTTCAATATGGTCTTCTAGTTGTGACCTACGAACTTTCGTTTATCGTATTTTTTATAAGTGCGGGATATAAAAGCTTTCTTACATTTCTAAAATTCAACTTGGAATACTTGAATAACATTTTTTAATTTGGAACTTTTGTCTAGGCCAGGGGTCGGCAACCTTTTGAGTCGGAAGAGCCAAAAATTACAATTTACAAATTTCAAAGTTTTTCCTTGACTTATAGGTTGGTATGAGGCTGACCACCCATACTGTAAAAAATGGTTCACTTTGCCAATGTCGCCCTTGTTTCAGGGAAGGTCGGCAAGAGTTGCAGGGCTAATGCTCATTTAAGATTGGGTTTTTATATTGTAGTTCCACATGCGGTATGTGTGAGCGCGAAATTATGCGTGTCTGCTTATGGGAATGCATTTGATGTGAATCTCAAATGATACATATCTTATTTTGGATTTGGATTTGTAAAGAGCCACAAATGTTTTTTTGCCAACAATAAATAGCGTCGATGGGGCGGGGGGAGGGTGGGGGGTGAAAAGCGAGTACAAGTAGCGGAGAGATCGTTAATCGATTCAGAACGATTTAGTTTTTTTCGATCAGAAGTATAATTCTGTGTTTTTTTTATATTTGCGTATGAAGTTAAAGAGCCGTAACTTCACACCCAAAGAGCCGCATGTGGCTGGTGAGCCGCAGGTTGCTTACCCCTAACCAAACCGATATCAATCCACCATATTTGTAAAAAGTCCGGTCTATAGCTTAGTTGGTAAAGTAACTGCATTCCATGCCGAGATCTCGAGTTAGAATCCCACTGAAGTTGTCAAAAATTATTTCTCGTTTCAGTGTTTATTTCTAACCCAAAATAAAATACCGGCAAGGCTTACTCAGCCTTCATAAGAAATGAGTGTCAAGCCACTCAGGAGCTGAATAACATCCATTTCAAGTTGGCGTAAAGTAAAAGTTACTGGGTTGTTCATTTTAGATTTGGATTTTAAATTATGAGTAGGTACACATGCAGCATATTTTTGTAAGCGTGAACTTACATGTGTCTACTTGTGAGCATGCATTTTATATGAATCTTTAATGGAAATGTATATTTGCAACTAAGATTATGTAGTTGAATATAATGGTCTTCTTCTATTGGGTGGTTTCAAAATTTACCGACCTCGTTGCTGAAATATTGAGAATTGAAAACCATTGTTTATTTGATCACCATCAAACTTCACAGGATTCATTCTAAAAATATGTTACATGTTTCCTGAAAATTTCGTCAAAATCGGATGAGCGGTTTATGAGTATAGGGAACATACATACATACATACATACATACATACATACATACATACATACATACATACATACATACATACACACATCCTTCTTTATAGATATAGATAGATAGATTGCATTCCATGCCGAGATCTCGAGTTAGAATCCCACCGAAGTTGTCAGAAATTATTTCTCGTTTCAGTGTTTATTTCTAACCCAAAATAAAATACCGGCAAGGCTTACTCAGCCTTCATAAGAAATGAGTGTCAAGCCACTCAGGAGCTGAATAACATCCATTTCAAGTTGGCGTAAAGTAAAAGTTACTGGGTTGTTCATTTTAGATTTGGATTTTAAATTATGAGTAGGTACACATGCAGCATATTTTTGTAAGCGTGAACTTACATGTGTCTACTTGTGAGCATGCATTTTATATGAATCTTTAATGGAAATGTATATTTGCAACTAAGATTATGTAGTTGAATATAATGGTCTTCTTCTATTGGGTGGTTTCAAAATTTACCGACCTCGTTGCTGAAATATTGAGAATTGAAAACCATTGTTTATTTGATCACCATCAAACTTCACAGGATTCATTCTAAAAATATGTTACATGTTTCCTGAAAATTTCGTCAAAATCGGATGAGCGGTTTATGAGTATAGGGAACATACATACATACATACATACATACATACATACATACATACATACATACATACATACACACATCCTTCTTTATAGATATAGATAGATAGATTGCATTCCATGCCGAGATCTCGAGTTAGAATCCCACCGAAGTTGTCAGAAATTATTTCCCGTTTCAGTGTTTATTTTAAACCCAAAATAAAATACCGGCAAGGCTTACTCAGCCTTCATAAGAAATGAGTGTCAAGCCACTCAGGAGCTGAATAACATCCATTTCAAGTTGGCGTAAAGTAAAAGTTACTGGGTTGTTCATTTTAGATTTGGATTTTAAATTATGAGTGGGTACACATGCAGCATTTGTAAGCGTGAACTTACATGTGTCTACTTGTGAGCATTCATTTTATATGAATCTTTAATGTAAATGTATATTTGCAACTAAGATTATGTATTGTAGTTGAATATAATGGTCTTCTTCTATTGGGTGGTTTCAAAATTTACCGACCTCGTTGCTGAAATATCGAGAATTGAGAACCACTGTTTATTTGATCACCATCAAACTTCACAGGATTCATTCTAAAAATATGTTACATGTTTCCTGAAAATTTCGTCAAAATCGGATGAGCGGTTTATGAGTATAGGGAACATACATACATACATACATACATACATACATACATACATACATACATACATACACACATCCTTCTTTATAGATATAGATAGATAGATTGCATTCCATGCCGAGATCTCGAGTTAGAATCCCACCGAAGTTGTCAGAAATTATTTCTCGTTTCAGTGTTTATTTCTAACCCAAAATAAAATACCGGCAAGGCTTACTCAGCCTTCATAAGAAATGAGTGTCAAGCCACTCAGGAGCTGAATAACATCCATTTCAAGTTGGCGTAAAGTAAAAGTTACTGGGTTGTTCATTTTAGATTTGGATTTTAAATTATGAGTAGGTACACATGCAGCATATTTTTGTAAGCGTGAACTTACATGTGTCTACTTGTGAGCATGCATTTTATATGAATCTTTAATGGAAATGTATATTTGCAACTAAGATTATGTAGTTGAATATAATGGTCTTCTTCTATTGGGTGGTTTCAAAATTTACCGACCTCGTTGCTGAAATATTGAGAATTGAAAACCATTGTTTATTTGATCACCATCAAACTTCACAGGATTCATTCTAAAAATATGTTACATGTTTCCTGAAAATTTCGTCAAAATCGGATGAGCGGTTTATGAGTATAGGGAACATACATACATACATACATACATACATACATACATACATACATACATACATACATACACACATCCTTCTTTATAGATATAGATAGATAGATTGCATTCCATGCCGAGATCTCGAGTTAGAATCCCACCGAAGTTGTCAGAAATTATTTCCCGTTTCAGTGTTTATTTTAAACCCAAAATAAAATACCGGCAAGGCTTACTCAGCCTTCATAAGAAATGAGTGTCAAGCCACTCAGGAGCTGAATAACATCCATTTCAAGTTGGCGTAAAGTAAAAGTTACTGGGTTGTTCATTTTAGATTTGGATTTTAAATTATGAGTGGGTACACATGCAGCATTTGTAAGCGTGAACTTACATGTGTCTACTTGTGAGCATTCATTTTATATGAATCTTTAATGTAAATGTATATTTGCAACTAAGATTATGTATTGTAGTTGAATATAATGGTCTTCTTCTATTGGGTGGTTTCAAAATTTACCGACCTCGTTGCTGAAATATCGAGAATTGAGAACCACTGTTTATTTGATCACCATCAAACTTCACAGGATTCATTCTTAAAATATGTTACATGTTTCCTGAAAATTTCGTCAAAATCGGATGAGCGGTTTATGAGTATAGGGAACATACATACATACATACATACATACATACATACATACATACATACATACATACACACATCCTTCTTTATAGATATAGATAGATAGATTGCATTCCATGCCGAGATCTCGAGTTAGAATCCCACCGAAGTTGTCAGAAATTATTTCTCGTTTCAGTGTTTATTTCTAACCCAAAATAAAATACCGGCAAGGCTTACTCAGCCTTCATAAGAAATGAGTGTCAAGCCACTCAGGAGCTGAATAACATCCATTTCAAGTTGGCGTAAAGTAAAAGTTACTGGGTTGTTCATTTAAGATTTGGATTTTAAATTATGAGTAGGTACACATGCAGCATATTTTTGTAAGCGTGAACTTACATGTGTCTACTTGTGAGCATGCATTTTATATGAATCTTTAATGGAAATGTATATTTGCAACTAAGATTATGTAGTTGAATATAATGGTCTTCTTCTATTGGGTGGTTTCAAAATTTACCGACCTCGTTGCTGAAATATCGAGAATTGAGAACCACTGTTTATTTAATCACCATCAAACTTCACAGGATTCATTCTAAAAATATGTTACATGTTTCCTGAAAATTTCGTCAAAATCGGATGAGCGGTTTATGAGTATAGGGAACATACATACATACATACATACATACATACATACATACATACATACATACATACATACATACACACATCCTTCTTTATAGATATAGATAGATAGATTGCATTCCATGCCGAGATCTCGAGTTAGAATCCCACCGAAGTTGTCAGAAATTATTTCCCGTTTCAGTGTTTATTTTAAACCCAAAATAAAATACCGGCAAGGCTTACTCAGCCTTCATAAGAAATGAGTGTCAAGCCACTCAGGAGCTGAATAACATCCATTTCAAGTTGGCGTAAAGTAAAAGTTACTGGGTTGTTCATTTTAGATTTGGATTTTAAATTATGAGTGGGTACACATGCAGCATTTGTAAGCGTGAACTTACATGTGTCTACTTGTGAGCATGCATTTTATATGAATCTTTAATGTAAATGTATATTTGCAACTAAGATTATGTATTGTAGTTGAATATAATGGTCTTCTTCTATTGGGTGGTTTCAAAATTTACCGACCTCGTTGCTGAAATATCGAGAATTGAGAACCACTGTTTATTTGATCACCATCAAACTTCACAGGATTCGTTCTAAGAATATGTTACATGTTTCCTGAAAATTTCGTCAAAATCGGATGAGCGGTTTATGAGTCTATAGGGGACATACATACATACATACATACATACATACATACATACATACATACATACATACATACATACATACATACATACATACACACATCCTTCTTTATAGATATAGATGCATACATTTATTTATTTTTACTGATTCTTGTTTCTTTTTTTCTGCTGTTGTGCTTATTTTGTCATACTTATATATTATTATCTGTTACACTACACATTTTTTGTTTTTGTTCTTCTTGATTCTTTTTTCTGCTGTTTATACTTATTTTAATATACCTGTATACTATATCTTACACTATGTAATTATGTTTTTGCTGCTTCTTTGTTTCTTTTTTCTGCTTTTATGTGTTTTATATGTTTGCTAAATCTTACACTATGTATTTGTGCTTTTGCTGCTTCAATTTTATTTTTTCTGCTCATACTTACATGTTTTATCTTGTTTTTGACTTAGTTTTCTTGTAATTTATTATTTTTCTTCTTTGGTTTTTTCTATGCTCTTATGTATCATATATTGTATTTTATTCATAAATAAATAAAAACTGTTTGAAAGTTCAAAAAAAAAAAAAAAAAAAAAAAAAAAATGTGACAAGTGGAACCTATTTATTTTCATAGGTAAGGTAAGGGGGCTGGCCTTACGCCAACCACTTCAGTTGAAGTGGGGGTTTCCCAGCTCCCGAGGGGGCTGGTTTGCAACATTGATTATATTATATTAGACTCGTTGAGATAATCACCTTGGCTGCTTGAATTTCAGACAAGGAATAATCCAAGAGAGAGGATTTACCTGTATGAGTGTGTCAGAGTCAAACTCGTTGGTGGCGACGAGGGCGGTGAGCATGGAGCTGAGCCTGCCGGGCTGCTCCGCTAGCTGATGGCCCCCCTGGCTGAGCTGGTGGTGCACCAGGATGTACCAGTCCACGTACTCCGAGGGGCAGAGGCGCAGCGACACCAGGGACTGGCTGGGGTCTTTCAAAATAGACCTACAACAGGTAACAACGGGTAACAAACAGAATTAAGACATTCATTTTGTTGTTGCCATGGTCTTTATAAGCTGGAGCTTCCGGACGTGGTAGAGATAAAATGATTAGGTATGTAGCTGGTGATTTTTGGGGATCCGCTTTTGCATAATGGCAATGTACCTACTCGTACTCGGCGTGAGCAGGTACCTAAGGCGGGCCTTAACCCATTCGCGGACACACGAAATGTGAAGTAGGCTAGAAAAAACACACTTATTTTATCATCTCAAATTGTATTTTTATTATAAATTTTTTATCTATTTTTTTTTTTTTTTTGACATCCAGGGACGAAACGGCTATTGCCGTGTTCTTTGGATTTCTGTAGGGACGCACGGATGCTACATGTATGCAAGTTCTATCAGAAATAGCCGTTTCGTCCCAAGTGATAACGTTCTATCACGACGGCTATTACCGTTTCGTCCAGTCCTAGACAAGCTCATAGAGCGGCTATAACCGTTTCGTCCGCGAACGGGTTAAATAAATAATAATATTAGGATGATTTATTTGGTGAGCGCTGTTTTTGTGTGTATCACACCTCAAGAGCCCTCTGCGAGCTTGGTCGTCGCTGTAGAAAGCGCCAATTCTTAAGCACGACTCAGTTGTTGTAAGGTTGGATGGACCTTTCAGTGACCGGTCTTTGGTAAAGGTTTATGATTTTTTCAACCCAGTTTTTCCGTAGTCTAAATTATGATGGAGTATTTTGTCATAATGTGACAAAACTTTTTTTTTAGACACTACAAAAACTTTATTTCACTACCTTTTGAGATAAAATAAGAGACAGGAGATATGTTTTGCATCTTTGACGATATTTTATATCAAAATCAAGAGGTGGGTGGCGGGATTAGGGCAGAAAATCGCCGGCTCACCAGAAGTTAAACTGTTATTGAATAGAATGCTAAATGCTCATACTTATTGTTGTGTGGGTTGTCGGCCTTGGCCAGTGTCCGCGCCAGGTTGTTGGCCGCGGGTGGGAAGGGCCCCCCGACGGCCAGCCCCCTAGCGTGGTAGTACGCGGCCCCCAGCTTGTCCCCTCGGGCCGCGCGCAGAAGGCCCAGCTGGTTGTAGGGCTGACCGTTGCTCGGCGACACACTCAGCGCCTGCCTGACATCAAAACACACACTCATCTAAATAAAAGCGCAGAAACTTTTCCTGGCTGCAATTAATAATAATATTTTAAAATAAAAATCACTTTGTTTTAATTCACATAAGTTTTATTTTTGTCTTAGTTGCGTTTTTTTATCTCCTAAAAAATATCACTCTACCAACTGAGCTATCGATCGGACCGGAAGATATAAATGTTTGGATGGTGGATATGCATTTACTTTCAAAAGAGAATCAATGCGTTTAACGTGATATTATTTTTAGTTTACAATTTTTTTGAAGGAATTCAAGTGATATTATTTCTTACCTATAGAATGAGTCAGCCTGTCGGGGTTGCCTGCTGTATCTCGCCAGGTCCCCCAGATGCACCAGGCAGTGCTGGCAGATGTACCAGCATGAGGAGGCCTGCGGGGGACGAGGAATTACTGGCGATATCACGTCAGAGGTCGGGTATGGGATACTGCATCTGAAATATCATAAGTGAAAGTATTGTTATGATTTTAATGAGGTTTTCTTTTAGTTAAACTGCAATTATTTATTTTAAAACCATTTATTTTACACAATTTACAACAATTGACTTCTAGCTCTGGCTCACGCCAGAACGGCTCAATGTTTTAATCGACACTCTCCCGATGCCCTATTGCAGTCCCTTTATATAGGTACAAAAGAGATCTTTCTTGCATATTCCAGATCATTTGATCTTTCGCTCATTCACGTACCTTACTACTACCATCATGGATCATACTGGACTGTTCTATACACACTATTGTACCTATACAGGCACGCGTAGGTACTCCAAGTTCATAACAGTACATTTTATACTTCATATTTCAAGACCTAATTTGTTGATCATCAAAAATTGATCATCATTACCTGAAAGGTAAGGTGAGTTTAAATGCAGTGCAGATCTGATGCAGGAGACAGATGTAGAAGCCTGTGGCAGCTTGAAGGACCCATGACAGCATCACCTGGCTGTCTGCACGACGGGGATTCTAAAACAAAAACAAATATTATTCAAATTATCACAAGTACGGTCGAAGGGATAAGGCCATGCCCATCAGTGAAAAAATGGCGGTTGCTGAGCATGCCCTAAAAGATGGGCATGATATCAGTTTTGCCGAAACCAGTGTTCTCCGTTCTACCCGGCACTACTACACTAGAATGAACAAAGAAGCGATTGAGATCTTTAAGCATAAGAACAACTTTAATAGGAAGGAGGAAACAACAAGAATCGACAAGGTGTGGAACCCAGCTCTACGCCGCTGCTCAATCAAACCCATGAAGGCAAGTTTAAGCACAAATAATGTAACAAACATTGACGACTGTGGGCTGAAAAACGACCCTCCTCACTCCAACGCCCAGTTAGCCTAAAGAAGATCCAAGCGCCTGGCCAAAATCCGAGACAATAGCAGTACTAATGGGGGCGATGAAATGTACAATATAAATTAACGAGGAGTGCCTGCTCAGAGGAAATTACTTAGCATGCCCCCAAGGATGAAGCAAGGTTAATGGTTTCCACATACCTTTTTGTCAGCGGCTTTTGAGGTCAACTCCTCAATCTGCCGCTTGAACCCAACATTCCAGAGTTCTTGCTCCACCTTCTTGTCTAACGCGTAATCAAGATCCATCAACAGAACCTTTTGATATGCCTGAAACATGTTTCAAATATGAAATAGGTAAATAATATTTTTTTTCCCCATAGCGTAAGTGCAGTGGTGGGGAATAGAAGATGGTATGGTTGTGTAGAGTACATTTCAAGGATCACAACCATACATTTTTTAAGTAGTAAAAATAAAGATTTTACTGATAATTTTCTAAAATAAAATGCCGAGAATTTGAGTCCCGCCAAAACACAGCGCAGCCGGCTCTTCTTCTCTTGTTTCAATCCTGGGATTGGCTTGTAGCAATTTCTTTCACTCTTCTCCTCCATTCTTCCCTGTCTTGTGCGGCTCTTTTAAGGTCTGCATATGATGAGCAGCGCACGTCCACACCAACAGGTCCTCCAGGTATTCCTGGCGTGGGCGTCCCCTAGAGTAGGTCCCCTCAGTCTTCCCCTCCATTATGGCATGCAAGAGGCATTCTTGTCGTATCACATTGTTTCTAGCACAAGGTTTTAATAAATAAGCGTAACCATTGATAGGGAATGACTCAAATAGGTTAAAAAAATAACCTCAAAACATCTTTATACCTTCTGGAGTTGTGTCAGGGTTAAGAGTCGGTCAGTTGGTGTAAGCGTGGGATTGTTGTCATGCAGAATTTCAGTTTTTAAGATCTCGGCCTTTCTCAGGCCCTGAACGGCCGCGTCCAGCACCATTTTGATGAAATTTCTTCAAATATCACTTATGCGAAGTCAAGTATACGATATTCATCTTGTCGAATGTCGTCAAGGCAACGACGTGGGTAGGTGCTGAAAAATAAATACTTTTTTATCTTATAAAGCACACAAAAAGATACAAATATAAAAAGAGTTATGCGATATTTACTTTTTCAACTTTGCAAAGATTACGCAGATTATTTCACACCATGTTTATTTTGTTTTTAATTTTTTTGGACAAATTGTAAAATCACACTCATTTGAAAACCTTTGACATTAGCGATTTGTTTTTCTTCTTCTTTTACGAAAATAATTTTCTTGTTTCCTTGACTGATGCTGTATAAAATCGGTTCACTTCTGCCCTTATCTCTTCTATTCTGTTTCAAGAACAGTTAGCAATATCAAATAAATATAATCTTTTCAACTACTAAAGAGATTGTAGATTATTTATTTGAGGTTATGTTTTTTTTGTCACACATACAAAATACGTAACCGTGAACTTTCGCGTGTTTGCTTGTGAACGTTCATGAAATAAAAATTTGAAAAAAAGGTAAATATCTGCGTAAGTCTTGAAAAAGTATTTAAATTAAATATTAGCCTACCTTTAGAAATATAAATTACATCATGGTATCATTAATGAAAAATCTTTCAACCACAGACAAAATTCGAACTGTCAAAAATCGTGTAACCTAAAATAATGACCGGTGTGAAGACAGCCTGACAGGTGCCAGCCTGACAGTTGGGGAAAATTGAATTTCCCCACATAATAAAAATAATTCTAAAAACTGAATTAAAAAGTAATTGAAGTACAAATTAAAGAAATTAAATAATGTAAACAAATAAAACATACGTAAAACTACTGAAATATATTAAAAAATTGACCAAATACCCAGGTTCTCCATAGTAAATGCACTTTTTACGGGATGGAATTTTGTGCAAAAACAAAAACATAAACCCTATATTTTTATATTTTTTTATGATAACTAAGTAAATAATAAAGCCCATAAAGCAATAATTTTTTTGTGTCTTTTTCCGAGAACAAAAAAAAAAAAAAATTCCTCACGTGCATTTTCATACAAATTTCAATGTACACGCGCTCACGCATGTTACGAGATCTCAATACCAACACGCTATTTTTTATTTTTTTGATGACAGCTAAGTATATAATAAAGCATTACAAGTCAAAAAATTTGGTGATTTTTTTGCAAGTGATGTGAAAAAAAAACAACATTTTCAAACACATTTTTACAATTTTTAATATTTTTAGGCTGGAAGATTGTGAGAGAACGAACTCATAGACACCCCTTTTTTTTCTTCCAATATGATAGCTAAGTATATAATGAAGCAATTAAAGCAATAAAAAAAATGTGTCTTTTCGCTAGTGATGTAAAAAAAAAAAACTTTCAAACTTTCATATTTTACAAATTTTCATACTTTGGGCTGGAAGATTGTGAGAGAACGAACTCATAGACACCGCTTTTTTTTCTTCCAATATGATAGCTAAGTACATAATGACGCAATTAAAGCAATAAAAAAAATGTGTCTTTTCGCTAGGGATGAGAAAAAAAAAATCTTTTAAATTTTCATACTGTACAGTTTTTCATACTTTGGGCTGGAAGATTGTGAGAGAACGAACTCATAGACACCGCTTTTTTTTCTTCCAATATGATAGCTAAGTATATAATGAAGCAATTAAAGCAATAAAAAAAATGTGTCTTTTCGCTAGGGATGAGAAAAAAAAAATCTTTCAAATTTTCATACTTTGCAAATTTTCTTACTTTGGGCTGGAAGATTGTGAGAGAACGAACTCATAGACACCCCTTTTTTTTCTTCCAATATGATAGCTTAGTATATAATGAAGCAATTAAAGCAATAAAAAAAATGTGTCTTTTCGCTAGGGATGAGAAAAAAAAAATCTTTCAAATTTTCATACTTTGCAAATTTTCATACTTTGGGCTGGAAGATTGTGAGAGAACGAACTAATAGACACCCCTTTTTTTTCTTCCAATATGATAGCTAAGTATATAATGAAGCAATTAAAGCAATAAAAAAAATGTGTCTTTTCGCTAGGGATGAGAAAAAAAAAATCTTTTAAAATTTCATACTGTACAGTTTTTCATACTTTGGGCTGGAAGATTGTGAGAGAACGAACTCATAGACACCCCTTTTTTTTCTTCCAATATGATAGCTAAGTATATAATGAAGCAATTAATGCAATAAAAAAAATGTGTCTTTTCGCTAGGGATGAGAAAAAAAAAATCTTTCAAATTTTCATACTTTGCAAATTTTCATACTTTGGGCTGGAAGATTGTGAGAGAACGAACTCATAGACACCGCTTTTTTTTCTTCCAATATGATAGCTAAGTATATAATGAAGCAATTAAAGCAATAAAAAAAATGTGTCTTTTCGCTAGTGATGTAAAAAAAAAAAACTTTCAATCTTTCATATTTTACAAATTTTCATACTTTGGGCTGGAAGATTGTGAGAGAACGAACTCATAGACACCGCTTTTTTTTCTTCCAATATGATAGCTAAGTACATAATGAAGCAATTAAAGCTATAAAAAAAATGTGTCTTTTCGCTAGGGATGAGAAAAAAAAAATCTTTTAAAATTTCATACTGTACAGTTTTTCATACTTTGGGCTGGAAGATTGTGAGAGAACGAACTCATAGACACCCCTCTTTTTTCTTCCAATATGATAGCTAAGTATATAATGAAGCAATTAATGCAATAAAAAAAATGTGTCTTTTCGCTAGGGATGAGAAAAAAAAAATCTTTCAAATTTTCATACTTTGGGCTGGAAGATTGTGAGAGAACGAACTCATAGACACCGCTTTTTTTTCTTCCAATATGATAGCTAAGTATATAATGAAGCAATTAAAGCAATAAAAAAATGTGTCTTTTCGCTAGTGATGTAAAAAAAAAAAACTTTCAATCTTTCATATTTTACAAATTTTCATACTTTGGGCTGGAAGATTGTGAGAGAACGAACTCATAGACACCGCTTTTTTTTCTTCCAATATGATAGCTAAGTATATAATGAAGCAATTAATGCAATAAAAAAAATGTGTCTTTTCGCTAGGGATGAGAAAAAAAAAATCTTTCAAATTTTCATACTTTGGGCTGGAAGATTGTGAGAGAACGAACTCATAGACACCCCTTTTTTTTCTTCCAATATGATAGCTAAGTATATAATGAAGCAATTAAAGCAATAAAAAAAATGTGTCTTTTCGCTAGGGATGAGAAAAAAAAAATCTTTCAAATTTTCATACTTTGCAAATTTTCATACTTTGGGCTGGAAGATTGTGAGAGAACGAACTCATAGACACCCCTTTTTTTTCTTCCAATATGATAGCTAAGTATATAATGAAGCAATTAAAGCAATAACAAAAATGTGTCTTTTCGCTAGGGATGAGAAAAAAAAAATCTTTCAAATTTTCATACTTTGCAAATTTTCATACTTTGGGCTGGAAGATTGTGAGAGAATGAACTCATAGACACCCCTTTTTTTTCTTCCAATATGATAGCTAAGTACATAATGAAGCATAATAAGCAAAAAAAAAATGTGTCTTTTCGCTAGTGATGTGAAAAACAAAACTTTCATATTTTACAAATTTTCATACTTTGGGCTGGCAGATTGTGAGAGAACGAACTCATAGACACCGCTTTTTTTTCTTCCAATATGATAGCTAAGTATATAATGAAGCAATTAAAGCAATAAAAAAATGTGTCTTTTCGCTAGTGATGTAAAAAAAAAAAACTTTCAATCTTTCATATTTTACAAATTTTCATACTTTGGGCTGGAAGATTGTGAGAGAACGAACTCATAGACACCGCTTTTTTTTCTTCCAATATGATAGCTAAGTACATAATGAAGCAATTAAAGCAATAAAAAAAATGTGTCTTTTCGCTAGGGATGAGAAAAAAAAAATCTTTTAAAATTTCATACTGTACAGTTTTTCATACTTTGGGCTGGAAGATTGTGAGAGAACGAACTAATAGACACCCCTTTTTTTTCTTCCAATATGATAGCTAAGTATATAATGAAGCAATTAAAGCAATAAAAAAAATGTGTCTTTTCGCTAGGGATGAGAAAAAAAAAATCTTTTAAAATTTCATACTGTACAGTTTTTCATACTTTGGGCTGGAAGATTGTGAGAGAACGAACTCATAGACACCCTTTTTTTTCTTCCAATATGATAGCTAAGTATATAATGAAGCAATTAATGCAATAAAAAAAATGTGTCTTTTCGCTAGGGATGAGAAAAAAAAAATCTTTCAAATTTTCATACTTTGCAAATTTTCATACTTTGGGCTGGAAGATTGTGAGAGAACGAACTCATAGACACCGCTTTTTTTTCTTCCAATATGATAGCTAAGTATATAATGAAGCAATTAATGCAATAAAAAAAATGTGTCTTTTCGCTAGGGATGAGAAAAAAAAAATCTTTCAAATTTTCATACTTTGCAAATTTTCATACTTTGGGCTGGAAGATTGTGAGAGAACGAACTCATAGACACCGCTTTTTTTTCTTCCAATATGATAGCTAAGTATATAATGAAGCAATTAAAGCAAAAAAAAAAATGTGTCTTTTCGCTAGTGATGTAAAAAAAAAAAACTTTCAATCTTTCATATTTTACAAATTTTCATACTTTGGGCTGGAAGATTGTGAGAGAACGAACTCATAGACACCGCTTTTTTTTCTTCCAATATGATAGCTAAGTACATAATGAAGCAATTAAAGCAATAAAAAAAATGTGTCTTTTCGCTAGGGATGAGAAAAAAAAAATCTTTTAAATTTTCATACTGTACAGTTTTTCATACTTTGGGCTGGAAGATTGTGAGAGAACGAACTCATAGACACCCCTTTTTTTTCTTCCAATATGATAGCTAAGTATATAATGAAGCAATTAAAGCAATAAAAAAAATGTGTCTTTTCGCTAGGGATGAGAAAAAAAAAATCTTTCAAATTTTCATACTTTGCAAATTTTCATACTTTGGGCTGGAAGATTGTGAGAGAACGAACTCATAGACACCCC